>OY728159.1:1510666932-1511895057 GCA_963277665.1 Viscum album | reverse complement strand
ATTTTTTAACCTGGTTGTTATTCGATAACTTTTTACAAACCATTTTGGTATTTGATATTTTTATAAGGAGGACTTGCCATTCATTTTAGGATCTTATGAACTGTTATAAGTTAATTATAGTTCTTTATGAAAGAAAAAATCAACATTAATAATCATTTTTTGAGGAAAAATGTGGGATTTTAATAGGAATATATTGAAGGGAAAAAATTATAATTTTTAAGAATTATATTTCCTTATCATTATTATATAAATGTTAAAAAAAATTCCAACACTAGGAAATGTATTTTTTAAGAAAATAATCATGGTAACTCCATTTCTGATTATTCTATTGTATTCTCACTCATCTCAGATTTATGTCTTAGTGGTAATTTAATTTTACATGTCATTCAATTTATATTCAATGACATTAACCACACTCTGTAAAAATTTATGAATTTCCTCATTGTTGAAATAATATCATCCATCCATTTATTTCCATGTGGGAAACCTAATAATTGGTTAAACTAAATAAACATTATAACTACCTTTCTCTATTACCCAAAGGATGATTTATTTTGAATTTTAATGATGTATGTTTCACATAAGGGTATTTAATAATTTCAACAGATTTATTTCTGATATTTGGATTATATTATGAAGAAACAAATTTTTTAATGTGGTATAATATAAAACCCAATTATTTTAAAAATGTAACACCATATTTAATAACTAATATTATAGAAAATGATGAGATTATATGATAATATAACACCTTGAGACATTATTATATATTTTTTAAAATAAATTCAATTTCTTTAATACCATTCATAACATGATGTACCCAGTTTAAAAGAAACGTGATACTCTATTAACATATTATTTTTTAAGAATTCCCTTTATAACCTAGCCATTAATATGAAGGGCTTAAAAAAGAATAAATAAATTTTAAAAATTATATTGGATAGACATGGATAAAAGAAATTAAATGTTTATCAATTTACTAAAAATAAAATAATAACCATTTGAAAAAAGGTTTTCTATGATTTTTTTTTCTAAATAGTGTATTAATGGAAATTTGAGAAAATTATTCAAAATTAATTTCTACTTTTAATTGAAATTTTATTTGAAAAAATAATCAAAAATAAAAAATCTAATTTTCAAATAAACCCGAATTATTGGTTGGGGATATTTTGAAAAGAATAATTCTTTTACGGATAACTATAATTAATAATTTATATTGAAATCTAACTTGTTATTTAATTTATTTACATGTTTAAATTATATTATATATTTATTGTAAAGGAAAATTATTTAAAATATTTAAATATTAACTTATTTATGTAATTTTAATAAGATTATTTTTCAATTTTGATATTAAAACCCCTTATACTTATATAAATTCCCATTAGGAAAACCAGCCATTCATCTCTTCTGTAGATTATTTTTTATTTATTTAGTCCAATTTAATGAATTTAATATTAAAAAATAAATAATATATTTTGATTCACAAATGAATTGTGTTATATAAAAAGATCCATATAATTTTTTCCCTAATTAATAATGAAACTAATAAAATTACTTACCACGATTAAGGTAAAAATGGGTCAACAAGGTATCCAACTAATATTATCATTGTTAAAAATAACACTAAACTTATATAAAAATTAATTAATGTGCATTTTTCTTAAAATATATTCTATAATATTTTTTAATTACCCAATTCTATGGTTTTTTATAACACAAAAATGTGGGTATCACTTTCTCATTTAAAAAAAATGTGTTTCCTCAAACTCACTTATAAAAGGTCACACCTCTATTCCCCTATTCAGACATCCAAATACCATTAGAATACTAAATAGCATCCGAAATACTATCCTTTCTCCTCAAAAGAAATTCTATTAGACATTCTACAATCATAATGATAACATAAGACAAGTTTTCTTATAAATATAAAGATGTTATGCAAAGAAGAGGTAACATTCTAAAATAATCATTTTCATTATATTTATTTTTAAAAATCTATATAATTTTATTCAAAGATTATAATATAAATAAAATTAACATTTAAAGAAATGTTATTATGTCAATTTCATAAACTATATCCATATAATCATCTATAAAATTTAAAATGAAACCATCAATCTTGTATATGGAGGAATATCGCCTTCATAACCAGTGTATTTTTTTTCTATCGCCACATTAAAAGGAAATATATTGTGATGCATTTAACACATTTTTATGATTTTTATGAAATTACTATACTTCTATAATTAGTATATCACATAAACCTTCATAAATCAAATTCTATAGGTTATATGATAACATCAATGGTGTCTATGGTGGACTATCACCTTAAAAAGTGATCTGATTCATTTTTCTTCAACTATATACACGAAAGATAATAAATGATACATATAATAAATTAAATGTATATATATATGATATTATTTCAATTTTTAACACTAATATATCACCAAATTCCCTACTATATTCACCCATTAATGGGATGATATCACCTGCCATGTGTTGGTGTGCCCAACCATATCTATGAGGTGATGAGATTAATTTTCTATTTAATACATTCATGAATGATTATAAAATTAAATATAATTAGTAAATATGATATTTTTTATTTAATATCAATATTGATATGATATATCTAAATCATATATAAATGAATTGAAATATTAATAACAAGACATGCATGGGAAAACAAGGTAATTATCACCATAAAAATTAAAATAATAGAATCTTATTAATAAATTGGTTGTAAAATGTGATAATATTATCATATATGATATTTTGAATATAAATATGTTTCTTTTAAAAATTAATAACATGAATGAAATTAGTACAGATGAGCATCGAAGGGAATTTGAACCTAAAGTGACGGTTTCTTACATTACCATTACATCCATGAGACATATGACATGTTCAATACTTTTCAATTTTAGTTGTTTATATGTAAAAATTTAAATTTATAATAGCAGGAATATATTTTATTACATTTTATTTAATGATTCATTTTATTCTTTTTATTTCATGGTGGATTTGTTTGAATAGATAGCAAAGTGTTAAGTAATTATTTAACAATCTCATCGTTATTCGGGATAAATTTTTAAGTCCCCCTTTGGTGAATTATTTTGATTGTAAATCATAAAAAAATTAAGGTCATTTTTATTTGTAATTCCTGATCTTTCCTAGTAAAATATCTATTTTAAACTCATTGATAATAAATTATATAAAAAAAATATTTTAATAAAATCCAATATTATTTATCTCTTTGGTCGAAAATCCATTTTTCTTCCAAAAAATGTTTTCTAAAAATATTTTTAACATTATAATTTTTTATTGAAATTTTAACTCATGCTATACTTTTTCAAAAAAAAATTGAACTCAATGTTTATGTAATATTCCATAAAATTCCCATTTCGCTTTATTCCAAAATGTAAAAGGAATAATTTTTTAAATATATATGACAAGAATTATATTTTATAACATCCTAAAAACACAATATTTTACATGTTATTTTACAATTTTATAAGTTTATTCCCATTGAAATTTTTTTGAAAAATATTTTGATAACATTTCATTGGTATTGGATTATGAAAATAGAAATGGATAATTTCCTCAAAAATGTTTTACAGGATATTGTTATGGTAAATAAGTTCCTCAATAACATAAACACTTTATTTTATATATCATTCACTAGGAATATGTGGTATTTATATCATCCTTATTATTTTGATTGATTGTTTATGATATGTTTGTTTAAAGATGTATAATTTTATTAACATTTACCATATTACAATACATTTTTTATATAAATGTTATTTTATTGCAACATATATTAAAATTTTTTATATTCTATTTTCAATATAATTATTTATGATTATTATGCTTTAGCCCTTTTAAGATGAGGAATTTATTGGAAATAAAATGTAATAGCTCATCCCATGTTTGAGATATCCCCTCGATGAATCGATATTTATAATAAAACTAATAATTGGAAAATTTAGCCGGGTTTTTACCAATTGATATAAACTATCATTGCAATTGTCGAGATAGTATGTTTTATATGTTCAATATTATTCATTAAATCATTATTAAATTACTTATTGATTTAATGTGTGATTATTCTATTTGTTAGAATATCCAAGGAAAATAATAGATCTCATGTAATTATTTATATGTAATTATTTATTACTGACATATTATCATCATGTTATGGATTAAATGTCATGTGTATTGGTTATTTAGATTACAATATTTATTATGTTTATTAATTAATGATATCCTATGTTGTTTTCATACCCATAATGGGAAACAGAAGTAAAATATTTCTCATGTTTTATATTCCCTAGTATACATAGATGTTTTTTTAATTTAATATGTATGGATTTACTAATGTTAAAAAAAGGATTATCAAAAAAACATTTTTTATTTTAATTGTTTAGTTTTAATGTTAATTTGATATATTTATCTAGTTTGCTATGATTAAAAAAAATATCCAATCCTCCAGGTCATGATTACTTATATATAGTTCTATGTATAATGGTAACCACCATATCTATGATATATGGGTTATGGTCTTTACATTGGTAGCTTGTGGTAACATCCATCAGAAGTCGTAGTATATGAAGGGATAAGACATGGCTATATATAATATGATCTTAGGTACAATCTATGTTCTTCATCATCATTATCTAGTACATATAGGAATAGGTAAGATTAATTCCTTTATCTCTATATCCCATGTTCACGATTTATTGATTCCCATATAGAATTTATCTAACCACTATGGATGTGGTTTATTTCATGTATTGATTTATCTATATCAAACATCTATCAAGATTGTGAGTTGTCACCCAGTAGATAGAATTTCTTTTTGGACCACTTGGTCATCGGGATAATACATTATGAAATCATCTTATTATAGACTATTTATCTTTGATTCATTTATAGTTATAATAGAATCACATTCTAGATAAATGTCATGATATAGAAGTTAATAGATTCTATTTTTGGGTGAGAGGGATCATACGGTTGATATAGTAGACCTCCTGAGTAGGAATCTCCAACCCATATCCCATGAATTTAAGATCATAGAACATGGTGTAGTATGATCTTTATGCATGTCTCCTTCAATTATTGTGTATGATTATGTGGAAGTACTTAGAAAAGTGTTTATGGACTACCTCAATGGTAGGATATACACTTATTAATTGACATTAACTCCATGGTGGCCGCTAAAAAACTAATGAAGATGAGGGTGTAATTATTGGATCTTTGAGAAAATGGTTTTATTATACCCAATGTGACCCTCTCAATAGCTCTATTTTTTCATGAAATTGAGTGATGGGATCTTGATGATTTATTCATATTCACCTAAAATAGGTAATGATAAATAATAAGTTCCCTATTATGTGTATTAACAACCATTTCAACTAGTTGATATGTGAAATTTGGTTCTAAAAAATATCATGTATGGTCATGACTATTTTTGTTTCATGAGGGTGATATTTAGAATATATATTTTTATGTCACAATGAAAACATTGATTTCATGGTTTTGTATTTTTATGTGATTAATTCCCCACTAATTTCATGATCTTTTAGAACAGGTCTTGTATCCAAACATAGAATAGTTCATAGTTTTTTTCAATGGCATTACCATATACTCCAATGTAATGGAAGAATATACATAACATTTGATGATGGTCCTATACGTACTCTTGGAGATCCATATTTATAGTTTTCTCCCAAAATGTCTATTTTTGATCGTTGAGGTTCACTTTAGACATCATTTCATCTTAGAAGATTTTTTAGCATTAACCCTATAAATATTGATATATTTTTTCATGGGAACTATTGAAAAGTTAGATAAAAAGAATCAGTATTATTTGGATGGGGTAAAAAAATATTTTTAGAGTAATTTTACAGTATAGCATCTCCTTTGACCACCATGTACAAGAAAGGGTAAATGTTTATCTATATCAAATAACATCATAGATCATTCATGTAGTTTGGGATGGGGATAACTAGCTCTCCAATGTTTGATATATTAAATGAGGGAATTGATTTCATGGTGTTTTATGAAACTTGTAGATCTCAGATTAGTTTCTTATTATTGATGGGATTGGGGATGATCATTAAATGATTGATATAGTTGAGATCCTAATAGAATAACTAAAAAATCACAATCAATTATCAACATTGCTAGTATTCTATCCAATGATGTGGGTGAACTATATTTTTTGATATTGTTATTCTATCTACATAGACCACTAGAGTCTTATGTAAATTTTAACATAAAGAGATATTTTCTTTAGATATTGGTGTTATTTGAAGTTCCAATTGTAATATGATATATATATATATATATATATCATATACTCTTATCATAAGAAATGTTTTTGGATATTTCTTTAGCAGGGAGTCCTATTATCACTTACTGGATATGGTATTTAAGTAGTTGGATTTGATGTAGAAGACCCCGATTAATGATATGGTAGTAGATTTTCATTGTCCATTGGTGATATATCCTCTATTACATCATCATGAGATAGAGGTTCATATGAGATGAGTCAATTGTGAGTATCTATATGACCATATATCATTAGGAGATGCACTAAATGGATTTTACAAAAGAGTGGATCATGTTAAATTTTTTCAGGAATGTATTGTGTTTCCGACCATGCATCATAAGGTGGTTTTATGGTAATTTCAAATCTCATTACTAGATATACATCATAGTGTGGAAATTATGTACAAAGACCATTAGTGGTAGTTTTTTTTGGTTGAAATGATGTGGAGTGCTTCTAAATTTGTTTCTTATTTCCTTGAATATCTATAGGTAATGACCTAGAATCGGGTTCCACTGAGTTTTACCCACACACATGAGATCCTATAATTAAATAAGGATGAAATATTAATAGAATTTTTGATGGAAAATCAATAGATATAAAGATAAAATGATACTATATGGTTAACTTTTCACTATCACTCAATGACATCAAACATTCTAGTCATCTAGGGTATTATTCTATTTATATTTTGGTGAAATTTTAAATTCATGGGATAGTATGGCTTCATAGGTTCCCCATTATGATCATTCAAAAAATTAATTCTGGTTAACAAGAGAATTTTTAGGGGTCATCAGTATACATTGGGGATCCAATTATAGATGAGAATATCATTTCAATCCAATAAATATAGGTAGATGGATAAAACTATCCAGGCATGGGAGTATATTCTTGGATCCTTTGTTTTAGAATTCCACATGAGCTTCAAGGTCCATATTCCATTAGTATTTTTTATCTTATTATCACATCTATCACTCCACTGCCATCATGAATCCTTTTGAGTCCAAATATTGATTAGCATGTAGTTCACCCTATTACTGGATTGAGATTACTAACTCAATACTTATATGGTCATATAGAGTACATGAACTAACATAGATGGTTCATGTGATCCCAGAGAATATGGTAATAACCAAGAGATGATATAAATCATACACAGATTGATGTATTTGTCCATTTGAATATGACTATAGACACCATGTTTTCCTATAAATCTCCCCATTATTATGATTGTAGATATTTGGGTTCTGAAGAATGTTATACAAGATGTTTATCAAACCACTTTGATATCTCTGAGAGTTGGTGAGGTATATTACCACTAAGTCGTTCCCTTTCGGTTGGATTACGTTTATGATGTATTCTATGTGTCAGAGTTGAGGAGATACACGCACATACCTATATACAGTAACCATTAGATAGATATAGACATCAATTATGGAGTAATGTTTTTAGAGTAATCTATGGTGTTCTTTGATCGATATGAAAATATCTTGTTTAAATAGGAACTCCCATTAGTTTTGATGATTTTCCAGTATGACAACATGCAAGAGAACTCATGTGAAAGAGATAGTGTCATATGTGGGCTCAGTGCCCACACAATATGATATAGATAGTTCTTTTTAGGGAGAATCCTCATTAAGGAGGGGATAATTTAATGACTTATATTTCAACATTTTAGATCTTCAGATATTTCATTATATATCTTAGGATTAGTCCTTAGATTTGAGAAAAAAGCTTGGGTCTCTGAAATTAATATATCAGAAATATTAAATTATATTAAAAAAATTTCATGAATTTTTTTAGAATTAATGGTTATCATATTGAGTGATACCTCTAAAGGGATATATGATCACTAGTACAAAAATTATTTACCACAAAGACATTTATTACATCGGTTATAAATAACTAATGTATAAAGCAATAAAAATTGATTTATCATGTCAGTTATATTATAACTGATGTAATAAATGAATTAACATTATTTATCATGTCAGTTATATAATAAACGATGTGATAAATCTTGTATCTCACTTTATCAAGACCATTATAAAAAACCAACGTGATAAAGTCTATTTTTTAAATTTTTTATTACATAACTAATGTATAAAATGAGTTTACCTTTGTGGTTATTCTATAACTTACATGAATAAAAAACTGATCATTGTATTGGTTAATTAATAACTAACTTGATAAATCATTTTAAAAATATATGATGTTTTGTTTCAAGTTATTATATTATTTTTCTTTTAGGAGATAGCGACTCAGTCTCTCTAACACAAAAACCATACAATTGATTCTTCCGTCTTTTTTCCTCCAAACTCATTTTTACTGCTTCCATGATATTTTTTTCATTGGTACATCTATCTACTCATCTTTCAAATCTCATGTAATATTTATATGCTTCAATTTCAATCATTATTAGATGCCCTAAATGTTGTTTTGCGATTTCATATATCGTTTATTTTACTATTTGTTATTTCCATTCTTATAAATTAGTATATGATGCCATGTCAGTATTCATGTGATGTATTTACTAATATCAAGAATAAAGCAAGGGTTTTCACACTTTGTAGCCTGTGTAAAATCCATAGCTAAGTAATATATATATATATATATATATATATATATTACTATCATTTAATGTCATTAAATTATGATCATATCACACTCTATATGAACTTGTGTTTAATGGCATTCTCTATGGGATCCACTAGTTGATGCCTATTATGTTTTACTTGCAACAAGATTATAAAACATAATATCTAATAGTTGAATAATATTATTATAAATTTTTTGTGAAATACAACTATATTGGACTATTTAGATTTTGAGATGGACTTAATCTATGAGATGGTACTAAGAGAGTTGTTGAAATTAGTTTTTTAGGTGTTATTTTTTTTGTTAATTAAATATATATATATTCTAATATTATAGGTGGTCTTGATATTTTACATATGACTATATCATATTTATTATAATCATTTTATTACATTATGTGTTTCATTACTTAAATTCGTATTGAATTATTACTGGAATTTAGTTATTTGTATAATAATGTTAATATTTTCTTACAAAAATATAATGTTTCACCCACTATGGTTTTTCATCATCTCTTATAAATAATAAGACATTCACGTAGTTTATGGGGCCAAATTTACATACGGTAGAATTAAACATGGCTATCAAAACTACAAATCATTTTAGAGTAGGGAGAAAATTTAACTATTTTGGACATTTCATATAAATTTATATAAAATAATCTATTTATATATCGATTTATATTCTATAGAGATACATTGTATTACATATCCCACTAGATAAACTAGTAAAAACTCATATTTTTTGGAATATCATATTCAAGGATTCTATACTACACAAGTGATAATTTTTTTAATGTAACCTGAAAAGAAATAAGGTCAATATTAATTTAATTAAGTGGTTTTCTATCTTATTTGTCAAAAACAATGTCCTTATAATTTACAAATAAGCATATATCTGTTTCTTATTTCCAAATTGTGTTACATTAAAATTATGTCATATTTCATATAAATATAAAATAGGCCTATCATACTATAATTTTTTTTAAATTGTTTTCATGCATATTTTTTTATGTTTTACCATTTATATTTAATCTTCTCTTCCATTATTTTGTTGAATTTGTAATTACAATTTTAAAATAGGCATATATTTGTTTTATATTTCAAATTTGCGTTACTTTCAAATTATGACATATTTAGTATAAATATTAAATTGGATTATTAAATAAGATGAATAATTTAGATATATGTAAATGGTAATAATGATTTGATGTGGGATTGCAATACAATGAATGACTGATAAAAATGAGAAAGGTGTTGATTTTTTTTGTAATTTTGTAAACAAAATGTTTCAAACATTGAAACATTATTCTGTTCATACATGAAATGTTTAAATATGAACTGGTTTAAAAGTAGAGAGATCAAAGATAATTTAATTTGTCATGGTATTATTTGGAGTTATAACTAATGTATTTTTTTGGGTGAAACTAGGAATAATTTTAGATATACTGATGATGATTCTTTCCAAGATGGTATATCTTATGAAAGTAAAGAAATGAATCATGATATTGAACCAAAATGAATTGAGGAAGAACCAAAAATTGACCCTCTATATGGTAATGTTAAAAAACCATTGTATCATTGTTGTACAATTTTTACGGTTTTATCATGAGCGTTAAGATTGATATCCCTGAAGTAGAAGCATGTATTGAGTGACATGTGTTTTACAGAGCTGCTATAATTATTGAAATATATTCAATTTAAAGAAAATTATCTTCTATATTCACTTTATAAGGAAAATAAAATATTATTCCCCATGGGATTGGGATATAAGAAAATACATGCCTCCCGAATAACTATGTGACATTTAGGAAGGATTATGGATTTCTGTCAGAGTTTCCTTAATGTGGGACATCACAATATAAGTTGAAAGAAAAATCATAGGCGGATGTAAATATTATAGAGATCCCTACTATGAATTGTTTTTATTTTCTAAAAATTACTTTTTTGGAACGTTGATTGAATAATTAAAATGATGAAAAATGATTATTATGGAATGTTGATAAGAATATATGAGATGAAAAAATATCTTATCCAATACATTTACCATAGTGGATGAAAATTGATGAGCAGTATCCTATATTCGGAAATGAAGATAGAAATATCTGAATTGGGTTGTGCATGGATGGAATGAATTCATATCGAAGCCTCATTACAAGACATTGTTTATAGGATTTTTTTGGTAATTTACAACCTATCTTCCGAGTTTTTTATGAATCTTAAATATATCATGTTGTGTTTACTGATATTAGGACCAATGAATCCAGGGAATGATATTGATGTTTTCTTTTCACCATTAATTGATGAATTGAATATCTTATGGTAGGATTGTCTTAAGGTGTATTCTTCTAGTAAAATGTAATATTTTCAACTACATGAAGTGATTACATTCACTATAAATGACATCCTAATGTATTGGAATTTATCTAGATATATTGTTAAGAGGAATAAAGCATGTCAAATTTTTGAACAACAGAGTTCATATTGTCAATTGCATCATAGGAGGAAAACAGATTACAATTTCCATCAAAAAAATTTCCCTATCGACCACTCTTATATAAGATTAAAAATGGCATTCAATGTCTCCTAATAATTTTATATTTCTCCAAAACCATTATCCAAATAGGCGTATTTTGAGAGGATTCAAAAAATTTATGTGTAATTGGGAATGACACATAAATATAGTAATGATAAACATATTGGGAAGAAATGTTCAATATTTTTTGAGCTGACATATTGGAGAAATCATAATGTGAATCATAAAATTTATGTCATGCATGTAGAGAAGAATATCGATGAAAGTTCGATTGAAATATGGTTTGTGATTAAATAGAATAAAAAATATATGGTGAATGAAATATTAGACTTACTATCAATGAAAATATGTTTTGAGTTAGCTCCCACTCATGATGGAAGACGAACATTTCTTCCCCAATATTTTTATACATTATCTAAGAGAGAGAAAATAATATTTTTTTAGAGTCTTCATGATATCAAAGTGGAGTAGGGTTATTATTAAATGTAAAATATTTTTTATATTTTATGGATTAGAATTTGAAAGGAATGAAATCTCAGGATTTTCATTTCATGATTAAACAACATTAAAATTTATCAATGGGTGGAATAATTTACGTCTATTTTAAAAAGAATTTCATATAGGTGTGTCATTTTTTCAATTAAAATTGTAATAAGGTGATTCATTTGGATGATTTGAAAATTTTGGAAAATGAAGAAATTTATATACATTGTCATTTGGAAATGTGTTTTCTTCCATATTTTTTTTATAAAATGGTGAATTTAATGTTTCATCTTGTTTGATAAATACTTCTTGGTGGACCTGTATATCTATGTTGGATGTATCCTTTTGAAATTTATATGAATATATTTAATGGGTATATTAAAAATCTATATCAACCATAATCCACTATTGTTAAAAAGTATATTCTGGAGGAGGTTGTGGTGTTTTGTACGAGTTACCTATCTTTGATGAAGCATATTGGTTTACCTCCATCTCAATATAAACGAGTTATTAATGGGGTAAATGGAATTTTTGTTTTGAATGTAAAATAATTTTCAGGTGAATAGATGAAGATGGTACATTTATAAATAATGAATAAAATGGATGGTTCTCAACCATATATAACATTTTATATGAAGGAGTTCAAACAATGTCATCCAAAGAAGAAAGAAATGTTGATTTTTAATTGTTAGAACAAAAAAAATCTATGCTATCAAAAACCATGATTGGTAGATTAGATGAATCAGAGAAATTAAGAATACATAGTGGGTGGTCCACATTTAAATGTGCTAACATGGTATGGGTATGAAATTAAGGGCTATAAATTTTATTCAAAATTTTTGGACAACAGAATTGAAGTTCATAATAGTGGTGTATTTGTGTTCACATAAGAAATGCATTTTTTGAGTTCTAAAGTCAAAAACCAAATTTCTGCATCATATTCCTATTATGTTTTCGTTGAAGAAATATTGGAGTTTTAATACATTAAAATTAAAGGTCTTATGTTTAAATTCAAATTTTTTATCAATAACAACAGTTTCATATGTGATGAATTTGGATTGACACTTGTTAATATGAATAGATTTGAGGACACAGTAGATTATTTTATAATATGAACACATGAAAAAAATCCATGTTATTGATCAATCTGATATGCAATTTTCTATTGTTTTAAATGGGATAAAATAATTTGTTGATGATCAACTTGATGATGATGTTGATTTATGTGAGATCCCTACTCCCATGGATATATTAATTGATAATAATGATGAGCATGTTATAGACATAGTTTATGGCATAAGGAATGATAATGAATAAGGAATTTAGGAAAAAATCCATTAGTACATTTATAATATTATAGGTAACATATGTTTCTTTATTATTAACTTTAAAAAATTTCATAAAAGTTAGATATTGTATTTTTTTCTTTACTAAAACAAGTATTAAAATGAATAAGTATAAATGTATTTTTATCACAGTTTTTTTAGTTAATAATGTTTTCTATTACGTAAATTATATATTTATTAATTTTTTTGAATGAAAGTTATTTTAAATCTATATTTTAAAAAATATGGTTTTCTTTAGAAAATTGTTTTATTAGGTCGAACCATTTTTAATAGTCATACACCAATTTTTTATTTTTTTCATTCATTTACAATACATTTCATATATCATTACTATTTTTAGCATTTAGTTAACATTAAAAAATATGGATAATAATGTGTAATATATTTTATTGTTTTATGTTTCATAGTTTATCTTTTTTTGTTTACATTATTATTGTAATATATGGCTTTTTATTTTTTGTGTATTAAATTTTTGCCTCATGGATTTGAATGTTTATGACAGATCAAGGAGTTGATCAACCAAAAACATCTAGAGATGAGCATCATGATCATACCTTTGGGGTACAACATCCACACTCTTCTCTTAATGTTCCCCAATCATAGTCATATGATCCCACAGTTTTAATGAAGCGTTCGAGGGTTGTTAAACATGGCCACACACGTTTTAGAAAATTATCACTTACTCGAAGCTAGTACCAAAGGATAGTAACAGAATTTGATGGGAATGATGTTCACAGAGGTCCTAATAAACAATTGATATAGCATTTGGATACAAATTAGGGAAAAATAAAAGGTGTCAATTTTTTTAATTATTGGAGAAATGTTAACGAAACAGCACTTTCTCAGTTGTGAGATACCATTTTTTTAGTCTATTATTTATTGTTTGACTAATCTGGAATTTTTTTTAGTATATTATGTTTTAACAATTATTTATTAGATGAAATTTGATATACCTACCACTAGAGGAGCCAATAAGAAATGTGTATCAATGGCTGATAGTAGATAAGGGTATTTCAAATCAACCCTCACATATAAATTTTTTGGGAATATGAAACATGATAGTCCAAGTCACATATATCCATTCATAGATGAAGACACATGAAAACAATTATTTGAATGTATAAGAAAATATTCATTTTTGGTAAGTGAGATGTAAAATTTAAGAATTTTTTTTTATATTAATGATCTTATTAATGAATTATTAATGATTTAATTTATTGGAATCAAGGAGAGCTCATCATTAGATCCAATCCGGAAACATATACCATTATATTTTATCTATTATAGGAAGAACAAATGATAGCTTAAAATTTACAAAAACATTAGAGATGAGTCTTCCAACTCTTAAAGGTTTCACCTCTATCACTTCTATCTAGTAATGTAAAATGTAAGGGGGTTTAGATTAGAAAGAAGGGGGAATATCTTTGAGAAGAATCATGGGTTAAAGTAGAGATAATTGTAAGTTGTTTACTTTATTTAATTAAGTCATTACAATTATTTATATAAATTGAATCCTTACCAAATTTACCAAATAATTCATACCGGATTATATTAAGGAGAAAATAACATATGAGTTATTTAATGTTGATGGGAGGCAGGATATTTTATCTGCTACATTGGGAAATCCCTGACACCTGGGTCATTTACGAGGATACCTAGCTGTTGTATTGATACGAAAAGGGTTACCACATTCTTCAACTTCTTCCTTACAATGATTATATAAAACAAATAGAATATTTGGAGGCTATATTTATCAATATTAATGATATGACAATGGAAAAGATCAGAGAATTGGTATATTCTATGATTGCAGACATGTAAAGACAATATCAGACTATAGCTCCTACTGCACCTCCGCCAGTAGCTGCCACTCCCCCACTACTTGAAAACCCCATTATTTATCATTCACCTCTTCCTACAGACCATATTATTTATCCTCCACAACTACTTATAGACCTTATTTTTTATATTACTCTTACACCCCCTCCTTCATAGCTTCCTAGTCATTGAGATTAGTATGATGATGATCCTTACTATAATATAGTTTCATATGGGATAATATATTATATAATAGATTCAATTCATCATCAATAGTTAGAGGTAGATAATAATGGGGTCACTATACTGAAAATTATTGATATATTAACTGGAGTACCGTTACATATATATGAGGTGGCGATAGTTGGAAAACTTATTAGCCACTTTTATGTTTGTCTATCTAGACTTCTGTGACCCATTAAAATATATGTATTTGTATTCAATATATTTTATTTTATATTTTATTAAATTTTCTTTAACAATTTACAGTTTATATATTTATCTATTTATTTATAAGAATAATTTAAATGTAATAAAATATTTTATATCTAACAATAAAGACAAAGGGCTATGACATCAGATTCAGTTTCTAGTAGTCTTGAAAGATCGTCATGATAATAAAAATTTGTGGTGGTTCATTATATATTTCTAATAGAATCTTATGTTTGTTGACATGTAATAGATGCATGGATTTTTAAAAATGATATCCTGGATTTTGTTATAGGAGATAAGTTGGGCATCAATGTGGTTCATGTTTTTTCCATGTAAATACTAACAAAAGTGTTTCCCGACATTAATTTTTTTGAAAATTTATACTTATGTCTATTTTTTATTAGGAATATTTATAAAATGTGTGAGATGAATGAGTAGATAGATGAATCTGGGCTGATGGACCCACATTTTATTTCCCTAAAAGGGAATTAAATGGATGTGGAATAAAAGGTAGTTTATATTATTGAAATATTTCAACATTGTATAATTATACAATGTTGGATGTTTCTTTATGGTGAGAGGTATGAAACAAATATCTCACAAATTTTCAGTTATATTTTTATATAACAACTAGAAACATTAAATATTATTTTATATCAGTGACCATAGGATTTTAAGTTTTTTTTATCCAATGGAAAGAAAACATTATTGGATATGCTCTATCTATGGTGATGTGTGTGGAAATTTTAAAAAAATCATGGAAATGTAAGCTTTATTAATTTAATAGTTGTTTATATTATAATTAATGTCAAATTTTTTTCATTCATATTATTTTCTAAAATGGGATGGGATTTCATTTGAATATCCATAATGTAAAATTGTGCCATGATTAAATATGAAAAAGTAAAGGTGAATGTCCATTTATAATTAGTATATCTCAAATTTATTACCTAAAAAAGATATTTTGAATTGAAAAACACATTAAAAAAATCATAAACAAAAAGGTTCCATTGAATGAGGATATTATATATTAAGATTTATGTAATAAATAATTACAACTAAAATAGTTATGATGTTCATCCATGTAACATTTTATTATAAACTATTCCTTAATATTTCATTCGTTTAAATCATTATACATGTTAACTAATTTATTTTTAATTTGTATCTATTTGATAACCCTCTACCTTATAGTTCAAAAGAGGTCAAACACTTACATGTGGAATGGTTAAATTAGTTTACATGTTTAATTGGATTTTAGTTTTTTTAGTGAGTATTATAATTTTGAATGTTGAAATTATAATAGTGTATTTTAGAGTTGTTCGGGTTATATTTAGGTTTTTGTAGAAAATATTAATATTCTTGAATGTTCTAAATGAGAATGTGTAATTTTACATCTGGTTTAGCATGATTTTTGGTCTACTTATACTTTTTTCTGGTCTGGTTTCAAGTCTAGTTTTGGTTGTTTCAGGTCTAGTTCTACAATGGAGAAGAATGGTTTCATAAATTATTTTAAAAAGTATTAGGGTTTACATCGGTTATTTTATAATTGACGTTAACAATAAATTTCGATGGGTTTATTATGTTGGTTATAAAATAAGTGATGAAAAAAATTTGTTGGATCATGGTTTCTATGTGGGTTTTTTATAACTGATGTTGTATATAGTTTTTGACATCTTTTATTTAATAAGCGATGAGAAAAACATTCATCCTGATTCATTTTTCACATAGGTTATTAAATAAGCAAAGTAAAAATTTCATCAGGATCAGGTTTTTACAAATAATTTATATAAAAGATGACATGGTTGAATATTTTTTACGTGAGTTATCTTATAACCGACATGGAAAACCATCACCTAAGTGTCTTTAACATCAGTTATTTAACAAATAATGTGAAAAATATTCACTGAATCATATTTATCATTGGTTATTAAATAAAAAACATAAAACCCATCTTATATAATATTTTTACATCAATTATATGAACCAATGTTAAAAATATGTTTTTTTAATTTAACTGCAACAACTTCGTCAAAATAATGACGTGAAAACCCTCAATAACCCAATGTAAAAAATTATTTTTTTACTAGTGGATAAAACCCTTGTTTCCCAAAAATGAGTTTAACCCTAGGAAAAATATAGAGTGGGTTGATATTGGCTATTTGGGGGAAGGAGACAGTCAAGTGAAGCAATAATTAATTCGTTAGTTAATTAAAAATTGATAAAATATCCACCCTCCAATTTAGATTCCGATGTATTAAAGAGGGAACAATGTCTTATCCCATGTTTATTAGATGAATAAAGAGAAATATGGGTCAAAATAACCATCAAACGTCATCTCTGGTTGTACATGTGTTTGTATCCCAAGACATCATCTCTCATATGTGGTTCTAGACATTACTATATGGTGATTTCAACATGTTGTAGAAATAATTAGAGTTTCACATCTCAATTGATGTAGTTTTTTTAATAGTTTTAAATCCCTATTAAGACTACTAAGGATACCCAATTGGTTTATATATTTATAAATAGGTAAAATAATTGGTTTTAAGAGGTTCATTGATATTGATCATTTATAAATCCAAATCACACAGTCTGTAGTTTTGGAGCTAATGTGGTGTGTTCTTCTCATTAAGGGGTGGATTATTTTTTGAACTACACACCATATACTACATTTACAGAACATATAGTAGGACATGAACATTTCTTCATGTACAAGTGTAGACACACCATATCTGGAGGAAATGGACATATAGTAGTAAGTGGACATACCCCAGTTGTACTCGGGCATGACACAATACATGGTCATAGTGAAACAAACATGGGTTATTTTCGATGTACATGGTCATGGGCTACAGGGAATGGGAATACCTTGGGAATTCATGACATTTTTATACTCCAAAAACCTGAAATTTGAACTATTATGTCCTACCATGCTATGTGTAGTTGAGGACATGACTCGGTCTCCATGTGAGGTCACATGCCATGTAACGCATTGTATATTCCATATACTTTTCATTCAAATGCCATGTAAAAAAAGGGAACATGTAAAGTCTTTATTCAAATGAGACACTTTGTATAAACTTGTACACATATAGTACCCTGAGATTTAATTATATAGTTATATTAAAATAAATTCAATTTTTATAGATTTTGATGCACCCAACACAAGGTATAAATGAAATGTGTTACTCTATTAAAATATTATATTTTAAACATTCCCATTATAACATTTACGATATCTTTTAGTTCAAGAATATGAATAAATTAATTATTCAAAATTATATGGTTTAATAATGAATAATTTTATTCAATTTTTACAAAAGTTAAAATATAATAATTGCAATTAGAATAAAATATTTATTTTCTAAAATTAGTATTTTTAAGGATGTTTTGGCACACTGTGATCAAATAATTTAAAAGTAATTTTTAATACATTTATAAAAACATTTAAAATTAATTTCTTCATATTTAAAATCATTCTATAAAAATTATCATTTTGTGAAAATTTGGATGTTTTGGAAAATATTACTTCATCTGGGAATGGTGAAAAAACAAATTTTTATAAAATTTTCATTTATTTATAATAAATTAACTCCCATTATTAAATTTACCTAATTTAAAGATAACATAAGTATAATTTAGTTTTATTAAATCCTATTAATTTCATTTAAATAAATTTAATGCAATCTTATAGTATCCACTTATTTAAATCTTTTATAACATTTTAAACCCATTTAATGTGTTTAATGTTTATCCATTTTAAATAATTAAAAATCCACCAAATAAAGAATTATTTAAATGATATGTATATATTATATATCTATAAATATTAGTTTAATTTAGTCAAATAATTATTACATTTCATACATTTTATATGATGACATCTTTTCCTTAAAAATTTATTTCTTGAAAAACCATTTTTTCGACACGTCTTTGAGTTAATTTTAAAATTATATTCATTCAAATTATTTTGTTTAATTGTGAAATTTTTATTCCGTATTTTAAATTAATTTAGTTTTTATTATCTAATAATTCAAACGTAATTATTTACCAAAATATATACTGAAAATAATTAAAATTATTTACCGTTGTTAATGTAAAAACATATTTAATGGGGGGGTATTTTAAAAAGGGAAGGGTTAAAAATGACCCAAAATGGATAATTCCAAATTTATGGACATTTATAGATCATAAATATTATTTCATTAAAAAATAGTTCATTTTGTATCCCTTTTGAATGAAATACCACATGGCTGGAATTTATTCTTTTCCAAAACCTAGTTTTTCATCACCCCCATTTATAAAAGGTCACCAACTCTCATATTCCATAAACACATTTAAACCCCATTTTTTTATTAATAACTTCACAAATAACTTCTCTTATTGTCTCCCTTTATAATATAATACTTTTTTGGACATAAATCTTATCTAAAAAGGATATTAGAGGAATCCAACAGAATTTGTCTGATGAAGATGTAATTTCTAAAACCAAGAATTCAATTTTATTTTTATCAACCTTATAAAAAATTATTAAAAATGATTATATAATACGAAAAAATATTTAATAAAATATGTTTTTATTTTACGGTAATAAAATACAACAATTTACTCATCCTTTTAAAGGGTAACAGAACATTTTATTATGTGTACAACAGACTATTGACTCATGAACCAATGAATTTTTTTCCATTGCAAGTTCTCACTACTTGATATAATGAAAGAACTAATGAATATATATTATATTTATTATATAATTATACTTCTGGAATTATAATATTTTATTTGACTTCTTAATTTCTTTTTCTCGTGGAATACAAAAACATCACCCGTGTGTATAGAAGACTATCACCATTAGAAGCAATGCAATTCTTTTATCACATATGATTTACAAGTAATGTTTAAAATGATTAGTTTTATATAAAAATATTATATAAATTAAATATTAATATGAATATTAGTTAAATATTTCATATAATTTCTTAAATTAGAATCCATTTAATATAATATAGCATCATTAATTTTTACAGCTGAAAACCGCCTTGTTAAACAATGTGATTAATTTTTCCAACCAATTCAATAAAATGTTATATGTAATTCAATTTAGAGAAATAATTTATTATTTTTTATATAATTATTATTATATAATTTTAAAATAACAATAAATGTTTTTTATTTATGTTGGTGGAAAAAAGGGAAACATTTCATAGGTTTCATACAACCAACCATCTCCATGATTGTAACGTAGTTCTTTTCTCATAACCATGTATCATGGTAGGTTTAGAAAGTATAATTTATATAGAAAATAAAACTCATGTCATGGTAACAATTTTAGAGATGATTTATTAAAAATATATTTTACCAAAGCCATCTTACCAAATTGATCTTTCATATATGATTAATTTATCATTGAAACGTCCAAAATGAAATTAATTGGTTAAGTAGTTGAATATTAAGTGGACATAATTAAAATAGATTTAATAATAGACATGGTAATGGTTCTTATTAATGTAAATAATTAATATATTTTAATTATTTTGTTTGGTTTAAGAACCAAGTTGGGTCCCCATCAAAACCAATTCTTAAACATGTCTATGGAAGGTCCGAAGGGTGTTCCCTATAACCACGGTCTAGAAAAAGTGCATGGGTATGATAAATAAAGGATTGGTAAGGATTTACCTATGTTTAGAAACATAAAACAACCAAAAATAATAAATAAACCAAAAATTAAAACTCAAACCAAACAAGTCTTAACAAAAAATTTAATTTGAAATACATGGATTAAAACCAACCCTATGGGAGGTCAAAACAAAACAGAGTATCAAGTATATCCAAAGTAAAACCAAATGGCATGTGGGGATCACCCTAAAGACATCTCAACTATACCGCACCAATAAAAGAAGCTAACAACCCAATCCTCCATCTCCAAAGACTTTTCCCTTCACTATTTCAAACACTACCATGTCTACATACACACAAGAGTATATGTTGAGTATTACCCAAAGTCCAATATGATTCCACCTAAAATCATTACATGGGATAAACATTTTAAGAAAAAAAAATAGTAAGTAATCATAAGCAAGAAGTTCTATTAACAATTTTCAAGGGATGCAACATTAAATAAAAAGAGTTTTGAAGTGGAAAACTGTAATGAATTAAAAATTTTAAATAAATCACACATTTTTTTAAATTAACACCAAAACAAACCCTATTTAAATGGTATGTACACTATATTAAATGATCACTAGTCATGGGATCACCCCCAGGCAATACCTAGTTGTCGATACCTAGGTTCACCAAATCTCAATGTAAATGTAACCATAACAAATTACCTTCTCATCTATCATCCTCTGGGTTTTGAGAATCAAATGGACTAGTGGTCCCCAAACATAATCATTGATTAGTTAGTATTTTCATTATTAATATTTTTAAGTGAAATAGAGATGAGGCCACTACCAGATCACTGGCATACTATTCCTAGTCCACCCACCTAGGTATTCGAACTACCCTCATTGTGCTCAAAAAGTTAGAAATTTAATAAAATACCATCTACAAAATAATCATTTATAAATCAAACACACACCAAATAGAACCTAACAATGTTTCAGACAATTTATGTATTTTAATAAACCATTCAAAATTTTCATAAATCAATATCAAGAAGTATAACAATCATTTCCACATATAATTCATTTCAAAATACTCATTGAATGTCTAATTCCTAGAAATACCATAGGAATCCAGAATTGGAAGCCCTAACACTATTTAATAGGTAAATTTTAATGTGTCAAAAAATAACCTGAAATGATACAACATAGAATACACATTAAAAATACCCAATTCCATGTCAAAATGCAACAATAAAATCTAATACTCAATAAATACTACCAAAAAAGGTATTCACATGAAACAATATAAATGAGAAACATAAGAAATAGGTTAATAAATAAAGATAAATTCATAAAATAATATTTACACATGGAACCAGCTACCTTCAATATCAAAAACTCCAAATCATTATGTGAAACTTCATCCACAACACAAGTGTGCGAAAATGAACCAAAACCAGGAAGATTGATCAATGAAACTCAATTTTGAACCCTAGGGAAGGAACACTAGCTACTATAAATCTAGAACCTCATGAAGAAAGGAAGAACCCATAGAGTTAAGTAAGAAAAACAAAGAAAGAATCACTAATATGAATAATCTTGAAGTATCCCCCCCCAAATCCCCTTTAGAAATGGTTCCCAAGTGAGATTGAGGGAAATTAGAATCCTTCCATGGTTGATAGGGGTATAATGGGGAAGAAATATGTGAATTGGGATTATTTTTAGAAGGTAAAAATCATTAAAAACCATTTTTTAACACTTGGACCATGTAAATGGTTTGTCCACATGGTTTAGTAAATTGTGTGTCCTATTCTAAACACATAAAAACACTCATTTTATTTCAAAATTCATAGGGGGAAAGGTATGAAAATAATAGAAGAGAAAAAAACATAAAAATAGGGACATGGATGTGACAATTCATCCCACCATGAAAACTTTCCACCCTGAAAAGTCAACATGATGCTTGATCGAAAACAATAATGTGTGATATTTCTCTACACATGACTTCCACTCCCATTTCTCATTCACATCATTTCCATGCTACCAATAGATCCAGAACAATGGAATATACTTTCCTTGAGGCCCCTTCTCTTGGGAATCCACTATTCACATTGTTCGCTCATACATTGTTAAATGGGTCTCTATCTTCGACTCTTCCCAATTCAACTAATGGGATGGATCTGTATGATACTTTTTCAATTGGGAGACATGGAATACATCAATAATTTATTTCAACAAGGAAAGAAAATATAACATGTATGCCTCATTTCCAATCCACTCAGTGATCTCAAAAGGTCTGACAAACCTCAGTGTAATCATTCCCAGCATTATAAAACGACGATGGCCTAAACAAGGGGCCACCTTCAGAAATACCCAATCACAAAAAAAACTCAATATCTAGATGCCTCTGGTCAGTATAATATTTGTGGGTACTTTGTGATATCAATAACTACTATCTAATTTACTTGACCTTCTAAGACGTCTCTTGCCATGGATTGACCTTAACAGTGAGGTCTCACCTACCTCAACCCAACATAAAGGGGGACTGATAAAACCATCCATAGAGGACCTTGAAGTGATCCATTCGAATAGTGTATTTATAACTATAATTAGATGAAAATTAATCCAACCCCAAATAGATATCCCAAGCTCCTCTGAAATCCAAAACACATGCACGAAACATGTTCTCCATAACATGATTTTCTCGCTCCAACTAACCATTCGTATAAGGATAGTATATTGTTAACATATTAAACTGTGACCCCCAATATTTCTAAAGGATTCATCAAAACTAAGAGATTATATAGGGGTCTCTATCTAGGACAAATCCTGATGGCACACCATTAAATCTTACCACCTATTGAATATACAATCGAGACAGCTCATCCACTTTAGCTGTATCTATGATCGGAATTAGTTAGGATGATTTGGGTAAATGATCAATCACTACCCATATGGCATTCTTAAGATGATTTGTATGATGTGATACAATAATTAATTCCCTGGAGATTTCAACCCACTTCCACATGGGGATGGGTAATTGTAGAAGCAAAATAGATGGTTGTTTAGGTTCCTCTTTCATCTGGTGACATGTTTAGCACCTAAAAACAAAATTGTCTATGTCACATATAAAACCAAGCCACAAAAAGTACTAACATACACCATTATATATTTTTTTATCACCAGGATGAATGGACCATGGAGATTTTGGGCTACCTTTCATCACCACCTTCCTTAGATACACTGACACCACCGAACAACCCTTGAAACAATAGATTCTATCTCGAGAGGATGACTAACCAGAATATGTATCCACTCCATGATTAAACAACAAAGACCACTAACACATCTCTTCACTAGTCTTCTCCCACTAAATGAACTCTGAAATATATAGAGTAAACTATACACTCCCCAATAACACACCTCCAATGTGATCCTTGGTCTCAACATGAATCTTTGAAAATAATCCCATCAGAGTCCACTCATCACTGGAATTCCTCAATGTTAGCACTGATACCTTTCTGATCAAGGTTACATCTACAACATGATCCTTTCCTAGGTCATAGAAGATATTAAATTTGAACCCCATCAAATACACGATCAAACAATGTTGTCTTAGATTATGATCCTTCTATGATAAGATGTATGCTAAGCTATTATGGTCATCATAGACTATAAAGTTTTCCCTAAATAGGTAGTGACGCCAAGTCTTCAAAGAATACATCACTATTGGTAACTCCATGTCAGGGGTCGAGTAATTATTTTTATGTGGTAGGGGTTAGTGGGTGATATACACCACAAAGTGATCACCCTACATAAGTACATTTCTATGAATCATACACAAAGTGCCTCAATACATCACGTATCCCTTTCAAAATTCTAGAAAGATCATCAAGGGTTTGTTAGTCAGCCTCCACATAAACTCCTTGATGGATGCCTAAAATTATAGGGGATATTCAATCCATTCCACCTTCCAGGTGAGCCTGGTCATGTGTAAAGAAAATGGAGATAAATCATGAAAAAACAACCTATAGTAACCTTCCAATCCATGGAAACTCCTACACTCGAACACATTCATCTATATCTCCCATGAAATAACATTACTAATCTTTTTGGTGTCCACTGAAACCCCCTATTTCAAGATGACATGACCCAAAATCTTCACCACCCTAATCGAGAAAGTGAACTTAGAGAAAATTTCATATAGTCAATGATTCTACTATGTGCCCAAAATGATTCAAATGTGATTCTCATTCCCTTACTTATATCCATAGTAAACTATAATTCCATCCACATACACAACGTTTAAAAATTAGAGATACTAGTGGAACACAATATTTTTGAGTGCCATAAAAATGAAATATAATTTCTTAGCTCGAATAATATGAACAAATACTCAATGTGGACATACCATTTTCAAAAGGCTGTCTTCGGGATATCTGCCTCTCTCACGCTGATTTGTTAGTAACCCAAATGAATGTACACAGTGGAAAACCACTTTTCCCCATCAACTGATAAAACATGTCATCAATTTGGGATGAAGGAATTTTGATATTGATGGTTACATTATTCAGCATCTAGTAGTCAATGCACAATCAAAGGGACCCATCGACCTTCTTCGCAAAAATAATAGGAGAAGCCTAATGAGAGACACTTGGGCAAATGAATCCATTTCATTACAAATAATATAGTTGTATCTTTATTTCCTACAAATCAGTGGGGGCCATATTATACAAGGGAAGAGAAATCAGATATGATCTTGGTGACACATCAGTCGAGAACTACACATCCCATTCTAGGAGAAATCTTGAAGGGACATCTGAAAATTACTATGGGAACTCATCAACTAGATAATGTAATCCACTCTCAGGATCAAGACCATATTATTCTAGAATTATCAATCATAACAGGAAGATATGTTTTACAAATTTTGTGACTGGGGGTCCTACATGACTCGACTGAGGATACCATCCCCCAAGAAAAACTTACAGACTCCCATCAATGACATGAAACATTCCTACTGCCTATACACTCGATATTTGATTGAAAGTGTACTAGCCCGTCCATAACAATGATTACATCAGAAAGTTCCATATACATGACCAGGAGATGTAATACCCACTCAACCCCTAACAATGAAAGTGCACACAATGGGAACCTTTGAACTTGATCCTTATTACCCAACATCATCACCATTTTCATTACGAAAGATATGAAATATGTTGGAAAATTCCAAAAATTCACATTATGGTGAGATTTTAATGAAAAAAGCACCAGTATCAACAAGAAAAATATCTATAGAAGATTCAATCCAATTGGTTCCTCAAACTGTCGATGGTCCGTTGTCTGATCCCGCTAGTGCCTAATCCACAACATGAACATGACTAGTCCCTACATGAGAATGACTCCTCCCATGTGGCTCTGCCTTAAAATTGATCTACTAGAAGGTGATATAGCCCTGCCTCCATGGAAACTAAAATGAGATATCACCATCCATAATCACCCCAACATAACTATCACTCCCATAAAAGGAAAATATCTTTCCCCACTCTGAAGGGGATGAGTCATGTTGACAAAGGGCTACGAGTTCCCCATATCTCCACAGTAATTACAAGTCCATAGAGAAGATGATCATGTAGGTCATGCATTTTATATCCTCCAACACTAGTGGGGCACAACGTAACATGTATAAGAATCCACATATGAAAACTCTCTAGGGGTGTCCTGAACTACCACCTCCCTTCTTCCCCTAATCATATTTCTTCCTTTTCTTCTTATATGAACTTACACTATCCATCACTGATATTATCCCATAGAAACTAGAACTACACTTATAGTCAGTCACTACTATACTATCCCAATCATCCACCTCCAAATAAGTCTTCAACATAATTTGGAATACATGAGAATAGATATCTGGATGAAATCCCTTTTCAAATCATTGAGCCTTCATATGTTCATTATAGAATATTTATGAGGAATATCAAACAAGCTTGGAAAATGTGGTTGGCATTAACAATTACTAACAGGACTACCTGAAAAATATCCATAAACTTCCAAGATCATGCATAAGCCAATAAAGTATGACAATACTGTTCATTGAATATTTCCTTGATGTCCTTCTAACTAATCTGCTCATGCTTTCCAGCTTGATGCATTGATTCCCACCACCTTATGTGGGGACCATCAAGAAATAATTAGTTCCATTTAACCATTTTCTCATCATGTGTGTCAAGGAAATAGAACATGTGTTGGATATTCTCAAGATACTCCTCTACTTCCTGAGGCTCTATGCTACCTCAGAAATAAGGAGGTTTGTTGTTCATAAATTCTTGGTCTTTATCCAACCTTAGATCGAGTTCTTTGAATCGAAACGGATATGGAGAAAGACCAACTCCCTATCCCAGAGCCTATACATCATGAACCATATCTTGTACCAACCCTTGATTAAGCGGTGAGGGTGAAATCTATCGAGATTCCTCCTTTGGGATCATGGGAGCATTCTTGGGAAGCATGTCGCTACAAAATTGAAACAATCAAAAAATAAATCATTATAACAAAAAATCTATAAAATTTTAGAAATAAAATCATATATAAATCAATCAAACTCATCACCAAAATGAAATAAACAACTACTTCACCCCCAACCAATGTCCATGTGTAGTATGCAGCCCGCATGCCCCACCCGAATGAGAAGTCAAAAAAAATACAAACATCCCATGGAGAATCGAAGTCTGTCATGATAGGAGAGGTCCATGAACCCTAATCACATCTATAACATGAAGAATTAATATTCATATCTCCCATCTAACTAGAATAATAGCAAATAACATGACCCAAATAGCTTAACCACACTTTGATAACATTTTTTCATGAACCAAGACAGGTCACTATCTAAATTAGCAACTGAACCAGCCCATGTAAAGTCTTGAAGGGTGTTCTATATCCCTATGTTCTAGTACAAGTTCCCAGTTATCAGAAATAATTTTTTTGGACCGATTTCCTCATGTTTGGAAATATAAAAAAACCAAAAATAATAAATAAATTTAATCTGAAAACTAACAAATAACAAGTCTTAAAAAATTATAATTGAAATACATAGCTTAAAACCAACCCTGATAGGGGTGGAAAAAAATGGATCCCCAAGTCATTCCTAAGAACCAGCATATAGAAATGGGGGAATCACCCTCAAGCCATCTCAACTGCACCACACATAGAAACGAAGCTAAAAACCTAAACTTTCATAACCATATACTTTTCCCTTACCTATGTCAATAATTATCCAATCTACATACACCCAAAGGTGTAAATAGGGTGTCAGTATAATTCCAATATAATTCCACCAAAAAATATTCAATGTTTTAGTCATTTTATTACAAAAAACATTCAATTTTCCATAAATATGAACTACCCGTAACAATTTTCAATGGATGATTCATTAAATAAAAGCAGTATTCAAAAGGGAAACATTAAAGAATGGAAATTTTTAATGAAAACACAAATTTTTTCCAAATTACAATCCAAACACAATGTATGTCGATGATAAGTAAAATATAATAAATGATCACTATTCATTGGATCACCCCTAAGAAATAGCTTATTGAGGGACCCTAGGTACATTGTATCTCTATGTAAACACAACCATAACCAATAACCTTTATAAATATGGGCCCCTGGGAGGGAATTACCCAATGAACTAGTAGACCCTAAACATAATCATAATTTAGTTATTGTTTTCATCATCAGTCATTCTATGTGAAATAGGGACAATTCCACTAATAGATCACTACCATACTTGTCATATTACACCTACCAAGACACATGGGCAACCCTCCTTGTGCTGAAACTAGCTTGACATGTTCTTAAATACAATTTTTTCATAAAAATAAAATTTCTAAATAATTAAGACCCCCAATATTACCTAACCATGTTTCACACCATTTATGTATTTTAATAAACCATTCAAAATTCTCATAAAACAATAAAACGAAGTATAACAATGCTGGGAACATAAAATTCATTTCAAAATGCACTTTTACGGGTCAAAACTCATCTATACCGAAATAACCCATATTTTCCAGCCCACAAAAAAATTAATAAATCAATTTCATGAGACACCAAATAACCCCAAATGATATAATGTGGAATACACAAGAAAAAACCAAATTCCAAGTTAAAATGAAACATTAAAATAATTCAATCAATAAATTCTATAAAAAATTGATTTCGAAGAACACAAAATAAATGAGAAAAATAAAAAATATTATAATAAAGAATGATAAACTTATCAAATAATGTTTACAAATGGAACCACCAACCCTGAATATCAAAAACTTCAAATATTTTTGAGAAACATCAAACACCCCACAACCTCACCACATGTGAGTGAAAACAATCCCTGAACATGAAGATTAAGACAAGAATCATAATATTAAACCATAGGGATGAAATCATAGATTTTGGAAATCTAGAACCTCAAGAAGGTCAGAAGAAACCATTGATATAAAGAATAAATTTGAAGAAGGAATCAGTTACTTGTAGAATCTTGATGTTTCCCAACCAAAAAACCACTTCAAAAATGGGTTCCAAGAGATTTTGAGGGAGGATGAAGTCCATACATGGATGTTAGGGTCAAATGTGTGTAGAAAAAGGGAAATTATGATTATTCTAAAAATCGTAAAATGGTCAAACCCATTTTTTTTAAAATCATGACACACGACACAATTTTTTTGAATGGTAATTTCAACTGTGAATCCTAATTGTGTAGCCTGTTCTGGACACCCAAAAACCCTATTTTTAATTCAAAATTGAAGGGGAACCATGGGGAAACATACGAGGGGATGGTAGGACAATAATATAATAAATAATTGGAAATATGTATAGGGATATGATATAGTGATAATTGGTGCATGTAAAAAAATTAGGCTTGAGGTAAGAGATATTTATAACCCTCTCTTTTCATTAGGTCTTGACCATTATCTCTCTAAATAACTTTTCCTCACTTTTAATTTATTGAAAGGTTAAAAATTATGTATATATGTCTATAAATTTTATTCATATATTATTCTACATTCCTTTTATGGGGTAATTCATGATTTATGACCATGTGTAAAATTCATTATTTTGGTAATATCTTTTGATTATGTTGTGAGACAAGACTATGAATCCAATATCATTACAATGTTAATTATTATGTTTATTACTTATTATTTGTATCATTAGCTAGCACAAATATTCACTTATATTAAAATAATGTGACTGGTTGGCCAAAAATTATATATCCCACCAACACATTCATCATTGTTTTAGTCTAGTGAGACGTCATGTATGGGACTTGGTGGTGAACCTAATCTATTAGCAGACTCTTTCCCATGTGTGATGTTGTCTTGATAGTTCCCTTAATGTGTGTAAATGTCATGTGTTATGTAATTTCAGTATCCCATTTTTTCATTATATTATGATACCATTATCTTTATGTTATGATTCTACTAGATTACTCATATACCTTCTCTATTATGATATCATTTTATACATTTTACTCATATGTTATGATTCAGTATCATGTTTATTCCAATAATTATATTCATGGATTGTCCCATTATTTATGTATTCCCAAGGTCATCTTATGTATTTTTAAGAAGGTCATGTTTATTTTAGAAGCCTTCTATGGATTATAAATTAATGATTCCTAGATTCAGTTTAGTTTATTATGTTATGAACATATTATTTTATATACTCTAGGAATTCCATGTCCTTGTCATTTATTAATTTATATTCACGTTTAATTATCATGTAATAATAATTTTAAAGATATTTGATAACCAGAGTTGGTATCTATGTAAATCCTTATATAGACAGCAGAAACTAGGATTAGAAATATGTAGTGAACTATATAGATAATTACATGGATATGTTTAATGATAATAATATATATAGGATAATAATAAATATATTAGTTGATTTATTTATATAGTGGTTTCCCAAAAATTACATCATTGTATATATAATTTTTTTGTATGTGATTTTGTCAAAGACTTACATTCAGGTAAAAATATGAAAAAGGCATGTCGAGCTTGACTCAAGCATTACCTAGTATATGACAACATGCCTTAATACACACCTAATTGAACACTCCTAGGGGAATTTTTTTTGAAATTAATGTTCCCATTAATATCCATTATGATTGGAAAAAATTCCTTAAAGATTTTATATTATAAAGTTGATCATGGACAAAAATGTTTGAATTATCGAAATTCATAAGTAAAAAAATATATGTTATTTGTGATTTATACCTTTAATTTTTATAATTTACTGTAAATATTTTTAATACATTAAAAACAATCATCCATAATTATCCTTTAATTTCAGTCATGTTGATTGAAATAAAAAAGCTATTAAATAACCACTGAATAAGGAATTGTGATGACTAACCAAATGCGATTCCCAATATGATAGTCACAATAGTTGGGAACATTTTTAAAATAAATTCGTTGCATATTCATGTTTTGAAACAAAACAAAAATTAGAAGGAATTCTCGAACCCTACCCCCCAAAAATAAAAATTTGTAGTTGAAACCATTAACTAAAATAGTCATCCAACATTATGTGGATAATCAACTACATTAATTCAAAAATAATGGATCAACACCATTGAAATTATATTATCTATCCTTAAATGTTATGAGAAAGAGAGGTATTAAAAAGTAATTAATTATATGAAAGGAGGGGATGATCAAGGGTGGATGTTGATAAAAATTATGAAGCATTTATATGTTATTATAGGGATTGAATGTAATGAATCATGGAAAATGAATTTTCAAAATTATTTACCATATAGTATATGGAAAAAATGGTCATATATTTTCATGGAATCAAGATGAAGGATTTAGAATCTGTTGGAGTGTAAGAAGAATCTTTTATAAGATATTCATGATATAACATTGTCTTTCTCATCACTATCGACTTTAGAGTTAACCTCTTCTTTTCTCAGCTAAATTTAAATCTGTTAAATGATTCAGAGATCCAGGACATTGATAACAATGATGGTTTTTTTTTGTGTTTGATCAATGTAGTTATGGATATAAGTGAATCTTAATTTTTTAATGGGTAAAAGAGTAAAAAATCAAATTTAACTCTAGTTCTATGATTGAGAAATATAAATGATTTAAGAAATTACAACCTCGCAATTGTTAAATTTGTGGGAAGAAGAATCATAAATATTGAGTAAAGGGGACTAATAATTGAATTATTTGTAAGAAGAAAGGGAACATATTCAATGACTAATGAATTAAGAAATCCACTAGTATGATGGATGAATGGAATACTCTAACCAAAACTCGACCTATTTTCCAATTATCTAATTTTAATTATCATGGGAAATATGATAACAAATGAAATAAGATAGGGGATGTTGATAATAGATGACGATAAAACTATCCAAGGTCTAGATGAAAAGGGTGACATTATAAAATCACAACTAATTTAGAGGACCCCAAAAATGATTTTTTGATATATACAATAGTTATTCATTAATTAATAGAAAAATTTCTTTATAATTCTGGTTCTATGTATTATTTCATATCACACAGGTTTAATAGAACTACATTATCACCACCTCAATACATAGAAGTCGACATTTAATTAAAGATGTAAATTGGGTCATTTATTTCATCATAACTATATAATAGATACACTATCCATATTCTTGGGCTAAACATCCCAAAAAACTATATGATACTACATATAGTAGAACATGTTGAAATTCATGTCATGGATTAGAATTCATTATAAAAGGACACTATAAAATTCTATGGTAAGGAAATCACCCTTTGAATTGGAAATTTCCTTCCAATTGTATATAATTTCATGGAATAATACAAATATCATTTGATATCATTACTCAAAGAACAAATATTTTTATATCTGAAAAAGTGCATCATTCTCAAAAAATTTAGACAAAAGATCAACCATGAAGACATTCAAATTTTGATGGATTATACTGATGTATTTCATAAATATTTTCCTTTTCTCGGTCCTTGATGGGGGTATAATTTTAAATAATTATTATAAAATGATCATTACTAATATCAAATATTCATTATAGAAGATCCATTTTTGATCTTGAGGATTTGAAAAAGATTCTATATAAAAATACATATAATGGATTGACATGGCCAACTGATTCACCATGGGCGCACCAATCCTATCCTTCAAAAAAAAAATCAATGTGCATTTTCATTAGCTGTGGTGACCTCAATAAAATTATGATAAATAACCTTTATCCCATATAGTACATTGTATACATGTTTGATCAACTATGTGGGGATCATTATTTCTCTAATGGGGAACTTTTTCTAGGATATCACCAATTAAGGGTAATGAAGGGAAATATCCCCAAAACATCCATATGAACAAAATGTGGATAACATATGTTCATTTTGAATCCCATAAGACTCAATAATTCTCCAAAAATCATTTTATAAATAATTAATATAATCATTATGGATTACCTTGATTTTTTTGGTAGTTATTATACATTATATTCTGATATAATTTATGAGAAAAATAGAGAATTGGGAATATTCATATATTTTTTGTGGGGCATGAGAAAGGATGAGATGAATTAATAATATAGACAATGTGATTTTTGTATGAAGGACGTATAATTCAGGGGGAATAATATTACCAAAAAATGTAATCTATATACCCTTCTAAGAAAAATATGATCTAGGGAAGGCCTTGTAAGGAATCCGTAATGGATATCCATATATTACATGGACTAGATCAATAATATTGATTAGTAGTGTATTTTTAATTATTAAACTCACAAAATAATCAAACGTGGAAGGGAGAAATAAATTATGGAATACTGAATATTTTGAAATTTTATGGTGTTGAACAATATATTATTAAATGCATAGGTTCTTATGATTTTCTTTTATTGGGGACCATTTGAATTATAAAATGAGGCTTAATGTAATTATTTTTTCAAAGTAATAATGTAGAATTATCATTTTATGACATACATCGCAAGAAAATTTAATGTTCGTGATAAGAATTATCCCACACATGATAGGGTGATGCACATAGTGACCATTGCACAAAAAATCTAGTAAAATTATCTATATAGGGAGAAGTGTGAAATATATAAATACAAAAAAGATTGTAAAATATATATTCATATAAAACTAACATAACATTATCTAATTAAGGTGTTTAGAGATGATCTAGGACTATGACTACTCAGTTTATTATCATCATAGTAATGATAACCTAGTAGAAGATTCTCTATGTTGAAGTGATTTAGAGATTTTATCTACGATGAAAATTTATAATGATAAAATACTCATTTATTTTCAAGGGATTGATATGGTAATAGTAAATCTATATTCATAATAACATAATAAAATAACATAACAACAATAAATTCATGAGAGGATTATGAGGCCCTGAATCAAGATGTGGTTCTATAGAAGTGTAAAAAATAATACAGATTTCATCCATACTAATGATTGCATTATATGGTTTGGAACCCATATATGATTCCCATCAATATAATAGTTGAATATATATTTTCAAGATCTCTCAAATAGATTTTCCCACTCTATTCATCAAGAAATCCCTATGAGGGGTATATATTTAATGAAAAACAACTCATGGGATAACATAAATGATAGATTTCAATATTTGTATCTTGATTCATTGTATTCCCTCAGTTCATGGATGAAAAAATAAGAATAATGTTATGATGAATCCATTTCTGATTCTAATATTTTAATGGGGAAACATAACTATGGATTCCATCATTATAGTCCCCATGAAATATAAATAAAATTTTACCAATTCAAAAATAGTCAATCCCCTTAAAATATAGGTATATTTATTTCATTTTTAGATGATTTAACTCTTGAAAAACCCAATAAGATATAAATAAGAGAAGTGTAGAATTTGAAAGATTTTCCCCTAATATTTTATTTCATTAAGATCCAATTTATAACTCAATCTTGTAGAGAATAATTTATCAATTATCGGATACATAACTCAATATTAGTACTTTTTATTACCCTTAAATAGATTTTTAGTCAAAGAGGAAATTTAAAACTCTTGAGTATATGTTGATATCTTGTTAAATGAATTTCCAAGGATTTTAGGATCATTACCAACCCCTATTAGAGTTATATTATAACAATAATTTCAATTTTATAATTCAAATGGAACATTAATAGGTTATTTATTTGAATTGGCTTTAATTTCAAAAATTTTTGGATGTTGTTGTTTATAGAATGATGATGGGACCTAATCATTCCCAATATATTATAGAGGAGGTCAACACAATTAAGCATCTCATTAAATTGATGAAACGTCAACAAAAATGCTATGTAGATAATTTTTTATAAGACTATGAGTTTGTGTTCAATGATAAGGTGTTCCTATGTATTTCACCGTGGATTATATTCATGAGGTTTTTCATGAAGAGAACGCATAGTCCAAAAACACATCATCAACTTCAAGACGCATGATCACATCGGATTGGTGTCCCACCCTAAAAAAATCCCACCAAACCTATCTAAAGTACATTATGTATTCCATATATCCCTCTAGTGGATGTATATACTAGAACTCTCTAATGCACTGGATCGAAATGTGGTACCATTAGAGAAAGACCATTTTTAAGAGGAAAATATTGTTATGATCTTGGATTATTAACAAAATTTTATACTAAATTGAAAACACACCAAGTTAATTGGTTGTTATAAAACCAAAAGTTTGCGGAAGTAATATGGGAACTATAAGAGGCGATGAAGTAGAATTACCCTCACCTATTTTTACATTAGTATGTAATATGAAATAATAATGGATAAATTACATGGGGGATGAATGTAATACCTTGAGACATTATAATATCATTATATTTAAATAATTGAATCATTTTAATATTTTTTTTATGTAAGGAGAACAAGGTCAAAAAAACTATAAATAATTAAGATATTATTATTTTAAAAGGCCTTTTATAACATAACCGTTAAGTTGGAAGCTTTGAATAGGAATTTATAAATTTTTAAAAATTATATGGTTTATACATTTATAAATAAATTAAATGGTTATCTACTTATTATATACAAAAAAACCATTTGGAAAAAATGTTTTTAAAAAAAATTCTAAAATGTAGTGTTATCATTTTTTGAACACATAATTGAAAACTCTTTTTTATTGGTAATTTTTGAAAATTTATCTTTAAAAATTATAACTATATTTGATATATTTATATAAAAAATAACGTATTATGATATATAAAAAATATTGTGAAAATTTTATATTATCTGTTAATGGTGAAAATATTTTTCTTATAAATTCATAATTTATTTTTAATAATTTGACTCAAATTATTATTTAATATGAAATCAAAATTAATTAAATTTAATCAAATATATACTATATTTTTGTGTAAGATTATTTTATAGATTGGGAATAAATTTTTTCAGAAGATATATTTAATTTGTATATTGTTTATCCATTTTAAATATTTAAAATTACACCTAATAAAAAATAATTTATGGGAAATTTATAAATTATTAATCTAAAATTATTTATTTAAATTCAACTCTTTATGATTACCTGTCATACATTTACTATTAGATCATATTTTCTATATAAAAATTACTTCTTGAAATACTGTTTTTGACATATCTATATGTCTAATTTTAAATTGGATTTTACCAGTTATATGTGATTAAATTATAAAAATTTATTCCTAATTTAAATATGAATAATTAATATCATCAAAGACTTCCAACATATTTTTTGACTATATTGAAAATCCAAAATAATAAAAATTTGTTACCTCTTTTGAGGAAAAATTGTGTTTTTGGGGGTTAAAAATTTAAGTCTTCAAAATGACCAAAAACATGTATAATTACTATTTTATATTCATTATTTGACCTTATGGATTCATTGTTTTAAAATACATCGTTTTAGATCATTTTCCATGGGAAAAACATGTGTTGAATTTATTCATTTCCAAAACACAATGTGTGTCCTCTCCCCCACTTATAAAAGGGAACCCCTCTAATATCCTTTTAACACATCCAATACCCACTATATCATCATCAACCTACACAAACAACACCCCTAGTTCACACGAATCATTTTATAATCCTTGGTTATGTTAGAAAATCATCCTATGATGGTTTTTTTAAACTAAAAGATGTTTTCTTGAGAAAAGGTAACATCATTAAACCAATGTTTTATATTATTTATCTCCCTAAAAACATAAAATATTATTAAAAAATGATGATATAATATATTAATTATATTAAATAGAATGATATTCTGTTATTTTTATTTAATTAATGACAATATTCTTCTCCTCCCACAAATAAAATAAAAAATTATAGATCATGTGTATGGCAGTCTAGCACCTTGCTAACCAACATAATATATCTTCCATCACCACATCATATGGTTGGATATAGTGTATTATATTAATTATATATGTGATATTTATGATAGAATTATACATATGGAATTATAATACCAAATAAATATTCATACATTCAATTCTATAGTGAATATGATAACATCAAACATGTGTATGGCAGACTACTGCCTCACAAAGAAATATGATTCATTTTTCAGTTATACTCTATATTGAAGGCATTAAAAATTAATTTGTTATTTATATAATAAAGTAATAAAATATTAATAATTATTTAATGAAAATATATCTTTTAGTTTTTCCCTTATCAACTATTAAATTAATTATTACATCATTCATGTCTAATGCAGATTACCACCTCAAAAAGTGGTGTCATTTAAATTCTTTACTGCGTCATAAGAATCATATGTGTAATGGCATATAATGATATATTATGATGTTTATTATATTATTATAATTATATAAAGGTAATATAATACATTCATTTTTTCAATCATGATCATAGAATAAGGGAAACGTTACTCATGCATACAGATGACTAACCATCCCAATGATTGTAACATAGTTAATTTTTCATAACCATATTTCACAATTAGTTTACAATATGTAATATATTTTTAAAATTTATGTATATTTCAGGAATTAAATTCTCTATATGATTTATTAATAATATTTTTACCTCAGTATACTTTCCAATGTTAATTTTAACATGTGTGTCATTTATCATCAACATGTCTGATGTGAAATTATTCTATTGTGTAATTCAATATGACATGGTAAATATTGAAATCAATAGAATAATGAATATAAAAAATTTTATTTTTCACATATATAATTATCTTATGTTTATTTGGTAGGGTTAAAAAGAAAAAAAAGAAAAAATGTGTATGAGGTAAGGGATCATTCTAACTGACCCTTTCCATTAGGTTATGACCATTCTATCTCTAACTAAAAAGTTCTCTCTTTAACTTTATGTAATGATTCAAAATTTTGTATGTATTACTCTAAAATACATGCATAAAATATTCTACCATAATTTAATGGGTTAATAAATGACTTATATTCATTTATCAGAATAATTTTTATTGAATCAATTTTTCTTATTATATGAGTATAGATTATAAAAACCATTTCATCCCAAGGGTAATTCTTTTGTTTATTACATATGATTGATATCATTATGTGTAACACATATTCAGGTACACGAAATGAATATGACTGGTTTTCCTAGAATTATATAACCATAAAATTCATTGGATAATGTTTTATAATCACAACATGTCATTTATGGGATTAAGGATTGAACCTAGTCTATTAAGGGACTCTTCTAACCATAAGATGTTGTATTAGAAGTCATACATGAAATATGTTTTGTAATTTTTTTATACATTTTTACTTTCCCATATTGTTATGATATAATTAGACCATTCTAATTTTGTTATTCTTCCACTTGATTACTCGTGTACCTTTTTATTTATGATATTATGTTATACCTTTGACTTGTAGGTTATTATTCTTTATCATGTTTGTTCCCATAATATGATTTCTTTCTCACCACACTCCTTATGAATCCCCCATTTTATCCAATGATGTTTTATGGTCTCAATATTATTTTACGATCTACCTATAGAGAATAAATTAATAACTCCATTTTTAGTTCAATTTTATTTATAATTAACCCATTATTTTAAAGGCACAAGGCCTGTAAAATAAATATGATGTATGGATTGAAATATATGGTTATGAATTATGTAATAATATTATAAAAAGTATCAGGTTTCACTAAAGACACACTATTTAAACTACCGCATGACTTCATCCTCATGTTTCTTTTTCCTCCTGATTCAGATATGGGCCAATGAGTATCATATCCTTTTATATTTTCCATATAAAACATAGTGGTGGCCTTTATTTTTGAATTAAAGATATGATGCAAGGTTATTCTAATGTGATTATTAAATCCTCAATTAATTGATATTGAAAATGATGGTGTGTGATAATCGTAGTGTTATAAAGGAACCCAAGATCCTTTTTCCCATAGATAATGGGTCCCCCCTACTCTTTACAAGTATAGTTGGCATCTCTCGTTACTATATATGGTTAATGTACTCTATATAATGAGTAGAAACCATATCTCCGAGCTTTGGAATGAAGAATTTTCTCCACTGAATATTAAAACTTCTCGATTATAGAGTGTAGAAACAAGTTTTGATACATCCACGTTGCTTATTTTGATGTTACATGGGATTCCTAGATTCATGTTATATCCCTCCTAAATATTTAACTTAGTGTTGGGCCATGGGCCCTCCCTTTATTCCTCATACGTAAATGTGGGTTTTCCATCTTCATGACTGGACACATTGAGCAACAAGATAACTCAATGTTGTTTTTTGGAATGTGGATATAGTGATCAACATTCTCTCTCAAATGGGTTTTAGTAGAATATATATTGGGTTTCTCATTACCAATTTTTTTTGGTATTAAGCTAAATATTAATTTCATTGTTGGACCCTTTTTATTGCTGACTTTTCGTTCAATGTATATATATACTAAAACAAACACTACATTTTACCATGCAGGTTATATATTTTGTATATGATGGGTTTTTAGGTGATAATATCCTTGTAATTGGATTTATTGGATCTTATATTCTCTTGGTTTTAAACGTTTTTAGTGTTCGACATTTAGGATTATATGTCAAGATATCCATGTACTATCCTTTTGCGGAATTATATTATGTTGGGAAAATATTTCTAATTTGGAAAGTTTTATTTCCCTATATACTATTGTATTATTCTTTTGTACTTTGATTCATTACTAGAGGTTATTTCATACATATTTTACACTCAATATCTTATAAATTTTTATTATAACTCTACTATATATAATAGAGATGTTTGTATGTACATGTCTAGATGTACCTAGGCCAAGGAATCCTATATTAATTATTTTCATCTGAGAACATGTCAAAAACCCCTAGAATATTGTTAGTGGGAATAGGGTTGACTCACATAAATTATTATCATCTCAGTAATCCCTTGTTGGTTGAGTCATGAAAATTATTGTAACTAAAAACCAATAGTATACTTAAACACCATAAATGTTGTATGAGTGACCTCTATCTCTCTGTATGATACACTAATATCAACAATCATTCAATTTGATGATCATAATCCCCCAACTCTAGTACTGTTGGAGGATCTATACCAATATCTGTTGGGGAGCACTCATCTCTTTCCTCTCATTGATTTCTGTGATGTCATAATTTTTAAAGAATCAACAAAACAAGTCTCCAAAGATGTCATGAAAAATAACACGATAACATAGTTTATGTAAAATTTATAATTGCTATATATCCACGGTATTTTTTATATATCATTTCATAGTCATATCATAACTTGATTTCTCTCACACGGCCCATCCACTTACATAATGGGGTTTCATATAACATGTAGTGCTCCCTAATCATTGTTATTAATGATAATCCAACATTGCATAACAATAATTCCATAATAAGTATTACAATAAATAGTATTTTAGTTATAATATATAATAAAAAAACTTTCTTTACTGTAATTATAATATTGATTTATAAGATACACTATAAAAATTTTAACCAAGTAATCATGGAATGAGCTTTTCGATAACAAATAATTTGATCATGAACAAACCACCATTCGAAATCATAAAAATTTTATTTGAGTATGATCTTCCTATTATAATTCAAAAACGCACACCCTATTACCACTCCATATAATAAACAAGACCTCAAATATATTATAATTGAATATTCAATTTCGTCACTCTAGGTGAATGTAGTCATATAGTAAGAATAAAAAGTATAAACATCAATCCTAGCCCTAGTACCATGTATTTAATCAGAAACTGGGTATCTACTCAAATACACAATATATGTACCATGTTGTAAAAAAAACCCCATTCTCTTGGCTATAATACAATAAAAAGTAATAATGTGAATGATTCTGATAACAAATTGATTTTTTTTGTAGTTCAATATAACTAATTGGTTCCAAACCAATGATCTCTAGATCATCTCAGGCATACTTTCCCATATATAAGAGGATAAAAACTAGTAGTGATGGCCTATGATGGAATCATGGAGATACTTTATCAACATAATCGTGAAAATAATAATATAAATAAATTAAATCTAAAAATATTAACAGTTTCCATTATAATTTATTTATTAAATGCATTAATAAAAATATAAACTAAACTATATCTAATATTTTATCAATGAAAAAAGGAAAATAAGAACAGTAAAAACCTACAATTATTCCATGGAAAAAATATTAAAAACTCTAATACAATAAATTAATGTTTATTTAATCCCATATTCCATCCCAATAGCTCAATCTGATATGGGGTAAAAGTAGTTGTCTATATCCAGTCTTGAAATCAGGAGGTATTCTAAAGTAATAATGGAATTTTGATAACGGTGTTTTTCAAACTCATTAAGAAACCTCTAATGGTTTTTATAATATATATACTCTATTTAATTTAATATATAAGTGTTATAAAATATACAAACCAATATGAAATTTGAATAAAGTAAATTAATAACATCATCAATCATCAGTTACAATGATGACACATAATACATCCTCTAGCTATTTCATCCAGTTCCATATATTTATAAATAATTTTCCCTAAGAAAATATACCCCTACAAAATTATGGGTCTCACCTATGGGAATACAGTCGACTTAAAACAATAGTCACAACATAAGAAATATAGCCACCTTGGAACAATATTCATTATTAGGGAAATATACCATTTCTAGAATAATATTCTCACCCAATGAAGTACACCAAAATCAAAATAAAATTATTATATATATAAATACATAATAGATAGAATAACTATTTCACCTAAGGTAAAATAGCTTTCCCAGGAAAAAGATTCACATTGTGGTAGATATACCCATACCAAACACCTAGGAGTCTACTATGAGGAAACAAACATCAATGAAACCATAATAAAACATCACTAGATACTCCCCCCAGGAACCAAACAATGGAGATTTTAATAATTGGTCATCAACATTAAAAAAAATTATTTATAATTTATTATTTATAATTTTAAATTTAAGAAAACTAATTCTCATTTGTAACTTATGTTATAATATTTTAGGCCCAATCAATTTCTATAGGTCATTTCTAATTTCAATGGATCCATATAAATTTATATTTTATAAACTAGAATGTATATTTAAATCATGGAAAAATATACAATAGATGGAGTGATTTTAGAATTCGTTAACTATGAAAAAAATAAAACATGATAGATAAAATATAGTCAATATACATCAAATGTAATGTAATTCAAACACCAAGATGGAATCAAACTATAATATCATAGATATAGTGGTTCGTTTCTATAATATGGATGAATCTTAAAGAAAATTTATCATAATATGACTTAAACCATTGATCTAGGAATGACGGTCTTGGACTAGGGATCCTATCAATTGGAAACATGGAGATCAAGATAGATGTATAGATATGATATTATTATAATTGATACATAGTTTCAATAAACATATATTTAATGATATAGAACTCAATAAGGTATTGAATCTATAAAATATCTTAGAAAAGTGTCAGTTTTATAGATAATTTAATGAAGGAAGAAAATTTTAATTTTCATATTTGAATTCTTGTGTTTTTTATTTCATTAATATCATCTTATTGTTTTTTCCATGGTTTTGAAAATTATTCTACATTTATGGCAACAAAACTTTTCAAGATACACAAATTTAATTAGGATGAGAAAATCCCACATGTTAACACATTATAAGTTTTTTCACAGTAACCTAGTGAAACAAATACTCTTTGAAAAATAATTCCTATACATTCTCTTTGACCCACTTAGTATAATGATTCGATATAGCCCTGAACTCACCATGTTTCTGAAAAATAACACTATATTTATCCTTTTATCAATTCACTAACTCCTTGAATACTCATAGAGCCATCACACAAATTTTATGAATGCCCACTATATTTAAACTAGAATAAGGTCAATCTTCGAAGAAATTGATAATTTACATACCTAAAATAAAAACCTAAGGGTTTTTATAATTTCAAAAAAAATCGATTATAATTCATTATGTGTATTCTACAATGTTATCTCCTTAAATTTTAACATTAAATTTTAAATAATTACTAAATTAATTTTAATTATATCTTATGTTTACATATATTTCTACGTTATACTGTTCTTTCTCACTATCATCTATAATTGTCATGTACTAAATCAAGAAAAATACATTTTTATCATTATATTTTTCATCATAAAACTAATAAAATTTCATTTTAATCTATATTTATAATCTTTTTCTATTTTCCAAAATAATTAGGAAGAAATATTGATTTTTTAGAAAACTATAAATGTGAAAAATTTATTAAATATTGAGAATATGATGTTTATTAAAAAACCATTGAAACCCATATAAAAATTATGAAAATGAAGATAAATTGTAATGTTCAGAAAATTCAATAATGATATATACATTAAAAGTACATTCTTTTTTCAATTTGGTAAACAATAAAAAAACCCATAGGAAAAAAGTTAATGTGAGTACTTTTTACCCACTTTTAGGGCAGTCATAAATAGTTTATAATGACCATTAACATTAATTATTTTATAAATATGAAAATTATTCAATCCTTTAAAATAATATAAATGTGGAGGAAAATAATATGGAAAGAAATCATTAATATAGTATTTTTAAATAAATTCCCTCATAGTTTTAGTAACTTTTAAATAAAATAAACTTTAATGGGGGAATGTTGACCATATTTGAAAAAAAATTATTCAATGAAATGAATTATAAAATACATCCATATAGAGAAATATACCCCACATAAAAGAAAACATGTTTTTTGAATGTCATGAAACTTTATTAAGGGTAATTGATAAAAGAAATCCATCACCTCATGATTTCAAATTAAATAATAATGTTTCAAAATTCTATATAAAATATTTAGGATTATAATAAATTTATATCATAGCCCAATTTATATATTAATTACTATATACCATTCACTCACTAATTTTTTACCCATTTACTTATTATTATTTTTTAAAATTATCTTTTAATACATAAGAATACTTTTTCCTATGCCTTATTTCATTTATTGATTTGACCAGGATTACATTTATCATAGTTATAACTACTATAGAATCATAAACATGTTTTAGTTGTATTTTTTAAAAAATAAAAATTGTTACCAAACCATCCATTTAAGGTCATCATAAAAAATGAAGCACATCATTTTAATAAAAGGTTAGTCCATGTGGATACCATAGTGATGTTTTGATTAATCTATTAGGGAGAAAAAATTATATTAGAAAACTTATTTACTTCTCATAATATTTAATATATTATAAAAGTAATATTTATTCATAATTTATATCCATAAATATAACCATGTGAGAACGTAATGAGAAACAAATCATATAGCTTTGTAGAGGACGTAGTCCAAACTAATGAATGAGTTACACATTAATTTTAAAATTAAATATAGGGTAAAATGTAATAAATGTATTAAAATTATATAATTATAATTATTTGGTAAATATCATAACTTTTAATTTGACACATCATTTTAACCAATCATATCTGACAGTCATGAGAAATGAAACAATTCTCTTCATGGAGGTGGTAGTCTTCATGTATGCATGAGAGATGTTTTAATTTCTCATAGCATGGTATGGTGGTATAAATTATTTACTCTATCAACAAAAAAAATATTTTAGTATAGTTATGATAATGATTTTATTGTTTCAGGATTGCTATAATATATTTTTATGTTGGTCTTTGATGAAAGAAGCATGAAATAATTTTTTTATTACTTGAATCTACTCCTTAGATATATTATTTTGGCAAAAAACATAATCCATATAGGCTTGTCTTTTGAGGGTATCATGTCCTCTATGATTTTTATAAAATAATTTTTTGAGGGTTTTTTGAAGATCCTATCTCATCTATAGATCTAAATGAATGATGAAAATTAAGTAGAGCGGGTTCCTATATATACATGAGGGGAGTGTCACCTTTTTAATTATTCAATGTTTTATATTAACATAATGACATTATTTATGTTGTTTTAGACCAAGGAAATAGTATTTAAATTATAAGATATTATATTTTTAATCTATACAAAAAAACATATTTATAATAGTTTTATATATATTTTATGATTTATATCTTTGTTTAACCCTCTGGTCAAAATGTTTTACCCTTAAAGTGATAAAAATAATATTTACCTTGGTAATTACAAAATATAAAAATAATAAAATTTACAATATTTAAAAAAAATTACATGATTATTTCAAATATATAATATACTTTCAACGATTTAATTTCCATAATTAAAAGAAATTATTATCAATATATTTTTTGGAAATGCAATGAGAACCCATTTCTAGAAAAATAAAATTTTAATGAATTAAATTTATTTTACAAAAAATTTAACTGTAAATATAATTCACCAAAAAATATTGGATTATTATTAGTTAATTCAGGTCCTTTTACATGTAAATCATTCCAAAATTGAATACAATCTTACAACCACAATATTAAATTCAATGGTCCATAAATAGATTTTAATTATAAAAAAATAAAATATAAGTTGCAATATTTCAATAGTAACTTAACAATTTTTTATTAATCATTAAAAGAATACATGGTCGATAAAAATATTTCAGGAAAATTAAAATCAATATTATATCCTCAATATTACATAATAGTTATGGTATTTGTAAAAATGTTATTTCTTTTTATTGACTCAAAAAAAAGATTTTCAAAAAATCCTGAAACCTGACCATAAATTGAGTTAAATAATTTTAAACAAAAAATTATTTTCATTTTATCAGTTAAGATTTCTAAAATATATAGAATAAATAAAAATATCAATTCATAGGGTGAATATAATCTATTTTTTGAAAAAATTAATTGTAAATCCAAAAATGAATTTATTCCCATTACATGCATAATAAAAAATATTAAATTATTGTTATTTTATTTAATATTTTAATAAAAAAAATTATAAGATGTTGTTATAATTTAATATTAATTAAATATTCTAATATAAAAATACATTAGTCACATAAAAATTGTTTTTTGAAGAATATCTCATTTTTACTTCAAAGAATATATCGCAATTTCTAACAAATTGACAATAAATATATTATTTATTATTTATTAATTTAATTATTTAAAAACATTATCAAATAATTTTAATACTATAAAGAGATAAATAAATATTTTAAATGAAAAACTATAAATAAACCCTTCTTTTTTTGAATGATGACCCTTTTAACATAAAAATTTTTTAATGTAATTTCATGTAATTCAGATATTTAGAAAATTATAACTTATTAAATAGGAATTAATAAATATTTTATATAAGGAAAACATGTCTCTATATATTTCAAAATCTTATCACCCTCCAACCAAATTAATTTGAATTTATGTTCATATTTAAATAATACTATTTTGGTTCTTTTATTCTCATTGTTGCATATTGTACACACTATAAAATATAGTACTTATTTAATTGTATAATAATTAAAAAATAATATCATGTTACATTCTCACCCCATAATGATTTTAGGTCCTCTCATTTTAATCTAATTTTCAATAATATGGATTAAAAACAAATCATAACTAACTCCAAAGAGTGTATGATTATTATATATAAGTGTAATTAAATATGTTGTGATCTATCTTGATATCATGTTATTTTTAAATAACTTTTAATCTATTCTCTATGACTAAGAGAAATATAATTTCCTAAATATTTGTTAAAAAATTCAATGACCATTGTGAGACTCTCTGTTATGAATATGATTCTAAAAGAATATATTGGTTGTTGAGTGTTGTCTTCCACACAATACTCGATAGATTTGACTTCAATTTTTACTGTATATTTATTTTACCATTACAGAACACAATATTATATTATCCTATTAATTTATTTATTTCCACTCCATAAGTACTATTTCATCCTTTATTTGTTCTTAGAGTAGATTTTGTATCCTTTTTTACCTCATATTAAGAATTGATAAATTAACATAATAAATGTTTTATTACTAAAGTACTAATTTTATCTTTTAACAAATAACAAGTTCCAAAAAAGTATTACATGTTATTACTCATAATTTTATACATTTTCCACAGAAAAAATGGTTATTAAAATTAAAGTAACAATAAACATGAACAATCCTCAATATGATGTAATTTTACAATAACCTATGAAGCCTAAGAAACAACATGAAATTTTCAACATAAATATTTTTATAAAAAAAATCACAACACCCATACAATAATATCTAGAAAAAAGTTGAAAACTAAATAATTTATTGGTTTCATCATATATTATTCAAAAATAATATTAAACATTATCAGCAAACATCATTAAAAATACATAATGTGTAATATCCCAATTAATTATAGTATAATAAATTTTCATATTTCTTAATATTTGTTAAATAAATAGAAAAATTACATTAAATGGTACTTTATGTTTGATATCTTTTCCAAAACGCAACAATGAGTTTCTCTAAAATCTTACATTGCACAAAAAACTGACTTATACCGAAAAAAATATATATTATTAAAATTATTATTTTTAGTTATAGTTATCCAAACATGTTATAATAGAGGGAAAGAATGATATTAAATTAATTATGAATATATATATTATACATGTTTATAAAATGATTCATTGCTCACCAAATTAATTTATAAATTAAATAAAAATCAATTGAATATAAATGATTTGTTTTTCTGAAAAAACAATTTAAATGAAAAAAAGTGAGTTTATTAAATAATAATACCACTATTGATGGATTTTATTAATGAAATATATATATGAAATATATTTAATATAATTTTTAAAATTCATCTTATATGTTTTCAGGATATGATATAATAAAAATTCATTTTTTTAATAAATGGTTTATTTTTCAAAAAACACGTGTTGGTCATTTTTTTAAAGGAGAACCCATTTTAAATATGGTTTTTTATACTTTTATAAGTTCTATTTTACAAAATATAATTTTTATCTTGAATAAGGTAATCATAATTTTTTTTTTGAATTTTGGAATTTTCTAATTAAATTCATTTTTTATGAATAGTGAAAAACACTATATTTTAATTAAAGAATTATTTTTTACTATTTTATTTATATTGTAATACTTTACTTTTAATTGTTTTTAATATCTAATTATATTATTATTTTGTAATTTAATCCAATTTAGTTAATTGTAAAAAATTTCATATTGAAATTGAGTATAAAAACTACGTGAACTTTTGATCACATTGCTTAAAAAACTCTTTTTCTCATTCCGAAAATGAGATTAATTTTATATATAATTTTCCATTTCTGTGAATTAAATTTTCATAAACTAACATATATGGTTTTAATAAGGATTAAATATTTTGTCCCATAGGATCAGAATAATTCTTTTGAATAGAAATAATATGTTTTTATTTACCACAGTTAAATGTAAATAGGGAAATTAAAAAATAATAATTTTATAATAATATAAAACTACCCTGAAACATGTCATCATATTATTTTATTATTTATTTAATCCCATAAAATCTACGGGTCTAAATTTTTTCCTTTCGAGGCCACTTGCGTGTGATTATTACATTAATAACATTTAATTTAAAGTAAAGGAAAACCTGTCATAACAATGTCTCTTGTTACTAAAACTGCATCAATACGGGGTTATATAATTGAAATAATCGACTATAAATATTCTTTATAATGATAAAATATTAACTACAATAATGTAATTTATTTATTTTTTCTTTAAATTAAATAATTAAACATAATTATGACATAAAAATGATACCGTAATTGATTTATTAAAGAAAAAATAAAATAAATGATATTAATAATATTAAAATAAATACAATTTGAAATATTTGATGTCATCCATGATTTTTTATGACTATGAAATTTTATGATTGTGAAATTTTTGTTTGAATAAATCAAGTTATGTTTTTTAAAAAAAAATTATGTAATGAATAGTTTCAAAACTTACATAATACATTACATAAATTACAAAATATCAAATTAAATGAAATGAAATTTATAAAAATAAAATCCACTTCCTAAAAATTAATATACCTAAAAATAAATCATTAATGAATCATTTTAGCTCATTCTACATGATTTGTTAATTATTTTAACTCTTTATGTGTAAAATACTTGATAAAATGGTAATAGTAAAAAGAGGATAAAATAATATAAGGATTAAAAAATACTAAAACTTGTCTAATTATAAATAGATGATTATGTTTCAACCCACCCCCATCATATATTATATCTAAATTATATATGATTCATTTAGATTCTAAATTGAATTTATATTTATTTAATACATTTAATAATTCCAAGGGTGCTCCTCCCCTCTTTTATTAGAAGTCACTCATTCCTCTCTATTACTCACACTTTTAGTAACTTGTGGTTCATCAAACATAATCCAAAAAACCATCCAAGAACCCCCCCAACAATCTTGATTCCTTAGATTAGTCATGAAACCTTTCTTAGAGGTTTTAATGTGATCTTTCAGTGAGATCAATCGAAGAAGATGTATCATTTTCATTAAGTATTTCTATTTTATTTCTTTTCCCACTCAATTAAAACCATATTATTACAAGGTGAAATAATAATCATAGTATCCTCAATATAATTTAATATAATTATATAAATATAATAACCTAAATCCATCTAGACGTCTATAAAATGGGAAACGATTTATCGTTCTTGTGTACGTGTGAATTATCACCTCCACAAATAGATATAATTTGTTTTCCATAACCATCCCAAAATATTGTTAATAATAATTTAATTAATGTACTTAAATTATTTTAATGTTATATTTATCATTATATGATAATATTATATCAATTATACTTTAATTTTCATGCACATAAAATGATAACATCGTTCGTGCGTACGTGTGAACTATCATCTCCACGAATCGATTTGGATCGTTTTTAATCACCAAATCACTTGTATGATATGTATAATAACATTTAAATAAATATTATTATTTTAATAACATTATTCTCATTATAGAAATTCTAAATAAAAATTTCATTATTTCCATGATGATCAATGAAAAATCGTAGTTCAATCATGCATACATATAAACTACTAACTCCATGTTTATAAAATTGTTCATTTTTCTTACCATAAATAAATGGTTACATTTAAATGTATAGTTGTTATATGAAATTAATTAATATTTAATGAATTTTATTCTAGAGATGATGGAATTATGAACACATGGACTATTGACATCAAACAATGTTTATTTTTGACTCATGTATCGAATATCGGAAAAATGTCTTAAATGATCATAAATAATTATGAAATAGTTATAAAATTATAATAAGTAATAAAAAATAATAATAAACCAGAAAAAGGTACTAAAACAATTTGAAATTAACCTATATTTATAATTCTGGAATATAAATATCGTGTGTGTTGAGTCTGTCTTAAGGTAAGGGATCTCATCTCAATCTCCTCTAAATGAGGTATATCATGATATTATGAACCGTTATTATCCTAAAAGTTTTTATAACACCATTTTGACCCAAAATATCATGAATTAATATATTATAATGGTATTTTAAATATTTAATAAATATTATTCTTTAATTATTTTTATTCATGTGTTTTTCAAGTGGTAATGGACTCTTTACCAAAAACACCATTTTAAATGTTTTAATCATTTACTCTCCTAAATCATTCACATTAGTATCCATCATTTCAAAATGGTTTTAAGTAATTATTTATTTGGACATGAACGTCTTAAGTATTTAATTCCATTCAAATATTTGAATTTTTTATTGGATACTTTGATTCAAAAATCATTTTATGGTTGTTTTAATTTTGTTCTAATAATATATTGATTATTTCAAAAACATAGAATGTCTTTTTAAAATATAATCCATCAATAGGATTTTTCACTTTCATTTCACTATTAATTATTGATTATTTATTCACAACATTCTAATTTCATTTTTAAAAAATGTTCTTTCATTTGTGATTGTCTGGCTTGAAATGATGAAATGTGATTGCAATATGAAAATATTATTTTTCATTTATTCTTGTTTCATGTGCTTTTTATACGTTTAGGTTCATTGGAATTATTTATGTATATTAGTGGATCTATGATATTATGATGTAACATGATCTTCTGATAGCTCTCTAATTCATTAGTTAATGATATTGAGTTAAATTATGTGGATTCTCTAAATAGATTTAGCCAATATACTCTGACGGGTATTTCAAATGTAACCATGAAGGTTACTTCCCATGTAGTTGTGAAAGCTAAAATGTAAGTATGATATAGATGACACAATATACCTTTATGATTTATTATTTATAATAATCTATTCATGAATATTACGATTCCAGGAGTTTTATTAATGAACATATGTTTTCTGGGTGAAAACTATGATTTTGTGAAAAAAAAAACATGAGTTTAAAATAAACACAGACTAGTGGTTTTATTCTTTATTTTATATCACTTATTGGTCTTTTTGTTCTAATCCAACGATTTTGAAATGTTTTGGACAACTTATAAGAATGGGTAAGAGAAATTGAGATGTTAAGATGAATGTTATGAATCTTTTAAAGGGGAAAGGTAAATAGATTGATAGGCAGAACCATATTTTGAAGAGAGGCTTCAACATGGTAAAGATAAACATGGAGGAATTCATGCAATCCTGTTATATCTTGGATAAAAATTATGAAGACATCTTGAATGACGATCAAGAGTCCCAAGTAAATTTTATTCCCTTGATACTATTCAGGGAAATTGATTCCAATCGGCCCAAGCTTTTCTTCAACAAAAATGTAGTATCTTTTGGTGGTTATACTGTTTTATTGTAAGGGTTCTCACTTTACCCATTAAAAGTGTATTGATAAAAAAATGTCAAATGGAAGGAATTTAGAGTTTTAGTTAAAAATATGTTATGTTTCTATGTCTATTATTTGGGTTAAATAATTTTTCAAGAACATTTTTATATCATGAAAATTTATTTTCAAATGGAAGGTGGATGATCTCAAAAAAAATCTTATCTCTTCATAATTACTTGCATGCAATAATTATTAAAAAGTCAGGTTTGGATGATTTTGTAACATTTTATAACATACAACTCACTTGAAAATATTTGTATTTGATATAAAACACCTCATCTATTCCTCGATACTATAGTGGATCATGGGTTGTTCTTAATCAAATCATAATTTATCAATGCATTCATATTTTCAAAAAACATAAATATTATCAAGGAATTTTCATATATTTTACCTTAATACAATGTTTTGAAGGATATGATTATTTTGAAAACATCGTTGTAGAATGAGAACCTATCGTAGTTTAATTATAAATTCTTTTAAAATATAGTATTTCAGTTCATACTTTTGATATTTTAAAAGTAACACTGATTGAAGGTTTCTAATGAAACTCGGTCTGAATGGTTTATAAATGTTAGGTTTTCATAGATGTTTCGAAATTATATGTCATGCCTGATTATTTTTCAAAACAATTTCACTATGAAGACCCATTATCCTGACGTTGTACATGGTGTATTTGGAAAAAGGAAGCAAGTGGATTAAAGAATATCTAAATCATTGTTTCAGTGAATGGATCTTCTATCTATGTGAACAAAATGACGATGAAACCAGGTGGATGGAAATATCAAGGTAAACTGATATTTTTTTGGGAATATAATTATTATCTCAAATGGAGGTGAAACAAAAAAATTCAATATATGTAAGACGTCATGAATAAATATGTTGATGTAATTAAGAGTTTAGAAGAAAATTAGATGTATAAGAAAACCATTATAGTAAAAAAAATATTTTTATTTTTGAGTTTCATAAAAATGGACAACTCATAAGATTGTTTATAACCCATTATGTCTAGAATGGTCATTAGAATAGAACCCACAACAGAAGGGTGAGAAAGATGAATTTCTTATCACTATCCTGCATGATGTCCCTGGTCAGTATCACATTTATTTTAGTTATAAGATGATGGAATAATAATAAGATGTTTTTGGGAACTTATGTTGTATCAAATGGATATCTTTGTCATTGGAAATTGATTTAATAATTATGTGATAACAGTTATTTTGTAAGATGGTCACTATTTTGGTAACATTATATGATTAATGTAAAAAACACAATGGAATTTTAATTGAGGAGTAATGGTTTATTTATATTTTTGAAGAATCGTGTTTTTTGAAATTATGGTGATCATGGTTCATTAATGATATGATTATCCTATATTAAATATTATGTTATTAGGTTAAATATTTTTTGTTAAAACACATTAAGATTGTTTTCTGTTATTTGAAGATAAATGTTAAAATTTATCCTCCAATACTATGTGATCAAATCCTTCTAAATTTATGGTTTCAATCCTAGTTTGGATTATTGTAAGGAATTTTCAGGAAGCTTATTTTTTGAGTAGTCTATCTAAATCTTTGGGTTTTATAATTTATTTTTGGAGATTAAAAATAATCATTATTCATTTAATTTTTATTATATTCATAGAATGATTTTATTTTATCCAATATTTTTTTGGTTAATTTATTAAGATAGTTAGAACAGATTGTTAATATTTTTTTTATTATTTGATTCTCTAGATGTTGATTCTAGTGATTCTGGAATGAAAAATTCATCCTCAATACTCATTGTTTAGAGAAAAATATGAGTTTGTGGTGGAATTTTATTATTTTATCAAACTCTACTTTTTAAGTAACTATATTTCCTTATGATCTTAGTATATGTAGTAAATGAATTCCACAATATTATTAAAAGGATATTAAAAATACTATTTCTGTTTACGTTTCCTACTATGAACTCAAAGACTATGTAACCCATCACAATTTTCTGGTTTTATTGTTGTATTTATCTCCTGATCAGGTTATTATCACTCTCTATCAGAACATGATGGCCACTTTTTCTTCAATATCCACATTTTCCTATATTGAATCCTAGTACGTGTTATCTCAGGAGACATTTTTTACTTCACTTAATTTACATAAAAGGGGATGTTTTATTTAATATTTTTTAGATGTGGGATTCCAATGATGTAATTTTGAAAAATTAACCCTTGGTTGCAAAGAAAAAACTTTAAAATTCTAGAACTCATTTTTCAAAATAGGGGAAGGATGTAAAATCCCAAAAAAATTGAATAATACATTTCCATATTTTTTAATATTTATTAATTTTCAAGTAATTTTAATTTAAAATGGATTCTATTTCTGATAGAATTCTTGAAACGCAATAAGGGGTTTCTCCAAAATCTTACATTGCACATAAGATTGAGTTAAACCAAATAATAATATATTATTGTTGTTATTATTTTAAGTAATAGTTATACATATCTTCTAGAATGGTAAGAATAAATGATATTAACTAAATTATGGAGATATGGTTTAATCTTGTATATATAATGATTCATTTGTTATAAATTAATTAGTAAATTTAATAAAAATTAATTGAATATAAAGGATGTGTTTGTCTGAAAATACAATTTAAATGGAAATAACTGAGTTTATAAAATAATAAAATCACTCTTGATGGATTTTATTGTCGAAATATATATTTAATATATTTAATTTAATTTTTATAATTAATTTTATATGTCTTCAATATATTATATAAAAAAATCAATTTGTTAGATAAAAAGTAGTATTTTTCAAAAACAAATGCAGTTTTGACACCATCTAACGGGGAACCAATTTTAAATATGTTTTTTCACACATTTATAATTTATATATGAAAAAATAAACTTATTCATTTTAACTGGTAGATCCAGATTTTCATGAGTTGAATTTTGTTATTTTTCTGATTAATTTTATTTTTAAAATGAATAGTGAAAAACTCTGCATTGTAATTAAAATCATATTTTTTTCTACTTTATTTATAGAGTAATATATTTCTATAGAATTGTTTTTAAATTTTTATTAAATTATTTTTTTTATAATTTACTTCATATTGGTTCATTGAAATAAATTTCATATTAAAATTGATTAGAAAAACTATGTGATCTTTTGAAGGTTTTACTTAAAAACATATTTTCTCATTCCGATAATTGGTCTAATTTTAAATTAAATTTTTTCACTTCTATGAATTTAATATTAAAAAAAACCTAAATATTTGTAATATATAAATTTTTTTTTTCTAAAAAGATGAAAATATTTTCTATTGAATAGTAACTTTTGTATTTTATTACCACACTTAAAGGTAAATAGTGTCATTAAAGGTATACATAAAATTATAATAAAATAAAACTAACCTAAAACTTGTACTAATCTTATTTTAGGAGTTATTTCAGACAAGAAAATCCAAGGGTCATAATTTTGACTATTGGATGCCACTTAACTGTGGTTATGACATTTATAAAATTTAATTTAATATAAAGGCCAATATGTCAAATTCATGTCTCTGATTACTAAAATAATTATAATATGAGGTTAAATAAGTGATATCATATACTATGAATATTACATAAAAATTTAAAAGTATTATCTACAATACGGTAATTTATTAATAATTTTTAGAAATTAAATATTTAAATTTAATACTGACACAAAGATGATGCAGTAATAGATTGATTAAAAAAAGAATCAAATAAATTATATTAATAATATGAAAATAAATATAATTTATAAAATTTTATTTCATTTGTGATTTTTTTATTAATATGGAATTTTATGATATCATAATTGTTTGTTTTTTAAGGAATCTCATTATGATTTTTTTAAAAGGTTGTCTAATGAATAGTTCCAAAACTAACATTATTCCTTACATAAATTATAAATTATCTAAATAAATGATATAAAATTTATAAAATTTAAATATTCATCCAAACTATTGATATAACTCTAAATAATTCATTTATTACTCATTCATAGGACATTTCTCAAGATTTCATAGTTATTTGAACTCTCAAAATGTAAATTACTTGATAAAACAGTAATAGTTAAAAGGGGTTAGAACTAACATATAAGGATTAAAAAAAATTAAAACTTGAATAAATTTCATTAGATGATTATATTTATACCCATACACGTCATATATTTTATCTAAATTAGTTCCAACCGATTTGGAATTGAAATTTAATTTATATTAATTTAATACTATTAATAATTCCAATAGTGCCCCCCCTCTCCTGTAAAAATCACCCATTCTTCATTTTTACTCAAACATAAATAACCTTTTGGATCAGACAAAATCTACCCAAACTACTTACTAGAATCTATCCCCACATTTATATGCCTTATTTTATAATTAACACCCACCTTATAGTTTATAATGTGTTCTTCAAAGGTGATCAACTGAAAAAAGGTATCATTTTCTTTAAGGATTTCTATTTGATATATTCTTTCACTTCCTTCAAATATTCTTATTCATAGATGAAGTATTTATTATAGTATCATAAATATATCTATATTTGATAATGCTTATATCAGTACCTAACTCCGTCTCTGCTTCCATCCAATGGAAATGCAATTAACCATTTGTGTGTATTTGTGAACTATCACATCCCCAAACCGATATAATTTAGTCTCCATAATTGTCTTTCAGGTGTGTTAATAATGATGGAAATAATGATTTTATATGATTTTAATAACATATTTATCATCTTAATAGAATAATATATCAATTATCTTCTTACATTCCATGTATAAAAAATGATATCACTATTTGTGCGTACGCGTGAACTATCACCTCCATGAAGAAATATGAATCGTTTTTATTCACCACATAACATATATGGTATATATAAGTATATTTAATTGATTATTACGGTTTTAATTATATTATGTTATTTATGGAAAGTTAAAATAATAATTACCTTATTTCCATAACGATCATTGAAAAATGGGAATGTTACCCATCCATAAGTACGACTTACCACCTTCATGATTATAAGGTTGTTCATTATTCAGATCCAAGAAAGTAGTATGATATTAAATTTTAATTTATTTATAAAATTGATTATTATGTTAGGAATGTTATTTTTTATATTATGTAATTATAAACACTTGGATGATTGATGTTATAATAAGTACATACTCGACTCAAGTACAAAAATATTGACAAAATGTCTGATAAGAACATAAATAATTATGATGTTCTAATAACATGGTAATAAGTGATATAAAAGGAATAATAATCCTTATAAATTTAATAAAGAAATTATAAAATTATAAATGTTTAGTATTCAGTAATATAAATATTGTATGTAACAATTCAGACATAAGGTAAGGTATTTCATCTCAATGTCCGTTCATTGAGGCATATATTGATATTAAGAAACTTTATTAACCTATAAATTGAATATAAAACCATTTTAAATAATCATATAATAAATTAATATATTATAATTATATTTGAAATAAATAATAAATTTTATTCATTATTTTTTTTATTCATGTGTTTTTCATGTGGTGATGGACTCTTTAACAAGTCCATTGTTTTAAATATTTTAAAGATTTATTCCTCTAAATCATTCACAATAATGTCCTGTTTTAAAAATGTTTTAAAGAATTATTTATATGGTCATGAATGATTTGAAAACATAATTACTTTCAAATATATAAAAGTGTTATGGGACACATTGATTCAAAAATATATTTTTTAAATGTTTTAATTGTGTTTCAAAAATGAATTGATTGTTAAAATGACTTGTATTGTTTTTTAACATATACGCCATGAATGTAATTAATCGCTTTGATATTGATATTATTTATTTATTTTCATTTATAATTTTACAATTTTATTTTAAAATAATGTGTTTTCATTTATGAGTGTGTGGCTATTAAATAAGAAATGTGATTGCAATGTGGAAATGATATATTTCGTTTGGAATTTGTTTTGTTATGAATATGTTAAGGTTATTGGATGTTGTATATGTATATGGGTTGTTCCATTATAATCCAAGGGAGGGTGAGCACATTATATCTCACTAGTGCATTGGGTAATGTGATTAACTTAAATGATAAGGTTTCTCTAAAGAGTTTTATGGAATATACTATGATGTGTATTCCGAACATAACCATGAATGTTACATCAAATGTACCTGTGAAATCTAAAATGTATGTATGATATAGTCTCCACAAGTTACATTATTATTTATTGATTCTAAGTGTTTTTTTATTATACATATGATTTCATGAGGTATTTTAAATAAATTAGTAATTATGGGTGAAAACCATGATTTTGGGAAAAAAAATCAAGTGTTTAAAATATTCATTGATTAATTTTATCATTCTTAGTTTTATATCCCTTATTGAGTTTTTTTGCCTCATACCATGTATTTTAAATGTTTTCCATAGGGTATAAGTATGGATAATATAAAATAAGAAGTCAATATGAATGTTATGAAGCTTTCTATTAATTAAAAAATAATGCTTCAAAGAGATTTTTCTTTTGAAAATTTGGATAGTGAGTTGAATTAACTAATTTGTAATATTTGAGTATTTATGTAATAGTTATGGCCTAATTATATAAAAAACGATACCTGAAAATATACCCATTTTTAATTCTTTAATTAACTCTTGATTACCAAATGTTTATGGTTGGGACCTTATGTAATTTCATGTAGAATAACGCAGACACCATAATTAATTTTTTTTTCTAAAATATAAAAGTGTTTCCAAAATAACATAAGTCACCATAAAACCATAAAAATGTCATATATGCTTCCAAAATTTTAATCAACCATTATTCATAAAAAAATAATATCTGAGTCCATGGTATTCTACTTACCATAATCACATAAGGATCATAATATATTTATATTTTATAAAAATAAATGTAATTCATTAGTAACCAAATCACTTTTCAGTACTATGTTTATCAATATGCTAAAACATATTTACAAAAAATTTGATGACAATTTCATCCAAATTATCCATTATAACCTCAACATAGAAAATTATATTAACCCTAATTTATGTCAACAACATTGAACTTATTTCATAAAAATTTTGTACTATTATAATTTATATAGATTTTTCTATATAAAAAATTTTTGTCATATGGGTTACAAAAACATCAATAATTAAATAAAACATTATATATGTATCCTAAAGTATTTATATTCATCATAATATCCCATAAACACATCAAAATGTCTATCAATGTATTTAAACATATTATAGTTTTTAAATGTATAAATAATATAATAAAATACCACAATACATCGTAATTTATTAAAACATATATGTAGTCCCTTCAATCATTTAAAATCTATTATAAAACATGAAATATTAAATTTCATATAATTCCTTAAAAAATACATTCCTATAATAAGAAATTTAAATCATATTCGAAGAATCGTAAATCTCAATCTAATCATGTTTATTAGTTTATCTATAATCTAATGTATTAAAATAGTGTATAAATTTTATATTATATTCATTTTTTCTTCATTAGTAATTTAATAACATGACAACCCATTTCTCATATGATCATACGGATCCCCTTCAGGATATTTTTTGGGAGGAAATTGATTATAAAAATTACCATAATATCAATATTTAAAACATTGAATTGTTATTTTTTAGAATAATGTTATTCCCCTTCATGGGGTGAGTTAAAATCTTCCTTTTTTTAGTCGGTGGATTATAACGATACACCATCCATTAACACATATGAATCATTAACCTATTCTTTTGAAAAATTTAAATTCTTTATTTTTTCTATATTATAAGTACTTTGGAAATTTTTTATATTATCTTTATCATCTTTATCTCCTAAACATTGAAGAAAATAATTTTTTAACATGTATTGTGCGTTAGGAAACTCACCAGGGTATAGGTTAAAAATAAAAACTTGATAGAGCTGGTTATTCATAAATAGTGTACTTCCCTTTAAATATTACATCCCATTTGGTTACTCATTTGAATAAACATATTTTTGACTTCACATCAATTTATAGCTCGGTTTATTTGTGTTTTATAGAATAATAACACAAAAAATCCTTAGTTTGAGTATATTTAATATAATGATAATAAACTATCTAATGTTAAGGATGCAAATTAGGATATCGTAACTGTATCATATTTGATTTAATTTTTTTGATTCATTCACACTTTACAAAAATTCTCTAAAATATACTAGTCTTTGAGGTTATATTAATTTTATGATCCCAAAAGATAATATTAACCCCTGTTAGATTATTATTATTTTAAATTATGATCACCTAAAATCATTATCCATATAAAGGTTGTCTAAACCTAGATTTGTTACACATTATAATAACAAATTCTTCTAAAAATATGTAAATATGTTTTTAATTAAACATATTTAACATTACTACCTTTATAGTAATAGTTAATTTCACAATTTCAGGGAGATAAATCCAACATAGAATAATAATATAGATAATTTCACAAAATTTTCATTCATTCCAATAATATAGTGATATCTTTTTTTAACACAATTCTATTAAGGATAATAGATCTTATTTTATGATGGGTTGAAATAAGAAAATACACTTTCAATTGTTTTTAAACATCCTTAAATTATTTATTAAATTTTTTAGAATCATTGATGAGTATAAAACATTATTATGTGATATAAAAAATAATGGATTCCAGACAGTCTATTTGAAAACATGATAATTAATGAAAATATTTACCTTTCCATAATAAAATAGTGAGAACATATATTAAAATCATCCACAATTATAAATCAATCATTTCTAAAAGAAATAAATTTAAAAACATTTTAAATCATTGGAAAACCATAATGAAATTTTTTGTAGTATGATATCTCATAAAAACATTCTTTCAACAATAAACATTTATACATTTTATGTTCACAAAATTTTCATTCCTTATGTAATCAAATGACATCCATATAAACCCATAGAGATCCAGAATTATGGTTTCTGAAGAATCATACTATTAAATTATATTTTATCTTGTATATCTAATTTAATAACCAATAATACATATTTAATACTTTTTTAGTAACTTAAAATTTTATCTCCCTCATGTTTCTTTTCAAGAAAAAGTCATCACCCAATATATTGGAGAGATATATCATGTTCAACCATTACTATTTAGTAATATCATTCTCTTTCATCATCATCAAAAATTATCTAGTACCATATAATGAAAAACAATTATAATAAATCACATTTTCATCAGAAAATTAATTTATTAAATTTTAATCCATATGAAATTTTATTTTCCATATTATCCTAAAATTATGGAGGGATATCCACTTATTTTGAAAAAACATAATGTGAATAATTCATTGATTAATGGTAATATGTTATTTTTTGAGTAACCATGAAAATATATAGAATAATTTTGATAAAGAATAAGGTATTTGATTGCCAGAAATGTATGTCCAGCTGTATAAGTGAAAAATATTCTCACCATTAAAAATGTATAAAATAGTTATTTCAAAAAATATTGAAAATATAATTTTATAAAATTGTAAAAAAGTAATAATTATTTAGAATTTACATTTAACAATCTTTTATGTATAAATAATAACATTTTTATCATTTCAAACAATATTTAGACTAGAGGATGGATGAAAGCGATACAATACGAAAGACGAAACCCTCACAGCCTTGTGACTGGGTAGATCTATCCCACCCAAGAGGTTTGAACCTATTCTCTTATGATTATCGACATCTCTGTTCTCCTCAGATGTCGAAGGAACCAACAAATTTCAGACACTTGAAAAATAGATACGTGTACTATCTCCCTCAGGATTTTATATTGGCTATTCTGTTTTCTCAGAATATTGCATTTCACAATGTATTGTTAGAAATGGTTATACGACGCATGTCTCTACTTCTGAAGAGGAGATCTCGCAATGGATAGAACTCTGCAAGAACTCTTTCATCACCCAGATCTCTATATCCAAGGGAATGAAACCATGGAAAATTTCTAAACTTAATGTTCTTCTGTCTGAGATATGTGATTTTAGTGATTTTAAATTTGTCTCGTTTGGCAGGGGATTTTTTCATATTTTTTTCCCTTCTGGTGAACTGAATGTTCGAGTATGGGGGTTTGGATTGGTAAACCTCAAACCTGGAATGCATAAGATTTATGAATGGAGCAGAAATTTTAGCTTTTATGATTTTAAAGGCACTTTTTCTCATGTTTGGATCAATATTTAAGGATTAAATTGTGTTTTATGGCACACTAAGATCTTATTTGACAGTACATCCACAATAGTTATTCCAATTTGAATGGACCTAGCCAATGAGAATACTAGATTTGAAACTTTTTCCATAATTTCTGTTGAAATTTATTTAAGATCTACATTAATTGATAAAGAGATTCTTTCCACTTTTAAAGATGAAATCAAATTGAGAGTTGTCTATGAAAAAATGTTTCTATTTTGTGAAGTGTGCTTCATGATAGGACACTCCAGCTCCATTTTTGGAATAAGCATGAAGTGTGACAAATATATGATGGAAGGGAACGATGTGTCTCAGTGTAGAAGAAAAGAGAGACCCAAACCCTCCAACGGGAATGCTGCAAATTTGGGAAAGTACCCTGATGATCCCCAGTCTCCTACATTCCAAATTGATCCATATGAAAATGTCCAAGTTGGGATAGCTCAGTCTTCTTTGTATGCTCATGGACATAGTACAGCTCTGACTTTGCTAGAGGTTGGAGGATTTCCTTTCAGTACTCATTTGGATAGACCAAGAAAAGTAAGTTGGGATGATATTCTTGAATGTAATAATAGATATCAAATAGTCCATTCTTTCATGGAGACATTGGTTAAGTGCGTGGAAGTTGAAGGGAAAGAAAGTTACATAGAGGATAGTCAAATGGAGAGAGAGATCTCAGTACATGCAATTGATGATCATAGCGTTAGGCAAGAGATAAATGCTCTAAAATGGAGAAATGGTAAGATTGTGCTAGATGATGCATCCTCATATAATGTTAACATTAATGATTAATGTCATTCCAAAGAACATGAATTAGTTATTTCTATAGTCCCTATTATCATTTCTATGGACAAATGCTGCAATTATAAGCAAGATCGAGGCCATCATTCACTACAGATTGTGCTTTCACTGTCCATACATCTTACAAGAATACATCATAAATACAGTACGAGTCAACATCCAAATAAGGCCCACACCACCATGAAAACCTCGAGTAAAGTCATCATAGAAGAGGTGGAACAGAAGAAGATGGACTATCCTGAAGCTGAAATGCCAAAAGAAGGACTGATTTACATGTAGAACTTGACATCTCCTCATGATAAGATACTTTGTAATGTAAGCACTTCTAACCTTTTTGACATGATCTCTTCTAACTGTAATGAAGCTGAATCATAGAATGATGATCCCTATATATCTATAATGCCTTATATTGCTGTGTAAGAACCTTCAATTGATAAATTTGTTGTGTGGATATAATCAAGGACTGGAAGAAGTGGTGGACGCCCCCATAGAAAATGTGGGAACATTCCATACCACTTTTTGAGGACCCGCTCTAGAACAGGGTAATATTTTTTGTTCTATCTTTCTAAGGTACCTAATGGTTTTGCTTTTTAATATTATCTCGATGAATTTTTGATTCAATAAAGAGGTCACTGCACCTCAATCTTTACAAAAAATTAAAACAATATCTATATGGAAGAAAAAAAATATATCATGGAAACCTTTGGAATTGGATTTAATGAAAAATATCTAAATGTTTATGAAAAAATTGAGTAAAAAGTACATTGAAGGATAAAACATGAAATAAATATGTGAACCAATTTAATTTTAGTAAAATAATCATAAAATAATTTCCTATGGTATAATATACAACACAAAAAAATTGTGTTGAAAATGGAATGTTTCGCAATGAATGGAAATAATGAAGACAAATCCATTAAATTATGACTTTATCTTGGTAAATCACATTATATATTCATGTATAATAAATTTATTCTTATTATACATTCATATCATAATCATATTTACATCTATATTTCCAGATAACAATAAATGAAATCACATTTTTACACATTTACTTATAATTCTTCACTAAAATCTACCTTTATATGCAACTTCTCTATTTCCTATTAAAGTATTAAAGTGGTGATGTTATTCCTTGATCCTTGGAAAAGGTTTTATATTTTAATAACACTAAATGTTTTATAATAACAATTTTAATAAATTAAATATAATTTTATTATCATCCTTGTATGATTGTCCCGAATAATGAAGAACATCATTTCATGGAGACTATATTCCATACGCATGAATGAATAAATTTTTCATTTTGTCTTCCTGGAGGAAAATAAATAGATTAATTAATATTTCAAATTTATGTAATTGTAATTATTTAACACATCTGATATTTATTCATTATTTAAATTATTATGACATGAATTTTCATGTGGTAATGTAAAATGAATAACATCGCTTCATGTTGGTTGAAGTCCAAAAGTTTACACTAGCAACGTTATCACCTTCCATTAAATGACATTGTTTGAAGGTCAGAAATATTTCATTTTCTCATAAACACTATTATGTTATAAAGAAACTAAATATTCATTTTTTCCATTATTTTGACCATCAGTATTTTTGTGGTGATGAAAAATTAATCAAACCACTTCATATAGGTTGTATTCTACATGTAAGCCTGGTTAATGATTTCATTTCACATGGGATGGAAAAGAGTTATAAAATAGCTATTCTATAAACATAATAACATTTATTTATTATTAAAATTATGATTTAATTATGTTACAATTTCTATAATAGATTTATTATGAGGTCAAAAGAAATAAACCCAAAATAATTTAGTTACTATTTTTTATCATCTCCATAGATATATTAATCTGGTTTACCAATTAAGCCTTATAAGATGTGTAATTTGTGGAAAACTAGAACTCTAGATAATAGGTAGGAGAGTTGGAGAGGTTTTTGTACAACTTAGCTATGATAGTGTGCTCAATGTGTATGAATATGTAAGGAGAAGAGGTACCCTTGTATAATTGATATGAGAGGCACTCTATGTATTATTTAATTTTTTATATTAATGTAAATTAATTTTGATGAAGAAGTAGGACCACATAATCCCAATTTAGATTATAATATTTGATATGGTTGATATGTAATCTACCAAACATATTTAGACATGTTTTAGATATTCTTGGAGACTTGTCAAATTGTTTAACCAACTTGTAACCCATATTACCCTTAATGAAGTGGAAAATTTATCTTTTTTAATTAATTTATAAGACCAAAAATAAAAGGGTACTATTTTAAAAAAATTGTAAATGATGATTCCAAATATGGAATCCATTTTTTATTCAATTTTAAATATTAATTTAGATTAAAATAAAATTAATTTCATAGAACCCAATAATTTTTTTTATAAAAATTAAAATTGTATGAATACAATTAATTTTACCAAAAAATTATAAATAAATTTAATTATAAATAATTTACTGAAATATTATTATAAAAATAGATGTTTAAATAAATTAGAACCATGCTAAAACTAAATTTCACTTTCCAAACAGACTAGTAGATATAAAGAACCAAAAATATTTTTTAATTAAAATAAAATATTACAGATGTTCAAAAAAGAAAACCATCGATTTTGGAATTAAAAATAATTTTTTAACTTCACTATAACACACCTTAACCACATATATGGTCGATATAAAGATTTTGAAAATTTTGAAATCAATCCATCACTATTATGATATCCTAAAGGATATTTCTATAAGGTAGTATAAATAATTATATATATATATATTCAATTTTTGTTGTTATTTATATATAATGGAATAAATTAGTATATATTTAATTATATATTAATATATAAATTAGTATTTGTGCTATTTATATATTACGCATCTCTATGGTAGCTTATTTGTTTGGGTATAAAAATATAAATTAATATATTTTTTATTATATATTGACATATATTTTATTATATGTAATATGTATATATATATGTTATTTTTATAATATATTTATATATAAATAAATATATATTTTAATATATATTTATAATAATAATAGATATGTTATTATATATGAATTTATAAATTAATATATCTCATATTTTATATTAATATATTTGTTTTTATTTTTTTGGGCATATATATATATATATGATATGGTATATATATATGCTTATATTTATACGTTTATTATAAAATATATATATTTTACTCTATATATTTGTTAATATAAATGTTGTTATATATTTTAAAACATTAATTTCTTATAAATTAACATATTAATATAAATATATGTTACCCACATTTCAAAATTATTCTAAAAAAATAAAACTTATTTATCCTTATTTTAAATTGTGGATAAAAATAATAGTAAACTAGTAATGATTTAGGAAAAATTGGGAAAATTAAAATTTAAAAATATTTTAAATGAAACTAAAAAAATTCAATAAAATTAACCATTTCTCTGTGAAGTCATCCCTAAATTAAATATAACCCATGTTTTTTTGACATCTAATATAAACATGTGGCTAATTACATGTTTTCCTCTAATGATTGGATATGGTGCTCCAAAATAACTTTTTGATAACTAAAATTTTTTGAGACACACTCCATGACAATCTAATTCACACATTGTCATAAAAAATATTTCTAGATGACTTGATACTGCTATATTACACCAAGATGTTCTACAAAGAGGATAATGTCAAACTCCCATATAACTTCCTAAAAATGACCAGAAAAATAATGCATCCATTAAAGAGGATTATGTTCCTCCCCCCCTCAGAACAATCATTTAGTGAACCACCTGAGGATAACCAATCATGAATGGCCTCACAATTGGTGTATAAAACTAGTCCTTCCTCACATGTTGAGTAAGTGTTGGGGCCACCACAATCGATTGATGATGGGATACTTAACCATATTCCACCAATGAATGAGTCATTCCTACCCACTTCTCAGATGATTTTTCTATCAAAAAACTTTTTAGTTTCTAAATAATTGAATTTTCCACAATGTTCTCATTTGTTTACAGATAATCTCATTGTTATTGTTTCACAAGAATTCCATCTAATACATCAATATTTGATTATGATAACTCATGGTAAAGATGTATCAAAGGATTATAGGGTATGTGTATACTATAAACCACTCACCAATAATGTAATCAATACAAGACATCAAGAAAACCACAATTAATACTGACTCCAAATAAGGGTTCACATAAATATATTCATGATGAAACACCATTTATAACCCATATGAAATCACTTCATGACTTTTATTTGTATATTAACTAATCCCGGTTCCATAATTATAAAAAATATCATACGTTACTACTTCATTTTTTATTTACAGAATAGGATAAACCATTATTCTTTTCCCTAGATAATTGAAAAAAAAATCATCATTCAAAATAACTTATGGAGAGAACCTTTATTTTATGGGAATTAATTGGGGTTCAATCCTAAATAATTCTACCATAAATCATTTTTAGTGGCCCAAAACACCATGAAACACATCACATTAATCATTATGTTTGTTAGATACCATGAAAGAAAAAACTTGATATTCACTAGGTCTAATACTACTATATCCTTTGGAATGACATTCTCTATGAATTAGAATGAAAACATCTAGAAATGAAACATTAAAAGACAAAAATATGGTTGTCCCCCCAGAATGATGTCTATGAGAAAACTTATATTCTTTATGTTCTACTCTTTAAATGTATTATAGAATAGAATTTCATAAATGAAGATAAAAATTAATTACTCTATAAAATATTAGAATATATTTTTCAAGAGTCCCCTAAACATGTTTAGGTCATTTATCTAGATGAAGGGAATAAATAGAAAGTATTAATGTCTATAATGATACTTGAATGTATTCTTCGTGATATTCTCGACAAAAAACCCAAATAATGTTGTTGATTGATATAATACCAATCATTAAGAACAACTGCTATCACTTGATCAAGTTGAAGAGGTCATCAATCCTTGATAGGGAAAATTTTTATTAACTATAATCTAATTAAGGATGGATAGTTAATATAATAATAAACATATCATCCCCTTTCATAGAAAGCGACACAAGATCATTCCATTGGGACACAGTTTTTCTATGAAAATCATTCTCTATAAGGTCCTTCGTGTTGAATTTCATTTCCCCGAGATTAGTCGGGGCTATCAAATAAACTATTCAAGATAACACAATGGTCATTATGTAAAACTCAATAGTGAAATCTAGATCCTAAAGAGAGAAATCTATGAACGTATTAAAAAAATCCATGAGTTCCTGTATAATAATAGAAGGATGACTGTTTTAATAAATTTCTATGGCCAAATATATGATCTCCATTTAATGGGTGATGAGGTATGAAATTCCATACAATGGATCTTATTTCTTAAACTAAAGGTACCACTCCCCTAAAATGAACATAATTGATCTATCTTCTCAAAGGAACATAATTCATTGTGTAAGTAGTATATATAATCATGGGTTATGTATAAAAATTACTTACAAAGAATGAATTTTATGAATTTATCCTATCCATGATGAGATCCCATGAAAAACCCTCTCGAAAAAGAATATGGATTGTATGTCAGTGGATGTATATGAATGTGTGATCATTACTAGTAGAGTATAATTTTGTAAATTTATAGTATGGTATATTGTATAATTTTAAATTCCTCATCAAGGGATTCAAAAATAGTTAAATTTTCATTATAGTATCTTTGGGGGTGTTTTCTTATTAATGAAATACGTGGATTTTTTTTGCAATCTTGTTGGGAACCTCCTGACTATATCCCACAATCACATGAATCTGGACACATTGGAAGCCACCAGATACCTAATATCAACATAAACAACATTGTTGTGGTGATAAAATAAATCAATCTTAGAAACATAGATCAATTTCTCATTCTCTAGTTTTAATAAATACTATATTATCATAGAAACATCCTTATAGACCATCATGGTGACCTTAAATTGGCCCCTGATCATTTCACAACCTCTAACATAGATGCCCAACTACATTCTAGATTAACTATTATATAAAGCTAGTTAAGAATTCCATATCCATGTTAACTCATTATTTTCAGGAATAATATATATGATTTTATATTATCAAGATCCTCCATGAGATTCTTAAGTTGCAGATCCATTGAGATGGAACTATATAAACTTATTCCTCATGTGTCGCAACACTAAATCATTCCATTGATTAGTTTCATAATATGAATCTACTCCAAGATGATCACTATTATGACTAGACATAGTATATCCACATTCCATAATGATCATGATCAATATGGTTATCTCAATAAGTAATATATATGAGGGGATGTAGTGGGGAACATTCATGGTCTTTATGTATTAATAATAGAAAATCTCAAAATTCTATACATAAACAATATATTCTGAATTATTTGAAAAACGTGTCTCACCTAAATAGTGAACATATATTTATAATCTATGAAATATATGATATCCTATTTTAAATAAAATAGTTGATGATTTCACACAACCATTATTTTAGGATGGTTATATTCTTTATGAAAGAGGTTCGTAAACTCTGATCAGGTAATATACTAGTCATCAAGGGTAAAATTCACAAAGTCGCACTAGTGACCAAACAATAATTTTAGATGGAATAATTATTACAGTGCCAACTAAATAATAGGTGATTAATCTAATAAGAACACAAGTGTTTCTACCACCATGTAGTCCATAGCTAAAATAGGGTCTAAATCAGCATAAAATGTGGTATACCTGTATTACAAGATATCATAAATGGAACTCAACCTAAAAATATCCTTATCCTATAATATGGGAATATTACACTACTAATGGTATTGTAGAATGTAAACATAGAAAATTGTGGGTTTTTATCTCTAAAAAATGGGTAGAGGTATATATCCCTACAAACTCAGTGGGGAGGATCTCAAGATCTAGTCCACATATTGATGAATCCCTTTTATATTTTTTTAACAATAAGATGCTCAATCACTAGCATATTCATGAAATAATGTTATTATAGGATCATATCTTATTGGATGTTTGTTAGTATCCTTCCTTTTATAAGAATGATATTGTTTATGAATGAAAAACTAAGGATATTACTCAATGATAAATAAATCATTTATAATTTCCAATATGATCCACAAACAATTTTTTCATAAAATGAGTTAGATATTTTTCATGAGGAAAAAGGTTGGTTATCAGAGTCCTAGTGAATGGATTACTTTTATAATTATACTAGAACTTGGTTCAATGGATTGATATAAAATCTCAAGAACCCTATAAATTAAATCACTAAATTCCCAAAAAAGATCCAAATTTATGAATACTATTTAAGATTCTGGACTAATATTGATTCCAAATGATACCATTTTCACACAACTTGATGGACCAAGGGAGAACCTATATTTTTTGTAAGATTATTATGGAAGCCTAATCTTTCATCTAATAACTCAGGGTCTGTATATTGGCACTAACTATGAATATTAAGAAAAATGGGTCTCCCTAGCCTAATGTATCTTTATATATCTACTAATAACTATTCAAGAAAACACGCTTTAAATAAAAAATAAATAGGTAAAAACAATATATATAAAATCATTAGAAATTTTATGATCAAAAAATAGTAATTAGGGCATAAATCATAATGTAAATGGGAAACATACATCCAAAATAAACCCAAATGGGAACCTAACCTAATCTATATGATTATAAAGGACCTTCATAATATGTTATCACTAAACATAAATGTCGTTAAGTATAGTGTCCTCCAATCATCACTATTATTTCTATCAATAAATAAAATTTCTACAGAGATAACCATTATTTTATCTATGATCTATAAAATAGATGACATAGACCGAAGGGACAAACATATATGTGTGAGTTTATACATACCTAGATATATGGATTAAAAAATAAATTAAAATATAATAAAACAAGTCAACTAAATTTTTTTAAGAAGAAACCCATATAACCATTAACTAAAGAGAACTCAAGATATTGAGTAATATCACGCTTCATAACACCAAGAAAAAGAAAAATAAACCATAAAATATATCCCAAGAATTAAAACAACATTATGAAACATATATGTCCCTAAATTAAATAATTTTATTCATTTTATTTTACTGTGGGTATTTCTGAGTCATGGTAAATTTTGGGAGAATATTTGGTGTCTTGAAGACTTTCTAGTTGACGCAGAGTTAACTTATTTGGTTGGGGGTAACCGTGCAACACTCGAACTTAGGGTATTGTCCTGGGGAATGAATAAATGTTCACAAATTATGCATAATTTAATAACATATTTAGAGCTACCTAGAAACTATGTTGTTAGCCCTGGCTTTGGGAAGTTTCATGCACATGGTTCAGAAAACCATGTGACCAATTTGTGTGACCTACCCAAAGTCATATAAAATTTGAATCTGGCCAAAATTTATTATTTGAATGTAATATTATCTCACTTATTTCATCCACCATATAAATTTCATATACTTTAGGATCCTAAGGAGGATCTCCAACCGCCTATCTTCTTTAATCATAGCTTGTCCTTGGTGGTTTCCATGTCGTTCAAATGAAAATCACCCCTCATTTATCATATATAATTTTTCCTTATTTAATTCATAGGTTTCAATTTACTTTCAAAACCCTAATTAGCTTAATAAATATGTACTCAGTTTTGGGTGTTTCTAACATTGTATTTTGGTCTATTCGGGCTTGTTGAGGTGGTATTATTTATGATACATGTGGTCAATGTTGACAGAAATAATTTTTACATTTGTTTTAAAATCATTCAAGTAGGTGATTCTATGAAATTATTTAATTTTGAAGTTACATGTTTTTTATGATTTATTAATATATTATTATTACATATATGAATATATATCATATACATAAACTAATTTTAATCCATTTCACTATTTTTTAGTAGAAAGGGATTCTATTTGGAATTTCATGTTTAAATGTTTGAAATGGAATTTTATTTTGAGATATGTATTTGTGAAAGTCATATAAGGCTATTTAATATAATTTTGATGATTTGTGTCGGATTTTTGTCCATTTTATGTTTTTGGTGAAGGAAAACTGTTTATTAATGTAGTTATTTTACTAATATATGGTATTGAAATTAATGTGATTTAAAAATTGGTTATTAAATAAATTTAAAATATTATTTTGAAATGTGTTTCTGGTTTATCTATGTTTAAAATGACTTAATTTATCTTTATTTTTTCTCACTCCCTGCTAGTTTAACATAATAACATCAAATTAGATATCGTGTGTGACACTAAAAACCAATAAGAAAAGGGAATATAATATCCTGATACATTCTAATATAATTACTATTTTAAATAAATTAAATATATTTTAAACATTGAAATTTATGAAATACTTAGTTACACTTTTTTCATGCGACAACTAGTTTCGTAGATACCTCACGTTAAATGTGAGATCAGGTTTTAATAAACAAAAATATACTATTAATGTTATTATTTAATATTATATTTATTTCCTAGCTTTTGGAATGTATGGTATTAATAGTGTCACGACCCCCTGCCACCAAAGATGCCCCTCCTGAGCTGGCAATGGCGAAAGGGAGATAATGACCCCCCGAGTCCCGCCTCTAGTAGGCCCCGGGGTGGCAACTAGCACCAAGGGTATGAGTTTTTCACAAATATGGGAGGCATTACCCTTTTTATTTTTTTAAATATTGAGAAATAGGACAAGTAAACCACCAAAAAGGTAAAAGGGAAAGTGTATAGAAATAAACCCAAACCATTCCCACATGCATGTTTAAACAATTTTATAACAAGGTACAAGTACAAGAAAACTCAAAGTACAATACCAAAAGAAAAAAAAGGTACAACAATAACAACAACTCCAACTGTCCCACTAGTAGGGTCCCACATGGCCCTGGTAGTCCTCCTGGAAACCAGAAAAAATAAACTTAGGGTGAGCATACAAGTATACTCAGTAGGAAAACCTAAAGCTCTCATGCACAAGTGTGGAGACATCCTAATGTCCCGTGAGAACAACAGAAGAATTATAGAAAGGAATTATATCCACCCAACCTCACCAGCCACACTCACCAAAAACACAAGCACAACAGGTAGTAGTATATCCGAAACAAGAGTATTGGGTACCTCGAACCATTCCCTTTAGTTAGTTGCTCTTCCTAACGATGAACGTCCTGACGCTGCCACACTCTCCCCGCCCGCACACACCTGGGCCTCACAACCACGTATACTGCCCGCACACACATGGGCCTCACAACCATGCATCCTGCCCGCACACACTTGGGCCTCACAACCACGTATCCCGCCCGCACACACCTGGGCCTCACAACCACGCATCCCGCCCACACACACCTGGGCCTCATCCCGAATATTCTTGGGAAACAGTAGAACCTGCCTAAAGAGTCTTGGGCTAAAAACACCCCAATAGAAACCTATTCGAAGAGTATTAGGTGTAAGGTCACCTCAATCCATCACTGCCTAGGGGAAAAGGAGCAGGAAAGAGCTAGTCACTAAGGAAAAAACACCCTCTTCCATTAAATGGGAGTGTTCGTCACTAAGTTCTCAACATGGGTGGGGTGTGATAAAACAAAATAGATACAGATATATATATATATACCAACCAAAAAGCCCAACCTATGGCTTATAAAAAGAGAAACTGAGCACATGCCTCGACACTACTACAACGAAGCATGCATACAATAAACAAACCCAACCCCCTTTAGGTTTTCACATTTCAGTATAAATTAGTTTATTTCGTTCCATAACTACTGGGCAGTTATCCACAACCAACCACACCAAACGTTCGTAAAACATATCCCTGCCATCCACAAATCAAATTAGGAAAACACAAGAAACACAACCAATCCCTTCTTATCAAACAACCAGCCTCATTTACTATTATTCCCATTCCACAAACATTCCCCACCATTCATTAGCTCTTCCACATTTTATTTATTATTCACAACCCACATCCCGTTCACATTTAAACCCAGCCCTGCAGCCCCACTGCCATCCACCATAACCACAACCGTACCGTACATCATCACCTCTTTAAAACCATTTATTGCAGCCCCGCTGCCCATTACCAATACAACATTCACACCAACCCACAACTAAATCAACCGTAGCCACGCTGCTCACCCAATCCACAACAACCCACAAAAACACCCCAATCACATGCCTCGTAACCAAGCCAACACCCACATGTTCATTATTCCATTTTTTTAACCGGGGTGATCACACAAGGGTTCCAGATTTTAAATATCCATCTTTACGTGATTAACCAATTTCCACAATCCACAAGGTTTCCATCAATATGAAAATCCAGAAGGAGAAGGAAACATTGAATTTCGTAAGCAAAGGCCCCCAACAACCATGATTTTCAGTAGGTATAAGCTCATTCAATTCATAACATAATATCACAGGATATAAAGTAACAGCAATTACAACATATCATCCCCGTTATATAAGCCAATTTTTATATTTATTAAACTGGTTCAAAAGTGTTTCACATAAACAAGAGAACACCCACCCCTCATGATGCACAAGGTGGAGAGATGAAGGTAAGATCCCTACCTCAACAGTTTCTTGATCGCAACGCTCCCCCGGATCAACCTTAGAAGACGTCTGTCGGCGTCCGTCACTTTTGTCGGGTCTCAGAAAAACCTCATCGGGTGGATGTCGTAAAGGAAAAGCCGAAGGAAAGAACACAGACCCAGGCTCGGAAGTTCCTCCTCGTCGTTACGATCCCGTGGCCGCTGACGGATCGTAAATCGGAGCTCGGACGAAGAAGTTATGGTAGGAAGAACCTTCGAGTCTCTTGGGAGAGCTCTGCTCAGAGGAGAGGGGAGGAGAGGTGTGAGTTGAAAGGAGGAGGGGACCCCTCCTTTTATAGGTGTGAAAAGAAAAAGTACATGGCATTTACTTTATGGTACACAGCGTGTACTCGGTTCTTTCACATGGTCTCCACACGGCTTCCAACAAGGCTCTGCGGCTGTTGACTGGTCAACACACGGTTTGAGGGTAACACATACACGCGGAAGGACTACACGGCATGTAGTTTAGACACACGGAGTGTACTCATTTATTGAAAATGGCAAAGACACAGCTCCAACACGGTACACGGTCGTTGACTGGTAACACGTACGCGGGGAAGGACTACACGGCGTGTAGAACTGGACACATGGTGTGCACCCATTATTCCACACAGAAAGGACACGGTCTGCAGCACAGGCTATACCTGGGAAGGGGGTACATGGCGTGTACTCTAACTACCCGGCGTGTAGTTTCAATATTCTGGAATGTGTGGAAAAGTCCATTTTATCCTCCAGAACACTTTTTGACCTTCTTTTTGACAAAGGAATGGGCCAGAGAGGTCCGAGCCATTGCATCAGATACCTCTTAAAACATTCTCGTCCCCGAGAATTCAAAAACCAACCCAGAGGAAACCCAACAAGATACCTCTTAGGGTTCTCATTATAACAGGAACCCAACCAACAACCCTAATCATATGTGTTAGGAATTACTTCTCCTATGTCAAGATATTATCCGCTTTAGGCGGCACTGACTCGCCTGCACTGGTTTAATCACATCCTCCTTAATGTTTCTCGATTAAGAATTGGGTCTTCCCACTTTCATACATTAGTATTTTTCAACTCGCACTAACCCTAACACCACACAACCAACACACTGCCCGAACACATGGGTTTGGGAAATTCTTTCACCTATGTCGAGATATTATCCGCTTTAGGCGACACTAACTCGCCCGCACGGGTTCAGTCGCATCCGAGTTAATGCGTCTCGATTAAGGGTCAGGTTTTTTCCTTTCCCACACATTCGAACATGTTACACATTACCAGGGACCTAAGAATAAAAATGTCTCACAACTAACAAGCCAAGCATTCCATATATCAAAGGTATAGAGTACAACATCAACACAAGCTCATAAGAACAAGGGAAAAACACAAGTCAAAAGAACTCTGGGTACTGAGCGTTCATCTGGGTCTCCCGCTCCCAAGTGCTCTCCTCGAGGCCTCCATGCCTCCACAACACACAAACCAAGGGAATGGTTCATCCATGGAGCACCTTCTCTTTATGATCTTCGATTCTGACTGGTCGTTCCTCAAAGGTCGTATCATCTCCCATATCTAACTTTCTCCAGTCAATAACATGGGAGTCGTCGTGTAAGTACTGAAGAAGCTGGGAGACGTGGAAGACATCATGAACCTTCTCCAACTGAGGTGGCAGGGCCAGCTGATATGAAACCTCGCCGACTCGCCTCAACACCTCAAATGGTCCGATGAACCTGGGTGAGAGCTTGCTCCCCTTCCCAAACCTCTGCTGCCCCCGTCGAGAGGAAACCTTCAAGAACACGTGATCCACGACCTCGAACTCCAAGGGCCTCCTTTAAAAATCAGTATAAGACTTCTGTCGGTCCTGAGCCACATTCATCCTCCCACGTACAATCTGGACTTTCTCTGTGGTGCTCTACACTACCTTTGGCCCAAGTGCACCTGTCTCACCAACCTCTGCCTAGAAAATGGGTGAACGACATGGCCTTCCATACAAAGCCTCAAACGGTGACATGACAATAGTATAGTGGAAGCTGTTGTTGTAGGAAAACTCTACTAAAGGGAAGTGTCGTACCCATGATCCTCCGAAATCCAGAACGCATGCTCACAGCATGTCCTCCAATGTCTGGATAGTCTGCTCCGTCTGCCCATCAGTCTGGGGGTGGAAAGCAGTGCTAAGGCGTAGCTGGGTGCCAAAAGCATGATGTAACCCCCTCTAGACTCGTGAGGTAAACTGAGTATCCCGATCCGAGATGATAGTCCTTGGAACTCCATGCAAACACACCACCTCATCTACGTACCTCTGTGCTAAGGTACTCACCAGGCCCGACTCCTTTATTGCTATGAAGTGATCCTATTTCATCAGTTGATCCACCACCACCCAGATAGAATCATAACCACGCTGATCTCTAGGTAGTCCTGTGACGAAGTCCATCAAGATGTCATCCCACTTCCACTCAGGGACATCTAAAGGATGTAACAAACCACTGGGAACACGGTGTTCAGCCTTCACTTGCTGACACACTAGGCATTTAGCCACAAACTCTGCCACTACCCGTTTTACCCCGGGCCACCAAAACTGATCCCTCATGCCTCGGTACATTTTTGAAACTCTTGGATGTACCGCCAAGGCTGAGCTATGGAACTCACAGAGAACTCCCTCATGCATTGCCTCCGGAACAAACAACCTTCCCTGGAAAAGCATCTGATGTCGGCTGTCCTCTGACCATCCCTCTGGAGCGTTTCCCTAATCGATACGATCCCCCATCACTTCCACCTCGGAGTCACCCCACTGGGACTCTTCCACCTGCTGCAACAAGGAGGACTGCACCATCATCTGAAAGAAATAGCCTCTAACACCTTCTACCCTGGCATCCAAGTGCAAGGCATCCAACTCTCCCATCACCTTCCAAGCATCAGCAGATTCCCGAACCACTTCTTCATGAGAATTCCTGCTCAGGGCATTAGCCACTAAGTTTTTCATACCATCAGTGTAAGAGATCTCAAAGTCATAGTCTTGGAGAAACGTGACCCATCTCTGCTGCCGCAAGTTCAGGTCACGCTGGGAGAAGATATAACACAGGCTCCTGTGATCTGAGAAGACCACAAAGCGCTCCCCAAAGAGGTAATGTCGCCAAAACTTCAGTGCGAACACTACTGCGGCATGCTCCAGGTCATGGGTGGCATAGTTGCACTCGTGAGGGCGTAACTGCCTAGATCCACAACAGATCACTCCCTTCTTCGGCATCATCACGCACCCCAGAACAAGGCCAGAAGCATCACAAAACACTTTATACAACAACCCCTCTTCTGGCAACCTGTGTACATGACCACTGACCAAATTCTCCTTCAGGTAGTCAAAAGCTTTTTGGCACTGCTCACTCCATAGGAAGACCTGGTTCTTCTTCTTCAAAGCTATCAAAGGAGTAGCAACTTGAGAGAAGTTCGAAACGATCCTCCGATAGTAACCCGCTAACCCGAGAAAACTACAAACTTCTTCCACGCTCTTGGGTGCTGCTCAAGAAACAATTGCCTCCACCTTCGACGGGTCCACTAACACCCCATGCTGAGACACCACGTGCCCAAGGAAGTGTACTTCTTGTGTCAAGAACTTACACTTAGACAATTTCCCTTAAAGCTGGTGGTGTTGAAGGACTTCCAAGACTACCTTGAGATGATCTACGTGCTCCTCCTATGATCTTGAGTAGATCAAGATGTCGTCCATAAACACAACAACGAACCGGTCTAGAAACTCTCAGAAGACAAGGTTCATGAGTCCCATGAACACAGTCGGTGCATTCGTAACTCCAAACGGAATCACTACAAACTCGAAGTGCCCATACCTGCACCTGAAAGTCGTCTTCGAGATGTCACTGTCCTTCACCCTCAGCTGATGATATCCAGATCGTAGATCAATCTTGGAAAACCAACCAGCTCCCCTCATCTGGTCTAAGAGATCATCTATCCTTGGGAGGGGGTAATGGTTCTTGACTGTTACCTGGTTCAACCTTCGACAGTCTATGCATAGCATGAGACCACCATCTGCCTTCTTCACGAACAAAACTGGAGCACACCATGGCGACACGCTGGGTCGAACAAAACCCTTCTCCATCAAATCGTCAATCTGAATCCTCAACTCCCGCAACTCCTAAGGTGCCATCTGATAAGGGGCCATCGAAATAGGACGGGCACTAGGCTGTAAGTCTATCCCGAACTCAACATCACGTCCGGGGGGGGGGGGGTAGAGTCACAACCTCCTCAGGAAAAACATAGAGGAACTCCCCAACAACCTCTAGGACATCCATCATATTTGTATCAGTTGGAACAACTGATAACCCACCTAAAAAGGAAAGGAGAGGCTCCACACGCCGACTTCCCACCTGATAGCTCCTCTTGCCAACAAAAGATACACGCTGCCCATCCACGTAGGAGAACACGACTAATCTCCGGAAGCAATCGATAATGGTACTAACAGAAAACAACGAGTCGATTCCTAGTATGACATCATATGGCTGCATCTGTAATAGAATAAGGTCCCCACTTGATCTATGTGGTCCCAACGTCATCCCACATCCCCAAAAAAACACAAGATACACTGGTATGGCCTCCAACTGGTGTACTCAGTACCAGTGGTACGAAAATTCTCTCTACTTCTAGTCCCAAAGCATGGGCTATACTTGGTGCAACAAAAGAGTGTGAGGCTCCTGAATCGAACAAATCATAAACAAGAGTGCTCAAAAAACAAATCGTACCTCGTACCACCTCTGGTCCCGCTGGAGCTGCCAACTCTACCACATGCAACATTCCGCTCCCAGCTCCTATGCCTCTCTGATGTTGTCCACCTCCCCAACCACGCCCTGATCGAGGTCCCTGAGGAGCACCCTGAGGTTGGCCTCCTCTCACAAAGTCTGTCCTTGGAGGACCATGGTCCTGCTGATGTAGGAAGGGCCTCGCTGGCAACCGGTGCTGCTGAGGTGGGCCCTGAACCTTCCCACCTCCACCGTACTGAGCTCGGGTCAGGCACCAACTCTGAATGTTCCCGAAACCTCCACAAGAAAAACACCCCAGTCATGGGCTCATGAAAAATGGATGAGGACCCTAAGATCTGAACTGGAACTGTTGGGGCCTGCTCCCCACTGGCCTGAACCTGGAAGGTCCCGTTGCAGGAGACCTGCTGCTGACTGCCTTCCCCTTCGACGAGCCTGGATGGATCCCCTCTCAGGGTGCACCTCCCATCGAGTGCATCCTCTCTACAACCTCTGACTTCTTATGTACCACCAAGTACGTCGGAAGGGTGAAGGGGGTGACATCATACTGGAGCGAAGGACGAAGCGCCTCCTCCAAACGTCTCACCTGAGACTCCTCACCCAGAAAGAGATCCGGAGCAAAGCACATGAGATCCTTGAACTTGATCCCCAGCTCTCGTACCGACATACTCCCCTGCTGAAGGTAGAGTAACTCCTGCCGCTTCTCCTCCTTGATCATGGAAGAAAGGAATTCCTCTCGGAATTCCTTCTCAATGACATCCCATGGAACCTCTTCCTCTATCCTCTCTCTGAGGTAGAGCGTCCACCACTGTCGTGCCACACCTCTCAGCTGACTGATTGGTAGGGGGACTTAGTACTCCCTCGGATCACGGATCAAGGTAAAATCGATCCCTTACTCTTCAAGCCACCCTTCTGTCTCCGTATCTGAAGTACTACCCTCGTACTTCTTGAGGGTCTGCTGCTGGAAAGAAGGGAGAGTCTTCTACCACTGGCTATCTTCCTCCTCTCGGTCAATCCTCAACAGGTCGACCGCCTAAATCTGCTGGGCCTTGGCCGTCTGAGCCACCCGAGGACGACGTCCATGTGCCATAGCTTTACGGTAAACAAGGATCACCTAAGCCCAAGTAGTAAAGAAAAACTCAGGGTTTTATTTCATTATTTTATTTCAATTTCTTTCCCTGAACACCCAAATCAAGTAAAACAAAATCATGATGATGCATGTACCTTCACTAGGGTCTCTACCCTGCAATCAATGTATTCTCACTTGGTCGTTCGGTAGGATCAGATTCCTTTCATCAGATCACGGGGGGCCCTAAAATCATGTATCCTAGTCGGTCTTCCCTGGCCTATGTCAGGCACAAAGATTAACTAACACTGTTGCCCTACCATCCCATGCAATAGTCACTATGCCTAACTCCAGAATCCATCCTATCTCTCAACCATCAACTCTGATACCATTCTGTCACGACCCCCTACCACCAAAGATGCCCCTCCTGAGCTGGAAATGGAGAAAGGGAGATAATGAACCCTGAGTCCCACCTCTAGTAGGCCCCAGGGTGTCGACAAGCACCAAGGGTATGAGTTTTTCACAAATATGGGAGGCATTACCCTTTATATTTTTTTAAAGATCGGGAAATAGGACAAGTCAACCACCAAAAAGGAAAAAGGGAACGTGTATAGAAAGAAACCCAAACCATTCCCACATGCATGTTTAAGAAATTTTATAACAAGGTACAAGTACAAGAAAACTCAACGTACAATACCAAAAGAAAACAAAGGTACAACAACATTAATAACTCTAATTGTCTGACTAGTAGGGTCCCGCACATCCCTAGTAGTCCTCCTGGAAACCTGAAAGTAAACGTAGGGTGAGCATACAAGTATACTCAGAAGGGAAACCTAAAGCTCTCGTGCACAAGTGGGGAGACATCCTAATGTCCCATGAGAACAATAAAAGAAATATAGCAAGGAATTATATCCACCCAACCTCACCAGCCACACTCACTAAAAACACAAGTACAACAAGTATTAGTATATCAGAAACAATAGTATTTGGTACCCCGCACCATTTCCCTTTAGTTAGCTTCTCTTCCAAACGACAAACGTCCTGACGCTGCTACACTCTCCCCACCTGCACACACCTGGGCCTCACAACCACGTATCCTACCCGCACACACCTGGGCCTCACAACCACGCATCCCCCCTGCACACACCTAGGCCTCACAACCACGTATCCCGCCTGCACACACCTGGGCCTCACAACCACGCATCCCGCCCGCACACACTTGGGCCTCATCCCGAAGAATCTTGGGAAACAGTAGAACCTGGCCGAAGAGTCTTGGGCTAAAACCACCCCAATCGAAACCTACCCGAATCATCTTAGGTGTATGTTCGCCTCAAGCCATCACAGCCTAAGGGAGAAGGAGCGGGAAGGAGCTAGTAACTAAGGTAAAAACACCATCTCCCATAAAATGGGAGTGTTCGACACTAAGTTCTCAACATGGATGGGGTGCGATAAAACACAAAAGATACAGATATATATATATATATATATATATATATATATATATACCAACCACACATCCCAACCTATGGCTTCTAAAAAGAGAAACTGAGCACGTGCCTCGGCACTGCTACTACGAAGCATGCATACAACAAACAAACCCAACCCCCTTTAGGTTTTCACATTTCAGTAGAAATTTGTTTATTTAGTTCCTTAACTAGTGGGAAACTATCTACAACCAACCACACAAATCGTTCGTAAAACATATCCCTGCCATCCAAAAATCAAGTTAGGAAAACACAAGCAACAAAACCAAGCCCTTCTTATCAAACAAACAACCTCATTTACTATTATTCCCATTCCACAAACATTCCCCACCATTCAGTAACTCTTCCACATTTTATTTTTTATTCACAACCCACATCCCATTCACATTTAAACCCAGCCCTGCAGCCCCACTTCCATCCACCATAACCACAACCATACCGTACATCATCACCTCTTTAATACCATTTATTACAGCCCCGCTACCCATTACCAATACAACATTTACACCAACCCACAACCAAATCAACCGTAGCCCCGCTGCTCACCAGATCCACAACAACCCACAAAACACCCCCATAACATGCCTCGTAACCAAGACAACACCCACATGTTTATTATTCCATTTTGTTTGACTGGGGTGATCACACAAGGGTTCCAGATTTTAAACAGCCAACTTTACGTGATTGGCCAATTTCCACAATCCACAAGGCTTCCATCCATAAGAAAATCTAGAAGGAGAGGGCAACATTTAATTATGTAAGAAAAGGCCCCCAACGACCATGATTTTTAGTAGGTATAATCTCATTCAATTTACAATATAATATCAGAGGATATAAAGTAACATCAATCACAACTTCCAATCCTTGTTATATAAGCCAGTTATTTTCTTCATTAAACTGGTTCAAAAGTGTTTCACGTAAACAAGAGAACACCCACCACCCATGATGCACAAAGTGGATAGACGAATGTAAAATCCCTACCTCAACATGTTCTTGATCACAACGCTCCCCCGGATCAACCTTAGAAGACGTCCTTCGGCGTCCGTCACTTTTGTCGAGTCCTGAAAAAACCTCCTCGGGTGGATGTCAGAAAGGAAAGGCCAAAGGAAAGACAGCGGACCTAGGCTCGGATGTTCCGCCTTGTCTTTACGATCCCGTGGCCGCTGACAGATCGTAAATTGGAGGTCAGACGAAGAAGTTATGGTAGGAAGATCCTTTGAGTCTCTTGGGAGAGCTCTGCTCAGAGGAGAGGGGAGGAGAGGTGTGAGTTGAAAGGAGGAGGGGACCCCTCCTTTTATTGGCGTGAAAAGAAAAATTACACGGTGTGTACTTTATGGTACACAGCGTGTACTCGGTTCTTTCACACGGTCTCCACACGGCTTCCAACATGGCTCTGCGGCCATTGACTAGTCAACACACAGTTTGAGGGTAACGCATACGCGGGGAAGGACTATACGGTGTGTAGTTTAGACACACGATGTGTACTCATTTATTGCACACGACAAAGACACATCTCCAACACGGTACACAGCCGTTGACTGGTAACACGTACGCGGGGAAGGACTACACGACGTGTAGAACTGGACACACGGCGTGCACCCATTATTCCACACAGCAAGGACACGGTCTGCAACACGGGGTATACCCGGGAAGGGGGTACATGGTGTGTACTCAAACTACACGGCGTGTTGTTTCAAAATTTTGGAAAGTGTGGAAAAGTCCATTTTTCCCTCCAGAACACTTCTTGACCATCTTTTTGACAAAGGAATGGGCCGGAGAGGTCCGGGCCATTACAAATAGGATTAACTAAATTTTTAAAATAGGTATATTTTCACCTGATTATTAGTTATCTATTTATTATTAATTAAACAAGAATCGAGAAAATTAATATGACATGTTTTTGGAAAATCATGTATTTGTATTAAAGTGGTCTTGTTCACTGTTGGTTCAAATAATATAAAATAAATTTTTTCCAAATTTAAAAAATTTATAATAAACTATATAAATCATTTTTTCAATGTGGAATAAAAAATTATCTTATGGTTATTTTTTGGAATTTTCTTAAGAAGTTTCATTTTTTTAACAGTGAATAACACTACATTTTAATTGAAAAGTAATTTTTTATCTAAAGAATTTATATTTTTATGTTAAATTTAAAATTATTTTTAAAGTAATTATAAATAAATTATAACAATAATAAAAAAAATTATTATATTTAAATCATTTTAATATTGATTTTTGAAAAAAATGATGTAATATTTTGAACATTTTCACTTGAAAACCTAAGTTTCTCGATGTCTATGTGGGATTAATATTAAATTAAATTTTTCCAGTTATATAAAATTAATTTGAAAAGATGAATTAAATAATTTTAATAAGAGTAATTTATATTATCTAATAGGGTTAAAATAAATTTTTCCATAATTATTTGTCAAAACTGTTAAAATTAATTACACTGATTGAGGTAACAACAATTTTATATAGTTGTTAAACCAAGAATATAAGGTGTAAAATGACATTAAAATGTCTCCAAAATCCATTGCATTGAAATATTAAACTCTAACCAACTTAGGATCTATTTTAATGAGTTATTATGACAGTATTCTATGAATGTGACATATATAATGGGTCAAGTAATGAATAAAGAAAAAAAGGAACCATCTTTGCCTCTAACATTTATAAAGCTTTTTGATTAGGAAAAAATACAACTATTTTGGTCATATAAATTATTATGAAATATAAATGAGTTTATATCATAAAAAAAATTATACTTAAATTTTATAGAATAATTAGATACTTAAAATTATTATGAAACAGAAACTCGGTATATTTTTACTTAATAATTAACTAAAATAAATGAGAATAAAAATAATAAAAGTGAATTAAATTGAACGAATTATTGTATTAAAATAATTTTTTAGATTTATATATCATTTTATCATGGTGTTAACTAAATATTTTCTAATGACATCATTGTATAGATATTTTATTACTCAAATAAAGTAAAATAAATGTCAATATTCACATTAATATAATTTTATAATAATTTCTATTTTATTAAATTTTTTAAAATTAAATAAATCCCTATAATATGTAAAATGATTCAAAGATGTTAATAAATATCTTATTTTTCCATTCATTGTTCAAATGAACCTATATAGTGAACACATTAACCCTTAAATATTAAAACCTTCTTTATCATAGATAGATTTAAAGGAGTTTTATTGGGTGTTAATTGTGATTATGTAAAAATTAATTTCTTACAGACATGTTACTTTTATTTTTTAAATTATCCATTACAATAATTATGTCTAATTTTTCTCTAAAAAATAACTTTAATTTATTCTTAATCAATAAATTAATGAAATTATAAAACTAGTTAACATAGTGAAGAAACAAAATAGTAAAAGAAAAGAAACATATATGTTATGGAAGAACATTATAAAATTCATTCTTTTCCCACTGGTGGTTTATATCAATGAAAAAAACCATACCAATAAATATTATTTAACTTTGGGGTAACAACATTAATGGTAGAGTTCCAAATATTGAATACTATTGAGTTTTTAAGGGAATACAGATCCTCATCTACTATAAAAAGGGAACTCACTATCCCCCCTTACCCACACATATCAATAAATTTGGATAAACGATGATCATAAAAAATTTAACTCTAACTTCACTCTACTCTTCTTATAATATTTTTTAGGGAGGAAATCAATCCATTGATTTTGTTATTGAGAAACTAAGGAAGAGACCTGAATAAGCGGTAATATTCTTCTAAAATCATTTTTATTTCATTTCATTCTCCACCGTATCAATTACTATTATTCTTTGATTATAGAATAAACTCAGTATCCTATATATAATAATTTGTTTAAATGTTATATGTATGTCCTAAAACATCATATTCTTTTATAAAATGGGTTAATAAATCATCATTCATGTATATGGATGACTACCGCCTCACATATTGGTGTTACTTAATTTTCTATTAACACCATTCATTATTTAGAATAATGATAAATTTATTGTTTATATATAATATATATGATTTTTATGATTTTATGATTTTATTTTATTTTTATATCACACATACCATCATGTATTTCTTTTGGTGCATATACTATATTGTCTCTCTTATTAATGGTGGACTACCACCTCGCGAAGCAATATGATTCATTCATGTGTTTAATAGATTATTTTATGGATGGTTTTAAAAATAATATGTGATATAAATGATGTAAGAAATTTCACTATAATGATAATATATTGATAAAATTTGTTTTTATATCTTTCAATATGATAAAAAATGGAATCAATGTTCATGCATATGTTTGACATACTGTCCCAACAAATGGTGTATTTCATTTTCGATAAACAAATATTATAGATTCGTAAAATTACATATATACATATGATAGATTATAACAATAGTTTTTTATATTATTTATTATACAAAATGAATATTTAATTAAGAGGACAAAAAAACTATGAAGTCATAAAATTCTGGAAGGACAAGGAATGTATCACCCAAATAAATAATAATGATGAAATATTATTAAAAAAAAGTGATAAAATGTTATAAAATAATCATATGTGAAATCATAAATATTAATATAGTTCTTTAATATGTTAGTAACATGTTTACAAAAATATTAAAAATTTCATATAAAGTACATCTAAAATGAAAGTGTGAGGTAAGGGATTTCGCCTCAACATTATTTCATTGAGATATACTGTAAAGATATGAATATATTATATTTTTTATGGTGCATGTACTTACACTTTGATATGTAATATCATTAATAAATCATTTTTAATGGTAATTTTTTTATTTAATTTATTTAATATATGTGTATTTTATATAAAATTTACCAAGTGGTAAATAATTTTATAACTCAATTACATTTAATTGTGATATGTTACTTTTCTATTATTGTTAAAGTTATATGATTATGTGTGTAATTAACTTTTAATATATATTTGGAATATCCAATTTCTTTTTGGATGTATATTTGATACTCCTAGTTAATTTAATATTTTATTCTAAATTTTAAATTATTATCAATACAAGGGTTTACATCGCAATATATTTTTATTCGAGATTTATTACACTTGAATTTCCATTGAAAATAAATTATTTGATCATTGTTTAATTAAAACAATAATTTTATTATCCTAGTTTTATGAATGATTATATTTATTTAATTATACTATTTTCCTCTGTTTGTTACCTAAAATATTTTAATGTTGTTTATATGAACACTTCATTTCAATTAACACATCGGTTAGAAATTATATTTCTTTGAAAAAAATGTTTTTAAATTTTTTTTTCCAATACATTTTCATAAAAATATTAATAATGAATAATTAAAATAAATTATTACCCATTTTTTATTTTTAAATTTATTTCAATGAAATATTCATGTCACTTCAAAAATAGGATCTTTTTCACACATCGTACCATTCCAAAGGAATGTTCATCAGGGAATTTATAGAAGGAATTATTGACATGACCAATATTTCATTGAATATTACATTAGAAATATAAGGAGACCTTTTTGAAAACGATGTTTCTAAATGTGATTTTCATATATAAGAATTCAAAATAATTTCCATCAATAAAGGATATTTTCCTTAATATGTTTTTTAAAGATATTTTATGGTATTTCTATTAATCAAAAACAACAACAACCCTTACATTAAATATATTCTACTAGGGATATATTTTATTTATATCATATTTATTCTTTATATGAATGTTTTATAATCATTATAACTGAATAATGTATTAACATTCACTCCAATGATTCATTTTTATAGTAAATAACTTTCTCATAAAATGATCAAATTCCTATGATCATTAGAGATTAAAATTCCACTAAATATAGTCATCATTAGTCATAGATAAGAATATTGGATAAAAATTATAACATTTTTACATTCAATGATAACATTGAATGTTATTTTATTATCTTGGTAAATATAGATAAATTTTTATTCTTTACTCAATAAAGAAATTTCATAAGTCATATTGTTTATTAATTAAATTGATTGATTTATATATGGGGGATCTTTTGGATGACATGATATGTGTTGGGGAATGGTTAAATTAAGATCATCGATGCATCAATAGTATTATGGGGAAAATAAATTTTCTAGCCTCAGTTAAATGTTTATTTAACCGGTATATTCTAAAACATCTTCTAAAAGGAATTTTTGGTAGAGGTACTATATACCTAGTAATCTTGGATTCCAATAATTAAGTAATTCCCATAATAAGAATACATTTCCTTTATTTAACCTAAATTTCCACTATTAAAAAATATATGGATTTTTTTTACTATTAGTTAATTAATTAAATTGTATTTTTTTTAGTTATTTACCTATGAATACCTATTCTTCCATATCAAATAATTATATTCATGTTATTTCAATGGTTTTTGTTTTCAGTTATATACCATGAATTATTAGTATTTCACTTCCTTATTAGTTGGTTGATTATATTTCACATATGATCTGTTATTTATATTTTCATATTGATAATTCTCATTGATTATTTATTTATTCCTCTATTTTTTCCTTACCTAGCATTTGAGATCACTCTTATTTTTTCTTTTCCCCATTATTCCATGACATTTACTATAAATGATATGAATGGGTATGATAGATAGAATAATGTTACTCATTGAAAAAATTATGTAGTAATTTTTTTTATAAACTTAATCTAGGAATCATGAATGTATAGAGTTTATCATGACTACTAAATCGGTCAACCCTTTGGGATGTGATTCCATGTATCTTATAGAAATATAATTATAGCAAGTACAAACTCTAGAATTTTGGGTTTAGGGTATCTACAGTTTGTATCATATAATGTTTACAAAAAAAACTATGAAAATAGACCTGGGATAACATATATTAGGAATCATAACACTATAATTTAATTTGAGGATAATTATAGTAAAAAAACCAAATTTTTTGTTCACATAGTGATTATGTGATCATTCATAAAAATAAATCCCTATCTGGATAGTACAAGTTGACATGGATTTGATAGAAATATACATAGGGTAATATATCTAAAAATGTAACATTATGATTCACTCGATCATTACCTAGTATACAAAAATGTATATTATGGCACACATAGTTTTACACTCCAATTGTATATTCATAGGATAATTCAAATTTTCATTAAAAATACATTGTGAGTTATTTTAATAGATAAATCCAATGAATATCCAAGGAAAAATAGCATAATAGAAGGAACCATGTGGAAATAAAATAGATTAAGTATGTATGTATTATAATTCATGAATTAAATTGTAGAATTATTTTTAACCATGGTATTTTATTAATAAGAATCTTGAACATCTATATATTCTATTTAATTTTAGAATGATTTGTGTATATATTAACATATGAGTTATAGATACTGTCATGGGTTAATGATTTTAATGTTAATCCTAAGTTCAAATTACATAACACCTCTTTTCTGGTATTATGTTTTAGTAATGTCACACAATTAAAAATATTTTGGGATAAATTTATAGAAATAATTTTTTTAGTGGAAATTTATTTGAGGAATAATGGATTTAAATTTTATACACATTAGATCAAAGGTATTAATAACCATTAGGGTTGTTATGATAAGTAATAAATTTTTATGAATTTCAAAACAAAATTATTATAAATTCTGAAAACAAATTACAGAATAAAATATTAAAATGGATATATAATGATAAAAATTATTTCAAGGATTTCCATAATATTTTTATGTACTTTATGGAAATAATATTAATATATTTTATAAAAATGGAAACCCACAATTAGGGTGACAACACATCACATCTTGAAAGTTGGTGAGTTTTGAACCCAGGACAAAAGGATGATAAGGGTTTCACAGCTACCACTGGACTACATGATATCCTGAAAAATAAGTCATTTATTTTAGATAAATGATAAAAAAATAATATTAATTATGAACTATTTGTATTACATTTTGGATTAGAGAATAATATATCATCCATGTTTGGTTTTTAAAATATGTACAGACATATAGAATGTTTTCACTCTTTTATGGATCATATGATCTTCTAAAAGTGAATTATATTGCTTCAGGTATAAAGAAGATCTTTTTTTATATTTATTTCGTGAAGTAAGGGATAAAAAATAAATTCATCTAACCAAAACAAAATTTTGAATTTTTTTATATAAATATACTAATTAATTATATTTTATGATATTTGAATATAGTAACAACATTACACAACATTTGTAAAAGGTTTCTGAAACCACAATTTTATTCTATAACATTCATATCAAAAGAATATAATTTTATTTTAAATATATTTATGGTTTTTGACCCTAAATTTAAATTTATCAATCACCTGTTTTTTATCAATAAACACAATCACTCCCAATAAATATTTAGAATTTTTCCATTCCCTAATATTCACTTCCCACAGATGTTCTCCTTCTTAGAAATATAGTTATATGTTATTCCAAATGACCTATGTACAACCCATTCTCACTTATTAAGAGGAAATTTTATTAACTCTTTTAAAATATTTATTTTTTATATATTTTATTTACATATGTTAAACCCTTTACTTCCAAAAAAAATTAAATTTAATGGACACAATTTATTTATGTTGGGGAGAGTGTAACACCCCAAAATTTTAAAATATGAACATCGTATTTTATAGAATGTATGATAGTCAACACTAAGAATAGAAGGTAGTATAACATATAGATATTTACAATATATTTTCTATTAAAAAAATGAATACTTAACATATATTATAGTGCATCAAATATATATTATGGTTTTGTTAAACAGAATAACGAGTTTCTTCGATAGCTCTTATTTCAAGATAGATTTTCTTTTACTGAATAATAATAATATATTATTATTATTATTTTACATGATATATATAACCTAGATGTTAGATCGAATATTATGAAAAAGATTAACCAAAATATTAAAATATATTGTTTTATCTTTTCAATTAGTTATCTATGGATTAAAAGTATCATAATAAACATTTCATAGAAAAAGAAATATTTTCTTTAACACAATATTTTCCAAAAAATGGATTAGTCATGCATGTCGCACATAAATTGATTTTTTACCAGAATTGGAAATTTCATAAGAAAATGAACCATGTTTTTTTAAAGATTAATACAATAATTTTCTTGAGGGTAATATTTTTTAATTTTCTATGAAGTTTCATTTTTTATTAGAAGTGAAAAAAATTGGATTTTAATTGAAAAATTCATATTCTTCTAAATAATTTATTATGGTTTGTTTTTTAATGTGATTAAACATCAACATATTTTAATTACACATCAACTAATACAATTTAGGTCAATGAAATAATTTTTCATATTGGATTTAGAAACAAAAAACTCTGTAAATTAATGAACATTTTCAATTTCAAAAAAAATCGCATTTGACTATAAAAAGTAATTTTATATTATCTTATACCAATTTGGAGAATTTAATATGAAAAATTGAATTCTATATATATAATAATTTTAATTTATATTATCAAACAGGTTATACATTATTTTTTATCATGATTATTACTGAAATCATTTAAAATTAGTTATAGTGAAAAAGGTAAAAATTTGTTTAAATAGTGGATAAAGATAGAATATATTGCTTTAAAAGAATTGCAAATATTTAATATACTTATTTTTTTGATATATTTCCGCAATTACCACATCATAATATGTATTTTTGATTAATTTGAATATTATTCCGTATATGTGAACTGAATAATAATTAATGTAATGAAAAAAGAGACAAAATGAACCTTTCTTGACTTATATATGTTTAAAGATTTGGTATAGAGGAAAATAAAATTTTTTGTCATGATTTTTTTTGTAATATAAATTTTTGTTATCATCATATTAATTTTTATTTAATTTTTATAGACGAATAAATTAATTTAAATTTTAATAAAATAACAACATAGTAATTATTTATTGAATATTTTACTTTAATAAAAATAATTAAATATTAAATGTGATGTGAAATGAATAAAATATTTTTTCCATTAATTTTTTAGTTTAATATATAATTTTAAATTGGTTTTAAAATAATATAATTTAATTCAATCATTTTTACGATATTATTCAATTCCAATAAAATAAATAATGTCAAATTGATATTATTATTTTTATAGTAAATGATATTTAAATAAATGATATAAAATTATAAAAAATAACTAAATTATACCATGATATAATTAAATTTTAAAATATTAAAATATATTGAATTGAAGGACAAATTTACCTGTTATTATGAACACATTAACCCCTAAATAGTAAAAACACTTTTAATATTGTATGGTTAAAGTAGTGTTTTTCATGTTCATTGTGCCTCTGTTAAGATTTCTTTCCAAAACGAATGGGATTTTTATTCCCTAAAATATATATCATAATAAGTGGGTCTAAATTCTCTAATAATTATCACTTTTATTTAGTCATAATGGATACGTTTTCTATATAAGAAAACAAGTCACCGTAGTGAAAAACCAAAATTTTAAAAGTTGGGAAACAAAAAATTTATAAATAGAAATTATAAAAATGAATTTAATTTTGTTTGGTGGAGGTTTATTGACTAAATAAGCCCTTAAATCAATTTTTATTCAATTTTAGAGAAAAATTTGATAAGGGGAACCTCATAATAGTGATTTCATTTTGGTATTTATAAGAATTCCATTTTTCCTCAACTATAAAAGGGAACTCACTTTCCCCCCTTATTATCAACTGTCAAGCCTTTTTTGTTCAATTTTACTCAACCCATACCACTTTCCAAATTCCAAATACTAATCCTAGAATAATCATTTTGGTCAAAAATAAAAACATTTAATGTTTTAGTTCAAACCTAATAAGTATACCCTAATAAGAGGTAATGTTCTTCTATAGGAGTTTCTATTTTATTTACCTCTCAACCACATTCCATTATTATTATACAAAATTTATATAATAACCACTTTATTATAAATATACTAAGAGGTTTTTATGTTAATGTTATAACCAACAACTTCACACTCCTTGATCAATTGAGTTACATAATCACCATTCATGTGTATTGTAGACTACCTCCTTGTGAACTAGTGACATTCGTTTTTTCATTACCAGATATCAATGTGTATAATAATGATAGTTTTATTAATTTTATATATTATATAGGATATTTATTAGGTTATTATAAAATTTTCATTTTTATATCACACATAAATTTATGCATTCCATTTTATGGGAATATGATATCATCGGTCGTGTGTACAGAAGACTACAGCCACATAAAGCTATGCAATTCTATCTTGATTTAGATAGAATGTTTTATGGATAGGTTTAACAATCAATTTGTATTGATATTAAAAAAATTATATTGTAATGATGATATATATATATATATATATAATTTTCTTCTCTTTTCATCAATATGATAAGAAAATGGATGTAGTTTTCTTAAATACGTATAACCTACCATCTCTAAGAATAGTTTTTTTCATTTGCTATCTCAAAATATTATGGATTAATATAAAGAAATATATAATTAATATATATCACATTAAAATAAAATTTTAAATTATATATTTTATTAAATCATTATATATATAGGATAAAAAAATAAAAAGTCAAAAACTTTCTTGAAAACAATGCAACTAACACCAGAAATAATGAAAATATTGAACGATTATGGAAAGATGGTACCATTGTATTAAAGGTGATGGACCAGAAAAAATTTCTAGAGTTGTAATCTTAAGTGCAGTTTTTTGGTGAATCTGGTGGGAATGGAATAAGGCCAGGTTTGAAGGTATTATTATCAGAAAATGGTCCATTTTTATGAGGACAAAATCCTTGCTGGTTGATCTGTCTAATGGTTTTAATAAATGGAATGATACTCCATCATTGTGATCTTTATAAGTTAATGGTTCTTTGATTCAACAACTTGTTCATGTGATGAGAGGGAACTGGGTCTAGTGGGTGGTTCCAAACACAAGTTTGAAGTTGAATTTTGATAGTTCATGATTTCTAGTTATTATGTGAGGAGTAGGGGTGGTTTGTGATACTTGGGGGAGTGTACTACTTGCCCATTATATATATTCATGAAGGGAAAATTAAACTCAAGCAGAAGACAATGTTACAAAGATGGGTCATTTTTTGTGCACCCAAATAAATATAATGATCCTCTAGATAGAAAGTGATTCATTAATTATTCATGATGAAATGCATAGTGAAATTATATATCCTTTGTCAATAGCTTATTCTATCAGGAAATGTGAAGTATTCCCCAACAACACTAATATTTAGATTTCTCATGTGTGGCTGTAGGGAAACAAAGTAGTTGATAATATTTCTTCATTGGTGGTGGATGATCAAGTTAATCGTGTCATTTGTTTTTCTAGTTCTTTATAGTTGGATTTGGAGGGGGTTAATTTGATTTGGGGGATCAATTGGGTCTCCATTATTTTAGGCCCCCTAGATAGTTTTTCTTTATCTTCATAGTTGTATTTTTTTCATTATCATTAAAAAAATACAATGTTGTTTGAATGAAATATTATTGAACAATAGGTAACCAGTTATCCTAAAAGATTAATATATTATCTTATAAATAATAATATATTTTTATATAAGTTATTACTATTATTAAAACCACTATACCTGGGTTTAAATATTGTATAAACAAATATAATGCGTGAGGAAATGGAATTCATCTCAATTTTATTCCATTATGTAATAATATAATGTTATGCACCTAGTTTCTTTTATATGGTGTATATACATAACATATGACATGTAATATCATTAATAACTAATTATTCAATTTAATTTATGTTTTAGTTTGAATTATTTTTTCTAGTTAGATTTCAATTAAAAGATACCATGTTGTAATGGATTTTATAACAAAAGTCTTTTATATTATGTTATATTAATTCCTTATCTATTTTATTATTGTAAGATAATGTGTGCAATGAATTTTGACTATATATTTTTTTATTTACCATTGTTTTATTTGGATTCATTATTAATAAAATTAATTATTTCAATGGTTGATTCTCACATAAACATTATGATCATTCCAAGGGTTAATTTCATAATTTCATATTATTTAAGATTAATTAAACTAGAAGTTATATTAAAAGAATTATTTATAATTGTATAATACAAATATTATCTTTCTTATAATCTAGTTATTCAATATTATTTTCATATAATAGATACATTTTTATACTATTTTTTAAGGAAAATTATTTTAGATAATATATTAAAAAAACCCAGTATCATTTCTCTCTTCATTCAGAAATACAATTTCATGAAAATATAAGTTTAAAAATAACTGCAATTATATTTTCTATAAAATTTTCAATATTATTTATTAATGAAAAATTATACCCATTTTTTGTTTCAATTTTTTTCAAATGAGGAAACTTTTTACATTCTTAATAAGAAACTTTCCTATAATTTCTACGATGCAAATGTAATGCACTTTATAGCAAGTACAAAATAAACTGCCGACATGACCATCATTACATTTATGATTCCGTTAAAATTTTAAGAGAATATTTTTTGTTATATATGTTATAAAAAGTTATCTTCAATGTAAATTATGTTCAAAATTTTTTATAAAATAAAAATGACATATTCATAATGATTTTATAAAAATATTTTACGATATTTCTATTTATCAAGAAAAAAGATATTTTACATATAATCCACTTGGGATATATTTTGTTGATTCTATCCTAATTTGTTATATATATGGTTTAAAATAATTGTTACTAAATAATGTATTGAAAATAAATCCCATTTTTTATTTTTGTAGTTAATTAAATTCCCTTGAATACTACTCTTTTCACTGATTATTAATTATTAATCTTCCCTTAAATATCGACATTATTTATCATGGATATTATTATTTCCTAAATTGCAGTACATTTTTAAATACAGTTTTCACGTTTAAATTTATTTGATTTTATGTGGAGATATTGATAAATATGTATTTTTTACCCAATATAAAATTTTTACCAATAACATTGTTTATGTATTAAATCGTTTATTCATTATAAGAGGAATTATTTGGACTGACATGACAGGGCTGGGGACTAGTTAATGTAACATCTTAAACACATCAATTGTATCATTGGATGAATCAGTTACATACCCAAATCTAAATGTGATTTTACCTATTATGTCTTAAACCATCCTATGAATGGTCTTGGAGGATAAAGTACCATTAACATAAGAAACATCGATTGCACTAATTAACAATTTCATGCATTCAGAATTCAATTTTTATAATCCATGATATTTATTGTAGGAAACAATATATGCATGCATTTAATTATTAGTTTACTGAATAATTGACATTCATTTGAAGTTGTTTTCATTGAAATACTTTTCATGAATTACATTTTCATGAAAGTCACTTTATTAAAATGAAATTTGTTTTTAGTTATTTACCATGCCATATTATCTTGAATTACCCATAGACTTTCTTTTTTTATTGATTTTTGATTATCCCTCTTTCAAGGGATGAGAGGGAACCCTTAAATGGCCTGTATGCTTAGATATTACATTGACTATAGGCTTGGAGATATTACAGGGCCCATAGGTCTTATGTAAATCATAAAAACTATAACTAATTGAAACAACCCCTCCCCAACATCTTCATCATGATCAGATCTCTACCTTTTCAGGGATATTCAGCTATTTGTCTTGTGTAGTGATGCACATGACTGGTATCGATGGAAATGTCATACCCTTTCATTCTTCCAAATCTATTTATTCCTCCTCTAGTAAATTCACCATGTTCTTGAATCCTCTTATGGAGATAGTTATTTTAGAATCTATCTAGGAATATTCACATCTTTCCAAGTTTATTGATTAAATGGCATGTGTGATCATTAATTTACATTTATATATTTTTTATTTCCATTGATTCAATATTTCATCAACTTTAATTAACCATTAACATGAATTTGATCTGACCTTTATTCTTTTTCCTAGGATTCCTTGATGTTAATTATGACTGATATGAATGGATATTCAATATGGAATAAATATTTTATAGAAAAAAAATTAAATTTGGGTATTCAAATGAAATGTGGAAATTAGGCATGTACCTTGTTTATCGATAATAAAAAAAAATATTAGGTCATTTGGGATGTGATTCCATGTATCATATTCAAATGTAATATTATCATATACTGTATTTGGGATTCTTGTCTTGGGGTTGCAACAAGTGTGATTAAAATCAGGGCCCCAGGAATTTGTTTTTTGTTTCAATATGAAATAACAATGTTATAAATTATGGGTTTGAAATGTTTAAATTGTTTTTTATTCAAATTTTTTTTAATTATTCCAAAATATCTATCCATTAAAATGTAAAAATGAAATGGAATTCCATTTTTTTAAATACTAATTTGGATGGTTATTGTAAATCATTGATTTTCAATGTCCCTATTGAACACCCATGTGTTTTTGACCTGTGTTTGGGTGTTTTACAAAATTGTGTTTCATGTTTCTCTATAATTGATTGAATTCAAGTGCATATACTACTGATATATAATATTAACTGGTCTATTCCTTATGTGTGTAATATAGGTTAGGTGTAGTTACTTCTTAATCCTTATTATTAATTTTTTCTTGTGTGTTTACTCACCAAATTCTGTGAATTGTCATTTGAATCCAATTACATTGTGAGAGATAAATTATTTTATTACCCCAGTTTTTTTATACTATTCTATTTTTCGCATTGTTATGATTAGTTCTAAGTCTATTTGGGATTTCCATTTTCTATTATTCTTGTATGTTTTAGATGGATGGATTATGGATCGATACTACAAATTCCAATAGTTAGTCCATGAGAGAAGATAATAATGTTATTCAAATCTCACATTAGTGATCATGGGTATATCCCATCACACATTTATTTTCTATATTGGGGATTTTTTTAGGGGTGATTATATATTTTGGGAATGTATAATTTCAGCCTCTTATATTTTTTTGGGACCCATATCATACAAAAATTTGTTTTTTTCTATTATTAATTGTGGTTCCCCATTTGTGATGGTTCAAACATAATGTTTGGGACCAAATTCATTTAAATTTCATTAAATGATATTGTAAAATAAATGATTAATAAAAATACAATTGTGTGTGTTTTTAATATTGATTTCAACATGGATATACTGTTTAATATATTTTTCGAATTGTGAGATTATTATAATGTTATTTTTTATATTTAGAAAACATGCAGATTGTTTTTAAAATTCAAAACCCAAATGTTATTTATTTTCAAATGATTATTTTACAATAATTCTTATAGTTATAATTTCAAACTAGCTTCAAATAATTTCATTCTCTGAAATAAGAACATTATCATTGTGGGTGATGACCTATAGGGATTTTCAGATCGAACTTATACATTTTGGGTTCCATGTACCATTCAAATGTATTTGGGAGTTGATTATAAGGCTAATGTGGGATGAGTTTGGTGATGATGTGTAATAGAATATTTCATATAGATGGTTTCAAGAAAGGTTCAAGATATTTGGGGATTATTTTATTTTTAGTTATTGTTGAATTTATTATAAATACCATCTATATAGGTTTTTATATATGTTCAATTTTTTATTATTATTCAATGATGTATTATTTATTTATGGTTGGTGTTTGTACCTATAAAAATGGTTTAGAAGAGTTTCATTTTTAAGACACCTTTTTTGTTCTTGTAAATTGTTTTCTTATATGTTTTATTTTACATAGATATAAAATATAAGGGTAGACTATTCCAAACTATAAAAAGAAGTGTCACTATCTTATAACTCCGATTTAGGTTTAAATCCTTCGTGAATTGATTCTGTTGATCCCCATGAACTAGTTTCCCACACATGGGGATTGATTATACCCATCATAATTTTTGGATAGCTGGTTATTGTTCATAGTGTACGAAATCATGGATTGTTTCCCTAATAAATAATGTTAGATACTTGGTTTATTTTTGTGAGAACCTATGTTTTCTTAGAATACATCTTTTTATTTAGGTATTTCTAGTATAAAATAGGTTAATGGTTGTTAGGGATTCATTGGTAATATAATCTTATAAGATATTTCTCATCCCAAGGATTATGAATCTAGGGATTCATGGGTTTCATATGGCAATTTTTTTATATTCTAAAATAATTTTAATTTGGAAAAACTTTTTTCTAGCCCTCAATTAATATAATTTGATTTTGTATTCCTTCTTGGTATTATGATTAAAATTGAGGTGGAGATTATAGGAATGGTAAGATTTAATTTTTTGGAAAACTATGTTGTTCTCATATAGTTTTTGTATATACCAATAATATGTCATATTGCCTGACTATTTCATTATTTCCCAATATTTTTTGTTAAACTATGAACTAATTGTTTCCTCCCTGGTTCTATTATTTTTCATCCTCTTAGTTTTGATTTGATCATAATGGTATTATATCTTGTTGGGGATTTATTTAAGAGTGTTTTGATTCTTTTTATAATTTTTTCTTATTGTCATTTTTTTAATGTCTATGTGGCTTCTTAGTGGTTCATGATTTGATATCAATATTTTGAAAGATACAGAAAAATTGTGAAATTATAAATTTCATAATTTTATTTTATGTATCATTAGAAATAAGATATAACCTTGGGTTTTTTTGAATTTTTTTATAAAATATTTCATACCATTGTGAAATTATAAAAATATCTAAAGGGGAAAAAATAATATTTCTATATTATTTCATTTAGAATTCATTAAAGTATGGGATTTCTAAATGTACTTTTAGATGTGTTTCTTTGTTAAAAATGTGATATCGTTTTGGTAAAAATATTATATGGTGTTTTATAAAGGGGAATGAGATTTTAGGAATTATTATTGGATGAATTAGATTTAAAAATTAAATTTAATATCGAATGGAATTATTATATATGGTATTTTGGGGATTTTGTTTTCCACAGTGGATGATTTTTTTTTTTCAAACCAAATATTTGAAATTATTTTCATGTTAATTATTTAGTAGTGTTAGATTTAAAAATTCAAGGGTGATATTTTTTTATTATTAATGAAATGATTATGCGCATAGTGTAAAATTTAATATCTATGTTTGAGTTATTTATATTTTTCCTTCGACCCCTAATTTATGATGGGGTCATTCGGATTCTATTTTTAGATATTAATTAGTGTTCAAAATTATGTTATTGTTTATAATATACCTCCAATAATGGTCGAAATAATTTATTCTATTCTTGAAGATACTAAATTTGAGTTCAATGGGGGACATGTAGTATTTATTGTTCACATACCCCATCTCATTCATCTCGAATCAGTGTCCTCCTTCTTTCTATGATGATAATGTGAAATAAGAAGCATTATAATTGATGGAAATGGTTTATTTGATCTTAAATTCCCTCATAAAACATGTTTCATTATAGAATATTGTGGTTCTGATATTTGTTTTCAATTGTATATGGTTTTTATAGGAGTGTATTCTATCATGTCATCTACATGAAGGTATATCTTTAGATATTTTAATAATGGTATTTATACATTGTTCACATGGCAAAATGACGAATATAGAGATAGATCATTATCTTGTGGGCCATTATTCATGTTTATGATAGGTTAATGAGTATGATTATCATTAAACAATGTTGCCCAAATTCTCTCCAGTGCTGGTGGTTAATGATTCCAAGAAATCTTTTTTCATCACTTTTGTTCTTCACAAATTTTTTGACTTATATTTATGCCTATTATGATATAATTAATGATATTATCAATTTTAAATGTTAAATATAAGTGGACCCATCATAGAATTCAATGAATTCCGGTACTTTACTTATATATGAGGGGAATAGGGGTAACATTGCGAGTGATGATAAAAAATTTGATGACTCATGGATATATGAAAAGGGTACTCATCATGTGAAGAAAATTTCATTTTTTTAATCTAATGAGGGGATTTAGGGAATTATAATCTTTCATATTTGAAATCTCCATGTTTTTCTATGTTGTGTTTGTTTAAATAATCTATTGATATTTTATATTATGTTTTGTAGATGTGTTTTTGGGTTTGATATTTTTTTAGATGGGTTGACTTTAAGATTTTTCATTTATCTATTGTAGCCTTGGTTGATTTATTAGATCATTTGATATTTTTTTTTGAAGTCTAGTAGATATTTCTTATTTGGATGATTCTAGTAAATGTCTTGGAATATTGTTTTTTGTAATTACATTACATTTTTCAGAACATCTCACAAGGATGGATTTCGATGTTGAGGTTTTAATTTCAAAGATTTTTTTCAGTCGTTGTGTATTCTATTTTTAGTTTCCACATTTTTGGGAGAACCATTATTTGGAGTTGTTTTTTGAACACATTTTTTATATCGATATTATTAGGTTATCATTGGTAGGGCATGAGGATGGTCTTGTGTGTATGATTGGATAAATATGGTGATTGATCACCAATACAGTTTTTCATAGTTTTTTTTGTTCCATTTTGTATCCCCATGTGAGGGAGATAATTTTTATAATGATATATTTACCATGTGTGTTATTTCATATTATTAGATCTCATGTCCTTATTTTTTTTACTTGATATTTATCCATACTTATTTATATATTGATGTTATATCATTTGGATTGTGGATCTACCTTTTGGTTTAATTGTTTTAAGGATATCTTTCATGGTAGTTGTCATTAGAACCCCAATTTTTCAAAAATATGAAATAATGGGGAATACATGATAGGAATTCCTAGAAAAAATAATAATATCATTTTAAGGTTAGTTATTTGGATATTCTTGATGTGTTTGGGAGATTTTGATAGATGACCAGTTTGATAATTTTTATTGGTATTGATTTGGATTTATGATTAGATTGAATTGAGAGGTCCTATTCAGTTTTTTCTACTATAGATCATTCATTATTTCTTAAAAAAATTTAACATAGAATTTTTGGGGGAAAAGAGGAAATTGTGAGGATTAATATACCACAAATTATTCATTTTAGTTCATAAATTTTTTTATTATAAGTTATATTTTTTATTTTTAAGTCTTGATTATTTTTGTGCCTAGATTATTGATTTTTTAGGATTTCTAGATGTTTCAATGATTACCGACATCATTAATGGCAATTGTTTTGTGCTCGTATGAAGGGTGTTGTAATGAGGATAAATTCATTTTTCATAAACCTCATATTGTTTGATAATCTGTGTTGGTGGAATCGGAATACCTAGTGGGTTTCAAATGGTTTCTTAATGGTTTAGAAAACCATGCATCCAAACCATGTGATCTACATAGAATCAAATGAAAATTTATTTCTATCAAAATTTACTCTTCAAATTTAAGTTTATTTTTACCATTTCTCATAGATAAGTGTCAAACTAATCATGGGATTATATGGAGAAGCTGCTTCCTCCTTCCCTCCCTACTATTTGGTTGTTCTTAGTGATTTTGAGTGGTTCTATAGAAAGTATTCCCTCCTATCTCTTCTACTATTATTTCATGATATTTTCATACTTTTTATTTTCCTCCTAAAACAATAGCTAACTATGTAAGTTATATATTTTGATCGTAATTTTTATAACAATTTTTATGATCTTCTATCACTAATAGAGTATGAATTCTTTATCATCCAATTGGTCACCCATGAAGCTGACACGTTTCGGATTGGTTTTTACATACTATATGTTTTTCTTTTTGTGAAATGACTAAATATTTAAATTATAATTGTAATTATTTATTTAAAATATATTAATATTTGAGGTATGAATATATTGGATATATTTGTGATGATTTAAAACCATTTCAATGTTTTTTGAGCATGTTAAAAAATGATTATCATTTTTATCCCATTATATCTTTTTTAAAATGTAATGTTTTAACATGATTTGTATGTATTAAATGAATAATAGAATTTTTAATGTGTTTATTTATTTTGTAATGGATTTTGATCGGGTATTGGTTTTCATTGAGTGGAATATATATTTTAAAGTGGTTATTGCTTTAAAATTGGGCATTAAAATCTATGTTATTTAAAAATTCATTCTTGAATGAATTTCAAATGTTTAATTAAATTATTTTTATTGAATTAATATTTTCAAAAAAAAACATTAATGAATATTAGAAATGAGTTTTTTGGAAATAAAGTCCCTTGGTATTTATTTTTATTTTAAGGAGGAAGGCTTGTGTTCAAAATTGTGTATTTTAATTTTTGATAATAGTTATTATGGTTTAAATGGATATTTATAAATTCTTAATATATTGTTTTATGAAATTGAAATGTGGTTTAAATAGTAAAACGTTTTTTATGATATATCATTTGAAAGCATTGTTTTAAAGGCTTGATTGGGAAATACCCCCTTAATTTCATTTTGTGTTATCCACCATAAGTGTGGGTTTTCTGTCACCATGTGATTCTTGTTGTTACCGTCATATTTTAATATGATTTTTTGATCCAAAACGTGTGTGATAAATAGATATATTTATTTTTAAGGTGATATAGGTGATGGGGAGGAATTTATAATTCCTTTCTATTATTATATTCATATTTATTCACTAAACTCACACTTTTATTTTTCATATGAATCTAGTTTGAAAGTGAGTGTTATATTATTACATTTATCTAGATTTAAACACATATATATTTTTCTTCTATTAATGATTGGAACATTGATATGAAGGGTGTTTACTTTACAATGATGCGTGTGTGGGATATTTAGATGTCATGTGATTTCAATGTAGTAGATTCCAATTGTTAATCTGTGATAGAAATTGATAAATCTAGACACACATCATGTTATATATATTAGTTATATACCACCCCAAAACTAGTTTATAGGTTTGAAATGGATGTTATGGGTTAAGATATAGATTTTTATTAGATCATTTCTCTTACCTTATTGTTGGGTAACACACATCAAGATTATATTTATTATATCACATATGTCTTGTGGGACTTATATTATGTTGCACAAACCAACATGTTAAAATAATTCATATTTTTAATGGTTTGAAAATATGTTGGGAATTTTTTTTGGAATTTTATGACACATTTGTGTGTTTTTAACTAGTTTTATACTAGGGTTTTCAGTAAAATGAAGGATTTTCCTAGTGAAATTCTTTTAATGTATTTTTTGTTAATTTTTGAAAAAAGATGGACATTTTGAAATTTAAAAATGAAATTGAATTTTTTTAAAATTCATATGTTTGAAATCATAAATTATAGTTATATTTTAATACAACATTTTATAATTTTATATATAAAATGAATTAGATAATATCTCCTGGTGGAGACCTACAGGTCATTTTTGCTAACACTATTATATTTCGGGATCTAGGATATTTTCATCTTCATTATGTTTATGTTCTTAAGATTTATGTGGTATGATTTGGTAAATAGAGAGGATTTAAATGTTCCATGGAGTTTGTTTTTGTATTTAATCTTGTTTTTTGGGGTTTTCTTTAGAGTTTTATCATCCATCGAGGTCATCTGTGTACATTATTTATGTGGTTCCTTTTTGGTCTAATTTGAAAATTATTTATTGTTCATTTATGAATGGTGTTTATATATATGAACATTTCTTGTGTTAGTGATATTGGTAATAACCCCTTTTAATGGCCATTAAAATTAGTTTTATATATTTTTGAAGAATCATAGAAATCCAATTCAGGGATTTTTTTAATACGAATTATAATTTATTGTACATAATATTTTATATCTGGTTTAAGGAGAAATATTTCCAAAAAGGATTCCTATAATTCCAAGACTATAGTTTTCCCACTCACGGGGATTAGGAACTCTCATCATTATTTATAGAGAGCTATTTTTTCTACTAAGAGGATGGGATCTTAAGTTGGTTTACTACCTACCCATATTAACAAGACACGTCACCTATACAAAACTATATTGGAGGGAAAATACAACAACAATTTATGTGACATTTTATTGATTAACATACCTAAGTGGATAAACCATTCCATATTAAATAGTACATATTGGGAGTTGTATATTTGACTCAATTAAAATATTACATGTATCTTTGGAATATACATGATTATTTTATGGTATGATAAATAAAAAAGACTCATTAAATATTAATAACTCACTATAAGGTGTTCCTAACATATTATTCAGTTTTATCAGTGCACCTAGTCTATGACAATGACCATACTGATCTATGGAACAAATGTTCCTAAAATAACATATCTATAAACAATAACACTGAATACGTATGTATATTCACTTCCATTATTGATGAATTATTAGGTTTCACAAGAAATGTTCCAATATCAATGTTGTAAGAAAGGAATTATGTAATTATTTGTGTCTAGTTAATGTACAAGGTGTATACTTTTGGGAAAATAGCATCTATCACATTAGAAGAAGCCTATTAATGTATTTTTTCTACATAGTGTGTTTGGTTCCACAAAATTGATTACTATAATAGTGTTTATGGAATGGAAAACTATTTGAGGTTCTTAGAATATGCCTATATACAATTAATCTCATGGGTCCGAGTTACACATTTTGTGGGATGTCAAACATAGAATTTAATGAAAAAAATAGCATAATGTGCACAAGATCCATAAAATTTGAAATTATTATGATATATGTAAAAATATTTTATTATTATGAAAAATAAATGATTATAAAATCATTATAAACATCACTTTATCCCTTTGAGTACCTGATTCAATAATAGAGGGAAGTATATGACATGTATTTCAAGAACCATCCAACTTGTGATCAAGAAAACACAACACAAAAAATCCATCACCTTCAGAACCATGATGATTTCACCATAATCACCACTAAGAATTTATAAATGACAGAAATTATTCTATTCTAAAACAAACCAATATTTTATAAATGGAAACATTGTAGGGTAGTTTATATAACACATAACAGTGAACATAAATGACATACAAAATCTATAACCCTTAAAACATAACTATTAAATTGGAAATTATTAATTGTGAAAACTAATTTATGATATATATTTCTTATTAAATATAAATTATTTATACTATTTTTTAAATAATAATTCAATTTTAGTAATTTAATTTTATTCTTCAGAAATATGTTTTTTTCAAAAATGATTTTTATTTATTCTCAAGAATTTTTTTTATTATTAATATCTCGACCTCTAGAAAATATATTATACAACATTAATTTAATTTTCAAAATTGTCATATAAAAATTTACATTGAGTTTTGTTTTGTAATTTTTCAGAATATATTTCTTTTAGTGAATAATGAATATATATTTTTGTAAAAATGTCATTACTCTTTAATAAATTAATAAATTTAATAGAACCAATATGTTATAAATATTATTTAAATTTATATAAGTATATTTTAGTAATATTTATTCAACAATATTTAATTTTATTCATCATCATATTGTAATTTTCAATAACTTCATTTTTTGGTTAAAAATAATATTTTTTATAAATTATTAAAAAAGAAACATGGTTCACCGCTTTTATTAATTATGAAAATATATATTAAGAAATTTTTTAAATTAATTTAGTAATTTTTATATGAAAAATTATTTCAAATTTATAAAATAATTATTATTTGTAAAATTGTTAATATAAAATCATAGTTTCTATGAAAAATAAACATTAGGACAACAAGCATTTCTATGATGTTTGTGGGTTAAATTTTAAATAAATATTTTCCACTAATGAGAATATAATTTGATAAAATGGCTTAAATAATTTTAGTCATCATAATTTATATTATCATATAAACTAAACTAAATATTTTTTTATAATGAACAGTGAAAAAAAAATTAAATTAATTTTCCTCGTTATGGTAAAAATGGATTTACCAGTGGTTAAAATAAAACATTAAGGATAAAAATGACCTAAATATATTTATAAAACATTTTTTGTGGACATATTTAGAAAATATATTTTATATATTGATATCATACCTAATAATTATCAATTTTTTTGGGGAAAACATCAGTACCCCTTTTAAATTTTAAAAACTACATGTGTTCCAATCACCTTAATTATAAATGGTCACCTCTATCCTCTTTTATCCACACTCTTAAACCAGTTTTTTCCATCCAATAGACATTATAATTACTTATCAAACTCTAAAACCTCATCCTTTAATTCTTTGGATGTTCAAAAAACCATTCTTGGAATTCTATAGGTATATTCCTAAAGAGGTGTCCTAATAATTGTTAAAAATGCAAACAATGGAATTTTTGTTTTATTTGTTCTTTCATATCCATATAAAATTATTCAAATATCATCTTATCATAAAAAAATATATCATATATACTTTAATTTCATTATATTAATCTCATAACATAAATATATATCATGTTCCATCATCTGGGTTATGCAGTCATTATTCTTGGGTACTGTAAACTATCGCCTCTTGAACAAATGTTATTCATTTTCCATCATCGCCAATAATAGATAGTTTTAATAATTGATTTAATTTTTATATTTTCTATTTGTTACATATTTAAACTTTTTTATCATATCACATTTCATAATTTAATTTCAATTCATTGGGGTACACTATAATGCCACTCGTGTGTATGGTGGACTACTACCTTGAGATGTGATGTGATTCGTTTTTCACTAATTCTTTACCTGGAAGTTAGTAAAGATATTTTTAAATAATTTATATTATTTAAATGAAATAATTATGATATTAATGTCATATTTATCACTCTAAATCAATAATATATCATGTTATTTCTTACACCGATCAATTTTAGCATCGTTAATATACTTGTGGACAACTGCCTTCATGAGGCGATGTGACTCTATTTTCATCAAAACATAGAGAAAAAGATATATATTAATAAATATAAATAAATAATTATTATTTACAATATTATTATCATTTTTAATAGATAAACTAATACAATTATTCATTCAATAATGGTCATTAAAAAATGGAAACATTTCTCATCATACGTACAACCTACAATCTTTATGATTATAACATGATTCATATTTTGTAAACATTTTTTTATTATTTATAAATGTATAATAGGTTAAGAAATTTGATAATAATTTCATTATTACTAATTTTGATGTTTTTAAATGGTGTCCAATTTTACCATGTTCAACACACGAAAGCCATTTGGAAACGATGAACTGAACTCACACAAAACAGCTGACATGGACTTATCTAATTAGGTATCTAAATATGTCATTGTAATGAATTAAAATAAAATAATTATGTATAATTTATTAAACTGATATAATTATATTAATAAATAAAAAAATTGTTTTGTATTATTTTATAGAAATTAAATGATATATAAGGAAAGTTTAAACACGATGTATGGGGTTTTCTTAATCTCTCATACCAAATTCCATTCTATCAGATATAAGTATATTATATGAACCTAAATTCAATATGAGGGTAATTTACTAAAAACATATAATTTTAAATCACAAATATACTGGTTATCGTTATATTTTATGCTTCATTTAGTTTTAATCTTTATGGGGTTTACGATTCAAATGTTTCAAAATTTGTAATGTATTTCTATATGAATTTTACTTCCTTCTGAGAAATATTATGTAATGAACCTATATTATTTTTTTTGAGAAAAGTGATGACATGAACTAGTTTCCTAGTTCATGCCATCAAAGGAATTTATTAGAATAAAACAGGTTCAATACAAAACACGAGGAGTAATGAGCTTACTCCAGCGGGGAATTAAGGGTTACAATGATACTCAAACTAGAACAAAGCCAACAGCCAAAATGAGCACCTTCAAAATGCATAAGGATCTTCCATCCAGGGTCAGCCATCAAAGATCTTCCCATCAAGAAATAAAAAGACGCTCCATCAAGGGCATATATCAGCATCTTGTTGTGTGCAAGATGGAGAATCTGCTCGGGTGCACCTTTGCTAACTCGATGCATCTTCCCTCTTGTCGCTTCCTTCCCTATCGCCAATTTATCCCCTGTTATAATTTTAACATTTACTCCAAGATTCAAAGCCCTCCTTATTGTCTCGGCACTGTCATGTCTGGGTGGGTCAAAAAGAGGTAGAAGTCCAATGAATTGCCATGGTCCTCCTGCACTCTCTTTCCTTCCATCTGGAACTACCAGCAAACAGTTTGAAATCTAAGCAGCAAGTGCAAACCAGCCGAGCCAAAACCATATTGTAAAAGTCACTAATTTGCAGCAGAAACCAGACAAGAGCCCATCCTTGAAGCAATCATCAGCAAGCAACAAGATAAACCAGGTAGAGAGTGCACTTTCCAAACCAAAATGCAGTATTATAACGTTGTCAACCATAAAATAAAAATCACCAATCTGCAACACAGAAAGTCTACAAACAAACATCAAGAAAGTGGTGCTTTCAACTTCAATCTCTCAAAGTAAATTAATTTCATAGCATTCTCGAATTGATCCTCATTGATAATCCCTTTTTGTCTCTCCTGTTTCAACAAATCTTGTTGCTTACTCGTATGAGCAAGCCACCCTTGCTTTTCCTCTTCCGTGAATTGAAATGAGAAGTAATATAAAACAACGCTGGATTTCTCGCAAATTAATTCTCTTTGCTCTTTTCCGGGGTAAACCATTTTATTAGCTTCAGTCAACCTAATGTTGATGGTTCTTTCCACTTGTGAATAATACTTACGTCTTCTAGTCTTTTTTGGGTTCGGGGTGATGAAACCATCAGCATCTACCACTGATTTTTTTCCTTTCCTAGCCATGGTTTTCAGGTATTCTGCTTCTAATTGTCCAGGCTTATCCGCCTCTTCAGATGATGATCCACTACAAAAGGATCCATCTTTTTGAACCTTTTCAGCAACCTCTTGATCTGTGTTGATAGAGATAGGGTTCTCTTGCTGTTTGTTGACATCAAGACCATCCTGAACGAATTCTGAAGGTTGACATTCAGGTGCTTGCAACTTCAAACCCATTTTGTCTACATTCTCTCCGTCCTAACAAATATCTTTATAGGGCTCAGACACAACTATTTGCTTTCCTTTATCCTTTTCTATCCACAATGAATGCGGTTCACCCATGCAAATAGGAGGATGGGCAGTGAGAGCCTCATGCGCAAAATCTGAAAGCTGACATCCAGGTGCTTGAGAATTCAAACCCCTTATATCCTCATCTTCTCTTTCCATGCAAACACCTTCAGAGGTCTCAGCCACAACTTTTTGCTTACCTCTATCTTTTTCTATCCATTTTGAAGTTGAATTTTTGGGGCAAATATTAGTTTTTCCACAGCTACTTGAATTATGGCCTAACCTGCAACATAAATGACAGTAGTCCGGGACACATTCATAAATAACCTCTTGAGAAAAACCAAAGTCTCCACTTTGAATCCAAATAGCTGAGGGCAATTGTTGGGAGACATCAACTTCGACACATGATCTTGAAATAGAGGGTCTAGAAAGTGTTTTTGTGGCATAATCAAGTCTCATCGGGGAGCCAATGAGTGATGAAATAGAAAACAAAGAACTTTGCTTGAGTAAGTGTAAAGGTAATCCAGGAAATCCAACCCAAATAGGAACAATTGGAGATTCAGCAAGAGGATCAAAATCGGGGGTCCATTTAAGAATTCTCATTTGGCAGCCCCCAAAGGACCATGTACGTTTGGCCCAAAGTCTATAATAGCTCTCAACGGAATCAAATCGTAGCACAATGTGCGAGGAAGTGAGGAGACCGAGTTGAAATCCCGTAAATCCAATGACTTCCAAAGAAGATCGAAGAAATTTCAACGATGGCCTTCTATATTGAAACTTCCCAACCAAGACAAATCGGAGATCCGAGGAGAGTAAAATCGGGGGTCCATTTTATTAGGTGTATATACTTCAAAATTTATATTTAATATAAATAATTTATATATTTGAATTTAATTTTTTGTTTTAATTAACTTTTTGTGATTATGGGACTTACAATTCAGAGTTACCAAATTAGTATATATTTTATGTCACAATATCATAATTTGTGAAGATTGATTATAACTAAATTTACGATGATAACATTTTATGACTTATATTTCAAGAAACTCATTAATTTAATTAAAATATGTTAATAATATTAGAATACAAGTTTTTCATTCATTTTCCTCTTTTTATGTACTAAAATTTTAAAAATAATATTTTTATAAAAAAACTTCTTTATTTCAATTTTATGTAAAAATCATTTTTTCAATAAAAACCATGAATTGTAAAAAAAAGAAATAAAAATTATCTCATTATTAAATTTATTTATTAAATTTATTTTTACACATGTTCTAATTTATAATTTTTTTGAATGTAACATTCATTTTATTTTCTTAACATTGTTGATTCATATTTTAACGCAAATATGAAAGGAATATTTGTTTTAACACATAAGTTACAAATGTAATTAACCACATGCATGGAATTTACCACCTTAATGTAAAATATTCACCTTGAATCATCTATTATAATTATACAATCTTTTTAAAAATATATTATTTTTAAAATTTTATATATTTTTTCAATAAAAAGTATTTTCACATTTTTATCATTTATAAATATTTTTTGAAATTGACAGGATGTTTTCATCTATAAAATTTTAAAATTATTTTTAATACTCTCATGATATGTTTTCACTATTTCTTTAAATGAAAACGTTTTTCATAATATTCTGTGAATTATTAGTTTTTAAAAATTTATTTTTCAAATAGAAAATTTTATTTTTATAAAAATGAAATTCATGATCACATAGTGTTATTCCAATTCATAAATTTTAAAAACACGTATTTTCCCTTATTCTCAAACTGTGAGATATTATAATGATACCATCATCATAATTTCTCTAGTAGTTTTAATATTGTTTCAATGATATTATTATAAACATGCTTCTTTCCCACAAGTTAATGTTTCAAATATATTATCATGGAACTAATTTATTTTTCCATTGTTAATTATGTTAAAAGAATAATAAATAAATTTATAGGTTTTATGATAAAATTCATTCCCATAATACGTTATTTGAGTGGTTATTATTGGACATTTTATATGATTTGTTTTCACATATAGCTCTTGATGACCCCTATATATATTATTTGATTGATGTGCCTAGATTTCACTCCAAATTAATTGGGTAATGATTTTATTTTCTATATAATTAAATGTAATGTAAGTGACATGGTTATCTAGATAGTATGGGTTCTATAAGATTTTTTATGATGATGATGTTCTGAGATATGATCATGTTTCATCAATGCTTTATGTATGTTCAAAATGTTTCCATTGATCATGATTGATATCTCATTTTTCGTGATTATTGATTCTAATGAGTTTTTACATTTTTCATGAATAGTGAAATTTATCATGATTGATTATTTATATATTTATGTATACGGGTTATTTTATCATTCTCTAATGTAATATTATTACGATGTTATACCCTTATACATAATATATTCTCATCAATGGTGTTCAATTTTTAATAATTTTTTTGAACCGTATTGTGAATTTGATATTACCCTTATTATGTTTTCTTTTCCCCATATTACCAAAAATTATATAGACTGAACAATTTTAAAATTATTTCATATTGATGATGGGGATAAATTAATCAAAAAAATTGGGTTATGTGGTATTAATATTCATTTAAATACATGGTTAATTTTTATATAAGTTTTCTTTCTAATTAAATAAAGAATTAAATCTTAATTTTCATTGATATTATAAGTGATCCCATAATTTCTATTCTTGTTCTGTAGTATATATAGTGAAAATTGGGTAACATTCATTGTGTTTAGTGCTAGAAATGTTCTTATAATGATTTATGAAATTAATATGAGAGTGTAGGTTTGGGGATATTAAAGTTGGTATCCGACGAAATAATAAGATAAAATTATTGATAATGATTATTTTATGTGAATTTATCTAGTTTATTTTGGATACCTATATCTGTCTATATAATAAAATATCGTAACGAGTTTAATGTGATTGACACATAATTTAGGTTTTAAATGATGAGAACATGAATCAATTTATGATATTTTTAGAGTTGTTTTAGTTGGATAAATTATTTATAATGCTATGGTTTATCGACATTTAAATTTTTTTGGAAATACGAATTATGCTATTAAACCATTTATGGTGTATTAAAAAAGAAATATGGTTCTCCACATTAATTAATTATGAAAATATATATTAATGAAAATTTTAAATTAATTTTATAAATTTTATATAAAAATTTATTTCAAATTGATAAAATAATTATTATTTGTAATATGGTTAATATCAAATCATCGTTTCTATGAAAAATAAACTTCAGGACAACACATGTTTGTATGATGTTTGTGGTTTAAATTTTAAATAAATATTTTCCACTAATGAGAATATAATTTGGTAAAATTGATTAAATAATTTTAATCATCATATTTTATATTATCATATAAACTAAACTAAATATTTTGTTATGACCAATAATGAAAACAATTTAAATTAATTTTCATCATTATGGTAAAAATGGAATTACTATGGGTTAAAATAAAACATTAAGGATGAAAATGAACTAAACAAATTTATAAACAATTCATTGTGGAAATATTTAGAAAATATATTTAATATATCGATATCATACTCAATAATTATCAATTTGTTTAGGGAAAAACGCCAGTACCCCTTTTAAATTTCAAAAACTATATGTGTTCCACTCACTTTAATTATAAATGGTTATCTCTATCCTCTTTTATCTAAACTCTTAAACCAGTTGGGTCCATCCAGTAGACATTATAATTACTTATCAACCTGTAAAACCTCATCCTATAATTCACTGGATGTTCAAAAATCCATCTTGGAATGCTATAGGCATATTCCTAAAGAGGTGTCCTAATAATTGTTAAAATTCCAAACAATGGTTTTTTTGTTTTATTTCTTCTTCCACGTCCATATAAAATTATTTAACTATCATCATATCATAAAAATATCTCATATATACTTTAATTTCATTATATTAATCTCATAACATAAATCTATATCCTCATCCATCAATTGGGTTATGCAGTCATTATTCATGGGTACAGTAAACTATCGCCCCATGAACCAGTGTTATTCATTTTCCATCATCACCACAAATAAGATAGTTTTAATAGTTGATATATGTTTATATTTTATATTTGTTACATATTTAAACTTTTTTATCATATCATATTTCAAAATTTAATTTCAATTCATTGGGGTACACTATAATGTCACTCGTGTGTATGGTGGACTACTACCTTGAGAGGTGATGTGATTCGTTTTTCACAAATTATTTACCTAGAAGTTAGTAAGGATAAATTTAATTAATATATAATATTTAAATGAAATAATTATGATATTAATGTCATATTTATCTCTCTAAATAGATAATATATAATGTTATTTCTTACACTGATCAATTTTCGCATTGTTAATATACTTGTGGACAATCACCTTCATTAAGCAATGTGATTCTATTTTCATCAAAACATAGTGAAAATGATATATATAAATAAATATATTTAAATTATTATTATTTACGATATTATGATCATTTTTAATAGATAAACTAATAAATTTCTTCATTCAATAATGGTCATTGAAAAATGGAAATGTTACTCATCTGTACGTACAACCTAACATCATTATGATTGTAACATATTTCATATTTTGTAACCATTTTTTATATTATTTATAAAAGAATAATAGGTTAAGCAATATGATAATAATTTTATTATTACTAATTTTTATGTTTTTAAATGGCGTCCAATTTTAACATGTTCAACACACCAAATCCATTTTGAAATGATGAACTGAACTCCCACAAAACACCTGACATGGACTTATCTAATTAGGTATCTAAATATGTCATTGTAATGAATTAAAATAAATTATTTATGAATAATTTTTTAAACTGATATAATTATCTTAATAAATAAGAAAAATTGTTTTGATTTTATTTTATAGAAATTAAAGGATATATAAGGAAATTTTAAACACGATGTATGGGGTTTTTCTAATCTCTCATTCAAAAACCCATTCTATCAGATATAAGTATATGATATGAATGTAAATTCATTATGAGGATAATTTAGTAAAAACATATAATTTTATATCACAAATATACTGGTTTTCATGATATTTTATGCTTCATTTAATTTTATTCTTTATGCGGTTTACGATTCAAATGTTTCAAAATTTGTAAGGAATTTCTATCTCAATTTTACTTCCTTGTGAGAAATATTATGTAATGAAGCTATACTATTTTATTAGCTGTATATAATTACTAATTGATATTTAATATATAGAAGTTATATATTTGAATTTAATTTTTTGTTTTATTTAAGTTTTTTTGTTTATGGGACTTACAATTCAGAGTTACCAAATTAGTATATATTTTATGTTACAATATCATAATTTATGAAGAATGATTATTACTAAATTTACGACGATAACTTTTTATGACCCATATGTTAAGAGACTCATTAATTTTATTAAAATATGTTAATCTTATTAGAATACATGTTTTCCATTCATTTTTCTCTTTTTATGTACTAAAATTAAAAAAAAAACTATTTTTATAAAAAAACGTATTTATTTCACTTTTATGTAAAAATGCTTTTTTCAATAAAAAACATGATTTGTAAAAAAAAGTAAAAATATTCTCTCATAATTAAAATAATTTATTAAATTTATTTTTACCAATGTTCTAATTTATAATTTATTTCTGAATGTAATATTCTTGTTATTTTCTTAACAATGTTGATTCAGATTTTAACATAAATGTGAAAGGAATATTTGATTTAACGCATAAGTTATGAATGGAAATAACCACATGCATGGAATTTACCACCTTAATGTAAAATCTTCACTTTTAAACATCTATTATAATTATAAAATGTTTTTAAAAAATATTATTTTTACAATTTTATATATTTTTTCAATAAAAATTATTTTCAAATTTTTATCTTTTATAAATATTTTTTGAAATTGAGAGGATGTTTTAATCTATAAAATTTAAAAATTATTTTTAATGCTCCCATGATATGTTTTCAATGTTTCTATAAATGAAAACATTTATCAAAATATTCTGTGAATTATTAGTTTTAAAAAATATATTTTTCAAATAGAAAATTTTATTTCTATAAAAATGGCATTGATGATCACATAGTGGTATTCCCATTTATAAATTTTAAAAACACTTATTATCCCTTATGTTAAACTGGGATATATTGTAATGATACCATCATCAATATTTCTCTAGTTGGATTAATATTTTTTCAATGATATTATTATAAACACGTTTATTTCCCACAAGTTAATGTTTCAAATATATTATAATGGAACTAATTTATTTTCCACTTTTTATTCATGCTAAAAGAATAATAAATAAATTTATAGGTTTTATGATAAAATTAATGCCCATAATACGTTATTTGAGTTGTTATTATTGGACATTTTATATGATTTGTTCTGACATATAGCTCTTGATGACCTTTATATATATTATATGATTTATGTGCATAGATTTCACTCCAAATGAATTGGGTAATGATTTTATTCTCTATATAATGAATTGTAATGTAAGTCACATGGTTATCTAGATCGTATGGTTTCAATAATATTTTTATGATGAAGATGTTATGAGATATGATTATGTTTCATCAATGCTTTATGTATGTTCAAAAAATTTCCATTAATCAAGATTGATATCAAATTTTTCATGATTATTGATTCTAATGAGTTTTTACATTTTTCATGTATAGTGAAATTTATCATGATTGATTATTTATATATTTATGTAAATGTGTTATTTTATCATTCTCTAATGTAATATTATTACGACATTATACACTTATACACAATTTATTCTAATCAATGGCGTTCAATTTTTAAAAATTTCATTGAACCGTATTGAGAATTTGATATTACCCTCATTATGTTTTATTTTCCCCATGTTACCAAAAATTATATAGACTGAACAATTTTAAAATGATTTCATATTGATGATGGTGATAAATTAATCAAAAAAAATTGGGTTATGTGGTATAAATATTCATATAAATACATGGGTAATGTTTATATAATTGTTCCTTCTAATTAAATAAAAAAATAAATCTAATATTTCATTGAGATTGTAAGTGATCCAATACTTTCTATTCTTGTTATATAGTATATATAGTGAAAATTGGGTAACATTTATTGGGTTTAGTGCTAGAAATGTACTTATAATGATTCATGAAATGAATATGAGAGTTTAGGTTTAGGGCTATTAATGTTGGTATCCGAAAAAATAGTAAGATAAAATTATTGATAATGATTATTTTATGTGAATTTATCTAGTTTATTTTGGATACCTATATATGGCTATATTATAAAATATTGTAATGAGTTTAATGTGATAGACACCTAATTTTGGTTTTAAATGATGTGAACATTAATTGATTTATAATATATTTAGAGTTGTTTTAGTTGGATAAATTATTTATAAAGGTATGGTTTATCGACATTTAATTTTTTTGGAAATGTGAATTATGGTATTTAAATACTTTATGGTGTATTAAAAAAGAAACATGGTTCTCCGCATTAATTAATTATGAAAATATAAATTAAGGAATTTATTAAATTAATATTATAAATTTTATATAAAAAATTACTTAAAATTGATAAAAAATTATTATTTGTAATATGGTTAATATGAAATCATCATTTCTAGGAAAAATAAACTTCAGGACAACATGCGTTTCTATGATGTTTGTGGGTTAAATTTTAAATAAATATTTTCCACTAATGAGAATATAATTTGGTAAAATATATTAAATAATTTTAATCATCATAATTTATATTATCATATAAACTAAACTAAATATTGTATTATAATGAATAGTGAAAACAATTTAAATTAATTTTCATCATTATGGTAAAAAGGGATTTAACAGTGGTTAAAATAAAACACTAAGGATCAAAATGACCTAAAAATATATAATCCATTTTTTGTGGAAAAATTTAGAAAATATATTTTATATATCTAGATCATACTCAATAATTATCAATTTGTTTGGGGAAAAACGTTAGTACCCCTTTTAAATTTTAAAAACTACATGTGTTCCACTCACCTTAATTATAAATGGTCACTTATATCCTCTTTTATCCACACTCTTATGCCAGTTGGGTCCATCCAATAGACATTATAATTACTTATCAACTTCTAAAACCTCATCCTATAGTTATTTGGATGTTCAAAAATTCATTCTTGGAATTCTATAGGTATATTCCTAAAGAGGTGTCCTAATAATTTTTAAAATTCCAAAAAATGAATTTTTTGTTTTATTTATTCTTCCACATACATATAAAATTATTCAACTATAATACTATCATAAAAAAATATCTCATATTTACTTTAATTTCATTATATTAATCTCATAACATAAATCTATATCCTCTTCCATCATATAGGTTATGCAGTCATTATTCTTGGGTACAGTAGTCTATCACCTCATGAACTAGTGTGATTCATTTTCCATCATTGCCACTAACAGATAGTTTTAATAATTGATTTAATGTTTATATTTTATATTTGTTACATATATAAACTTTTTTATCATATCACATTTCAAAATTTAATTTCAAATCATTGGGGTACACTATAATGTCACTCGTGTGTATGGTTGACTACTACCTTGAGAGGTGATGTGATTCATTTTTCACTAATTCATTACCTAGAATTTAGTAAAGATAATTTTAATTAATATATATTATTTAAATGAAATAATTATGATATTAATGTAATATTTATCACTCTAAATAGATAATATATCATTTTATTTCTTACACTGATCAATTTTAGCATCGTTAATATACTTGTGGACAACCGCCTTCATGAAGTGATGTGTTTCTATATTCATCAAAACATAGAGGAAAAGATATATATAAATAAATATAAATAAATAATTATTATTTATGATATTATGATAATTTTTAATAGATAAACTAATACATTTCTTTATTCAATAATGTTCATTAAAAAATAGAAACGTTACTCATGTGTATGTACAACCTACCATCTTTATGATTGTAACATAATTCATATTTTGTAACCATTTTTTTGTTATTTATAAAAGAATAATAGGTTATGAAATATGATAATAATTTAATTATTAATTATTTTGATGTTTTTAAATGGTGTCCAATTCTACCATGTTCAACACACCAAAGCCAATTTGAAACGATGAACTGATCTCCCACAAACACCTGACATGGACTTATCTAAATAGGTATTTGAATATGTCATTGTAATGAATTAAACTAAATTATTTATGTATAATTTATTAAACTGATATAATTATCTTAATAAATAAAAAATTTGTTTTGATATTATTTTATAGAAATTAAAGGATATATAAGGAAATTTTAAACACGATGTATGGGGTTTTCAAATCTCCCATTCCAAATTCCATTCTATCAGATATAAGTATATGATATGAACCTAAATTAATTATGAGTGTAATTTACTACAAAATTATAATTTTATATCACAAATATACTGGGTTTCATGATATTTTATGCTTCATTTAATTTTATTATTTATTGGGTTTACGATTCAAATGTTTCAAAATTTGTAAAGAATTTCTATCTAAATTTTTCTTACTAGCGAGAAATATTATGTAATGAACCTATTTTATTTTATTATGTGTATATACTACCCAATTTATAATTAATAAAAAGAAATTATATATTTTAATTTAATTTTCTGTTTTATTTTACTTTTTTGTTTATGGGACTAACAATTCAGAGTTAGCAAATTAGTATATATTTTATGTTACAATATCATAATTTATGGAGATTGATTATGACTAAATTTAAGATGATAAAATTTTATGACCCATATGTCAAGAAACTCATTAATTTTATTGGAATATGTTAATATTATTAGAATACATTTTTTCCATTCATTTTCCTCTTTTTATGTACTAAAAGTTTATAAATAATATTTTTATAAAAAAAACTTCTATATTTCCCTTTTATGTAAAAATTCTTTTTTCAATAAAACCCATGATTTGTAAAAAAAGTAAAATTATTCTCTCATTATTAAAATGAATTATTAAATTTATTTTTACCCATGTACTAATTTAAAATTGTTTCCTGAATGTAATATTCATTTTATTTTCTTAACAATGTTGATTCAGATTTTAACGCAAATCTGAAAGGAATATTTTTTTTAACGCATGTGTTATGAATGGAATTAACCACATTCATGGTGTTTACCACTTTAATGACTAATATTCACTTTGAAAAATCTATTAAAATTATAAAATGTTTTATTTAAATTATTTTTAAAATTTTATATATTTTTTCAATAAAAATTATTTTCAAATTTTTATCATTTATACGTATTTTTTGAAATTGAGAGGATGTTTTCATATATAAAATTTTAAAACTATTTTGAATGCTCCCGTGATATGTTTTCAATGTTTCTTTAAATGAAAACGTTTTTCAAAATATTCTGTGAATTATTAGTTATTAAAAGTTAATTTTTAAAATAGAAAATTATATTTTTTTAAAAATGACATTGATGATCGCATAGTGGTATTCCCATTTATAAATTTTAAAAACACTTATTATCACTTATTCTCAAAATGGGATATATTGTAATGATACCATCATCATAATTTCTCTAGTTGGATTAATATTGTTTCAATGATATTATTATAAACATGCTTCTTTCCCACAAGTTAATGTTTCAAATATATTATCATTGAACTATTTTATTTTCTGCTTGTTAATAATGTTAAAAGAATAATAAATAAATTTATAGGTTTTATAATAAAATTCATGACCATAATATCTTATTCAAGTTGTTATTCTTGGATATTTTATATGATTCATTTTCACATATAGCTCTTGATGACCCCAATATATAATATATAATTGGTGTGCCTAGATTTCACTCCAAATTAATTAGGTAATGATTTTATTCTCTATATAAATAAATGTAATGTAAGTCACATGGTTATCTAGATAGTATGGGTTCTATAAGATTTTTATGATGATGATGTTCTAAGATATGATCATGTTTCATCAATGCTTTATGTATGTTCAAAATGTTTCCATTGATCAAGATTGATATCACATTTATCAATATTATTGATTCTAATGAGTTTTTACATTTATCATGTATAATGAAATTTACCATGATTGATTATTTATGTAATTATGTAAATGGGTTATTTTATCATTCTATAATGTAATATTATTACGATGTTATACCCTTATACACAATTTATTCTCATCAATGGTGTTTAATTTTTAATAATTTTGTTGAACCGTATTGAGAATTTGATATTACCCTTATTATGTTTTCTTTTCCCCATGTTACCAAAAATTATATAGACTGAAAAATTTTAAAGTGATTTTATATTGATGGTGGTGATAAATTAATCAAAAAAAATTGGGTTATGTGGTATAAATATTAATTTAAAGACATGGGTAATGTTTATATAAGTGTTATTTCTAATTAAATAAAAAATCAAATCTAAATTTTCATTGAGATTGTAAGTGATCCATCTTTCTATTCTTGTTCTATAGTATATATAGTGAAAATTGGGTAACCTTCATTGGGTTTAGTGCTAGAAATGTACTTATAATTATTCATGAAATGAATATGAGTGTTAGGTTTAGGGCTATTAAAGTTGGTATCCGACGAAACAATAACATAAAATTATTGATAATGATTATTTTATGTGAATTTATCTAGTTTATTTTGGATACATATATATGCCTATATTATAAAATATGGTAATGAGTTGGATGTGATAGTCACCTAATTTAGGTTTTAAATGATGAGAACATGAATCGATTTATGATATTTTTAGAGTTGTTTTAGTTGGATAATTTATTTATAAAGATATGGTTTATCGACATTTAAATTTTTAGGAAATTTGAATTATTTTATTTAAATCCTTTATGGTGTATTTATTAATGGATACAGGGAAGAAAATTTGTATCATATAGATAACCATGATAATAAAAATTGATTTAGTGACTAAGTGAGTAATTTTACTTCAAAATTATATCTATTTATTATTGTTATTGTAATTTAATTATTTGTGATAAACATTGAGGTGAAAATACCATTTAGTATTTTGGTTATTTATGTATGATTTTGTTTTTAATTTTGGTGATATTGTTTTTTATTTATTTGAAGATTTATTCATTTTGGGAATTGTCTTACTAAGTGTTGGCCATTATTTTATTAATTTGTAAATACATATTGTATAACATTATTTCCCCTTTTACGGTTATGAGTTCTTTAAATGTATATTTTTTTCTCTCCAGGCATGTAAAAAATGACCTCAAAACTAATAATTTAGTGAAAAATATTAGATTATGTTGGAAAATTTTCTTATCAATTTAGTATATTTTTTTTATTATATTAGTTTTTATTTTAATGTAATTCCTAAGTTCTATGAAAATTATATTGAAACAATGATTTTTACTGTTATATTTTTTGTTGTGGAATCCATGAATTTTTTAAAACATATTTGACATATGGTTTTTTGGTTGATAAATTTCACTTTATCATTCACATTCTTCTCATAAGTGATCTCTATCAAGCCATAATTTTTTTTAGAATAGAGATTTCCTAACATTACAAAATCTTTAATTCCCACTTATGTTCTCTTCTTTGTAATCCAATTATGGGTTACTGTGGACAAACATCATACTTATTTTTTTCTTGTATCATGATGATGTTTTATTAAACCTTTTTGTTATCTGTGTTTACAACAAAATTATTTTCAAATGTAAAACCTTTTAATACCGTGATTAAGTTTAAATTTTGAAGAAACAAATATTAACCTTTTTGTGGGGGAGTATTTAGCTCTAAAATATTTTAGAAAAGAAAACAATCGTTGATGGCATATTAGACATGAATCAATGATCTTAAATAAACCATGACGTTTGTAATTATTATAAATTTTCTGTTAAATTGGTGGGGGGGATTTTATTAACTTAATTACGATTTATATATTCCTAGTAAATAAAAACTTTTATAAATTTTTATTGAATAATCTATAAATTTTTTGAATATTAATTTTATTCTTCGAAAGTATGTTTTCTTCAATATAATTTTTATCTTCCTAAATAATATTATAATAACATTTTAGAACAGTCTAAAGATTTATTTCAAAAAATAAAAATCATTTTTAAAATAATCGTATCAATATTTACATAAGTAATCCTTTCGGTATTTTTCATAAAATATGAATTGTTATTTAATAGTGAAAAAATAATGTTTTTTTGTAAAATAATAAATTACTTTTCAATATATTAAATTTCAAGTATATGTTGTATATGATTTAATGTAATATAAGTATTATGTATTTTTTCTTAATCATACAAATTGATATAGATTCAAATTTGTATTTTCTTTTAGTATATGTTTGTTTTTTGGGTTTTAAAAAATGATTTTTCTACAAATTATTTGAAAATGCATAATGATTCTTTATTTTAATTAATTAAGATAATCCATAATGAGGTATATTTTAAATAAAATTTAAATATTATAAATAATTAAATAATAATTTAAATTCATAAAATAATTATTATTAGTCTTATATTATATATAGAATCATATTTTCGTAGAAAAATACACTTCTTAAAAACCCAATTTTTTATTATGTTTATGGGGTAAATTTTAAATAAAATAATTCCATTTATGTGAATTTATTTTGTGAAACTGGATTCCATATTTATATTATAACAATTATATTATATAATATGTTAAAAAATTAACCAATTTGAATATTGATAAACAATAATTAATAACCATAGAATATGTAAAAATTGATTTAATGGGGGCTTCAAAACAGTGTTAAGGTTAAAAACAACCTTGTAACTTTATATAACCTATTTAATGGACATATATAGATCTAATAAAATATATGTATCTATAATAATAATTCATTGTGCATTTTAAAATTTGAAATATGAGGATAACCCATTTTATTTTCAAAAATGACAAGTATGTCACTCACCTCACTTACAAAACTCCACCACATATCCTCTATTGTTTACACTATAACACGATTTTGGATCATCCAAGACCTTCCTAACTAAATTTTAAATATAATTTACCAAACTCATATAATCCATGGGGTTTTCATAAACAAAATAATCGAATACTATATGTGGAATCCTAATTGGGTTGTTTGGGAAGAGGTAAAATTCCCAACTATGCGTTTTTGTTTAACTTCATCTTCCACTAGATTTAGGTATTCATAAAATGAGATAATATTATATAAAATATCTATAATTTATAATTATATTTTATTATATTCATGTAATATCCTAATTTCATCTCCACTTCAATCAAATGGGATATGAAATCATCATTCGTGTGTATGGTGGACTACGATCTCACGAATAATTGTCATTAATTTTCCATCATCACCTCTCACATATTGATGTAATGTAGGATTTAAAGTATATATATGATATTGAAAGCATATTTAAACTTATATTCTTATGATATCACATATTATTTTTTACCATCCATTCTGTTAGGTGTACGATAATGTCTCCTTTTTGAACCATATAATAATTCCTCACAAAGTGATGTGATTCTTTTTTCAGAAACTATTTACATGGAATTTAATTATAATAAATTTGTTGAATATATTTTATTTAAATTCAATAATAATGATATTATTTACATAATTATAATTTATAAAATATAATATATCACTTTATTTTTTACGTTGAATAGTTATAAAATCATTCACATATGTGTGGAAAACCACCTCCATGAAGCGATGTGATTCTTTTTTGCATCACCAAATAGAAAACATGAAATATATATGTCTATATAACTAACCGAAATTTATTTATGATATATTTATAATTTTTCAATGATAAAATAATGCATACCTTATATCCCTTAATTTTTTTATACAATTTTAATGCTTCACTTGTATATGTATGACCTACTATCTCTTTTATTGTATGATAGTTAATTTCCCAAATCAATTTTTCATGATTTCTTGTAAAATTATAAATTTTTAATATTAATTATAAATATTACCATATTATTTTTCTTTTGATGTTGAAAAAATGGCATCTTTTACAATAGTCAACTCATTAAATCCGTTTTGAAACAACAAATTGAATATCCTCAAAACACTCAATGTGGACATAAATAAATATGTATCTGAATTTGTCATTGTAATGAAATAATATATCCAATTTTAGAATTAATTATTACACCTTAAAATTAGCATATGAAATTAAATAATTTATTTAATCGTATTATACACGAGTTAGAAGACATATAAGGAAATTCTAGACTCAATGTAATGGGTTTCTCTCATCTCTCATTTACTTCCATCAAACATATTCCATATCCATCATAATTTTTTATTTTTTAGGTGTATATAAATTTTATTTTAAAAGTCATATCTTGAATCATTCATAAAAAATTCAGTTTTAGGATTCCATTTGATGTAATTTATTCAAGGGGGTTGATATCAAATTTTATAACAAGTACATAGTTTCATAACAGAATTATCATTCATTGGGTACTAAAAAATATTCATTGACTCTATTATGATTTGATTAGGTGTATTTTTTTCTAAATAAATGATTCTATTTGTAATATTATTTTATGGATATAATTTTTTTATAGAAAATATATTAATTATTTAACACACTATTCTATGATATGATCATTGTAATGATTAATCATCCCAAATTTCTTTCTTGGGAAAATATGTTCATAATACGAACCAATCATATTTAAGAGGTCAATATTCTAACTATTATGAATTCTGTATTCTGAAAATAATTATTTTCATGATATTATATATTTCACTTAATGTTATTCTTTCATGGGTTTTATTATTTTAAGATCTTCAAAGTGGTAAGGGTTTTTTGACTCAGCATTCCTTCCTCAAGATATAAATTATGTTAAACTTATATTCATCTTTATGAGGATTATATACAACTTATTTGATATGTAATATCCTGAAATTTTATATTTCTATAAAATTTTATGTTCTATTTAATTATATTCTTTATTGGGACTTATAACTCAATGTTACCTTAATGGAAACCATTTTATGTTATATTATCATTATTTATCATCATTGATTATGACTATGTTTCAGATGATAAAATTTTATGATCCATCTCTCTAGAAACTCATTAATTTTATTTTCCCCTAGATTTTTCAAGATAGAAAAATTTCCTTTTATTTTATTCTATTTATATAAAAATTATTTTAAATTAATATGTTTTTTAAAAATAATATTTATTTTACTCTACGGTAAAACCCCTTTTTTTCAAAACCAATGTTTTCTAAAAATGTTCTAAAAAATGTTTTTAATAATATTTAGTTTTTTACAAGTAAATTTATTCCATTGTTTTAATTATTATAAAAAAATTTGAAAGTATCCTTGTTGATATTTTCTGAATGGTTTCTTTTTGTATTTTACTAAAAATATGAAAGGAATATTTTTTTAATGTGTACTACATGAATAATATTTCCCACATTCATAAATATTATTTTCATTGATGTTTCAATTTTTTGTTTCCATTTTTAATTGAAAATAATTTTTTTTAATAAAATATATGACATAAAATGTGTTTTTAAAAATTGGAAGGATATTTTCCTCAGGAAAGGTTTTAAATGATTTAAGAATACCCCCTTAAATTATTTCTTGATTTTTCAATTAAAATTATTTTCAAAATATTTTAGGTTTTAGTGTGTTTTTTCAAAACAGAAAGGGTATTTATCTATAAAATGATTTAAGTTATTTTTAACTTTTTATTTATATGATTCCATGGTTGTTTTAAATGAAAAGTATTTCGTAATATGTTGTGAATTATTATTTTTTTAAATATATATTTCAAAATGGAGTGTGTATTTCTCTCAAATTGTATTTATTTATTTATTAATAGTATTCTAATTCATCAAAATAAAAAACCCTTATTGTTACTTATTGCCTAATTTAGATATTTTTTATTGATAACATATTCATTCATTCTCTATATAGATTATAATTTATTCAGAAATATTTTTATAAGAATTGTTTATTTTCAAAGGGTTAATCATGCTTCAAAAATATTGTTATAGACCCCATTTCTTTCCATAATGTCTATAATGCTATGCAGATAATTATGGTCGATCTATGAGTTTTATGATAAAATGAAGGATGTATTTACCTTATTCATGTTGTGGTTATTGTACATTATGCATACTTGATAAGGCTATGTAATTCTACAATGCCGAGGCTATTGATTATGGTTTCTGGTTAATCAATTTGTATTTCATCCATATAATTATTAATATTTTATGGGTTCTATATGTTATCATTGATGATGATATTAAAAGATACCAAAATATTTTATCTTTGTTTACCATGGGTTTATAATGTTTCTATTGACCATTATTGATGTCAGGTGGCTCATGATTATTGATTTTTAGGACCCTTTCCTTTTTTCTAATGCCTTATGATGTGTTTCATGATTGGTCATTTGGGCATTCATGGAAATGAGTCCTTTTATGATTCTCTCATGCACTTTGATCATGTTAGTGTACACCTATTAATGTCATATTCTCATTATTTATATTCAATATTCAATGGATATGTTTAACATTACATAGAATTTGACCTCACCCTTTGTATGATTTATATTCACTATTTTATCTTGAATTTTGTTGAAAAAAACATTTTTACTAGGATTTAATAATGTTGGCGACTGTGACTAAATTTGAATTAAGAAATATTGGGTTATGTGGGAGAAATTATATATAAAAAAATGGTTATTTTTATGTTGCAGTATGTACTAATTATATAATAATATAAACCTAAAAGGACATTTCTAATATAAGTAATCTGATATTTTCCTTTGATATTGTATGGTTTGGATGGTTAAAATTGGGTCACCATATTTTATTTCAAAGGTATAACTGTAATGTTTATAGTTTCAACATTACATCCAGGGGGATGGTTAAAAGATATAATATATTATATTTAAATCATTACAATAAGGAATATTTCTCAACCTTCACTTAATAAAATATTCATATAATGGGATGACAAAAAACCCCTAATTCCACACACGTTGTTTCCCTCCAGAACCCTTTAGTATATCAACTCTTGAGGATACACTACCACTCATTGATCCTATAATATGATTTATTCTTCATTATAATCTCCTAATTGGATTCTCATGGACTATGATATTTTTATTTCATTAATTCAAGTCAATATTCGTGGAACCACCATCCATAGAAAAGACTAGTGTTGATGGTGTATAAATTATGGGAAACCATGATGAAAAAACAAAGAAGTGTTTTTAGTGGGTGTGAAGCTTCAACCAATAATATTATATAATATATTCAGCATAATTTTTTGTTGTAGGGAGATAAAATATTTTTATAAAAAAAATTAAATTCTTAGTGACATTCATTTGAGAATAATAAATCAATATTTATTTGCCTCTCCTCTGAAATATCAACTAATGAAATTCGAAATTAAAAATTACAAGACTTAGCTCGTGATAAAGTCAGTAACTATTGATAATCAGGTCCTCATTGAAATCATGTGTGTTCTCCAATTAATAATATATTCATCATTTCCTTTGATCTATAGATCAACAAATATATTTCAATCTATATATCTCCAATTATTGGGTTTATGGAGGTGAAAAATAAAAAGATATGTTAAGAGATAATATATAGTTACTACTAGGGTTCCCCATATATAACTAATTAAATAAGTAAAATAATAAATTACACCCATTATTATCAATCATTTGCACCAAAAATGATACACTGGTTAAATTTACCATTTGGTAAACACCCAATTGCTTACAGAACCACGATCGTGGATTTTAATGTATTCAATTAGAGTGAAATTTCAAATTCTCATGATTGTGAATATATATTCTAGAAATAATATTCAATATTTATCATATCATGTTTTAGAATATGAGTTGATATTTAGATAGAAATGATTGATTGACCAATTCATAATATATTATTTAAAATATTTTAATGTTTTAGACTATAAAAACATGAGTCACTAAAATTTTAACCCTATAAAAACCTTTATTTATTATTTCTTATTTATAAATATATCAAAGATAATTTCATTATTTAACTCCATAAAATTAACACTAACTAATGATATGGAAATGATTTTGAGATTTATTTATATCAACTATTCATCCATCTATACGTGGTGGAATATTCTCATATGGTTCATATATTTATATATTCACTTATTCATTGGATTTTTTATTAAATTAAACTTTATTTGTGTTAATTATATTATTTCATATATTTTTTTTAGAGGCTAAAAAAATTTACTATATTGAAAATTATAGGATAAAAATTATGACAATTGGTAAAAACCATGAAGTTCTGATCTTCAATAACACAATGATATATTTCATTCTATAGAATATAATTAAATTGATAAAAAATTTGTAAATAGAACTTGTTAATAAGTGAAAACATAGTGAATAATGTAATAATCCTTACCTCGGTAGCCCAAAGAGGATTTCTACATTATTATATTTGAATAATATTTAATTAATAGAATCCCAATGGACCAAACTGATTATATCTCTTGGTAAACTACAAACATATATGATTACCATATGACATTTTACTACATAAAATACAATTTAATATTTTCCTCTGACATCATTATTTCGTCGAGTATATTCTTGAAAATATTTTTTAGTACACATTATGGATTCCTTGAAAAGTAAACAAAATAATGGTGATATGAAATACTAAATAAGTGTTAAGTAAACTAGAATATATCATTACTCATTAAGAATAATCAATAGGGAAATCTGAATAACTAATCACACATTATATTTTTATAATTTCACCAAATTAAACTATATGCCAGGTAAAATAACTAAAAACTTGTTCTATTTAATAAATAAACTTACTATCATAATCGTATATGGAATTGTCAATATGGGAATTATATTTATTGAAACCTTATTCTATTTAATAAATAAATTTAGAATAAAATTAATCTTGAGAAAATATCATAGAAAAAATCAGATGTATAATTATAAACAAAATTATAAATGAATGAAATTATTAATTATTGGATGTCACATTTCCTAGAAACATGGTACATTTACCGTCAAGATCTAACCTCGATAAAAACATATAACCGATGAGGATAAACCCATTAAAAAAATCTACAAAATAATTTCTCATAATGTGACATGTGATGCATCAAGGGGCTATATATAGCAGGGACCCACAAATGTATTTCATGTCCCAATAATTCCTCATATATTAAATAAACTATTTAGTTCAAATACAATGTTCATCATCCTCAAATATCTGTATTGAGTAATGACTATGGATTTATCAATATTTCCCCAGATAAACAAATGAAATTCAATGTTGAAATCCATATGTCGAAATGATATATTGTTTTTGTGATAAAAATATCAATGATAAATAATATTATTAATTTGATGAAATTTAATGTCCATATGAATGTGAATATTTCAACAAAATGATAATGAATTAAAAAATAATTAGTGAAGGGAATTCCAATATATTACTTATTCAAAATAATCATAAGAATTCTAAAGGAATAATAATTATGGTACCAAAATAACATGTACCCATTTGATTAAGAATAAATTATTTTATAATTTATGAATAAATTTAACATAAAAAATATCATCCAAAAAAATCTTATGGAAAATAAAATATTCATTTTGAAAAATCAAATTTTAAAAATAAAAGTTACCAAAACATTTTGATATTACATTTCATATAAATTAACATTTGAATATTATTTTGGAATACTTCAAAAAATTATTTTTAATGAAATATATAAATTTTATTAACATTGTACAAGATAAAATAATGGTTTCGTTCAATTTTTCGTTCAAATTCAAAAGGGCATTGTTTCGAAAATGAAAAAAAAAATCTTAATTGGATAAAATTTTGTAAAAAATCAAATTTAGTATAATTTTTATTACTAATTAATTTTTAAAATGGTTTAAAATGCCATAAAAGATGGTTTTTTAAATAATCTTTTTGGTCAAAAAAATATTTTGGATAGAAGAGAGAAATAAATTTGAGTTTTCATAGAAAATTTATCCAAAAACATTTTATAAACAAAGGATTTTGAAAATGATACTATTATGTGAATATATCATGAATAACCATGTGAGAGTAAAATGAAATGTTCTTATTAGGAAATGGTCAAATAATTTCATTCAACTAAAATTTATGAAAAATAATGTCAATAAGAATTATATTGTGAAATTAAAAATTTTAATGATCGTAATGTTTAAGTAAGAACAAATAAATTAATTGATTATATATACCAATAATAATTCCACATAATAGAATTGTAAATATGTAATAATATAATTTAATTTAATTACACATATAATCTTATAATAACAAATACCACAATGACTAATTATTACCTAATGAAACAATATTGAGTAGTGAAATTCTACACCACATGGTACCATTTTCATAAAATCCCCCTCAATGAAAAAATTTAAATTAAAACATAAAAACAATTAATTTCTAATTAATTATGATATTACAATAAAATGGAATTTATATAAGCTATATAGAAGAAATTATCTTCATAAAATTACAATATTACTTCATGAAGGGAAATTGAGTAGAACTTCCTTACATCATCCTTCATTTTGGCCAAATGTGTTTAGCACATTGTATTATAGTTTTAAATAGGTTATTAATATTTAAATGAACCATATTAATATATATAATATCATATATGATAATTTTATAACATATTATCACCCTTTAGTTAATAATAATTCACAATTTTTATTATTTCGGTTGTCCATTGCGTTGTTTTCTCATGCGTATTTTACCATGAATGATTTGGTTCATGCACATATTATATAGTTCTATCATATATATAAAAATAATCATGAAATTTTTGTAATAATTCTATATCAATTATTAATTTTTAATCTAGTCATGAATGTTTGTTTTGATAAAAGGAGTATGTTACAATCATTGATATAGTATACTATACGTATGAATGAGTAACATTTCCATTTTCATCAATCATTATGGAAATGAGATAAGTAGTATTCTATCTTTAAATAATGATAATAAAATCATAAATACCATATTATATATATATATAATATATGTGTTTTGGGAATGATAAGAGTGACACATCTCTCTGTGGTAGCGGTACTTTACACGTACTCAAACTATGTTATCATATTCATGTTAGTGAAAATATAAAACAAATAATGTATTATTTATAGTGGATAATAAATATTTCAAAATTATAATAATTATTTTATTTTTATCAAATGTAGTCGTTAAATTTGTCATTATAAACTTCCATGTAATGCATTAATGGAAGTTCAATCAGTCCGTTTTGTGAGGAGGCAGTCATCCGTACACACAACCGACATTATCCTATCCCTTACATAATGGAAAATAAATAAGGTAAGTATGATATATTTAATACATATTTAAAATTATGTTATAATATATATATATATATATATTAGATCTGTCATCATATGAAACTGTGATAGGTCGCATTGGAAAAATGAATGACATCACCTCATGAGGCGGTATTCTGCAATACACTAGAATGATAGTTTCATAAATCAATTAAATAAAGTGGAAATGTTTGAGGTTTATATAATTTTTATAAAAAATCAATTGAATATGAATTATAATGAGGTTATTATATAAAATATTTATAATAAGAAACTATGGAGTTAGATAATTAAATATAATTAAAATAGTAATTGAGGAACATTACCACTTCTTTAGGTATCCTCCTTAGGTTTGAACCCAAATACATCATAGGATAGATTTATTCACAAACTATATCTTCTATTCTATGAGGATGAAATTTGGTAATATATTCTATTAGATATTTTCCAAACAAAATGCAGTTTATGGTGTAAATAGGAGAGGATAGGGGTGGCCTTTTCTAAGAGGGGTGAGTGGGACACTTGTATTGATTCAAAATAATAATTGATACCCATATTTTTTAAATGATAGATAGTTCCAAAAAATATTATTCTCCAAAAATATTCATTATACCATACACATATGGACATAATATATAATATATTGTTTTTTCATAACATTTTAACCATTATTATTTTTTAACCCCCAGTAAATCCATTTTTTTCTTAACCACGATATATAATTTTTAATAATTTTACAATTAATTTTAGTAAAAATTTAATAAGACCATGTTATAAAATATATTTTATCATTATTTTAAATATCCAATATATTTTTCTAGTTAAAATTCATGGAAGTGAAAAATTTTAATTTAAAATTTAGCACACAGACACGACAATAATGTGGGTTTTTATAGAAAAAATGTGCATAAACATAAGAAGTTCTTATATCAAGGATCAATATTAAAATGATCCCAAAGACCTAAATTTTATTAATTGATATAAAATTTTAGTAATTTTACTTTAAAATTAATTAAAAATATTATTTATTGTTATAAATTGTTTAAATTGAAACAGAGTTTGTAATTAAAATTCAGTATTTTGTCCTTATTAGTCATAATATAAAACTTGTAAAAAAAATCCAAAAACAATAACCCATCAAAACTCTAATAATATTATTTCATTAATTAAGTTAACTTCGAATAATATATTTCTATAATTGTTAAAAAAATTATTTGTTTCTCCAACTAAGATGAATTTTTCTTAAAAAATCATTTTATCAGAACATGTTTCATTGTAATTTAAATGAATGTTATTTTTTTCTATGAAAAAAAATACCATAATTTTCATATTTTATTTAGTACTATTTATACCAAAAAATTTGACTACTAGTTTATAATTATATACTCAATTATGGTTCATTTAGACTCATAGTCTCATGTTCTATAAGCTATTGAAGATATTAAATTTAATGATATATATTTTATGGTTTTTTTTATTTTCACTGTTACATGTCACATACACAATAATATAAATTGTTATTATTTTATAATTTTATGTTTTTACAATTAAAATATTATAATGATTAATAATTTAATTTTTTATCCAAATATATCACCTTTTTATCAGTTTGATGTTAATTAATTTCAAATAAAATAGTGATTATTTTAAAAAAGGATGTCATTTATTTGGGATTTGGATTGGTGATAAAATAATTTATTAATATATTATCAATATTAGAGAAGATTAATCAATTTATATATTACACTCTAAAACAATAATGTGGTGGATATTTCAAAGTAATGGATAGTTTATTTTTTAAAATATAAGGGTATTTAATAGTCAATCGAATAAAGATTATAGAGATTTTCTTTTTCAGTACCTTGGGAACATGTCATTTCAATTTCATTCATATTGGGTAAAAGAAATCAATATTAAAGAGTTTTATTTTCATTTATTATTTTTTATTTATAAGTTCAATTATTTTCAATTATTTTTTCTTCATTCAGAAGATAAAATTAAATCATATTATACAAATTCCAATGATAAATCAAAATTAGGTTATCATGAGTTGCTACTCTTTTAAGAGGTAATGTTTTAAGATTATATGTTTTATATATTAATGTATTATATTAATATTTTTCCTAAATAAATTATTTATTTAGGAATTATATTGAGACATAATTCATTTCTCATTCTATTATCATTATTTTCACATAAAGTACTTAATGAAGGATTTTCATGTTGGATTAGAGGAAAAAATTATTAACAATACAATGGATTCATTTTTGTTCATATATTGATGAACATAATGAATGTTTTTTTATTTATTTCTTTCTGTTTATTCATTTAGAGTTGGTATGTTTGGTCAATATGAAGTTAATTATAATTGAATATCCTTGAAAAAAGATAATTCAATAGATTAATGAATATTTGATAAAATAATTTTTTAAAAAACAGTTGTAAATCATTTAATTAACTCATTATTTTGTAAAATTCAATTCATCACTCATAAAACAAGTTATCAATATTCACATTCAATATCTATTATGGATTGTCCTTAAATTTTTCAAATTTTTAAAAATCACTTCCTGATATTATTTTATGAATTCTACAGGGAAAATATTTAATACTCAATAAATAATGTACAATATTATATTAGTTGTGGAATGTTAAATACATTTTATAAACATTAAAACTCATTGAAGGTTACATTATTACTACTACCATTCTATTTTTTATGTCATTTATAAGGAATAGAATGATTAAAATAAGAGTTTAAAATTCATGTAAATTTGCCAAAAAAACAATTCATTAAAGTCCCCTGATTAGGCACTCTCTCACATGGCTGAACCAGATTTCTTACAAGTACTCAATCATGACCACCCATACGCCAGAGGATGCCAACAGCCAGTTATGAAGTGATATTTATAGTGGTGAGACTACACCCACTGAAGTAATAATTTAAAACATAGTGCAAAAATTAAAATAACTACACACATAAATATCAAAGTGTGGAAGAAACATAAAAAAATTATAAACTAGAAAATAGATAATAAGAAAAATAAGTAATCTTATAAATAATAATGGATTAATATAAGAACATTATGTAATGTAACTAAATTTATTGCTATAAATAATTAAAAATTCTAGAATATTAATATAGAAATACAAAATTCCCCCTGTCTCGAACACCATGGCAGTCCAATCTCTAAACACCATCTCATACCACATGCAATAAATAAACAATAAGGTCATTTTCTCTTATCCAAACCTATATCCGTATAATCTAATTTTGTTCTAAATGGTACCCCAAATATGGTGTGAGTATTACTCAGTAGGACAATATAACTAGGTATAAATATATACAGTCAGATAAAAAGTACACAAAATAATACATTAAACAAGAAAACTATTTTATTAATTAATCATCATAAATCCACACCAACTTGCTTCATCCCAATGTTGGAATATCATATAACATGTATCACAACCATGCCAACAATAACCATATAATCATATTAATTCATAACGTACATATGATCCATGTGAGAATTTCTTCGATCAAGCATTAAAACCATGCAACCAAAACCTTATTACCAAATCATGAATCATAGTAATCTTGGAAAACCCCACTATACAGGCTTTTTATTATTCAATCTAGGATGGTCCCACTATATAATCATTTCATCATGTAAACTAGTACATAACATCTATATCATCATTTCAACATATCAACAGGTACATGATTACTATATCAAAATTTTAGCATACTAACACGACCAAGTCTGCTATATCAACAATTCATCTTATCAAATATGAAAATCCCGTTAAATCATCATTACATCATGTGTCATTAAAAATAACCCACTATATAAAAATTATATCATTTAATCATAATACAATTCAAATAAAAAAGGATATCACAATATCACATTGGATATATTATTGGTTAATTATGATTATTATTATTTATATTTCATTTAAAAATTTCAAATATAAATGGGTCATAAATAAAAAAATTATTATTATTAAAAATTCTTGAAAAACCAAGATGAATCTATATCATGATATCACCCACCATCCATGTCATTTTAAACTAACTATATGAAATTTTATAATTTTTTTGTATTCAAGGTTTCACCCACCAAAATTATAGGCATAATCCAAGTCAATAACCAGTTGGATCCACATGGAATCTAAGTAAATATTAAATTATTTCATTCAAATTATCCATTACATGATATGTTAGTCCAATCAAAATATTACACATAGATGAAAATTATCAATCCATAGGGTTATAGTTTAGACCCCCTACATTTAACTGATGACCAAAAAGTATTTCAAAGGTCAAAAATCATGAGGAAGAATGTAAAATTGAGTGAATGCATGGACCTAAAAGAAAAATTAATCAAGATCAAAATAATTAATGAAAAATGTTAAGAGGTTTTCCCCGCAACATCTAGAGAAAAAAGGGAGAAAATTGGAAACTAGAACAAAACCACATACCAAATATTGATTGTGTAATTTGAATTTATATAAGGGAGGTTATCACTCTAAAATTTTCTAGATGGTTCCATAGGGTCGATTGGATAAGTTTGTAGTAAGATAAATTAAAAAATATGCAACAAGAAATAGAATAAAATTTTAGGGAATGTAATTACACGACGTGTAATATATTTACACATTGTGTAATTATTTTAATTAGATATGCCAATATCCCATGTCCTTAGAAAAATATATTAAAAAGTATCCCAAATATTAAAATATGTGTAATCGTTTTACAAGACGTGTAAATGTTCTTCATATGGTTTCATCTCATTTTCATATTAAAAAACCAGAATCCTCATTATGAATTCTCAACATACCAAGAACCCATCATAACACCAGACCCACTTATACCTAGAATCCATTATTTTAATCAAATATACAGCTCTATAAATTATTTCATATTCCTGAAAATACGATCTCTTCATGAATAATCTCTAATATTTTGATGTTTTCTCACAACTCAAGACTACATATATCAAACTGAACAGTCATCCGCTAATAAAAAAACCCTCATGGTATTTACATGATTAAATAATAATCAGAAATATGTTAAGAGAAAAACATAAATGTAAAAAGATGACATCTTACAACCTCCACGCCATATAATAACATGTCTCTAAGCTACTCCATGAATCACTCTGGAGACTTGGAAATCAATTATAGACACTATGATCATATATGAGACCCCATCTCCCTTGACTCGTTTGGAACACACACATGTTGTCACTATACCCAAACCAATGGTTTAGTCCTACCCCGGAGATAATAACCACAATTGTTCATAATTATTATTTTATACTCCAAAAAGACTCATTAGTAATGAGACCAACACATCCTACCTATATTACGTGTGAAGGGTCTAGATAATATATTTGAAGCTCCAACACATGGAATACATCATTCATGGAACAATTGAATTTTGGAAGAAAAAATTGTATGCAAATTTACTAACCTTATCCACAATCTCAAATAGAGTGCCAAGCCAAGGAATTAGTATTATTTATTTCCTAATATTGAATTTCATGAACCTTGGAGAAATACAAGGGAAAAATGATGGCCATCCTCATACTCTAATGGTAATCTTTGATGGACAATATAAGACATTTTCAAGCCCTAAATAGTCACCACCCACCATCTGATCAATTGATCATGGTCAATATACTTCGACATGAGAATGGGACCAATGAGTACAATCTCACCTACCTTCAAGGAACAATGAGAAAAATAGACTGACCTTCCATAAAATCCTCAAAATATTCCATTTGGGTATACTTATGTAGGATATTGTTATATGAAAACACCATAATGAACATATGTTTCTTTAATATACAAAAAAATAGAATACATTGGTTCAAAATATATCCTCCTGAACCTTAATAGTTTTATTTTATTGACTATCAGTTTTAGGATATTATTACATAATTAAAATAACATGTGATATGAGATCCTTATGAAGACCCTTGTATAAGTGAAATGTAAAGTGATGATCTATTTCTGAAAAGATTATTCTTAGAGAAACGTACTACCAAAATACCTCGCACACATAAAAAATTCCTTAATCATCAACTATGAAGGTCTCTTTAATAGGTAAGAAGTATGATACCATTATCCATTGACCATTAATCACAAATAAAACATAATTCATATCTGTTGTAATAGATAGAATTTTAACAAAATTAAAGGTCAAATCGTCCCATTTCCACTCAGGAACGGGAAAAGGATGAATAGCCCAACTGGCGTCTGGTGCCCAACAATCAACTACTAATAAGAGAAAAAACTTTAAACCAATATTGTTACTTCTTTCTTCATTAATGACCACCAAAACAATTATGTATATCATGATACATATTTTTCAAACCCGTATGTACCACCCATTTAGAAGAATTATTCTCATTTATAGATCTTTGTGAAATCTTATAATAGCCTATACTAATCCATAAAAATTAGAGTTACTACTTCCAAAATACAATCCTTATTGTTTCAACCCACCATATAATTTTTCACTCAATGTTATTCCCTCTGGATCAAAAAACTAATAAATTATAATGAGGTCCAAAATCATGGGTTTAATATATTTCCAAGTCAAAATTACTCATCCTATAGACTCCCGAACAACAAGATGAATATTTGGAAATAAATTCCTTATCCTCCATTCATTGAAAAACTAATATACTTTCCCTTCCAAAATATTAAGTATCAATTAATATGTAATTAATTTTCACTACCCAAGTGTAAAATCCATATCGAGGCTGAAAAACTCTAATTACTCGACCCCCTCCTTTGTCGAAGGATTAGGTCCTGCTGTGAAAATATGTACATGATGGTATTGTGGTATTGTATACCATAATATTTTCACATATGAGATAATACATCCATTAACATAGGGAATGTTCCACTACTTATTACACCATGTTGTGAGTTGGATAATTTCTCCCATGTGGCCTCAAATATCTATAGCCATAAGAAACCACTCAATCCTGTATCCTTAGAATTGATCCTACTCAAAATTAAAATGTGTCACAATACATGGTATATAATTTAACTATAATAGGTAAACTGGGAATATGTTCTGGTGTCATCATGTCTTTGGAATCAGATCAAACAAATATTACCCCACTCTTGGTCATCCCAATCAATGGTTCTTTTGAATGGGAGAACTCTTAAACAAATTAGTGATAATAACCAGATAAACCTATAAATCTGTGAATATCGAATAAATTATTAGGATAATAACAAGGTATCGTGGTGAAATATTTAAATAGATCCACTAACATTAATTCATTTGATATGGCATGCCCTATAAAGATCACATTATCAATAACGATAATTTATTTAGTATATTTTTGTAAATTCAATGATATGTCAATGTTCTCAAGATGATTTCATGTTTTTTGGAATGATCATCTCTTGAATTGATTTATACTAAGATTTAATCAAGAAAACCCCCACAAACCAATCCAGAAAGGGATACAAGATCATATTCATCATGGCCAAGAATACAATAGGTGCATTAGTAAAACCAAAGTACATCACAACAAAAAAATAAAAGCCATACATGTTCTTCAATGTGGTTTCAGGTATATTAGATGGTCTTACCCTCAACTGATGGTATATTGATATGAAATCAATCTTGTGGCTATTTTTTTGACCACTTTGTTAATTGATGATACCTCTGATGTTTGGAAGAGTAAATCGATTATTGACCATCATCTCATTCAATATATAATAGTCCACACAAAAGTGCAATAACCCATCACCATTAATTTACAATAAAACTATAGAAACTATAAGAGATGTACTATAAAATATAAATCCTTTAGAATCTATATCATCCAATGTGAAAAATTAAACTACATAAATCTTTTTTGTGACATTATTTTAAGAGGGATATAAAATGACACTTCTCCGGACACCAACATAATCATAATATTAGTCTCATAATCATGATGAAATCCATATAACTCTTTAATAAAAATATACTAAAATTTGTATACCACTGGAAGAAAATAATATTGATGAATTCTAATATAACATAGTTTAACACCATATATTTTGAGTCATGAGAAAATCCAATCTGCACATAATTTCCCCGGAAAGACAATTCTGAAGGTCCCACTCTCCTAGGTGAGAATAAATTCCACCTTCTAAAGATAGAAAAGAAATAAATTCACTTAAAATAGAGAATATGAGTTAGGTATTGAAATAATAACACCACACCAAAAATCAAGTTGATTCTTTTCATTTCTAGCACATTTATTTCCCAAAAGAGATTGTAATTACCAATCACTAGGGAACGGACATTATAAAATTTGAAATTTTCTAACTAAACCCCCAATGATGTGTATATATTTAAAACAACATCTATGAACTCCATATACAAGCCCAAAAATTTTACAATCTAGAATATAAAAATGAATATGATGTTCTAATATAAAAAAATATAGGGTAGATGATACATGAATCATACCTCTAATAGTAGAGAGATATTCATCCATGATAGTTGATGTATTGTGTATAGCATTCGGAAAAAACCCCCATGAAAATTGGCTCCTTCTAGACACTCCTGAGAAATAACATCAGCCTATTACTTCTGGTCATGCATGGGGTACCATGTCCCCTATATCAAGAAAAACACCATGTGGACCACCACCTACTAGTATATCGAGGCGTAGGTGAGTCCTTCCTAGACTATTGTTCCTCTCACATTTCCCTACCAATTTTCTAATGTTGTATACCACTAAAAACCAATTTAGGGGGCCCAATATACAAAAAGTTTCACATTCCAAATTATTGTATAAACACTAAGGTTGGTTTTGAATCACCACACCACACTGATAGCAATGAAATGAAACTCAATAATTAGATATCTTACTACTTCCTAGACTACTATTCCCACAATTTCCACAGAGAAATATTTCATATAAATTTTTCTATGCGCTAAAAGAAGTGATCATAGTTTCCGCTTCTATGAAAGCTCCATTTCATGTGTCCCGCTCTGATTTCATTCTGAGACAGGTTCGTGACTTAATACATAGTCAAAACTTCTCAGATGAAAAATGTTCACCTATGAAATGATCTCAAAATTAATTCTATCCTGAAAACTTCTCACCGTGGAGATCTCATCATATGTCAATGCTGGACGAAACTATTTTTGGATGATTAAATGTTTAGATTATTCCAACACATATTTTCTTTTCTACCTCAAGTGTGGGTACTCAAATGATTTCTCATCTCTCAACATTTGAGGATCGAAATAGCTTAATAACTTCACACAAATTCCATCCATGATTACAACTATTACTACACTACCCACTCCAGAATAACCCAACAATTCATAGAATGACCATAAATCATATACACAATAAGAGTAAACATCATATCAATGGGTGTGACATGATTCTTAATGATCTTATGGGATGAATCAGTCTAGAAATAAACTACCTGGGGAAGTATCTCCCAAATAAATGAAGGCTGATTATATAGATGAAACACCAATGTATGCTCATAATCAATGATACATTGTGAAAAAAAAACCCATTCCATGGATCAAAGGACCATCACTATGATTTTATGAAGTTGAACATCAAAATGATCCTCATGGGTCACAGGTAGATTTAGTTCTAATTTTGTAGGACCTTGATGATTTCCACTCTCCTGATGCACAACTTGATGATAAAGAGGATTCACTTTCTCAACAATGAAATCACACTCCAGAGAAAAATGGCTATAACAAGGTAAACCTCAAAAGGTTACAACATATAAGAACCAATGACTCATGGTCTCTCTAGACATGGCTTACAAGTGTTATAGAATGAAATAATAGCTCAATTATATATTTTTTAAAATAAAATAGATATCTCATACAACATTACATTGGGAAAATATCTATATATCACATATATATAAATAAATCCATATCATGGAAAATTTATTTCAAGTTATCCATATATGGTTATTATTAATTATGTATACTTATCCTTTATAATACTAGTCCATGAGTATGAATTTTAAAAAGCAATAAAATAATTGAATAATTACAACACACTTTGTGAAAATCACGTATGTTTATATAACATCATATATAAAAATCACAATGAAAAAACAACAATCAACCTTTGGGAACTCATATTTTACTTCGTACATGGGTTTTCTAATGTTCTGAAATGTTATAGTATCCTTTATACCATTCCAAATAGTAATGATAAAAAAATAACTCACATGTGATCTAATAAAATGTTGTAATGTCCCATGATCTGGCACTCTCTCATGTGGGCAAACAACGTTAGTTACGAGACCTCAATAATTCCTCCACGTACTCCAGAGGATCCCTATTATTAGTACTATTGTAATAAGTATAATGGGAACACAATAACCAATATAATCATAGGTTTCATAACATCTAGAAAATCCAAATGACAAAAAGAATAAATATCAGAGTGTGGAAGCAAAAAAATGATAAAATAGATGTAAACTAATATTCCAACTAAAAAATACAATAAATAATCAAGTAATAATATACTAAAATGTTAGAATTTAAATAAACTCGATGATAGAAACAATACAAAAAAATGACTAACATAATCAAATAAAGACTCATAAGTCCCCATTCTAGGACCTCGTTTTGGTAACATCTCCAAAATCGATCCCATATTGTCAGAAAACAATCAAAAATAATATTATTTACCATTGTATAGTCCTATTTACATATAATCATCATGGGCTTCACAAAATCACTCTAATTGTGTGTGTGTGTAACTCAGTAGGTCCACCCCACTATGTCTAAATATAACTAGTCTAATAACAATATTGTGAAATAATGAAATAAACAAGATTATTAATTAACAAAACAATTAACCTAACACCACATCAATATAAGTCGATACAATACCAAAATATCAATGATCATGTCTCAAAACCATTCCAACCATAACCATATAATCATGGTAAAACATAATATTCCTTGGAGCCATATGAGAATGTCTCTAAGAATGTGTTGCAATCATGCCAATGATAACATTATAACCACAACAAGAATCAATGTAATCTTGACCAAACCCTCTATATAAGCATTTCAATATTCAATTTGGGCTGAGCTCAATATATAATAATTTCATCATGTCAACTGTGCTAAGCCCACTATATTGGCATAATGTCATATCAACTCGGCTTATCCCACTATATCATATTTTCATCATATCAGCTGGGCCAATACCTCTATATCATCATTTTAGCAATTGTCACAGATAATTTCCAACTATACAATCATTACAAACATTTAATTATTTTATAATTCATTAAAACAAGGATATCACAATATCATATCACATGGATCAATGGTAAATTAAGAAAAATACCATTGAAATTTAATTTACACATTTCTTATTTCAATTGATCATAACCAATAGCACAAAAATTATCTCAATAATCTCAAAAAAAAACATGATTCATTATGAATAAATAAAAAAAATCCATTTCATTCTAAAAAACCATTATTTCATTAAACAATTAATTTATATTCAAGGATTCACTCACAAGAATGGTTACTTCAAGGATGGTCAATTTCAAATTGTACCCACTGGGAATCCAAATAATTATTCAATTCATTAATTATAAATTTTCTTCACATGATATGTTGGAGAAATTTCAATATTTCAAAAACTAGAACATTTTATACTATATGGTTAAGGTTTAGGCCCTTTATATTTAATTGATGATCATATAACACCTCCAATAGATAAAACCCATGAAGAAACAATGAAGATGGTCATAATAAGGATCCTATATAAAAAATAATCAAGTTAAAAGACAAAAACAAACATGATAATGATCTGTATAGAGAAATTTTTTTAGAAACAATGGTGAGAACAAAAACATATAACAAAACAATTCATTAGGGATCCAGTGATTTATCAGGATATCTATAAGAGACGTTGGCACTCCAGAATCACCAGGATGGTACCCTGTAGTCAAGAAGAGAAATTTGAAGTGAGATAAATGTAAAAATAATTCATCATAGAAAACATTAAAAATAGATATTTAAGGAATTAAAAAACACTTAATATAATTACATGTTATGAAATTAATTTTTACGTGATACGCTAAAAACCCTATCACCTTGGCTGAACATATTTAAAATTCTCCAAACTATTACCCAACATGTAATCCATTTACATGAAATTTAAATCTTTTTTAGATGGTTTTTCAACCCATTTCTTTATTAAATAACTTGAACCCCCTTTAAGGCTTAACAAATTACCAAGAAACCACAGTAACAAAAGACCCACTTATACATGGACTCCATTAATTAAAATAATCATACTTCCGGAGACATTATTTCATATTCCCCAACAATGGATCTCTACGTGGATCCTCTCATGTTTTATAATGATTAATAAAAACCTAATACTACATTTATTCATCCCGCTAGACATTGATTATGAAAACAAACCCACTATGGTTTAAGGATGAGGAAAAAATCAACCGAAAAAAGTTAAATGGAAAACTCAAAGAGATGTGTAACTTGAAAAAATCCAAGATCATACCACATATCCAAATTTTAAATATTCATTTTTATTATTTCTAAATAAAGGGGTTTATTTACTTACATTAAAATATTTTATATACAGGTGAAATACTGTCATCACTTGATAATGAACAATTTATTATAGAGAATATCAAAATTTTAGTCACATATTTGAGTTTTCTGTTATCATCTATCAATTAATGTCCATTGATGTATCCCATATACTTTTCATAAGGGAAAATAATCCTAAAATAATTACCCATGAGAAAAATAAAAAAATAACAAATTTTTTAGAGGTAAGAATCTTCTCGAATTCTGGTATATTGTCTATTAATAGGGAAACATAAAGTATTATTTTCCATATATTTGGGAGAAAATTTATGATATTAAGATGGGTGAAATCTAAATAATTTTATTTATGGGATTCAAAAAATAATGATTAATATGTCTACATTTATGATTTTATGGACACATACAAAACATTTAAACATAATGTATCATTGACAGATTGTAGAAGAATGTGAATATTTTTTTTACTTATGTATATGATGGATGTTGGGTTGAAATTGTTTTTTATTCTCTATCAATGGTTTGGATATATTTGATATTTTATTATGTATAAGTATTTATCTACACTAAATACATAGAACAAGTGGAATGGAATTAAATTTCTTACAATATTGATAATCCACTCATAAATAATGGGATAGATTTATATCATAGTTGTGATTGTTATGAAATTCTAGAAAATATAATTAAATATAAATTAAAACAATTTACTATGGTTTATAACTAGTATATCATTAATTATTAATTCATTAAGGGATGGGGTTTTGATTTTCAAAAATCCAAATGATACATTAAATGTCCTCAAATAATTTAAAGATAAAGGAATCCTTTTAAAAGTGTAAATGAACTACTAAAAAGATAATTTTATAAAGTAGAGAATACTATTCTCTTAGAAACCAAAAGGGATCCCTTATTGAAAAAGATTCTTAATTTTTAATTTTTGGAACATACACATTGTAGTAGAACTCATATTTCCCAACCATATGAAATGTGTGGCGATCCACATGAATATAAAAAATTTCATACCAATTTTACAATAAAATAAAAATTAGGATTTTAATACTGTTAAATATAATAAATATATTTAATAATATCAAAATTCTAATTGGTGTCTAGTAAATCACTTAGTGATCAAAAATCCAATATATAATCAAAACCCACTAGAAAAAACTATAATAGGAACAAACGTCCACCAATGGTATAACTATCAAATACCAATCTTGAACCATTTTTAAAATGGTTTTCTATAATATGATACATAATTTATTCAACATTTTTGGTACTTTGGTATAATCCATAATGTTAGAAAACATAATTTAAGGATATGATGACAGGATAGATTTTAAAATAATTTTAGAAAATTAAAAAACAATGAAAATCATTATATGAATCTGTTATATAATCTATAGAATTTTGTGCACTTAGATAGATAAATTTTATAACCAATATTGTAATGATTATTGCGTACACCTATATCTAATATGTGAAAAACTAAAATAGATATGAAATCGATAGAATATAAAAATGGAAAATAGATGGAGGAATGAAACTATATGAGAATTATAAATATGTCAAAAAATATGAAAAGAAATGATATTGTCATAAGAAAATAGATGATTAGATTGAATGATATAAAATTTAAAATCATTAAATTAAAAGATATTTGAAACTCTTATGAAATATATAAAACATGGCTTATATAAGCCTCTTTTAATAATCATAGATAGATCAAGGGAAAAATGATATAATCCCAATATAATAAGTTCTTATATAAGATCACAAATATCTATATCAATAATGAATTAATTAATGTAATATTTCACATTTTTTTTGTATGAAAATATAAAAATTATTATCTAGTAAAATAAAATAAAATTAAAGGATCTAAAAGTAATCTCCCAAATATTGGACTGTATAATTTTAGTGAAAATAAAAAAATTACACCATCTAATAAAAATCGACGAATATCATTGATTCTACATATAAATATATTATGAATATTAGGTAACTAATTATTTGACATGGGATAAAGTTTCAATTTGATTCCATAAGTGTGTCTCCAATTTTGGTATTTGATGAAGGAAAAATAACTTTGGAATAAAAACAAATCATCTATAATAATGTAAAATATCTATGTATATTTATTTTAGATATTCTAATAACAATTGGAATGTTTATTCTTTCAGTTAATTTTTTTATAAGGATTTAAGGTTATGGGAATGTTCCAATTATCCATAGAAAACCATGAATTTCCAAGGATATTTCATTGAAATAACTGAATCAAGGAATATTAATATTTATAGTCAGTAATGAATAGTCCAATGTTGTTATGAATGAATATTATTTTGAGTATTTTCATATTGTTATATCTACAATGTATCCTTCCAACATAATTTTTTAGTAGGATTTTAATAAAATGATTTGAATTATTAATTATATATTGGGGAAAAGTATATAATATATTTTAAATTATTAGAATTAACTACAAAAAAAATAAAGATAATGTGAAAATTTTAACATCCCTAACCTTTATTCACATATTATTACATAATTATTATAAATAATTATCCAACAATCACTACCCAATATTGTAAATTATAGTGCCTTTGGAAATTAGGTACAAAATTTGAAAACATGAAAAAATAATTAATAAATATTTTATTTAAAATCCTTAATTAGATATTAACTCCTATTGAACTCTAAAATCATCATTAGGTAACCTATGAAAATACATAAACAAAATGGTTGAGCTGAAAATCATATCAATTGAATAAATATAGAAATAAAACATACCACATGGGTTAAAAGGCATACCATGGTGACTTGAAATGTGTAGAATAAGAATAAAAATAAATAATAATAACATATATAACATGGGGAAATATAATCATTGAATTATAATAATTTGGAAATAATATATACCATGAAATAAGCATGAGTTAAAGATAACTAGAAATACTATATCACATTGTGGACAAAGTCCCATAATAGAATCAGGTTCACTCCATCTCCCAACATGACTTCTCATGTCACTAAATATTACCCAGTACATAGGAGTTATATCTAGGTGAACCTATTATAACATGTAAATAAATATGTATTCCACAAGAATAATCATACTAAGGAAATCCAAAAAACAAAATGTCTATACATTGAATGAATTTTGCATCCTAATCATGTCAAGTGGTAAAAAAAATAGGTTATCTTAATGATGTACCTAAATGAATGAATTTAAAAAATATAAGGAAATTATAAGTTATGATAGTCACATATCATAATAATTTACATCTAAATGAATTTAAAACAAGTAAACATATTATTTATAAATCTTTATAAATTCAACACTTTAGTCTGGTTTAACGGAATGTTTAACTGATTCTTTAAAATGAAAAATAATAATTATTTATATACAACCAAAAATAATCCCAGATCTTTTTTCATAATAAAATTAGTGGTTTTAAAAAAAAATTCTCAAAATATATTTTGTATTGATATTGGAAATGGGTATGAAATCAGTAAGTTCCCTTCAATCGAACTTTCTTATCAGATAGAATTAATAAGGGATCGTTTTTGAAACATGTATTTCCCCATAAATAAATGAATTAATGAAATTTTTACTTGAGTTTCGAACATATGAACATAATGTATAATATTTTTATAAAAATAAATAAAAATTAAATTTATTTAAAGATATGGAATGTGTAATACGGAGGAAAAAATGGTGGCCTGGAATGAATCGATTATCTTCTGTATAAAATGGCTCAACACTTGATCATAATTTATTAGATAATACAAATAAGGAAATAAATTAATTAAATTATAACATTTTATACATGTATTTGATTGAATATAATTTAATTAAGTCTATTTATGTCCATTATGATGATTTGTAGTATTCAATTTCATCACTCAAGAGGGTTTGTTTTCATTGTTTTCATTATCAGTTCAATTGTATATGAGCATGGATGTTCATGTAAAATAAGGGTAATTATCAAAAATTGATGTTATATGTTATTAATAATCTTATATAATATTAATTGGTCTTATATTTCCTTTTTTTATATTTTACGAGTATAATTCATTAGATACTAACATAATGATAATCGTTATGATTATTTTGGCGTTTCTTTGATCATCACAAACTACTTTTGTTTTATTATTTACTATTATGTCCATCCATTAGTTATAGAACATAAAAAATGTTATGAACTACATTTATAATTTTTTTTCAACCATTATAAAGGTTTTATGGTCATCTTGTAAGGTGGTAATTTAATATTGATACACATCACCCATGAATGTTTTGAATCGATACCTCACGAATAATGTTTTCATTTTATTAGAACAAATGGGGGATGAAAGAGGAAAATGATGAATTTTATATTTACATAAAATTACACTATATATAATATAGTGTATTTTTCAATACACTTGTATTAGGGATGGTGAGGATAGAATATGAAAATCAAATAAATTGAAAAGAAAAATTAAAAAAAGTGGATTTTACCTCTTGAATTTATCCTCCTTGAGAACCTACATAGGGAAATGTTTTTTTCATTTCTTGAGATCTAGGACACCAGGATGTGGGGAAGAGTAGTATAAAAAGTATTTCACATAATTTGTACAAATCTTAAATCTTGGAAGGTGTGAGAAAAATAGGTTGTGAAGGGTGGTATTTATAGGGGTGTAGAGGTTTGTTTTCTCATTATTTTGTTCTATATTTTATTATTCTAGATCAAGACTATCAATGAGTTAAAATTTATCCCTAAAAAATTAAAATTATAAATGAAAATTTGATATGTTGGTTTTACATTATCCTTAAATCAACAATGACTAGAAAATTCATGTTTTTAGCTTTTATCATTAATTATCATATTTTACTATTCACCAATAATTCAAGTATTTTAAAAAAATCTCAATTTATTGACCATATATATTTTTTGATGTGTAGAATTAAAAAATTAACTCTATTTTATAAAAATAATTTTATTAATATGATAAATTTATTGTTTAATTACAATTATAATTTACTCGATAAATATAAATGAAACAATTATAACTAATTTTATGAGACATTGAAAAATTAATTAAGGTCTCATAAAATATTTTTATAATTATATGAAAAAATATTAATTTATTAATACATTTTATGAGAATAATTATTATATTAATTTATTATATTAATTATAAAATCAAAATTTAATATTTATGTCTTAAAAAATACCAACAAGTATTTAGTAATTTTTAAAACATTTATATTCTTGATCTATGAAATAAATATATCATATTTTCATTCATAAGATATATAAATTTTATTTATACTTTTAATGGTGATTTTACTGTTCAAATTTCTAAATTTATATTCATAATGATAATATTACTATTCCAATGTTCAAGAAATTATTACATTAGAACCGGTTTATTAACATTAAAAAATACCTCATATTTAAAAATTTATTCATTTATAAAATTTAAATTGTGTTATAAATGTAATTTTATTATATTTATATTATATAAAATAATCATAAGAAGGTAAAATTAATTTATAGATTTCTAGTTTATTACATTCTTCCCCCTTATGAAATTTCACCCTTGAAATTTTGCTTTACATAAATAGGTGTGGCTATTTATCCCTCACCTCATCCACTCATTCACAAGTTTCCTCTTTATAATTATAGTTCCACTATAGTACTTTGACTAGATGAGTATTATTATTCTATAGATTTTTTTCTCTATAAAACATGATCTTCTCTGGATTCCCCTCATAAGAGAGATCATTTTCTAATTTTACCACATCTGGATTTAGTACATGTGGAGGATCTTATATGTACATCCTTAATAAGGATACATGGAATAAATCCTATTATTGAGACATCGTAGGTGTAATTTATTATCGATGGGCCCTAACTCAAACATTATCAAGAATATTTATGGGGTTGATTTACCTGGGAAATAACATTCCTTTAATACCAAATCTCATGATCCACTTACATAAAGATATGTAGAGGAATATTATGTCTCTGACCTCAAACTCTAGGTCTCATCGACGATTGTCTGCAAAACACTTCTCTTAAATTTGGATTTCTTTAATGTGTTGCTAAATAGTTTTCACCTTCTCCATTATTTCATTAACCATGTCATGTCCTAGAGGTATACATTCCACTACTTTATCCCAGAAATCTAGTTTTCAGTATCATTTCCCAAAAAATAATTATTTTGGAGAAATTTCAATATCTAGTAGAAACTTTTATTGTAAGAGAACTCGGTTAGAGGAAGATATTACACCAACCTCCATTGAAGTCTATAGAACATCTCTACACATTTATTTTAGTGTCGAAATAGTTAGCTTATATTGGCCATTAATTTATATATAATTGATAATACTGATGTTCAGCTCAGTGTTTAGAGAGTTTTGGAGAATTTCCCAATATATAGAGGTGAATCTTGGATCACGATTGAATACAATCTATAATGTTACTCCGTACAACATTACCAATTTTTAAGTATATCTATATAAGTTGATACAGTGATAATTCCAGTATAATTCTGACAAAGTGAGTTGTATTTGTGAGATGATCCACAACTACTAATATAGCATTGTTTCCACTAATTTTCTATATATGTCTACTGAAAAAGTCTATGGGGATGTTTTCTCAATTCAATATCGGTATGGGTAATGTTTTCATCATACCCAAATAATTTTTCATTTTATCCAACACTTTCTAAACAAGCATGAACTATGATGTATATCCAATGATCTCAATCATCATATATTCCTTCCAGTAGTTCTCTTGGAGATCATGAAAAATCATTATGCTCCATATTTTAACAGAGAAGGTTGATCTAATTTCATCATTTAGAGGATTATTATTTATATCCAAAGTTTATGATACACATCCTCATGACCCAAATCTAATGAAACCAACCTCATTCATTTTTAACACTAATGATTTCCCTTTTCTATTTCTTATACCTTTTCCTAATTTTCCACACCATTTCTTTGAGATTCCTTTATTTTTTTAAATGATTTATGGTTGATAAATATTTTAAGAAAGGTATAATGATGTTACTTCATTGGTGATTCCAACTTCATTCATTCTAGGCCTAAGAATATTGGATACTTTTCAATTCTATTTATTGATGAAGATGCAGGAAAATTTCTTCTTAGAGAATCCCCCACCTTATTTTCATAAATATGATGATACTAGATTGAGCATTTATAATATTTGATGAGCTTTAACCATTATCTCTAGATCATATTAATCTTCTTATGTGTGAATTTATATCTATGGATCTTATAATGAGTATATATCTCACACATCTCCCTATATTGATAATTCTTCCAGATATTCAACGAAAAGATCATAGATTTCAACACCAGATCTTGTGTGGGATAGTTTTGATCAATCATTTTCAAAATTCATTTGGTTTAGTCTATTAAATAATTATTCATCAACATTAAATAGCCTAAGACCTTCTTTAAAGTATCACTGTATCTTCAAAATTGTTTCCCACATGTTCATATTGTCAATACTAGTGTAGGTATAAACCATTTTTTCATCTCCATGAAGTCGTATTCACATTCACTAGTCTTAAAACATTACTTTCATTCAAGATAGTTTTGTTATAGGGGCTGAAAATAATGAAAATTTATTCACAAATCATCGGTAATGCTCAGCTATACCATGGAAACTATAGATCTCCATTAAATATATTGGTTTGTCCCACTCAACAATTTCCAATGTCTTATAACATTCCATAAATATTATTCAACATGGGACTACATGCCCCAAGAATGACACTTCCTACATCTAGAACTCCCATTTTCTATAATTATCACAATTTTTCTCCCTTTACAATCTATTCAATATGGTATTCAAATTTTCTTCATGACCCTCCATTAAAATAGAGTATATCAGAATATCATTGATAAAGACTACCAAAAATTTGACTAGGTAATCTCTAATGACTATATTTATAAAATCTAGGTACATTGATAGAGCATTATTGAGTCCTAAGGACATCTCAATGAACTCATGTTTTTCATACCTCATTCAAATGGAAGTCTTGGGAATATCATTCTTCTTCACCATTAATTGGAGGTATCCCGAATGAAGGACTACCTTTGAGAAATACATGACCCCACAAAGTGGATCGAAAAATTCATCTATTTGGGAAGGGGAAAGTTGTTGATTACAATAATTTTTCTGAGTTCATGATAAGAAATTTATTTTCAAATTTATCTATCATTATTATTGACAAAGAGGATTGTTGCACCCCAGGGTGAATCACATGGTCGAATAAAACCCTTCTTCGAATTCACTTATAAAAGCATCTTATGTTCTTTCAAATCAATAGCGACCATTATTTAAGTTGTTTTTTGTAGAGGTACAGATCCCAAAATAAGTTTTATTGAGAAATAAATCTATTGGTACATTAATAAACCATAAAATTATTTGTTGAACACATCTGTATAGTCCATAACGATGGGAATATCATTAATAAAGAACCTCACCTTTATCTATATCATTGGTGTGAAATATTATTTCTCAAAATTTAAAGGTATCCAAAATTAAGACGATGATTCTAAATTATATTCATCGTCATCCTTAAATTATTTTCATAAATATATGATTCTTTGGGATGTGAATAGTGTTCTCCTTTTCTTTATAGTTGATGTTTTATTTTTATAAATATATTCAAGGTATTTCCAATATAGAATCGAACTCCACCAAAGGATGTAATACAATATTATTTTGGGAGTTTAGTCAATAATAATTAACTGGGTAACAGTTATATAATTTTAACATAATAATTTTCCCATTTTCTATTCCTACAGATAACCCAAAATCCATATATTAATGTGGTGTTTGAATTTTTCTACTTAACTTCCATGATATGAAAAAATGTGTCGAACTGAAATCAAATTTTGTATTCTCTATTATTAAATGAATAATGATTGCACCTATCATGATTTCATTATGATGTTCCACATCAGTAGTAGAAATAGATTTTACCCTTCTTTTTTTCTATGGAAGTTGTTGATGTTGATATCCTCCAAAAAATAGTGTATTATGAAAATAGATTTCATAATTTCTATATTCCTTATAGTTGAAACAATAAAATTCAAGGTGAGTATTGATTTGAACCATACATTATTCTTTTTCATTAGTTGGGATATTCATATCTGTTGGGAAAAAATCCCTCAAGGTATCATTGAAGCATTTTTGAGGTGATTGTGTTTGTTAACAAAGTGGACATATGTGTTGTGATTGTTGACAAAGAAAAACAATGACATCCAAATTTTTTGACAAAGGGGATTTCATGGTGGAATACTGAGTTCAAGAGTTGTGGTCAACGATCCATATTTGATTCAAGAATTTTGACAATGGAATGGATGATCTGGAGGCATTACAAAAATAAAAGATACAAGGTGTCTTCGTTTTCAAGTGATTGCCAAATTTTTGGGCCTAAAAATCAACAAATTAAGAAAAGTTGTTTTTGGAAAAGGGACTTGCACGGCGCATATTTAAAGTCATGGAAACTTGTGTGCCATCTATTTTTCAAGATTAGATCATCAAAATATGGAAAATGGATAAGGTTTGCACATGTATTGGTGATGTCGCGCATGTGACTTGTGCGCTGTGAAGAGACTTTCACGCTGATGCCTTGGATGCTTGTGAACATGCATGCATGTTGTTTTTCAATATCAGAACTTTAAAATATGGAAAATGAATGAGGTTCACACAATTTTAAATTTGGGTCGCACACGTGACTTGCCGAGGAAGAGACCTATGCACCGAGACTTGCATTTTGAGGGTAGACTTGCCCACCGTCGCGCAGGGTGTTCAAAATGACTATAAATACAGGACCACCCCTCCTCATTTTCAACAGAGTTAAACACATAGAAAATTCAGTGCTCCCGTCGCGTAGGTGTGGTGGTCGTGCAAGTGGTGGTGTGTCGCTCAAATAGGACTTACACACCATATTTGAATAAGGGCTATTGTTGTTTGTTGAGCGCCAATATTGGTTTGGTGTAAAGGGTAGTGCGTCGCGCAAGTTTGGAATTGAAGAAGCATGTGTCGCGCATGTGTCTAAGGTGGACTTGCATGCCAGTTGTGACTTGCGTGCCGATACTTGAACACTGGATTGGACTTGCAAGCCAAGTAAGGTAGATTCCCCGACAGTGTTTTCAGGCTACGTGGAAGATGAAAGTTTTCCTGATACCTTTAGTGCAAAGGGACATTAATCTATGGGTGAAAGTTGGACTTCAACAGATCATACACATAAAACTGAGTATGCATTAATTAGTTATAATGAAGAGACCATGATGTCTATAAACTATGATTGGATCCTTTCTAGATCATTGAGCAAAGGAAGAGGAAGAAGGTGATCCTCACCATCGGCAGTGATCCAGAGAGAGAGAAACAGGGAGTGGCCCTTGGGAAAGTAGTGAGCCAACCCTAATCCTTGTAAAGGTAGTGATCCTGGGACATAGTGACAGTGCCCGAACCATGTAATCCACAGCTAGTAAAGTTTAGTGGAATTTGGTACGACTGATAACCTGTCAGCGTATGCTTCGTGGACGTATCCTTTAGCGGTGAACCAAGTAAAAATTGATGTTTCTTGTGCTTGCTTTACTTCCGGTTTATATTGGGCTATAGGAAAGAGAGAGAAGATTGTTTTTCTTAACAGTGAAACAATATCATAACAGGCTTTAATTTCAAATTATTTATACCCTGATTCACCCCCCTCTCAGTGTATTCAACCTTGTGGACCTAACAATATCGATTTGGAAGTTATTAGACATATCCTCCTCTCAATAACATTTGAAGAATCTATTAGTTCTCATTAAAAAGTTTATAGGATGCTTATTCTCACACATTTGACCTTTGGGATATTTTGAATTCTTTCCTTCATGGGATTTATCAATTGATCCACCCATATTAAACACTATATTAATCTTTTTATCCCTTGGTTCATGAGATGAATAAGAGTTTTTTAATCTCCATTTTGACTATATGGGAACAATGAAAAATCTCCCCCTAACTGTTGAAATCTCGAGTAACTATTTATTTTAATAGATTCAGAAATACCCCACTAAAAAAGTGATAAACATTATTTTTGGTGTTCATGAAAATTCCCTATGCATATTGTGCATTCCTGTTAAATTTTTCCTCACGTGCTTTAATAGACACTTCTTCCTTTTTCATTAGTCTGAGAAACTCGCTCTTTATTTTAATACAAACAATTTGGGGAAATATTTATTTAAAAAAAATCTAGAAATCTCACTATTCCATTGAATTAAATACCACTTGGACTTAGTGTTCTTAATCAATGTCCACCACATATCAGATTCCCCATCAAAATGATAGACCACCAGCACAACATTACCTTTTTCTGATCATTGTATGACATAAAATATCTTCTTAGAGGAGTTAATCAATTATTCCATGAAGATAAAATCATAGATCTTATAAAAATAGGATGCCTCTGACACATGAGGGATTCATCTACATCATAAACTCCCTTAGGATATGGAGGATATTTGATTTAATTTAATTTATAATTCATATCCATATCTAGTTGAACAAGTACATTCATGAATATTTTATCACCAGTTCCCATCTAATTTGGCATATCATTGAGAAATCACCACATTTCCTATCACATTGATTATTTGACCATGTTTTTCTATTTCTATACATAAACTGTGAAAATTGATGTATAATTATATTGATTAATACAAAGATAATAATAATATAAAAAAGAAAACCTTGAACATATAAAGATAAACATGTAATAGAATATTATATCATAACTTGTGGCACCCTATGTTTCAATCTATGTTATATATGGTGATAAAATTATCCATAAGATTCATACTAAGGTGCTAATGTACTGATAAATAAATACTATTGGACCCTAATCTGATACGAAATATAACTTCCATAACCTTTTATATGTTTTATTAAATTATATTTATCATAATTATCCAGAAAACATAACAGTGGATCATAAATTCTATTTTATTTGGAGGAATATTTATAGAATTATAGAAAATGATAGAAAAATAAAAACACATATAATTTAAACTCCATATTTAATCAAAACTCTCATTTAGCTCAGACATATTCATAGGGTAACCTGGGGGATACACGAAAAAAAATGATGCGCTAAAAATACCAGTAAGTGTATAAACATATGAATAAATCATAGCACATGGGTTACATGGCATAAAATGTTGAAATTAAAGTAGTGAAAAATTAATAAAAATAAAAAATAATAACATTTTTAATATGGGAACATATAATCATGGAATCATTGGAATTTAATAATAACATATAACATGATATAAACATGATTCAAAACTAACTGCCAAGACTATATGACATAGTGGATAAAGTCCCTTCAAGGAATCAGGTTCACTCTATATCACAACATGACATCTCTTGAGGCTAAATGTTACCCAATGAATTGGAGTGATATCTAGGTTAACCCCTCATAATATGTACATGAATTTTTCTGGTGTATAGAAAATCATAGTTAAAAAATCAAACAAAATATTTAGTGTTACTCTTGGAATGAATTGGGAAACATAATTGTTTCAACGCACATAAAAAATAGAAATAACATAAATATTTCCATGAAAAAATGTATTTAAAACATACATGGACACTCATAACTGAAAATAGGCATAGTTTATGAAACTTTATGTAAAATTTTGTGAAACATGTAAAAATATTTTTAAAACTATAAAAATGAGCGAATTTAATGTGGTTTAAGGGAATGTTGTAATGATTATATAAAATAGAAAAAATAGAATTTTTTTTATAAAACAAAATATGATCCAAGATAAATTTAAACAATAAAATGAGTGATTCTGAAAAAATAATGGTGCATTAAAATAGATTTTTGAGGGAACTCAAAAATGTGTTAGAAATTGGGATGTTCCATTTAATCGAGCAAGATTATGAGGATGAATTATTAAAGGATCATTTTTAAAACATGTATCTCCCAATAGAAGAAGGAATACATGATTTGAATACATGATTTTGTAAAATATACATAAATTATATAATAATTCTATAAAAATTAATAATAATTACATAGGTTAAAAGAGAGATAAAGAGTAATACAAAGGAAAAATAAAGGTTTAGAAACAATCCAAAACCATATGTCTGAAACTATTTTCCACATGGTCTTATTATCTTAGCTAATGAATTTAAGTCTATTAATTAATTGACTAAATTTTTTTAAAAAATTTATTTTTCTTTTAATAATTTTATTATGTTCATTTATTGTCATTTTTGTGGGTTATAAAATTAAATTTTTTTGCTTTGGAGTGATTGTTTTCTTGGATTTCATGATCAGTTAACTTCTACATGAGCATGGATGTTTATGTAAAATGAGGGTAGTTATCTAGAATTGAAGTTATATGTTATTAATTAACATTTAACATTTTTATTGGTATTATATATCCATTGAGTGTTTGTTTTGAGGATGATTCATTAGATAAAAAGTTAATGACAGTCATTTATATTATTTTGGAAGTTAATTGATAATCACAAACATGTTTTATTTTATTATTTAGTATTATGTGAAATTTTTAGTTCCAGAACATAAAACATGGTATTAAATACATTTCTAATAAAATTCATACATATTAATGGGATTTGGAACATCATTTGAGGAGGTAATGTAAAATGAAAACATGTCATCCACATAAATGGTGAATCGACACCTCACTGATGATGTATTCAATTTTTTTATAATAAAATAGGTGGGAAAGGATTTTGATGATGAATTATTCTATTAACATGATAAACTTATACTATATATATGAAAATTATTTTTTATTCCACTTGGATAATGGGATGTGTGGAGAGAATAAAAATGAAATGAAATTGAAATGAAGATAAAAGAAAAAGAAAGAGGATTTTACCTTCTGGATTTCTCCTCCTTCAAAACCACCTTATGAAAAAGGGTTTTGTCTTATTTTGTAAACAAGGACTCAAGGATGTGTGGTATAGGTCTGGTAAGATTATTGGGTATATTCTTTACAAGTCTCAAAGATCAGAATGTGAGATGATAAGAGGTAGTGATGGGTAGTATTTATAGGGGAGGACATGGGTGGATTCCCATTATTTAATTAATTATTTTATTATTTTGGATCAAGACTATCAATATTTTCAACCATAATAACAGATATTCTAAAATAATGAAGTAGATTTTGAGATTTTGGGCTTACATCATGCATACATGAACAATGATAAATAAATCTTTTGTTTACCTTTTATTGGAAAATATTGTATTTTACTATACACTAAAAAATCTTGTATTTTATAAACATCCAAATAAAAAAAATTCATTTTTTAATTAGTAGAATAAAAAATAAAGTACATGTTATGAAAATATTTTTCTAAATATGAGAAATTTTATTTTTTATTTAAAGTTATCATTTTCCGGAATAAATAATAATTTCAAAATTATAACTGCTTTTATAAAACATTAAAAAAATTAATTAAGGTATCAAAAAATTATCGTATAGTTATAAGAAAACAAAATATTATTTTATAAATAAATTTTATGAAATTATTTTTTCTTTTAATTTATTATATTAATTAAAAAATTCAAATAAAATATTTATGACATACAAAAATACAAACACATAATTAATAACTTTTAATAAATTTATTTAATTGTTCCATTAATTTAATACATCCTATTTTAATTTATATGATAAAGAAATTTTATCTCTACTTTAATAGGTGATAATACTATTATATTGTCTGAGTTACTATCTCTAAGGGTGATATTACTGTTCCAAAAGTTATATTTCAATTTCATTGGTACATGTTCTATAATTTTTTCAAATACTTCTCAATTGATTTTTCCCCATTTATAAATTATTTATTGTATTGTCTATGTGATTTTATGACATTTATACAATTTAACATAATTTTATTATGGTAAAATTCCTTGATATAATTATGGTTTGTTTCAAAATTTATCAATTGAGTATTTCAGTGATTTACACCCTTTAATAATCATGTGAGTGATAAGTGATCTATATACAATACCAAATATTTATTTGATTGTTTTATATATTTAATGATATATTAAACGTGAAAAATAATGTATCATTTTTAGTGTAATGAGGGGAAATGTTTTACAAATGATAAGGAAAAGAAAATAATCATTATCTCTAGGTATCATTGAAATCAAAGACATTAACCCTACTATTTTTACTAACACGGTGAATTCGGATGAAGGGATGAAATATCATCATTAAACAAAAATTATATTTAAATACAAGTTGATTTTTTTTAAAATAATAATATTATTTAACTTGATGTGTTTTTTTAAAGATGCCAAATCAAAAACAGAGCTTCTGGAAATTTCTTAAAAAGGTGAAAAAAAGTACATAGAAGTAGTGAATCGGGTCAAACATCATAATTTCCCTCATTCATCAGAAACTAGAAAAAATAATATGACATGTCAGTCCCATTATCATAGCCTCTAGAAAATTCCCACTCAGGTTGATACTTTTCTAGATTAAAGGCCTTTAGGAAAATTGCTTCAACCATTCTTGACATCTTTAAAGATGATCTAGTAGAAATGTTCCTATGTATATGATAGTAGTCCTTGTGGGGTCTTCTCTTTAAAGAAATAAAGGTAAAATCCTCATAATTCATCATTCTTTCCTCTCCACCTATTACGACAGCCATGAAATAGATAGTTCCACCACTATTTGGAGCAGTGAATCTATCCTTTATTCATTCATCATATTATACATTTCCCTATTTACCAATTACAGTATAATAATTCAATATCTTAGGGACTTCCTATTGATAATAAAAATATTATTGTGCATCATTATGATTAGATTCATCAACCAGAGTGGGCATATGAATCAGATTCGATGTTGAAGGTTCTTTTACCAATTTAACTTGTGTATTATAAGGACCACTATGAGATCATGTAATAGACAAATCCAATATCATCTCTTTTCCCTTAAGAGACACTTGAGATATAGCTTTCTCTAAAGTCAAAACATCATCAACAATAGGAGTTGTCTCTTTCGGGGAGTCACTATCCTTATCAGTAGGCATGGACAAAGATGAGTCTTTCACAATTGTATTTAATCGACAAAGGTTGGAGGTATGGGTTTCACATCCTACACTCCATACACACAACATTCTCTCAGCACGTATCCAAAGAGTGTCTGACATCTATACATTTAGTAAAGTATGTTTGATTTTTCTCGTAGTCAACATCAATTAAATTGTTATCTAAGGGAGTAGAGAGTGTTTCCTTTTCAATAAGAGTAGTGTTGAGATATTCTTCCCCAATAATTCTCACAAAGATACAATATCTGACATCTTCAGTATCTTTATCAATACAGATGGTGGTCCTAATTTACATGACAATGTCTTGAAAAATCTTTGGATGCCAAAGGACATAGTTGAGCCCATGATGAAGAACCCACACATGAGAAAAATCATTTATTGCATGCGAGACATTAAAATCTAAAGACCATTCATGAAAATGAAGAAACCCATGTTTTAGAAACATTGGGCGAAATATCTCATCAAGAATCATGAAGTAATAATATCGAAAAACAATAAAAAATCCACTACCAAGTGAGATACATTTCCATCTATAATAACCCCATAGCATGTAAATTCTACATAACTAATACTGAATTTTCCATGGTAGCGCACCTTTGGGTAAGACAATGTGTGAAATTAATTAATTTTTCCCCATGATCAATCTCTTAGAAATCATAGTGGGATTGGCCTCAACAAGAGAAGATGAACCCTTGAGAAGAATTATTATACTACTGATGAAATTAAAAATTAAAATTATTTTATATAATAAGGTATTACTTTACTACTTTTAAATGAAGCATGTTTCCCGCCATAATCAAGATATTATATAATTAAGAGAATACTCTTGAAATCATGTGCGAATATTGTGATTTATTTTTGAGAATCCTTTTTGGATAAATGTTTGTTAATAAATTTAAATCAATATATTACATGTCACATGTTTTTAACAAATTTGAAATTAATTATAAAACATCGTAGGAAGAACATATAGTAGTGGTATTTTATTTTGACGTGATAAAATTTTATATCGTATTTCCCAATATAGAAGAATACAATAATCATGTTTAGTTTACATAAATAAAAAATAAATATAATTTATATTATATTATTATATTATGGACTCTATTTAACTATGTTTTTGACCTCATAATGTAAAAAAAGTATGTATTATAAAATTTTATAGCTGGTCAATGTTTAATATTGACATAAATGAATGAGGAGGATGACAGAAAAAATAATATACCCAAATATTATATATTTTTTATGATTAAAATACCCTCATTGATGAACTCAATTGGTCAATAATCAAACATTTATAGAATGGTATTTCTTTGATACAGTTCCAAAGTATGAAATTTTTCTTTTGTTTAGCTAGAAATCCAGATTATTTAATTTTAAGGAAAAAACTAATATTCACTAATTATTTATATCTAGTAAGTATATGTGGTTCGTTATTGAAATTTTTCTTCAAAATTAATGTAGTATACTCATTGATATAAAAAAATTTCCAAATGTATAATTATGTCTATAAACCCCCCCCCCCCATGAATCTATGATTGATCAACCTAATCTGATTCACTAACATGAGCTTACATAGATTTAACCACCAGTTGTACAATATATACATAAAATTTCATTCTAAAATTTTTCATATAAAATAATATCCATTAGAAACATTTGTTTTACAATGTTAATCCATACTTACATGATATCCTTAGGGTATAATTAAATCTTCATCAAAGATGTCTCTATGAATTGACCCCTATGTTCTTATAAAAAAACTACCTAGAATTTAACATCAATTTAAACAACATACAACATAGGGAAAATGAATACATCATTGTGTGTCATAAAACCATCAATTTATATTGTAAATCCCTATTTGTAGACCATAAATCATTCATATGTAACCGCTAACATTATTTTTTTCCTCCTACATAGTATAGTAGAACTCAAAAGCTCTGAAAAAAACCACCATTGAAAAACATCTAATACATCCCTAAACATTCAAATCCATATGAAAAAATATATTATTTTCATAAATTCTACAAATATCATAGGTTTATCCACACTAATAATGCTATATATAAACATTATCATACCAAAATTCCCAAAACATAAGAAAGAACTAGTTTGAACGATATGATAAGAATTTATAGTTCATTAAAGTTACAGATAAGGATTTTATAGGGTCACCTTATCATACACATCATTTAACAAAATAAATGTGACCCTATGATATCAAAAAATTATTCCCTAGTTTGTATCATCCAAGCACCAATACATCAGGCAAAGACCGGTCAGCTAAACATTATTAGTGGTCCAAAATATGTTTTCAAATTACATATGGAGATGAATATTTATTATTTTAATATTTTATCATAAATTTCAATTATACCATAATGTAGTGAAAAAAGAATAAGTCTTATAAACTACATTTTTTATGAATGTTATATGGATCACAAGTTCATGAAGTGAACAACATACAATTAAATCCATTTATGATTACTGGTAGAAACCAAGAGAGATATCCATGGGAAATGATGTAAAGAGGAGATTAATTAAGGGAAATGATTTAATGAACATAATCCTTAAACAAAATATTCTAAGGACATATATACGTACTAATTTATTTAAACATTAATAGTGGGAAAGATAATTGAGCTATTTGGGTTGCCTATAAAAAGATATTAGTATTCATGTTGTTATATAACGTTTATAATTAATTTTTAAATATTTATATATATCATTTTTTATTTGGAATCAATCATCTTTATTATTACCCTATTATAGTTCCTAATTACAAATAAATTTATCTTGTTTTTTATGTATTATTGTACCCTTAGTGGTGATTTAATGGGGATTATGTGTGTTTTACCTTAGTCAATGTATCTAATTTTTAATGTTTTAATACTATTCTTGGGTGTAAGTGTGTGGAGATGATTTTCAAGTGTAGATCCTCACTCTAAATCTTTTAACAATTGTGTTACTCCCTTAATATCATGAATATCAAAACCTACCAATAAATTATTCCTTATCACTAATTATTGTAGTGAGTGCAGCATGATTTTAAAAATATGTGATTTCTAACATCTGATTTGGAAAGTTCAAATTTTTAATCAATGAGTGTTATTCTGAAATTTACAATACTAGAAATAATTAAATAATGTAGTTTTCATGGATATATGGTTGAATTAGTGTTCACGTTCATTAAAAGTTATTATTGGTAAGTGGATGACTAATTTGAATTCCTATTATTCAGTGAAGTAATTTATAATAAGAAGATATGATAAAATGATACATTATAATTAACCCTAGGAATAAATAAGATTATTAAGAACATTAAATCATTAATTTGATATTAAATTATTTTATATAATTTGAAAATAAAATCTCAAACGTCTAATTATTAACATTAAAAAACTATAATAAACATATAAATAAGTCATAAGAATAATGACTATTCTTTTACATTTGATATGCATATGTTGTGGTTAGCTCCATTTAATCATACATTAGATTTTTAATTTATATTTTATAAGGATAATTTAAAATGGGTTTTCATCAAATTTAGAATCATTACCTTGGACTCCATGCATTTATCTGATTTATCATAACATTGGGTCTGTATAATAAATTTTGGTTTTCATTAATTATATTTTATATGCTTCTTGAAAAATATAGACAAGAATATTAGGTAATATATTCATGATAAGATATATTATCATAATTAATCTATGTTATTAGATGTAACATATATAGAAAAGAGAGGCATAAAATAATAAATGGTAGTACCCATGTAAATAACCTCCACCATTCTTTTCATTATCATAATTAATTATAACTCCACAATTAAAAATATTTGTCCTAGATTTGTGTCGTGATGGGTTAACTCTTAATATTTTTTCTTGGGGTGTGTTAGTGATGAAGAAGAACATCAAATGAACATGTTATGGTTAGTAGTCATTAGTCATATAAGTGACCCTGGTAGGTAATATGATATGGTTTGTGGGGAACGAAACCATGTAATAATAGGATAGTTATTGGGATTATTTATTAGGTTTATTACCCATGGATGTTGGGTAATTAAAACTTCTATCATATCCAATTCTCAATAAAAATTTTGGATGTGTTTATTATTATTGATGCAAAGCATCCACAATTGTGGTGTTTTCAATTAAGGTAAGAGGAAATTTACATCCATGAAACATTAACCTTAATTGATTATATGGAGATATTTATATCAACAAAGTGGACCTTTATTTTCAGGATCCTTCCTTATTATCACCCCGTAGTTTAAAATTCTTCGCATTGAGTTGTTTAATGATGGGTAACATCCTGATGATTTTCCCAGGGTGTGTGTGAGTGAGAAAAATCACAGTAAAATAACATGTGTAAGAATTTTGTGGATTATCAGTACTTAGAAAAGTAACCCTATTATGTAATAACATTTGTCATCCTAGAAATGAATCCATGAAATTATAGGAGATCCATGGGGGTAGTTCCCCAAGTATACATCTAAAGGAGGTCATGTCATAACAAAAGGGGTAAATAAACTCATTATAATATAGAAAACGTCATAAAAAATAAATTTATCGACTAAAAAACTTATTTATATGTATAATAAAATTTGAGATATGTTTAATGTTACAAATGGAAACCACGCCTAAAATAATAAGAGTATACTTTTGGATGGTTATAGGTGTAGGAAATTGATACGAACATTATATTCCTCTATTTTAGTCATGTATAATGGGTAAACACACAATAAAATAATTTCACTGATTGATATAATTATATATTGAAAAATAATTGAATTATTTGGAAGTTAGGCACATAAAAATGAAATTCATGATTTATAGGGGAGAGAAATATAAGTTACAACACTACTCTAGGTGCCAATAGGAAAAAATAACAGAAGAATAATATATTCATAAAAAAGTGTATTTTTAGAGTAATATTATTTATTATGAAGAGAAGTTAGATAAGTTTACAACAATTTATTTTCTAATATTCATTATTATAGAGGTTATGAATTTGGATAACGCATATAAAAATACTTATTTTTTAGAAATTAAAAAATTCTGGATAAATTTTAATTAATTTTTTTCGGATGAAGTGCATACTGAGTTGCTTTGTTTTAATAGAAAAGAATAAGTATTTTGGTTATATTTAGTTGATGATTTTTTTCCCTTGAATAATCCATATTTATTATCATGTTTTTTGATGAAATATCATAAAAACTATTTTTTCATTCCACAAAAAAGAAATTTATGGACGCAGGGAACAAATATACAAAGACCCATGATGAAAAAATTAGGGCAACCCATCATGCATTGTACCCATATCATTTTTTTCCAATAATTAATATAAAAATAGATTTTTGTTATTAAGACAATAAATATTTTACACTATTAATGGATTCTATAGAAAAATAAGAAGAAATATATACTAAATGGGAGGAATAATGATTTAAAAAAAGAATGTAGGAAGCTTTGTTTTGTGTTAATCCCATGGAGAAAAAATGAGGAAATTATATAATGAAATAAAAAACTAAGGAACACTGTCTTAAATAAGAATAATATTATTCTTTGTATATATTTGATAAAAATACACAATATGTTTGAACAATTCATAGTAGATGTAGTGGGATTAGATACCTATTCAAAAATATTTCTACATAAATGTCACAAATTACTGTCAAATTCATTAATAGGATCACACAAAATAGTTTCAAATTAATTATTTAAATAATATAAATACCTAGATTATTTACTTTTAATTTTATTCCCTTATATAATTAAGCCTACCAAATGGATTATCAGTCATGTTGATGTTGTAATCAGTTTTGGAATACAATAAATGAATCTTAAATTAGTATTTATGTATTCTATATAGAAATAAAAGAATTATTTAAGATACAAGGGGTTCTAGAGCATGATAATTTAGTGATTCACTGCATTATCCTTTAACATATTGATTGAAAAAAAATTATCTCTTAAAAAACTAAGAGAAAAGGTTTATATATATTTAATTATCTCCCGAAAACATAATATAATAACTAGAATGTTTTAAATAAATCCCTATGGGAAATATTTTTTTAATTTTATTTAACATTAAAATAATAAGAATAAATTATATACATATAATTTTTATATTAAATATTTATTCTAATCATGATCTTAGATTATAATAAAACAATTATAACATTAATATGAAATTAGAAATATTAACCATTTGATGAAAACACAAGTCACATATCTCTTAAATTATAACAAAATATTAACTATTATTTTTAGATGGCATGAAATATTTAAATGTAATTTCATAAATAAGTAAATTTTATATATTTAAATTCAATTGAAATATATATATTTGATCATTAACAAGATCCAAATACTCTCATAAAATTATCACACATTGAATAATAATACATTCAATTGATAAAATATAGATATTTTTTACACACAAAACATTTTAAAAATATATATTGTAATATATATATATATATATATTGAAATAATTTTATTAATGTATTCATTTTAATATACTTACAAAAATATTTATTGAAAAAAATATTTTCATAAATTTGTGAAAAAGTAAATAAATTATAAAATTCATCTAAGATATTCTAAAATTAAATATCTCATGATTTGTCTTTTAAATTCATTTTACATTTAATACTTACTATTTTATTTAATGGGAATACATTTATTCCTTAAAATAAATTTAATTGGATTTAATGAGCTTCTATATAGACATTATATTTGACCATAAATGATATTGTCCTCATGGGACTGTGTACAACCCATAAACCAACAATGTTATCTGGAAACAGATCATGGCTATAAAAAATAAATGATGGTTCGTGACATATAAAACTAATCATAGTTGATATTGTTTAATATAATCTCTATATTAATAGATATCTCATCAAACATGTTCTAAAAGGTGATATAATTATAGAGGATTCATGAATCTATTTTTTACATTTTTAAATGAAAATTTCTATAAACTAACACGGACATATACATCTATAGAACAATTAAATTTTAATAAAAGGGCCAAAAATATCTTCTTTTATTGATTTGAGAGAGACTAAATTATTCTTGACTATTTAATTTGTATCATATCACTTTTAATTCAACTAATTCATTATATATATCTATCATAAAATGTCAACACAATTTTAATCAATATATAAAATTAAAAGATTAGTGATACAAATTGTTAATTATCTCAATTAAAATGTCTATTACACATGCTCATAGATATGAATATCCAAATTAACATAAAAACTGAAAACTATTTAGTTTTCATGTTCTCATATACCTCATTATCGAAGATCACCATGTTAAAATTTCATGTGAAGATGTCACACTGGTTATGATCACTCATAAACTAAAAGCCATACATATTTAATATCCCATCAAATTGATGTATCAACACCATAGGATATATTATTTGAGAATAAGGTCATTTAATATTTAGTTTCCATATTTGTATAGAAAATTTTTATCCATTTGATGTTATATTTAATCCAAATTCATTATCACATTAATGGTAAATAAAATAATAACCACTATGTTTTAAGAACAAATATATTCATTTAATAAAAAGTAAAAAAAATCAATCTGTAACATGGAAAAATCAAATGTAATATCACATAAAAAAGTTAAGTTTGCAAACAAAATTCAATTCTCTAGCACTAACATCAAATTCATGCTTCCATGGTGGTATGAAATTAATCACTAGAATTTATAAATTTCAAATTATCAATATATTTATAAATTCGACCTCATATCAATGAATAAAATATTAAGAGATTATATTTTTAAAATAGTTGAATTTTTTCTTTTTAGATTTATAAAATGATGCAATTGTTATTGATTTTTCAAATTTGATACAATGAGTTAATTTATGCTTCACTTTAATATTGTACTATTATTATCATAACTAGGATATCTAATTAAACAAAACATTCAAGAAACCAGTTATGATTTCTATTAAAAATTGTTTCTTATGTTCCCTCATTGATTATAAAAATTTGGTAACTATGATAATTTCATAACATGATGTTTGTTGGAAACAATTCATAAATATTCTTTTATTTAATATATTTTATGTATTATTTATTTTTATCGAATTTATATATAAAATAATGATTATTTTTCATTTTAGTTCTATTTGTTTTTAAATGACTCATTACTTTCATATTAGATAGTTTAACATGCCCATTAGTTAAAGTAACAATCCCAATTGAGAGTGATGTTCACCACATGTTCACAATAAAGCCCATATCAAACTAGCTCAGTATCATTCACAAGTTTGAGTTTTCAACTTTGTATCCACCCCATATTCCAAGTCACAGAAACACTACATAAACAATATTATCATACAAAAAGACATCCAAAAGAATCTAATGTTTATATCTATTTTCTAAAAAACCATTGGGAGGTCAGAATATAGTCCCTTGTCAATATATATTGGTATTATATATCAATTAATCAATTCAAATTATAAAAAATTTATAACCATGTAGATATATTATTCAATCCATGATCAATTAATCCTTAATGGTTTACTATGACTATTTTATTGTGGACTGTGATCAACACAAATTTTCAACCTTCATGGTTCTACAACACTCGGAAACATCAATTCATGAATCTTGTGCGCATTAACAAGATTACCCTAGAACCAGTGGAAAATTTTTCTATATTATATCAATTTCAAAAATCATATATTTTTAATTACTTATTTTTAACTTGTAATATACAATAATACTATGATTTTGTCTATCTTCACAAAATTAAAGTAACTACATGATTTTTTAAAAGTACTGACTGGTGTAGATAACTCGAGCAATAAATTAGTCGTTTAGAACAATTTTTTTAATACCCACCTTCTTATTAGATCTATGTGAGTATCCTAATCCATTAAATATGACCCTATTTTGATATATCCTAATACCAATCCATGATCCTAGATGAAGATGAGTTTTATTTTCCAATTATAATGATTTTCCCTTTTTTAAAAATAGGCTCACATTCACTTAGAGATGTTTTTATAAAAAAATCAGTATATCATAAAGAAGTAATACAAATAAAAAATTTCATTCTCGAATCGTTACATATTATAAGTGGAGCTCGACTAAGGAAAACATTCACCATAACTATATGTTAAAAAACCATTTAAAAAACATAGACAATCAGCCATCTTGGAAAAATCAGGATAATGAAGAAAATATAGTGGTTATTATGAAATGATTATACACACAAAAAATATTCCTTGGACATATTTAGATTTTAAAATAAATTTAATTTATAATTTAATGTGTCCAGATTGATCTAATGTAGTTTCCTATAAAACTAATGCAAGAGATGTTTTCCGTACATCCTAGAACTAATCAATATTTATATATATATATATATATATATATATATATATATTATTTTTAAAATTTCTTATATTCCCCATTCTATAATCACTATTCCAATTCCTCCATAAATTTTTATAAAGTATTTGGTTTCTATGACCACATTTGGGTGGTTTTATGTGGATTATAATGGTTTCCTTGAGTTTGAGTAGGAACATTGAAATTTGGTTTTATTTCTTATTTAGATGTGACAAGTGTTTATGTACTGACAATAGTCATCAAATTATATCCGATCACTATTATATTACTACTACACATCATTTAATATCAACGAATTTTAATAATATATTCCCCCACTATACTAGTATATGTGAGGTATTTTGGAGTTTAAAACTACATTATCCTTGTTGAGAATTGTTTTGAATTTTACTACATTCAATAAAGAGATTTAATTTCTTATTCCCATGGAGGAAAATTGAATGACTAGTGAGTTGAATGATACTTGGGTAGAATAGTGTTATTATATATGAAATAAAAATAGGGGTAAGTGGGTAAATGATATCGAGTGCTTTTATTGAGTTAATAAATTTAGTATAAGAGACAAATATGATGTAATGTATATTAATTATAATCAATACAATATATAATTATTCTATAATTATGTTATATCATTTCATTGAAATTATTTTAAGAAACATTAATAATTAAATCCCATGATTTACATTAAATTATTTTAAAATATTTTATTAATAAGTGATAGTAATAGTTTGATTTTTCATAAATTATATGGTCATGACCAATGTATATATCTTAATTTTTATTTATGTTATTCTAAACATATTTTTGATAAATACACTTTTATAACCTTTCACATCCATGGGAGTGGAGGTTTTATATATTGATGATGAGTTCTTAAAAGAGTATCTTCTTAATATTGTTTTAATATAAATTCTTTGATTTTTTTTAAAATAAATACAACATGGAAAATAAAACAGCATACCCTCAAGTGACATGTACTCATAGGAAGATATATTTAGTTTCCTTGGAATATTATTTTTTAGATAACCCATTTGTATTCGTGTTATAATAAAATTGAATTATTATGTTTTGTGTGATAGTATCCAAGGTGACGATAATTGTATAATAATTTATTCCATAGCCCACCAGATGAGACCACGGGCCCTATCAAATAGTTGATGAGATGTTACCAAGTAGATTCTTTTTATCACATTATCCAATGATATAATGGAAAATGTGATAGAATTTAGTCAATGAAGATGAATATAAAATGTTATATAATGAATTAAAATGCATAAAAATATTATATTACTAACTATTTTATTTTTATGAAATAATTTTTAGATGCTATTACCAAAAACCTTTAACAAATAATATGTCCTTCGGTGTGTGTATTATGATTATAAACGAGTTGATGTATAGGGGTTATAAATTTTTTATTGATTTTTTAACATATTCTTGATGGAAAAATTATTTTTTCAATATAAGAGTCCCTAGACTACTCATTAAGGATCAATGTTATCACATCAACAATAGCATGATGAAGATATCTTTAAAAAAAATTAATTATACACAGTATAATAACACATGATCTTATTTAAAAATATCGGAATATAGAAATATCAAACTCATGGATAAATATCAATTGTGATAGAAAATTGAAATCGAATAGAATAAATTATTGTAATATAATAATTACCCTTTTACAAGAATATTAGAAAAATGTTTAAATAATAATTTATATGTCACTACCTATACTGGTTTATGAAAATACATCTAACATTTTAGTTTAAATTAAGAAGAAATCATTTTGTGGAACAAAAAATGTGAACATGAATTTTCAAAAAGATAGAATAAAAAAAATTCTACAACTAGATAATTTTGAATAATTTTAGCAGTGTTACCTAGTATAATTAAAGAATTTATATTATAAAGACCAAGAGATGGTATGACTTATATTTCAATCAAAGATAATTCATTCCCTAATACATTGAACATTTATTTAACACATGAATGTAATTTATTCACATAAAATAAATATTACATTAGTTATATCCCTTTATAGTTATTAAAACCTCCCCTATAGAAAAATTGAGATTCAATGAGAGAACAGACAATAAATAAAGGTCAAGGAAAAATGGTTGAATATGTACTTATTTAACTATCTAGAAGGGGATAACTACTCAATAATATTTTATTGAAGAAAAATTATATTTTCATTTATAATCATTAAATAAATAATTGACATTGAGAAATCACATTTATTTTTATGAAAATATAAAAAAATATCAATTTTGATGAATTTTCATTGTTAATTTCTTATTAAATTAATAGGTTTAATTTAAAACAATTATTGGAGTGACTAGATAACCCCTCCTATAATCCATATCCATTGGAAGGAAAAACCAGGAGTGGAGTTATATAATTAATTTGAACAGAGTTTCCAATGTTAATGCAATATTATTTATATTTATACAAAACCTTGATGTTTTTCATAATAATCAATTTGTGGATGTTCATATGAATCATTATTGATAATAAATGGAAAATAACAATATCTATAGTGGTTGATCTAACTATTTTACTTATAAACTCCAACTATGAGGAAGAATAATGCTTTTCCGAAATACCAAAATTTCATAATAGTTTACATATAATTCATTACAACTATGACAAGTCCTCTCCCGATGACCCCTTTCCAATTTTTTAAAATACATAGACTCAAAAAACAAACTATAACAACCTCAATATGTTTAAGAATTAGTTCCTTAGTCTATAATATCAAAATTAACACCCCAATAATTAAATTTCATAATTTAACCAAACCATTGTGGTATATTTTTAAAAAACATTAACATCATCCATGTTATATTTACACATATCCTATTATTTATTGAATTTTTTCAGTAATAATTATGTGTTTTATCATGTTTATAAAAAAATAATTTCTATACTTAATCATTAATTTAATTATAATCCATTAAAAACCCACCGAGATGATTTTTAACCCATAAGCTATTTTAGTTTAATTTAACGAAACCATAAAAAATATAATGAGTTTTCTAAACCCCAGAAAGGGAAATATATCTTTTAAAATAATTCTATAGAATGATGTTATATAAATATATCTCTTTAAAATAAATAACTCATTTTGAATATGATCCAAACCTAAATGTTTCATCGTCCTAATTACTTTTCATGGGTTATCTAATGTTAAAAAAACCAAGACCCAACTATCAAACAATGAGAAATTTTCTTATAAAAAATATGTGGAATCATTGAAAATACACTACAGCCTTACATAAAAATAACATCACATGAATTAAAAACATAATAGTTTTTCTTATAATGTAAAAAATAACATAATTTAAATATTCATGGCCATTATACCTGAACCCCCCCCCCCCCCGCCTTCATGATTACCTCTATACAAAACTCACTCACCCTCACTGCATCCCTAAAAACATGACTTAACAATCCTTCAACCTTATAATCACTTTATAAACTTCATTCAATATTTACAATCCCTTGACCTTCCAAAAAAATTATTTTACATATTTCACATAAATATATATCTCTTCTTATAACAATTAACAATTTTTTCATCATATGTTTAACCCCATCAAAAATTTGTTACATAACTAACGATTCATATCTTATATGTTAAATGAGAATATAATTAAAGATAAAATAATACCAACACAACCACCTATAATTAAATTCCATTTCCCATGAAACCTCACAAAGGGACACTACAAAATTCCAATGAATTTAAATTTCCACCCTAAAACAATCCTCCACCCCCACCTTTATCATAATCTCATAACAACCACCAATAAATAACAATTCCCATATATATTCTTCATCACTAGTGAACAATACATTATAATAAAAAAATCACTCAATAGTACATAAATTTGATAGATTACTTGGGAAAACGATCAAAAGGATATTCAAATATTATCAATTGTAATACAAGGTGGAGAGAAAGATTATGTATCAAAAAAAATTCAATGATATAAAGTCTACTGTGAGGAAAAAATTTGAAATGATTAATTTTCAATCAATTTTAGTCACTAAAGAGACAATAAAACAAGTGATTATGATATATTTTTTAAATACTTTAGCTTAATATAAATAATTGGTTTTATTTTTATTTATGGGTTATATTTTTTGATTGAATACAAAAAAAATTATGTAATGTTATCATTTAGAATATATCTTTGTTTACATCATATGAATTTTCATGATTGGTTTTATATCCTCTAATATAGGGTTATTTTTTCCATTTTTAATGTTTTAATTAGAAATATTAGAGAAATCCAATCAAGATAAGTCTACAAATTTATAATTAAATGATATGACAATTTGATTGATTTATAAAGTCATTAATAATATGGGTCTACAAAAAGTTGACTGTAAATGGTGTTTTACCAGATGTATGTGTGTATTTTATACTACATTTAAGAAATTAAACCTTCGATCATGGTAAAGGGATTATCTTTCTTATTTGGGGGGGGAGACAAGAAAATTACCATGGGAGGCCATATTATAAAAAATAAAGCCAGGTTATTGAATTTTTATATTCATCAATTCCCCTCACTTAATTCAGGAAAACTTAGATGTATAGTATGTTAACTCTATATGATATGAGAATGTTAATTAGTATTCTATATAAATATGTTTAGCGATTTGTTGACACAACACCTCCTATCTATAAAGAACAATCCCAATACCATACTACTAAAAATATTTTGAAATTATGTTGTTTATTCATATCACATCATCGAAATCCAAAAATGAAATATTCTTTCAGTATTTTGTTGATAAATCTATTAATCAATTACATTTATACAACTGTTATGAAAATCTATGTGTTTTAGCCTATGTGAATACTTATTGAGAAGGATAGAGTTGATACTGAATTTATTTCCATTATTCTTCAAAATATATGACATGATAAGTAGAAAACCAGAATATAAATTATTAAACATGATTTACTAAATTTTTCATAAACTGTATCCACACCAATATGTGAGGTCATTCAAAGAGTTTCTCCTACCAATGCATCATTGTTATACTATTCAACCCCTAACGTGAATACACTAATACACTATATTATTATTCCCCATTCTTTAACATAATTACACCCCATTGAAAAATAAATTGGCAACATTAATTCTTCCAAAAAAATAAAAGGTTTAAGGAAATATAAAAGTATGTTAAGGATATTACACTTCTAATTAGATCACTTCACACCATACCTAAGAAATAAAAAAAATTATATTATAAATTTTTTTACCCAATTCTTAATAATAAGTAGTATGTGTTAATAATAAAATTAAGAGGATGGAGTAATGGTTGAAAAGGAATAAATAAAATATATTTTGTTATCCTGAGATTGGATGATTATGAAATTAATATTTTTTAAAAATAAAAGTTAAAGAAAAAACTTATTTCATTTTAAAATCCCATTTAGAGTCTTACTTAGATGTCGAAACTCCATATGGAATAGATACTGACACTCTAGTGGTTTCCTAACCTATAAATCAATTTTCCTTCCCATTGGTCGAGACTAAACCATCAATAAAAAATATTTTTGAGCTAGTAGCCATATATTTGTGGTGACACTAGCTATTGTTCCCATTTTAATGAAATGATTTATTACTTATGAGGGATAATAGCCCATAATTCTAGAACATAAAACATGGAATTAAAGATAAACATATATCTCAACTAATTTTGATTCCCTAGTTACTAAACTCCAAAAATAAAGGATTCTTATTAATAGAAACATGATACGTAATTTTTTGATTTATGTGAAAATATTCTAGGAGTGAAACCTCCAGTATCAATTTTTAAGAATGATTCCAAAGTGGATGTAGAGAACAGTGATACCCATATTGATTCAGAGTAATTTAGAAATTTTTGAATTATTTATAATTTTTTTTTAAATCCCTAACCCACATAAATATTTATTACTTAGGGAAACAAGAGAATAATAATTTATGTGAATAAATATAGAAATAAGAGGATAATAATTATTAAATCATCATATATTTTTATTTTTTATTTTTTTATTTTATTTAATTATTTTAATAAATGTCATAATTGATATTTTTTTTTTGTTTTAAAAAAGAATTTAATATTTCATAAATGAGGTTACCTAATTTCAACTAACTATAAAATGTGTATAATGAACATGTATTTAGGAATTTTATATTTATATTTTTTTAATTTTCCATGATTTTGGATCATATTCAATTTTTAATATATCAATTTTCACTCATATAGAGCATAGAGCATTTGGAATTAAATTTTGGTTATGATATTTTGAGAAAATAATTATTATACCCATGGATTTATTTACCTGTCAGATATTTTTCATAAATATATTTCTTATGATTTATTACAACTCTAAATTTATGAAATTAAAATTAAAATATATAGTTGGAAAATAAATTACAATTAAAATTAATTTTTCACATTTGGGTTTAAATTTTCTATGAATTATAAATAAATTCATATTCAATATATAATTATCTAACATTTTCAATTATTTATTGATTATATAATATTTATTACAAAAGTTTTTTTGAATAATGTTTTTATTTTATTCAGGTGATTTATTAGAAATCATATACTATATTATTTCTAATACCCTCTTTCATGATAGAATCTAAGAATATGTTTCACTACTATGACATCCTTTATATCCTGTAAATATAAGGCCCTGGCCTTAAACCTTACTTAATATTGAATTAAATGAATAATTCACATTGAGGATCTTTTCAGGTTTAGAGTTTTAGAGAATTAGGATATAACTATTACATCTCAAAAGATTACAAAGTAGACACTTCTACTAAGTTTCCATAGAATAAAGACTCTTAGAAAGAAACAGTTCTAGTTCCATGTTTTATAAAGCATGACTTTCCCTTGATCCCATACTTGACCCTATTCCACGTTATGTCCTGTGAAAAAACATTTCAAAAAAACTTAGGGTGACCATAAAAAGCTCAGTAATGGATACACAATGAATGAAAACTGTTAGTTTTTCAAAACAACAAGTAAACCATGTATACTTTATCAAAGTAATAATTTTCACCTTTATGAAGTAATAAAAACTATTCAATAAATAAAAGATCATTACTTAACGTTTTTTAACACAAAGATTACCATAAAACCCACATAAAGATCACATAACATATAAAGGTAACTTGGGACATAAACATACTTAAATAGAATAACCATACGGTCAACTTCCACACATATCACATAATGGAATAGCCATACGGCCGACTTCCATAACCAATGAATTGGAGGTTATAACGTAACCACCCATCCTGGTATTCACGGCACCACCCGTCATATGGTTTATCATGTAACCACCCATCAAATGTCCAAGTACCATTATAAAATCATAAGACATAAAACAAATATAATTGAAAGAAAACATTTCCACACTTTGATCACAATATATCACATAAATATATTGATATAACAAATCCATTATAAAAATCATTTTCAATACCAAAATACATAAAAGATTATATGGTATTTATTTCATTTTAAAAACTTTACGGCTTGTTGAGGAAGACAAAGACCAAATAATACTCGCGGCGGCGGAAAAGGTCGTTGTCACCGTGTACGTTAAAAGAAACATTCCTTTTTTTCATTTAGTAAAATGCTTCGTAGAAAAACATTCTGTTTGTATAAAAGTAAAAGTCAAAGGGTTTTATACACCGTATAAAATAATGTTGTGTATAAAGTGAAATATGCCTCAATTAAAGGAGATTGAGACGAAGTCCCTTTACCTCGTGTCCGACTTGACTCGATCGTTCTTTAACATCCTGAATAATAAACTTGAGTTAATTTATACTTGCTTAAGAACCTTTTTTAAGTCTATTATTACTTTTATATCACTTATTACCATGTTATAAACATTATGTAATCATTTGAGTTAATAATGTTTGTTTTGTCGATATTTGGTCCTTAAGTCGAAAGTGGACTTATTACAATTACATGTTGTTCGTGTGGTCAAATATTTATTATATCCAGAATGATATTCATGATTTGGATATCATATATATCATATATATCTATCATATACATGTATTTATAATATTACATAATCATTTAGAGGTAAGAAATGAAATGCACCGTTCATGGAGACGGTAAGTCGTACGTACGCATGAACGCTACTTTCATTTATATGTCATGGAATTAAAAATAAATGAGAGATATGTATATTTTAATTCCAGAATTATATTAATCATTTATATGTAACATAAATTATATATATCCATTATATATATGTACTTATAATAGTACATTACATTTGGGGATAAGAAATGAAATGCACCGTTCATGGAGACGGTAAGTCGTACGTACGCATGAACGCTACTTTCATTTCTATCTCATACTTTAATGGAATTAAATAATAATGATATAAAGGTATATTATAATTCCTGTATAACATCATATATAATAACATTAAATATTTCCTTTATACGTCCCACATATGGCATTAACGAATCAAATCACATTGAGGGGGTGGTAGTCCGCACTTCCGGAAATGAAGATATCGCGTATACCCATAATGGAAGCCATAAAGGTATATCACAAATGAAAAATACAGTAGCATAAGGAAAACATAAACATAATATATATCATATATAAATATAGTGACATCTTAATGTCCACCATTAAAGGTGTTAAAAGAATATTGAACAATCATCGTTTCGTGAGGCAGAAATTCGCCAACCACAAAAACAGTATGTTCTTTAACCATTAGATGTAGGTGTGTGTGAGTGTAGCTCTAATTATTCTTATAAAAACATCCTAGTATATTTAAGATACTGGATTTGTTACAAAAGAAATGAATAAAATTATTTTAGGGGGGTTTGAGAAGCAAAATAAAACAAAAGAACACAAGTGAAGACATTACCTTAAAATCAGGTAACTCTTTTTTATTTGAGCTCAAAGGATTCCTTGGGAAGCCTTATACCTAAATTGAGGCTTCTTGGAGTTATAGATGGATGTGTAGAGACAAAATGGGTAGGGTTTGGCCGAGCCAAAGGCTTTTGAAGTGTGGGTAAGGTGGTAGAGGTGGGGGCCTTTTATAAGAGGAGAGGTGGGGCACTCTTGGAATGTAAAGAAATGTTACTTTATTTTAAAATGAATTTCGAATTTAAAAGGTCCCACATTGATATAATTGAAGGATAAGGTGATAAGGGTTCGAAATATACCCATACAATAGGTTTTTGAAAATTTTAGTTCTTAGATTTTACATTATATTTTCATTTTATTTAAATCATTAAATAATGAGGTAATCGCTACATCATCATGGTGTCATAAATAATTTACTTAATTTAATGTCTAAAAATTATAAAAATATATCATGATGTTGGAAAACGTTTTAGATTTCTAATGAATATTTATAGTCAAAAATATGACTTGTATATCCCCATGTAAACATTGTTTTAGTAAAACAACACATGTTTGTGACATTTTAATTTTAACTTTAACTAAAAAGGTATTAATGTCATTTTCCTACCAATGTGGCTCTATGGGGTCCCCAAGTTGACCCATGGATTGTCTAGGTCGGACATGACACATCCAATGAGGGTAGGACATGTGTCTAGGTCATTTCATAATATTAAAACATTATTTTTACCTTAAACCACACTAATTACCTCTAATCACGATTAAAAACTTAAAAGTTACTATTCACCCAAAAAATTATTTTCATCCCATTGAACCACATTTTACTTCTTAATGACAAACATGTATGTCGGATTTTTTAAATTCAAAGCACAGAGGTGGTAAAATTTCATTTAAATGAAAAATCAGTTTTTTAAGTACCACTTAGTGGTTTCACTATCCATCAAAAATTGATGTTTTTCAGAAAAATACCAAAACTTCACCCTAAGCTATATTTGATATTCCAAATTCAAAAATGAAGTATATTTTACAAAATTCAAAACATATAAGTTTAAATAATTAATTTAATAATTAATTCTCGCTGTCAGAGCAAATAGAGTGTTTTTGTGAAACAATAAGTATCAAAAGATTGACACTAGTTTAAGTCTGATTTCCAAGTGAAATTAATTCCAATTACCACTATTGGATAAAATGGTAAAAATATATTCTAATTTTACTTTAAAACCCATTAAAATGATAATCTAATCATGTAAATAAATTATATTAAAAAGAGATTTTGAACTAAAATACAACATTTTTCACTATTCATTAAAAAAATGAACTTTATCGAAAAAAATACCAAAAATTTACACAAAGTAAATTTTGATGTCTCGATTCTAAAAAATAATTTTATATGGTCCAATAGAATTTATAAGAGTGACCAACACTATATTTATAGACGGTTCGCCTTCAAAAGGCGATAAGTCGACCTTTTTTGAATGTTAGAGTATATATGCCTAAAATTGAATTCTTTTAGTATTTTAAGCCTTTATCTTTTATTGGATAAATGTAGAAACATTTAAAAAACATATATAATCATAATTTAGTTATTTCTATTCATTCCCTCTAATATAACGGCTACATGTTAACTACCATTTAAAATAATAATATTTTATTACTAGTGTGCAACGTAAGATTTGAAAGAAACTCTTTGTTGTGTATCGGGTACGCTATCGAACATAGAAACCCCTTTAAAGTAAAATTAATATTTAATTCGAAAATATATGAAAATGATTTATTCTTTAGTTACCTAGGATGTTACATCCTTCCCCCCTTTTGGGAATTGCGTCCTCACAATTTTATTCACTTATCAAAATAAGTGGGGGTAATTATCCCTCATAGCATTTTCAGATTCCCATGTTGCCTCTTCAACCATATGGTTTTTCCACAAAATCTTTACCTGGTGAATTACCTTATTTCGCAACACTTTCTCTCTTCGGTCAAAAATCTGGACTAGTTGTTCTTCATAAGAGATATTATCTTCCAACTGAACTCCCTCTGGGCTCAAAACATGAGATGGATCTGGCATATACTTTCTCAACATCGAAACATGTAAAACATTGTGTACCTGAGATAAACTCGAAGGTAAAGCCACTCGGTAAGAAACTAATCCAACTTTCTACAGAATTTTATATGGTCCAATGAACCTTGGACTCGGCTTTCCTTTCATACCAAATCGCATCACACTTTTCCACAATGAAACTTTGAGAAAAACATGATCACCTACCTTGAAAGATAGATCTTTCCTTCGGTTATCCGCATAACTCTTATGCCTGCTCTGAGCTGTTCTCATGTGTTTCTGAGTCAACTGAACTTTTTCTGTCATTTCTTCTACCAATTCTGGTACTATCAGCTTCCTTTCACCCACTTCATCCCAAAAAGTTGGAGTTCAACACCGCTTCCCATATAATGCCTCAAAGGGTGCCATCTGTATACTGGAATGAAAACTTTTATTATAAGAAAACTCAACCAATGAAATATGTTGATCCCAACTTCCCTGATAATCCATAGAGCAAGCTCGTATCATATCCTCCAAGGTCTGAATTGTTTGTTCTGACTTGCCATCTGATTGTGGATGAAAAGCTGTACTAAAATTTAATTTAGTACCCAAAGACTTCTGAAGGCCTTTCCAAAAGTTAGAAGTAAACCTGGGATCACGATCAGATACAATAGAGAGGGGAACTCCATGTAACCTGACTATCTCTTTAAGATACAAATGGGAATGTTGATCTAGGGGAAAAGTATCTCTTATAGCAAGGAAATGAGAAGATTTAGTCAAGCGGTCAACAATAACCCAAATTGAATTATTACCTCGAGATGTCTTCAGTAATCCCACAACAAAGTCCATGGATATATTTTCCCATTTCCACTCTGGCACTGGTAAAGGCTGAAGCATCCCTTTCGGTAACTGCCGCTCTGCTTTAACCTACTGACAAGTCAAACACTTCACATTAAAATCAGCAATATCCCTTTTCATTCCTTCCCACCAGTAATAATCCTGCAAATCTCTGTACATCTTAGTACTGCCAGGATAAACATAAAATGGAGAACTATGAGCTTCACATAACAACTCTCTCTTTAACTGTGAATCACAAGGCACACACAATCTCTTCCCAAAACTCAAAACACAATCATTATCAATGTTGAATTTAGGCAATTTACCCTTCTGAACCAGCTCTACCTTTTTCTACAACTCACTGTCTTGCTTCTGTTCTTGCTCAATTCTGTCTAATAGAGATGATCTCACTTATACCAGAAACAAAACAACAGAAATTCCTGCACCAACAACTTCTATTCTAAATTTCATCAAATCCTAAACCAAATGATCATGTTCCAAACGCAACATTGTTAATGAAGCATTACTTTTTCGACTCAAAGCATCATCCACTTTATTTTCTTTTCCCGGATGGTAATGAATTGTACAATCATAATCCTTGATTAATTCTATCCATCTCCTCTGTCTCATGTTCAATTCTTTCTGAGTGAATATATACTTTAAACTCTTGTGATCAGTATATATTTCACACTTTACTCCATACAAATGATGCCTCCAAATTTTTAGAGCAAAAACAACAGCAGCTAATTCCAAATCATGTGTAGGGTAATTTACCTCATGATTTTTTAACTGACGTGAAGCATATGCAATTACCTGATCATTCTATAAAAGGACATAATCAAGTCCTTTCAATGAAGCATCACTGTAGATAACAAACTCACCTTTTCTGGAAGGAAGTGCCAAAACTGGAGCATTCACCACTCTTCTTTTAAACTCCTGAAAACAATCATCACATTCTTTTGTCCAGATAAACTTAACACCCTTCCGAGTTAGCTTAGTCATTAGACTAGATAACTGTGAAAAATTTTCAACAAACCATCGATAGTAACCTGCCAAAACAAGAAAACTACGGATCTCGGTTACATTTGTGGGTCTTGGCCATTCTTTAACAACTTTTGTTTTAGCAGGATCAACAGTTATTCCATCTTTTGAAACAATGTGACCCAGGAAAGAAATGTGTTGTAAGCAAAACTCACACTTGCTGAATTTTCCATACAGTTTCTTTTCTTTTATGGTTTGCAAGATAAACCTTAAATTACTTTCATGCTCCTCTTTAATTATAGAAAACACCAAAATATCATCAATAAAAACAACCAAAATTTTTCACCTGAGTCAACTGAGCCATCACTGCATCAAACTGTTTAGTTCTGATTCTGACCATCTCAGTATACTGATTTGAAAGGTCATTTTCCTCTGTATTCCTTCCCAGAAAATCTGTTCCGTTTCCTCTATGAAAAACCATTATTAACACAGAAATATCTTAGGTGAAACAACATGGTAATCTTTAAATGCTATATCATTTCAATCATATAATAAATTAATTTATAATTTAACAATTTTCTAACTCCTAAAGTTGTCTAAACTGGCCTCTGATACCAACTATAAGGCCCTGGCCTTAAACCTTACTTAATATTGAATTAAATGAATAATTCACATTAAGGATCTTTTCAGATTTAGATTTTTAGAGAATTAGGAAATAACTATTACATCTCAAAAGATTACAAAGTAGACACTTATACTATGTTTCCATAGAATATAAACTCTTAAAGATAAACATGTCTAGTTCCATGTTTTATATAGAATGAATTTCCCTTGATCCTATCCTTGACCCTATTCCACATTAAGTCCTGTGAAAAACATTTCAAAAAAACTTGGGGTGAGGATAAAAAGCTCAGTAAGGGATACACAATGAATGAAAACTATTAGTTTTTCAAAACAACAAGTAAACCTTGTATACTTTATCAAAGTAATAATTTTCACCTTTTTGAAGTAGTAAAAACTCTTCAATAAATAAAAGATCATTACTTACCCTTTTGTAACCCAAATATTACCATAAAACCCATATAAAGATCACATAACATATAAAGGTAACTTGGGACATAAACATACTTAAATGGAATAACCATACGGTCGACTTCCACACATATCACTTAATGGAATAGCCATATGACCGACTTCCATACCCAATGAATTGGAGGTTATAACATAACCACACATCCTGGTATTCACGGAACCACCCGTCATATGGTTTATCACATAACCACCCATCAAATGTCCAAGTACCATTATAAAATCATAAGACAAAAAACAAATATAATGGAAAGAAAACTTTTCCACACTTTGATCACAATATATCACATAAATATATTGATATAAAAAATCCATTATAAAAACCATTTTCAATACCAAAATACATAAAATATTATATGGTATTTATTTCATTTTAAAAACATTACGGCTTGTTGAGGAATCCAAAGACCAAATAATACTCGCGGTGGCGGAAAAGGTCATTGTCATCGCGTACGTTAAAAGAAACATTCATTTTTGTCGTTTAGTAAAACACTTCGTATAAAAATATTCCTTTTGTATAAAAGTAAAAGTTAACAGGGTTTGTAAACCATATAAATTAATGTTGTGTATAAAACGAAATATGCTTCAATGAAAGGAGATTGAGACGAAGTCCCTTACCTCGTGTCTGACTTGACTCGATCGTTCTTTAACGTCCTAAATAATAAACATGAGTTAATTTAAACTTTCTTAAGAACCTTATTCAAGTTCATTATTACTTTTATATCACTTATAACCATGTTATAAACATTATTTAATCATTTATGTTAATAATTTTTGTTTTGTCGATATTTGGTCCTTAAGTCGAATGTGGACTTATTACAATTACATGTTATTCATGTGGTCAAATATTCATTATATCCAGAATAATATTCATGATTTGGATATAATATATATCATATATATCTAGCATATACATGTATTTACAATATTACATAATCATTTAGAGGTAAGAAATGAAATGCACTGTTCATGGAGACGCTAAGCCGTACGTTTGCATGAACGCTACTTTCATTTCTATGTCATGGAATTAAAACTAAATGAGAGATATGTATATTTTAATTACAGAATTATATTAATCATTTAGATGTAACATATATCATATATATCCATTATATATATGTACTTATAATAGTACATTACATTTGGGGATAAGAAATGAAATGCACCGTTCATGGAGACGGTATGTCGTATGTACGCATGAATGCTAATTTCATTTCTATCTCATACTTTAATGGAATTAAATAATAATTATATAAAGGTATATTATAATTCCAGTATAACATCATATATAATAACTTTAAATCTGTCCTTTATACGTCCCACATATGGCATTAACGAATCAAATCACTTTGAGGGGGCGGTAGTCTGCACTTCCTAAAATGAAGATATCGCGTATACCCATAATGGAATCCACAAAGGTATACCACAAATGAAAAATACAGAAGCATAAGGAAAACATAACCATAATATATATCATATATAAATATAGTGACATCTTAATATCCACCATTAAATGTTTTAAAATAAGATTGAACAATCATCGTTTCGTGAGGCAGAAATTCGCCAACCACAGAAATAGTATGTTCTTTAACCATTAGATGTAGGTGTGTACAAGTGTAGCTCGAATTATTCTTATAAAAACATCCTAGTGTATTGAAGATACTGTAGTTGTTACAAAAGAAATGAATAAAAAGAGTTTATGGGGTTGTAGAAGCAAAATAAAACAAAAGAACACAAGTGAAGACATTACCTTAAAATCGGGTAACTCTTTTTGATTTGAGCTCAAAGGATTCCTTGGGAAGACTTATGCCCAAATTGAGGATTCTAGGAGTTATATAGGGATGTGGAGAGACAAAATGGGAAGGGTTTGGCCGAGCCAAAGGCTTTGGAAGTGTGGGTAAGGTGGTAGAGGTGGGGGCGTTTTATAAGAGGAGAGGAGGGGAGCTCTTGGAAAGTAAAGAAATGTTACTTTATTTTAAAATGATTATCGGATTTAAAAGGTCCCAAATTGATATAATTCGAGGATAAGGTAATAAGGGTTCGAAATATACCCATCCAATAGGTTTTTTACAAGTGTAGTTCTTATATTTTACATTTTATTTTTATTTTATTTAAATCGTTAAATAATGAGGTAATCGCTACATCATCATGGTGTCATATATAATTTAATTTATTTAATGTATAAAAATTATAAAAAAAATATCATGATGTTGGAAAACTTCTTATTTTTCTAATGAATATTTATAGTCAAAAATATGACTTGTATAACCCCATGTAAAAAATTGTTTTAGTAAAACAACACATGTTTGTGACATTTTAATTTTAACTTTAAATAAAAAGGTATTAATGTCATTTTCCTACCAAAGTGGCTCCATGGGGTCCCCAAGTTGACCCATGGATTTTATTGGTCGTCCATGACACATATAATGATGGTAGGACATGCTTCTAGGTCATTTCATAAAATTAAAACATTATTTTTACCTTAAACCACACTAATTACCTCTAATCGCGATTAAAAACTTAAAAGTTACTATTCACCAAAAAAAATATTTTAATCCCATTGAACCACATTTTACTTCTTAATGACATCCATGTATGTTGGATTCTTGAAATTCAAAGCACATTGGTGGTAAAATCTCATTTAAACGAAAAATCATTTTTTTAAGTACCACTTAGTGGTTTCACTATTCATCAAAAATTGAAGTTTTTCAGAAAAATACCAAAACTTCACCCTAAGCTATATTTGATATTCTGAATTCAAAAATGAAGTATATTTTACAAAATTAAAAACATATAAGTTTCATTAATTAATTTAATAATTAATTCCCGTTGTTAGAGCAAATGGCATGTTTTTATGAAACAATAAGTATCAAAAGATTGACACTAGTTTAAGTCCGATTTAAAAGTGAAATTAATTCCAATGACCACTATTGGATTAAATGGAAAAAATATATTCTAATTTAACTTTAAAACCAATTCAAATGGTAATCTAATCATATAAATAAATTAGATTAAAAAGAGGTTTTGAATTAAAATACAACATTTTTCACTATTCATTAAAAAAAATGAACCTTATCGGAAAAAATACCAAATATTTACACAAAGTAAATTTTGATGTCCCGATTCTAAAAAATAATTTTATTTGGTCCAATAGAATGTATAAGAGTGACCAAAACTATATTTATAGACGGTTCTCCTTTAAAAGGCCATAAGTCGACCTTTTGTGAATGTTAGAGTATATATGCCTAAAATTGAATTCTTTTCGTATTTTAAGCCTTTATCTTTTATTGGATAAATGTAGAATCATTTAAAAAAACATATATAATCATATTTTAGTTATTTCTATTCTTTCCCGCTAATATAATGATTACGTGTTAACTCACATTTAAAATAATATTATTTTATTACTAGTGTGCAACGTAAGATTTCAAAAAAACCTCTTTGTTGCGTATCGAGTACGCTATTGAACATATCAACCCCTTTAAAGTAAAATTAATATTTAATTCACAAATATATGAAAATGATTTATTCTTTATTTACCTAGGATGTTACAGTAAATTCATGGAAATATGAATAATATTCAGTTGGTTTAGGGTATTTGTTTAATTTTTACACTACTTTCCCTTGATCCAACCTTTTATTTTAATATCCTTTAATCCCATAGAATCAATTGAAAAGTTGTAAAATAATCCACATTAGGAGAATACTTTCCCTTATAAAAAATTTATTTAGTATTATTTCATTAGTTAATTATAGTTAAAGGTAATTTTGTAATATCATGCTATGAAATGGAATTAATGATTTAAAAATAAAATAATTATGGGTTTTATGAATGTTAATGGGAGAATATATTATGATCTTTTTTATAAATTTTTTAAAGAAAGATGATAAGGATGAATAATTCATAATTTTTATTTATTATTCTTTAAAGATGTGAGAAAAAATTATAAAGTAGGAATTAATGACCATCTAATAAATTTTTTATGTGATTATTTTTTTTAAATTTATTTAGTTTTATTCAATAAAAAATTGAATGTATAATTAATATTTATTTCTTAGTATTTTAAAGGTTTATATCATTTATTTTTCAATTCATAATGATAGACCAATAATTATAGGACTCTTATTGATTAATTTTATTAATTTTTAAAAATAAAATATTTATATATATCAATATTTTTTATATAATTCATATACATGGGATTTCACATAACAATAAATAAATTAACTTGATTGATGAGATAACACTAATTTATTTTTTAAATGAAAATATGGGCATTGATATTAATATAAGTAATAAATTATTAGAATGGAATAGAATAGATGACCGAAAATTACTTTTAATAATTTTGATTTTATGTTAAGGAATTTACATATTGGAAAGGCTCATTCTAAAAATTTTCATTTTCGATAGATATTTTCACTGAAATAATTAAAGATATTATTTTCATAAACATAATAAAAAGATTATTTATGGGGGAATTAAATACTTAATTTTCAAATTTAATAATTCAACAGGTTTTTTAATTAAAATTATCACACTCTGCATTTATCATCTTTTTGTGTTATGATTTAAAAATATCATGAATATATTTAAAACATCAAGTGTAGTTTGAAAGAGAAGGGTTGAATGGAAAAAAACCATGATACAATTCTTAAAAAAAATTCTTCTTCTCATAGTATTCTAAAAAAATGAAATTTATTATATCCCATGGTGAGAATTCACATATTGTTAATTTCAAACAGTGACTTGTACAAAAATTATTTTGTAAATAGACATGTTATTTTTATGGATCATGTTTTGTAGAAAAATAATGGGGGATATCAGTCATATATCTCCAAGAATATCATGTATTAAATTAATAATAATTAATATATAAAAATGATATCATGAATTTTGATTTTAGTGAAGTTATTTTTAATAGTTGATAATTTTTTTGACAGATTGTTTTGAAGATTTGAAAATTATTTATCTATATAAAAAACAATGGTGTTATGAATCTGGATAAAAAAATAGATCTGTTTTATAAAAATATAAGATTAGGATAATTTATGAGATATATAGAAAAAAAACTAATTTTTTTTTCATTTTTGATTACGTTTTCATTCTATATTATTGTCATGGATGAATTTTATAATCAATCACAGTGAATATTAGTATCATTTGAGTCTTCTTAATACTTTATTTATGTTTATTCTATTTAATCGCATTATTTGATTTTTATCCATTTAACATTATATGAAAATTATTTTATATTTAAAATTTCTAGGAATTGTTAATAAGTGGTGAATATGAGGTTACAAAAAATAAAAATATAAATAAACATTAAAAAGCAATGTTTTATATGGTTTTTATAAAAAATAAATTACACTAATGTCCAATAAACCTCTAAATATTTGAGTGGTGTAGATAAAACTGGAGAAACCTAAATATTTAATGGGATTCAAAACTATTTAATAGAATAAATTTTTTATGGCAAGAAAAAATAAGTATTACTGAATTTTATTAAGGAAGTTGTAATCGTTTACAACTGGTACCCATTTTATAGGTGCATATAAATTTGTTGACAAAAACAATATATAGAGGAAAATAAAAAATAAAATAAAATTTGACCATACTAAAATAAATAATTATTCAATTATAATAAATATTTTACCAATCAAATATTCAATGATTCATCATGATGTATTTATCCTAATTTAGTAAAAAAGATCACTAATTAGGATCAAATAGTATATGTAAAAACAAAAAAAAATATTGGCTTTCATTATTATAGTAATTCAGTTTTAATTTCATCTCATTATTCTTACTCTTATGATCATATCATGATCTGTGATATTCTTTTATTCAATTCTGAAACATGATGCACTAATGTTTTCAGTCACTGTTATGATTTTGGATTTTGGATTTTTATTTTCCCATTGATGTGTTGATTCTATTTTTATTCTTACGTCAAAGGTTAATAAATTTCTATATTATTTTAAATAATTTATTATAAAACCTAATAGAGTATTAGATGAAATCACTATATATTTTCATAACAAATATGAAATTATCAAATTAATGATTTCTACATTAAATCATGGGAAATTATTATCATTACATTACAGTCCATATAAAAGAAGTTAATGTAAGATTTTACTGATAATGTTGTCTGTTTAAATCATGTTAATGTGTAATACTCTTTAATCCATCCAATTAAAATTAATTAATAGGGGATTACAATATATTATAGTTTTCCCTTGACTTACTAGAATAATGTTATTGATTACTCATTCTAAATTTTATCTAAATCTTATATTATGTCAACAATGATATAAATTATAAAACACAAAACAATGAAATTCAAATAATCTCATATATTATAAATTTTATGATATAATTTCATAAATATGAATATGGTGTACGGTTTTTATTAGCTATTTTTTAAGATAATTTATTATTCAATAATTTCAATTTAAATATATACTAATAGAATTTTTATTGATCAATTTTATTTATATAAAAAATTAAACCAAAATGAAATATGATTTATGAATTAGATAATGAAAATAAAATAGACAAATTAATGTGATGAATTTAAAACAAAGATGATTTATTGTTGTTTCATAAAAAAGAGATTTTCTTTTGTGATGTCTTCCGAGGACGTGATTTGAATTTACGTAGGTATGAAATTAATAAAATAAAATTCTTATTGAATTCATCTTCTAATGAAGTACAAACAAAAAATTCAAATTTTAATAAAAATAACACTCAAAATCATATTAAATTTGTAATTTTATTGATCTAAAATAAAATATTTATTATGTTATTAATCCAAACCACCATTTAGATAATGAATCCAACAAAAAATCATAACATTATTTTAAAATAGTAAAATAATTTGAAAACAATATCTAAAAATATTATCTAAGTCAGTTTAGAAACAATATATATATTCATCAATCTCATTAAAAAAGAAATTTTTCCCCTCTTGGTGAAAAAATTTCAACCTATAATTTACAAAAAAAATACCCAATTAGACTTAAAAAAAGAATTTATGAATTATAGACTGAATATTATAGGATTAATATAACTTATATAAAAAATAATTTTGAAATATATTAGAAAATATCAATTTAAAATTATAGGAATAAATATGAGATAATTACAAACTTTACTCACATTATTAAAAAATTTGTCTTCGTTATTCACTTCCTTTTATTGATCAATAAATTCTTGATATTTTTAACTAGTGATTTTTTATGATTTAATAGTTTTTCATTACTTGATATACTATTTTATCATTTTTATTGGCTTCTTAAGGTCATCAACTATCCTTTTAGTCTTCTTCGGAGACATCCCTTAAAATTATTTTAAATTATTTTAAATGTTCTCTTCTATTTAGGGTGATACTTATTGAAAGAAATTATAGTTGGAATATATATTTTAATTTGTTTTAATGAACTAAAATAGATTTTATAATAGGTATTAAAGCTTTTTTTGTTGAAAGGGTAAGATATATTTTTTAATATAATATAGGTTGAGATCTTAAATTCATATTCTCATTATCTTCTGTTATTATTTATACATTATCGTTATTTATTTATAATATGAAATTTTCCATGAATTTGATCATTTCATTCTAGAAAAGTTATCTAATTTATTATTTTATTTTGTGATTTTGTCCCTTTTCACCTTACCGAGTTTCTACTTTACTTTACTAAACATTTTTTTCAAAAATTTATTAATAGATTAATAATCCATTAAATCTTGTACTCATTATAAATGATAAGATATATATTGTTTTATTATATTCATAGTAACCATATAAGATGATTAATTATTATTCTATAATTTCCCAATTATATATTCAGATATGAAATAAAAAAAATTGGATTAAATGGTAGAATCCTATTATCCACTCTTATATAGGATGTAATAGTGAAATTTTATTATCCTTTATAATATTGAGAGTTTAGGATTTTTTTATTTTATAATATCTATCAATAGTCTTTTTTAAATTGAACTTCCATATTGTAATGAGTCATATTCAATGTATTATACCTTCAATTTTTTTATAAATCAGGATGCTTCTAATCATTCAAAAGAAAAACTCATCTCATCATTAACTTTTATGGATACCTCTTTGTGAGATATAATAAATTCTTCATATTTTTTATCAAAATAATTTTCTTGAATAAAACATTAAAGAAATTTGGGCACTCTTTACTATGTTATCCTTCCCTTTGAGTTTTATGTGTTGAAAAAATACCTACACTCTGAGTTTAATCAAGATGGATCTCGAGTAAACATTATTATTTAAGAGGTGAATGGTGGTCCATATGTTTTTATTCCTATAAAATAAAATAAGGGTTATAAATATTATCCATGTTCTATCAAAAATGTAAATTATTCTTCGTTGTTAATTATATTACACATATATAATTCCCCTTGTAATGATTTTCCCCTTTATCTGGTCAATATGAATATTCAATATATATAAGATTATATAAATGAATATTTTATCTATTATTTTATGATTTTCTTTATATTTTTAGTAATAATATAATTTAACATCATTTGTATCATCCTTATTGTGTTATCAATATTCTCAAAAAACATTTAATTTAATTGATTAACCAAATACAATTTAACATTTTTGAAAAATCTTAATCACGAAAAAATATTTAATTCAATAATCATATCAATGAATACGTGTTGTGAATTAATCCACAACAACAATAATCTATCAATTCAATATTATCAAATTGGTAACTTTTTAACTACCCCAACAAAAATTTATCTCTATATCAAAAACATTTAAAAATACATAATAATTTATAACACATTACATGTATAACATATATATTATATTAATTAATAATGTCTATGTTATTAAATATAACTGAAATAATGTTTGGTTACCTTCTTTTAGTTATCATGAATTTAAAATAAAATAATTAAATCTTTTATTAAATAAATTTTCATTTTCTTTATAATTGAATGTATGGTTTTGGTTTTCAAACCATAAGGTTTCCGTAAATATAAATTTCAAATTGAATAACCAAAATAATTTAAATATTTTGTTGGACATGATATTTCATTTTCCCACACATCTTAATAATATAAAATATATAAATAAACCTCATTTTATAAATTAATCATAGAGAGGGTACTTCATTCTAATATCTTTTTAAATAATTTGATCTTATCCTCTTCTTTTTCCCTCTTCCTTTAGGAATAAAACTGACCAACTTTATGGTGTTTTAGTAACACAGTTAGTTTTTTATTATTTAATTTAAAATAAATATAATCTCATTTATATCTTATGTTAAACAAAACACTATGTTAATCTTATTCTATATGTAATACTGGGATGGAATGTGTTACACACTATACTGGGTTTTAAAAAATACCATGATATGTTAGTAACATAGTTATTTTAATTTGATAGTCATAACCTATCCATTAATCATAGTTAAATGAATAATAAAAATTAATTTTTAAATATTAATTTTAATGTTTTCATATATCGTAAATTCATTAATAAAAATATAAATTGTTTTTTAAATTATTTATTTGCTTCAGAAATATTATTTTCTTAATAAAATGGTTACAATTTCTTTTTGTAAACATGAATAAAAATAATTTATCACAACTTTAGAAATATAATTTTGTAAAATATAGTTCCTTATTTAAATAATATATTAAAAATTAGCATAGTATTAATAATTGTAATTTTTTTGAATAGTTTCATTATTTGAGTAATAGTGAAAAATATGGGATTTTAATTGAAAAATAAATTTTAATTATATTTATTTATAAAATTAAATTAATTTTTAATAAGTTTTTAGATTAAAATTTTTTGAAATATAAATTTATCTATTAAAATTATGTTATTGGATTCAATTTTATATTGAATACAGATATAAAAACATTGTAAACATTTAGACGTTTTGTATATTATAACCCACATTCTCTTCGTGTTTGCATGATAAATATTAAATTAAATTTTCTCACTTATGTGAAGGTAATTTTGAAAATTCATTCCGAATTTATAATTAGAATAATTTATACTATGTAATAATGTTACCTTGATTTTTGAAGAAAATAAATAGTCAAAAAATTATGAAAATATTTTCCATGGTAAAGGTAAAAATAGATTTATCCGTGGTTAATCAAAATTATAGAGTTTAAAAGTCAGAAAAAAATATTAAAATCCTTATTGGATAGACATAAATACACCTTATATCTTCTATTCTTGACAATGGTCATTATTATAGAATTGTGACATCAACCAAAACATGGGTGGAATTCATTTTATCAAAAAAATCCAACTGTGGCACACACCACACTTACAAAATCCACCCATTATTATCACAACTACACACCAATGAATACTTTTTTTTACACGGCCTGACCTAATATCTTAAGAGATTCCATAATAAAATTTTATAAATATTATTTTTCATATTAATATAATCAAAGTTGTATTTTGGTGAAAACCTATGTAGGTTACCCAAAGAAGGGGTAACATTAATAACCGGGCATTTTGGTTTTATTTTTTACTCCAAAACCAATAATTAATATTATTAAATGATTATATGGTGACCTCAGTATATTACATAAACTAATATTTTTTTATCTTAAGGTACTTTACTACAACAATCTTTACATATATTAAATGGTTTATGAAATCATCATTCATGTATACAACAGAAAACTGACTCTCGAATGGATGTCAGTAATTTCCTCTATTACCACCTATTGAAGACAAAAGTAATTATGGATTTATTATTCATAAATTATATTAATGATTTTATTATAATTCTTCAGTAGTTATATGATACATACCTGCATACTGTCAATATTGCAGGAATAAGATAACATCACTTGTGTGTATAGTGGACAAATGCCTCGCGAAGCGATGTTAGTCATTCATGATTTAAAATTAAGGTAATATATATAGTTTTAATGAAATTATATTATATATATGAAATTTAATGCATTTTTTAATTATAATATATCTTCTTCTTTAATAATTTCTATATTATTAGAAAATAGGAATAGTTTTCATTTGTATGTATAACTGACAATCTCCATAAACGGTATATTAGATTTTATATCAATAAATTATATATATTACTATTATTACATATATAATGAATATATATGATATTTATATCATGGTTAAAATTATATAAATGATTACATAAAAATCAGATAATGCAGACCTAAAATAAAAAATCGAAGCATTTATGAAAATTAATGTGGTTATTTCCTGAAATGTATCATTAACAATATGTTATTTATTAAAGGGAAATAAAAGGTCATAAGAAAATAATATATTATATGTTTACTATAGATATTAATCTATAATAGATTTTTACTAAACTTATATTTATTATACATGAGTTCTAAATGTTTGTGGTAGAAGACATGACTTATGGTATGAGATTATTCTCTCAATTTTCCATCCTTGAGATGTACGTTATGTTATTAAAGTGTATTATTTCATTAGGTATATATAAAACGGATTTTACATGTAATATAATTTATTTATTTATCCTCCTGATATATTATGTTGCAATTGATAATATTCCTTCATGGGGAATTCAATACATAATGTGTTGTGTATACATGTTCACAATATTTCAATATCACTTTTGAATCACTTTTGGGTGTTATCAAGGGAACCATTTAATATCTCAGTGGTATTATTCCTTTATTTTAACTATTTTTCATAATTCTATACTAAATTAATTTGAAATTCTATTATATTAAAAATAATTAACTTAGAAATATTTTTTCATCCTTTTTTATATTTTAAATCCTGTAATAATTTTATGTTCTCACATTAGTTTTATAAAAAATTCAATATCCATAAATTTTATAGATTTCCTTATATGAGGAATTGTATAACTTACATGTTGTTGAAGTGTATATTTTTAATTAATAATAAATTCAATAACCATGATGTCAATATATAGTGAATAATAATAGTGTGAACAGATCATAATGTAACAAATCATGTTGGTGTGACAATGGTTGATGTTCCCAAGTATATTGTCACTATGTGTTTAGCTATAAATATTAATTAAGGATTAAGGAAACACCATTGATATTAGATGTTTTTTTCAATAGTTGTTAAGAAAAATTAAGAACTTCTGTAATATATTCATGGATATCAATTCATGTAAATCCCCATTATTTTTATAAACTATTTGTATCCAATAAATTTAATTTCTTTGATAGCAAGTATTACATGAAACACTACATTTTAATGATCCATGAGATACTATTTATTTTAATTTTCAAAATTGATTGTTATAACCTATCCATTAAAGAAAGAGATGTTCATAAATATCAGAAAATTTTAAAAATTATGAAAAATGAATGTTTATAATGAAATGATATTGAAAAAATGTATTAATATTTAGAAAAAACTATATAAATATCAGAAAATACATTTGTTTTCAAAAAAAATCATATTTTCTTTTCTGAAAAGTATTAAATTTAATTTTAGACACTTTTCAGAAATTTATTTGATAAAAATAACTTGATTTTCTGAAAAAAACATTAAAAAACTAGTTTGGGTGAACTTTTTAAGGTTTTTTTGAAAAAGTTTTATTTTTTATTACATAATTAAAAATAGTAGTTTTTATTGAAAACTATTGATTTGTTCAAATCTTGTAAAAACATATAATTATTTAAAAAATGAGCTAAAAGTAACATTCATTCAATTATGATCTAATTAATCTTATTTTTTTCATTTTTGTTAATTTAATATTTACTTATTATATTAAATGGTTCTATAATGTTGAACAGTTTATCTTTTGATAACCGTGTTTTCATCATGTCTTCTGGTTTAATTTTAAATTTAATTTTTTTAAATTATATGAATTTAATCTAAAAAAATGGATTTATTATTTAAAATCAAAATAATTAAAATTATATAATGTGTTAAAATTTATTTTTCAACTAAATGAATTGTTAAAATATTAAAAATTTATTATTGAAGTTAAGGTTAAAATATTTTTAATAGGGGGTTCCATTAATAATATATGGGTTAGTATAACCTCAAAAATATTTCCAATTCCTATTGTATATGTGATTCCAAGATAATTTTTTTATTTTTTTAATAAATTTAATTTCCTCAATGGTTTTTCTTATACCCAACATCGAGTTATAAAAAACTACGAAATATTATTTTTATTATTACTATTAATGGTCATTATAATGTAGCTTCAAAATTTGGTGATAGAATAAGAATAAACATATTCTTAAGATTAATTATATATTATTATATAATGAATATATATATATATATATGTACATATTTTAATGAAATGTATATATAATCCTCGGTATTACTTTATTCTCAAATATGTTTTTATATTATATTTTTAAACAAATTATAAAATTAATTTTTCACACAGATATAAATTATAATTGAAAAAATATATATATTTATTTATTGAATCAACAAATAAAAAGTATATTTGGGTGTTATTTTGATATTTTTTTAGTATTGTTTAATTTTTTATTAAATAATAGAAATTATTATTTTCTATTAAAATTTTTTTTTAATTCATTTAAATAGATCCAGAATCATTAATAAATAAATTTTAAATTATTTTAATTATTTTATTATTAAACAAATTTATTTAAATTAAAAAAATTATATCATCTTTTGATATTAAAACATTCCATATTTGGGGAAAATTTATCCATATAAAACCACATTATTATCATGTTTGTGGTTTTAATTGTAAATTAAAATTATCCTCATATATTATTGTAATTTTGAAAAATAGATTCTGTATTTGTAATCAGTATAATTATTAATATATAAAATGTTAAAGTTTTTAAATTTTCAATTTGATAAGTAAGAATAGAAAAAAATAATTATCACAATTATGGTTTAAATGGGTATATCCGGGGATTAATTATAAAAGACAATAGGTAAATAATATTATCACTTTTGGATTGCAATTTGATGAATTTGAATAGAATGTAAGACAATAAATATTCTATAATTAGCTATATTGGAGCCTTCTGTCATGTGAAAAATTTGTGTACACTTTATTATTTTAAAAACTTACGTATGTTTCCACTCCCCCACTGATAAAAGGGAACCCCATCAATAATCATCTTTACAAATATATAACCAATTTTTTTAACCCTGACCTAACCAATTAATTTATTACATCTATCCTCACATCCTAATTCCTTGGTTTTATCTAGAATACAACTAAGGAAGGATTTTTTCGTAAACATTAAGATTTTATCGAATGAAAATTTAATATTATATATAGTGTTTTCCCCTTTTTAATTATTCTTCAACATCATTAAAATAATATTTTATTTTTCAAATATAATAACACCAGAACGTCCCATATAATGATATGGTTTTATATAAATGGAATAAATAACTTTTATCTCCACTTCCATCAAATGTGAATTGAAAATGTTAATCTTGTGTATGGTAGTCTATAGACAAAAGAATTGATGTAATTATTTTACATCACCACCTATCATGAAAGTATATATTGATCAATATAAATTATATATATATTATTATAAGAATAATTATAATTATATAATTATAATTTAGCATATAAATTATTTTTCTACATTCTCTCTGAATACAATAATGTCATTTTTCTGAATGACATTCTAGCACCTCATGAAGTGATGTGATTCATTTTTCATCTACCATTTTAGGGGATTAAGTAAGTATAATTTAATGAAAATATTTAATATATATTACATAATGATGTATTAATTATGGTTTTATATTATTTACCTTCATTTGATTTAATCTTTTGAGAAAATGGAAGCATGTTTCGTGCCAACTTACGGCTTACAGTCTCCGTGAAAAATGTAATTCATTTTAAATATTTATCTTTTATAGACAACTATTAATAAATATAAATTTAATATATAATTTTTTTTTCTCATGTTTGAAATTCTAGAGAGGATATCACCATGATCAATTAAAATGTATTGAAAAAACAAGATCAAAACTTACATGAATAAAAATGTAGGTATTATTCGACAAATAGATTTAACTTGAAAAACATAATAAATGCATAATAAAAGTTCATAAGTAAATAATATATGGTACTATATTTATGATTACAGTTCTGGAATATGTTTATAATAAACATATACCTATTATATAAGAGGCTTAATTGTGTACTAAGGATGTATGGTCTTATGGTAAGGAATAGTCTTCTTACTCTTATTTTGGATGGACATATTCCTTATACGCATCTTCTTTATTTTGTTCCGTATATATATACATACCATCCATGTATATTTTTATTATTTTGATGAATTTTATTTGATATCCATATCTACCAATGATTCATTCTTCAACGGATCATATGATTAAAAATATACCAATATGGTAATATTTTATGTTATAATTTCATTATATACTAAGAATTATTGTGATTATGATTCCGATGATGAAATATTATGATAAACCTCTCAGTAAAATCATAAAATTTCTTATCCAAAAATTATTTTTTTAGAATACATGTTTTCCATTCATTTTCCTCTTTTTATGCAGTCAATATTTCGTAATAGTATTTTAATAAAAAACTAAATTCATTTCATACACTAGTTGGAAACCCTATTTTTTGAATCTATATGTTTTCTATATATGTATATATACATTTTTCATTATTATCTAATGTTTTTTAATGATTTTTAATGTTATATGATTTATTATATGTGGTTAAAAAGAAATATCATAGCTTTTTTCTGAACAACTAACTTGTGTATTTTTATATAAAATATAAAATAAATATTTTATTTAACATGTATAATAAAAAGGTTATATTATATTATCATGACCACATAATTATTTAATGTAACGATTACCTGTTTTCAAATTTATTTTCAATGAATATGTATTCTTTGATATTTTCAAATTATTAATATTTTAAAGATGCGATATTAAATTGAAAGGATATGATCCTTAGGAATTCTTAATGATATTTATATCAAATTTTTATTCATAAAAAATAATAAGAATTTGTTTTTGTTATTTTATAATAGGAAATATGAAAAATTGTGCTCAATTACAATGGTTAATAGAAATGATAAATGTTAGAAACCTCACGATATGAGGGATAAAGTGATATCACTTGCAACTATTATTTATGATGGGGGATTTTTAAATGGTTTTTTGAAAGGTACATAATCCATCCACTGTAGAAATTTTAATATATTATTCGATTATATATAATTATAGTCTTTTAAATCTATTTTTTTTATTATCAAAATAACTCCTCGATGATTTGATATTGAATTATTAATAAAAATTAAAAAATGGTATAATGATATCATCTCAAATATATGATTATTCCCCAATTTATGTTTTTGGGAATTTTAATCCTTTATATATTGTTATAATCCCTATATTTGAATTTTATTATTTCTTACACATTTATCTTCTTTCACTATATATATTGCTTATCAATTTTCAAGGAAGATATGTTATATTTGATATTCTAAATCAACCTATGATCTTCTCTAAGTGTGATGATAAACATAATCCTTTAATGGAAAAAAATCCTTTGTGTGGGTTTGGGTTATAATTAAAAAAGGGAATTTAACAATTGTGGTTTGGAAGAAACTCAATGTAGACAATATACTTATTTTAAGATTGTTTGATGATTTGTTTTAGAATATTTTCAATGTATTCATCCAGATAATGATGTTGACTTTCCATTAGAATTAATACTCAGTGCCACACCAATTTCAATGACGCCATATATAATGGCCTTGATTGAGTTGAAAGAATTATTGAAGAAATCCAAAAAACCATTAAAAAGGATTCATTTAACAATTTGTGTCACCATGGGGTGAGAATGGTCTATTTTTATGAATTAATATGGATGTATGTGACTTTATAATGAATATTGTAATGTAAACAATATCAAAACAATGAACATATAACCTCTATTCATTATTGATGATTTCTTAACGAAAAATTTAATAAAACTCAATAGTTTTAGAAGATATTAATTTATTCATGATATCATCAAATATGGTTCCAAAAAGAGGATATACCCAAGATATTGTTTCGAATAAGGCATTGACAATATGAGTATATTTTAATTCCATTTTTAAACTAATTCCCCTTATATCAACATGGATTTAGTGAATAAAGTTTATTAAGAATGATATGATTATTTTTTGTAGTATTTATAGAAGTTATTCTTTTCAATTAATCAAGTAATTAAGAGCATGAAGATCACATGATATTTTAATAAATACTAAATTAAAGTATAAACATTTTAAAAAATTCATAGTGTATGAATTTCGTCCCCAAATTGATTCATTTTTTGGTTATATAATCTCTAGTGAGGTTATATCGATGGATCTATCGTAGTCTTATAATATTGAATATTTTACTAGACCAACCATTGTGGCTGAGATTTATAGTCTTCATGGTTAATATATATATTATCAATTTGTTTTTGGAATATTTATCAAAACTATCTAGTCCACGAAACATGTTAACATGAAGGAAAAAAATTTCTCAAAGAATGAATGTATCTAAATTTTCAAGTAATTGATGAGAAGATCAATTAGTGATATTAGTCTAATATTACCCTATAGAGGACTAGTTATTTTATTCTATAGTGATGCAAAAAAGAAGTTGTTTGGATGTGTTATCTCATTATATGACATGGTTAATTATTATTCCTCTATGTAATTGAAGAATCATGAGTAAAATTGACAAAATAATTATTTTGATTATGTAGTGGTAATTTTACCGTTAAATAGTATAGAAATATCTTTATGGAGACAAATGTGATATATAATCTAATCAAAAACTTTTAATGAATATATTTACTTTGAATGAGTATAACATATCATAGAGATGTTGGTTAGAGATTATTAAATGTTATAAATCATCAATACATTACCACCGTAAAAAATTAATCATGGCGGAAAATTGTTTTGGACAAAATGATCATGCTAGGTTATCCATGATTAGAATCACAAAATATCCCTTATTTTTTAATTTTTAAATGGTATAAATGTAAATTAAAAAGTAATTAGAGGTATATTATATTTCTAAAAATACTAGTTGACCATATATATATGTGAATATTAATAAAGGAGAAGAAAGAAGATATGGAGATAAACAAGTAAGTGATAAATTTTCTTCCTTTTAAACATGATTGTGATGGAATGATAATGATCATGAACCATGTGTGTGTCTCATCCATACATAATTTCAAGAATAAATAGTTAGGAAGGGCTCATATTTCTAAATTAATTATTCATCGTGGTTGTAAAAATATGTACCTGGATTCTATGGAGTATTTCTGGTGGGATGTAATAAATAGATATATCGTAAATATTTTTATCCTAGTACTTATTATGTCATCAGGTTAAGGTGATGTTGAAAAATTATATGGGGTATTATAAAAATTACCCATACTGGAATGGAAATGGTAAAAATTTACAACATTTTTTTTCATTGGAATCCAAAAAAATCTAAATTGAATAATGATTATTGTGTTATATTTGATCTCCATTCAATGTTACCACACATCATCACGACTAGATATGATTTATCTTAAAAAAAACATATTCTAGCATATACATTATGTATGCATTGAGGATTCTTGGAGTACAACATTTTATTGTATCTGATTGGTTGATAAAGTTTACCATGATGTTTAAAAAATGTCATCAATATGATTTGGATACATTGTTATGTTTCAACACATCTTATAATCTTCAGATATATTTTCAGTCAAAGAGAAAAATTAAAATCCTCTAGGATATTCATGATCTTGTTCTATGGATTTGAAATTTGGTTTGTGTTATCACCTTCCCCTAGAAGAGTTTTCATAAAAAAAATATTCTCTTTGAGGATTTTGGTTGCTCAATATGAATCCATTATTGGAATGCATTGTATAACACTTACATTTTAAGAAGAATTTGGATAAATAAATCTATCCAGTCTTGATCTGGCTAAGGAAATGATGGGGAGTTTTAGAGCCATTAAATAAAACATCATGGAAACTTAGAGTTGACAGAATGTGATGCTATATATCATCACTAGGATTTAGATGTTGGAAATTTTGAGAAGGTCAGTCAATTAATTTCACCATATAATATGGTTATGGGATTTGAGAAGAATGGATTTTTGAACCCTATGTGTACTTTCCCTTTAAAAATTCATAATTGAATATGGATAGTTCATTATCACTATAATCTTTCATTGAACCATTGTCAAGTCATTAATGTGTTCTATGTATCTCTTTGGATGAAGTACATACCTGATCCTTCTCATGTAATTAAGTCATAATTTATACCACTATATCATGATCTCTCTTTTGAGGAAAAATAATTGGTGATTTTGGATTATAGAGAGAAGGTTCTATGAATCAATACCACTCACATTGTCATTGTTTAATGGAAAAAATAACTACAAGAAAAAGATACATGAGAACATGAGGATTTGATGTAGAATAAACATCCTTAGTTTTTTTATTAGAGTAACATATTTTCTAGTGAGAAATTCATATTAAGGGGGTGTAATATAACACCTTTTTGGAATTCAAACATTATTTTCGAATAAATATAATTTACTCAACAACTTATGTTTTAAACAACACTATGTTTTATCCAGTAATACTGTATTATTATTATTACTATTATTATTATTAACCATAATAACAAACCTTTTTAATATTGTGGTATGGATAGGAATAAAAACATTTTCAAAATTGGGTATAAATATTTTAGTTATAAATATGTATTTATAAATAATTCCATTATTTTTATTTAAGAGTTTATATACTTAAAAAATAATTATTTTTCCAAAAAAGTGTACAATTTATTTTTTGGACTACTAATTAAATTAGTTTCTCAAAATCTTGAGAAAGTATTTAGATAATTTAATTATTTTTTGGAATCATTATTCAATAGTAATATTTATTATAATTTTATAGAATTTTATTAAAATAATAATATTTCACTAAATAATGAAAATATTAATTTCAATCAAAACAACCATTTTCATTAAGTTATTCACGTTGTTCCAAAATCCTTAAAAATGATTTCAAATTAATATTATTTTGACTATATAATTATTAAATCAATTTAGGTCATTATAATAAAATTAGTTATGAGTATTGATGTTAAAACATTATATATATATATATGAAATTCCTTTGGAAAATTTTTTTTGTCACATTAATTAAATTAATATAATGTTAATTTGATCCAATTATATGAATGGAATATGGAAAACCTTATTCCATATTTTTAATCCTCATTATTAATCATTTAAAATAAGGCCAACAATTGTTTTTCAAAATTATTAGTAAAAATAGTGAATAATAATTATCATGGATAATGTTGAAACGAGTTTACCTATTGGTTTAACCAAAACTATAATGGGTAAAATGAAATAAATATTTCTAAAAATCCCATTTTATGGAAATATTATTACTTTATGTCATATATGGATCAATAATTAATCATTTTTTAACCCTTTGGAATGCAAAAATCATGGTAACACTTTCTTCTTGTCTACAATTGGATCTGTTTCATCTACACCAGTTATAAAAGGAGACCACATGGCCTCCCATATTCCTAAATTTTAAACCTATTAATTATATATATACACGAAAAAATTCATTTCATAGTTGTTTAATTTCATCCCATAGGAATATGTTTTGTAAATGAATTCATCTTGGGAATGTTTTTGGTTTAAACCTATGTAGTTTAACTGAAGAAGATGTATCATTCTCAATCGAGGTTTTCTATTTTATTACTTATTTGTATTCCATCATATGATGATAAATTTTTCTGATATAAAAAAATGTATATACCATATAATGATATATTATTATGTTGATGTAATAACATTCTTTAGTTTTATATTCTATCAAATGGGAAACAAAAATGTCAATCACATGTACAATGGACTACTGCCTCGTGAACTGATTTAACTCATTTTTCATAAATACCACTAACAAAAGAATATAATAATATATATTATATATATATATAATTTTTAATATAATATTAATAATTTAATTATAATATCAAATATAGAATCTTAATTTTCATTCCTTTATGTATACTCGCTCGTGTGTACAACAGACTACCACCACTCAATGTTTTGTGGTTTTATTTCAGTTCATTTTTACATGGGGGATATTATGGATAAATATAATTTATATATATGATATATATGACATAATAATTTATATACAACTATTATATTTTAATTACAAAAAAAATTATCGGTCGAAAAAATTGAAATAGCGTTCATGCTTACCAACGACTTGCAGCCTCTATGAATGGTGTAATTAATTCTCTATATTTAACATATATAGATCACTATAAATAAATATATGTTGAATATATATGATATTAATATCATTTTTAAAATTCTTGATAGGGTGAAAATATTATAAATTTAAAAGGATAAAAAAATTAAAAACCACAACATACATTGAAGAAAAAGCCATTTTTAACCGGAACATGAAGTTAATAAAAAAATGTCAAAAAATGTGTAATATAAGGGATTAATTAAATCATATATATAATTATTTATCTAGAATTTATTTATAATAAACGAATATTTATTATATAGGATGCTGGAATTATTACGAATGAATTACACATTTAATTTGATGGATTTTCATCCCATATTTATTTATATGGGACACATTCATTATTAACCACTTATTTATTTTTGGGGTTTACATATACATTCGATAAACTTATTTTAATATTATACTCATGGTATATTAATGTATATATATATCCATATGTTTTTCTTTCTTTCATGCTGATTTGAACTCAAAAGTTTCCAAAGTTGTACAAGTTATCTAATACAATCTCTTTGGATGTCAGGATTGTTTATGATTAAGATTAAGATGATAATTATTATAGTCCACCTATAAATATAATCATGTATATTCATATTATATATTTACTTTTTGAGAATATATTTTTTATTTTTATCTTTCTCTATTTATTTAATGAAAATTAAAAGAGAAGTGTTTTATTGAAAAATTGAAATTATATCCCTCTTTGGTGAATTTTTTTTCATGCATGTATTTTTTTTAAATGTATTTAAATAATGTATTTGCTATCATACAGGAATTTATTACATAAATTAAAAATAATTTATTAAATAAATGGATTAAAATTATTCTTTTTTTCTTTTTCCAAAGGAGGCTCTTTTTACATTTTACTGAAAATTTTGAATGGAATAATATTTTTAACAATTACTATATAAAAAATATTTAATTCTACTATGAATAGTCATTTTTTAAATAATCCATTAAACTTAATAATATTACATGTCAATTTAACTTTTTTATTTATCTATAGTATTTTTTTAGATTTTTAATAAGATATTCTATATAGAAGTGATATTTTCATCAAGAATGATTTAATGATATTATTATAGAATTATATTCATCAATGAAAACAATATTTTGTGTTGATTATGTTTTTTTGAGGATATGATCAAACGGTACCATCCTTATTATTTATTTATATGGTTTGTTTTTTTATCTAAGAAATATGTTTACAAAAAATGTTTCTTTTCCACTTATTTATATATAATGAATTGATGTCAGGTTTAATAAACTTTTTCCATCCCATGGGTAATTCCAAGAATTAGTGTTTATTAAACCACTTTCTATTCATGGGCTATTATATTATGACGGATTTATAAAATTTTGGAATAAAAATATATGGATTATATGATTTTTTGGACCTTATATCCCTTTAAAGTATTAGGTAAAGTTTTACATATCATGAGATAATGATGGGAAAGAAGCCGATATACCTGATCGACTATGCTAAAGAGGTTAGTCTTGTTGATCCAATATAGTAAACATCTAATGATATCTGATCCATTATTAAATAGAAAACTCACATGTATGCCTTATTAATTATGATTTTATAGTCTCATATGTTAACTTTGACATATTAAATTGGTTTTATTCTTATATGGTTCCACAATTATATAACATTAACTTATAGTTCTTGATTGATTTATGGATATTTCTAACTGTTATTGTTGATATGTTTTAAAATTATGTTTTTATCCTATTGAAGATTTTTATGATACCAGATATGTTAGGTGTAATTTTTTTTATATTTATAATGTCATACCCTTATAAATATCATTTTCTTTCACATGATCATCAGTTGATATATTTCATGTTTCCCCATACTGGGATTCTGAAATAACGCATTCATATGTTTTTATTCCCTAGGTTATTAAGAATGGTTTAGGTAGATTATTTATCGAATGGTTACAATATGGTAAGATGTTTTTGGGAGATATTAATGATCATTTATGAAATAATAATATTTTATATGTTGTCTCAAAAGAAACAAAAATTGTATAATTCTCTAATCTGTGATTATCAAATGAATTGAATATTCATCAATAAAGATGTAATACCTTTTAATGAAAAATTAGGGTAATAATATTATTTCCATTTTCAAAATTATCATGTCTAGGGTTTGAAAATTATCTTATTTTACCCTTGTTTCATGTTTATAATATGGGTATAACAGTATATTTCCAACAAATACATCTGTCTCCTCACACCTAATTGTAAAATGGAACCACCTATCATCTCCTATTCATAAATCCTAATCATTGTGGAATAGAAAATATCTAAAATATATATAACATACATCCCAACACATGTCTTTTCATACATTTTATTATTAAAAAACCAAAATATAATGTATAATGGTGACATCATATGGTGGGTTTCTGAAGAAGAGGTGTTGTTCCTAACTGGTCATTTTGATTTTATCTCTTTTTCCACCTTCTTCACATATTTTCAACTACCCTAATTCAATAATATTAGTATTTTGTATATATGTAATGTTATTATTTTAATTTATTTACCAATATCCATATAATAATCCAAAAAATGGTCATTGAAACTATCTATCTTATGTACAACAGACAACCACTATAAAAATCGACAAAAATCATTTTACATAACTTATTCATATGAATGTATATATTTATGTATTTAATATAATTATTTGTTATTAAAAAATTAATAAAATTATGGTATAATAAAATAATATATATCTTTTACCTTTTAATCAATTGGAAGATGAAAAAATCGCTCCTGCTAATGTGTGTACTACCTCGTCCAGAAAAAACTATGATACATTTTTCATTCTAATTAAAAATTAATGACAATAATGATTAATTAAATTAATATAATTAATATCTATGAAATATAAATTATTCTATAAATTTCATATATTATTTACATTATCTATCATTCCATTCATAGATAAAATTAAAATGACATTCATATGTTCTTTCAACCAAACATCTCATGGAATGGTGTATTTAATTTTCATATATCTAACTTCTGTAAAAGACTTTAAATACATATAAAATCAATATAAATTATATTTATATCATGGTAACCAATATGGATATTTTGGAACCAAGATCAATGTATTAGAATTAAAATTATTAAACCAAAAATATATATGAAAAACAAAGTCTCTATTACTTGACATGTCATTTTAACAATGAATTATTAATTAAAAAATAATGAAATATTATATGAAAATCATATTTTGTATGATGTAAATGATTATTATTATATAATTGTTTATTAATAATCCTATATTTTTTTATAGTAGGTTCTAATGTGTAAGATGAATGTATGATTTGAGTTAAGAGTTTTTCATCTCAAATTGAATTTATTGGGACATATCTTATTCTCTGAACCTAACTTCTATTAGAAGGTCTATATAAAAAATTAAATTTTATATCATTTTTATCATTATAATAATGTTATATAATGTTTCATCACATGATATTATTGTGTGGGTCTAATTTTTTAATAGATTACCATAGTAATAAGGTATTATCATCTCACATTGGTTATTGTGACACAAAAGTCAAATTCACTACATGTTTTGTTTTGTGTAGTTTTTATAGTACTTATGAATTTATTTTTTTAATATTTACATGAATATTTTGGTAAACATATCCATCTATTTTTAATTTTTTTCATGTGGATTATGATGAAAAATAAACCAAATATGTATATGTTTTATGGTACAATCCCATTGGGATTGATTAGGAATATGCTACCAATAGTAAACTATTTTATATAACTATTAACAAACACTTATATTTTCTTATCATTTGGTAATTTATTGGGAGTAACTTTTCTTAATTTCAATTTTCTCTCTTAAATGATTAATTAATGGAAAATAATATTTTTAATAAAAATCATCATTATTTATTTCTTCAATCGAAAATCATTTTTTATCAATGTCCATGTTTCTATAAAAATTATCCAATTTAATATTTTACAATTATCTAATGAATTTTAAATAAAATTTGACACATGTTTTAACTTTTACATAATAATTATAAATTAATCTTTATTTATCCAAACAAAATACTATTTACTATTTACAGATAATGTAAAATAAGTCTTTTTTATGCTATGTGGAAATAAATATATTTTCTATCATTTTTTCAATAATTAATTATATGATTACTTAATATGTTAATGCGGATATTTTCCATTAAAAATTTTAGTTAATTTTTATGAAAAAATTATATTTCAAATAATTGATATTAAATGTGAAAGAAATTTTCATGATGAATTTTTAGTAATCATTTTATTGAGTTTCCACTCATTATAAAATAAAACCTTTGGTATATAATTTGTTTTACTAGAGAAATAATATAACGGTTCCATCCTTTCACTTTCTATGTATGTTTTATAAAAATTTTGGAATGTTTTTTATGAAATCCATTTCATTTCCATGGGTTATGTTATGATTAAGTGATGAATTTTTTTTTGAAACCCATCTAATTTTATAGGCTTTGAAATGATGTATGTTTTATGTTTTCATGGCATCGATATTTATGGATTCTCTAATGGGTTGGGCCTATATATCATCCAAATTAATTGTGAAATTAGAAATTTTCTATGAGATAAAAGTTTACAGTAGATGTTTTCCCAATGTTTATAAATAATGATACATAGTAGGTTATCACATGATCAAAACAAGAGAGTACATAAGAATATTTCCCAAGAAAGAAACAATAGTTTACATTGGAGGGAATCAAATTCCTAAAATAGGTTACCTTAGATGTTATCCAAAGTATGAAGTATTTACTTTTTTTATTATCTCAAGAATAAGACATTATGAATGTTTTAGTGAGTATCCTTGACCTAATATTATATATTATATGTTTATGACATAAATGTATTCCCAATTTTATTACTATTCTCTCATAGATTATGTTCTTTGACTCATTCATGATTCATGTCTTATGAACTTACATGATTTATTGCATGACTTAAAATTATTATATTTCACATGAAATGTATCAGTTTCAAAGGTTATTAATATTTTCACTAACCGTTATGCTCATTTTATGTTGATATCTCCCTTCATTAATATTATTGATCGTCTTATATAACGCATTATTATGTTTCTTTTACCCATTTTATAAATAAAGTTATTAAGTATGACATGTCTTTGAACAGAGGTAGTCTTGATGAATATATCAATGAATTTTAAAGTTAACCTAGGAACTATTTGTATATATATCGAAGATTCCCTAAGAACTATACATAAGTTATTTAGGAATGGATCATTATGTTATGAATTTACATCTCATTAATCAAAATATAATGTATATATATGAGATTTTTGGGTCATTAAAGTTTGTATTAGAAAAATGTTTAGTTGACCATTTGAAACATGAACCACAAAACTATCTTAAGATCCCTATGGATATTTCTATGTTTAATTCTTAGGGTAATTCAATGTGTAATAAAATTTCATATAATTTTGGTTTAGCATAATGTGAGTGGTATCCATGATTTTACATCCCTGTCTAGATACATCAAGTGTTTGTGGATCAGAAAAATTTTAATATATGGGCAATAACTGAAAAAATGGTATCATTATTCTTTGGCTCAATTGTCAACTGGTGTTTGAAAAAGGTAATTGTTACACACCTATTTTTACACTCTTAAGGGATCTTTATTGGAAATTCACAAACACATAATGAACCATAATGATTTATTTAAATATATTATAACCATAAATGATTTAGGTAATACCTAAGGTGTCATAGATTTAAAATATTGTGTTATGATTTTTGATATCATAAATGTGATTTACTATTATTATATAGTTCCCAATATGATTATTGTTTCTTACACTTTGATTTTTTGGTTCATTCAATGTATAGAACCCAAATAAACAATTTTAATACTAAATGAAATGGAAAATGAATTGATTTTACACATAACCTCCCAAATGTAATGTTATATATATTGAAAAATATCACATTTATACTTCCATAACATTCTCAAGAAATTAATATTTTTGAACGTCGTAACAATAAGAGGATGTAATATTGTTTTTTTAGTCTTTCATGAGGCAACATCCAAATTAATTTACTATTTTTATTAATCAACTACTTTCTGAAGAATGGATCGATACTATAGATAATATATTTTCCATACAATAGTGTTCGTAGAATGAAAATGTCAATTTGGTTTTTTATTGTTTCTATAGTGAATAGGATCAATGATGTATCCTTTTGAATAATAATAGGAAAAATTTACTTCTTGGATTGAGATGAATTTATGAAATAAATTTTCAAAAATTAATTTAATCAAATTATTCATATGAAAGATTAATGTAATTACTTGATAAAAAGATGTTGGATGATGAATAATTTTGTACAAATAATTATAATTATAAAATACTAGTGAGGTATGTTTCTATTAGTATCATCTTACCAAAAATTTTAGGCGATCACTTCTTTGGTAGCATAAAACCAACCCTTCAAATTGTTTTATCAATATTTAAATTAAAAAAAAAATTAAAATCCATTCGATATGATATAAATGTGGAAATGTATAATGGAGTCACCCATTAATCTCATGGATTTGATTAAAATTATGTAATTCAGGGGAAGATGTAAAACATATGGATAAAAGAAGATGAATGATCCTTCATGCTTGATGGTTGGAAGAAAACAATAATGATATTGCTATAATGGGATTAAAAAAGGGTTCATTTTTAGAATATAATTTCATCAAATATTTGATTTCTTAGGTAATGAAAATATGTTATACAATATTAAAAATATAAATAATTCTATGTATAAACAACCACCCACACCCTAGTGATTCAAATGAAAGTATTATGGTAATTATTATAACTAGTGTTAAAATTAAAAGGTTAATGGGGATAATAAAGTTCATCAACTTTAATCCTAAGTAATGTACAGACCCGTAAATTTCATGTAATGTTTTTTCTTAAATTCATTGGGATTTTATGAGTACGCAGTTTCTGATGGAACCTGATTCTGAGGCCCGGTGTGCCCGGAATAATTTTCTGATGTTTAGCTCGGATACGATTAGTGAACGAACAAGCGGGTTTTTCTATCTTTTGAACCGGTGCTCAGAATTTAAATCTGAGGGCACTGATGAACTCGCAATGTCGGTAATTTCTTAAGGGGACCATTACCTTAGTTACTTTTTCAAAAGATGAGAAGTTAAAATTTTTGGATTAAATAAGAAGTAAATAAAAATTGTGGAACAAATTTTATTTTACATCTAACGGCGTTATATCCTACATGGGGGATTTGGGGTGGGACACAAAAGCACCTAACTACCCATTTGAGGATATTTGAGAGGTGGGGATCACATGATCCCCAAACTTTGACATTCATTAAACACTCTTTAAACACCATTCTTAATTGTTAACTCCCCATTAATTGAGTAACTCTTCATATCCCCTCTATTCCTCTTTAATTCTTGCCAACACAAAACATAATTAACTTATTGATCCTCATCAATTAAATTAATTAAGTGTTTTAATTTTAAATTTTGAATGCATTGAAAGATAATATAAAATAAGTAGAGCCTTATTTTATATGGGTTGGAAATTGTTGTGTGAGGAGGAATTGGGAGAACTCTGGAGTTTTTTAAGAACTTCTTCCTCAACGAAGAACGGTTCTTCTCTGACAAAGACCTTTCCTCTCGGCGAAGAATGCACCTCCTTCATCCAATCATTTATTCTTCCTCCGCAAAAAGGGAGGAGACACCGACATGGAGAAACTCACCAACGACAACACACTTTCTGTTCTCTTCACTACGACAAGTGGGGAGACGCCACTTTCTCCTCAGACGCTCTTCGTCGATGTCTACAAAACCTCACCTTGCAAGGATGTCAACTGTGATGCCGATGTTCGTCATAATTTGTTTAGGTAGGGTGAATTGTTTCAATTTTACTAAAAATAATATTTTTTGGTTGTGCTTCATAAACCATGTGAATTCATGGCTATGTGTTACAGTCTAACGCGGAGGGTGAGGGCTAAACGAACATGGCCCAACGACCCTCCCCTGGAACATTATCCCTTTAAAATTGGAAACTAGAGACAGGGGAAGAACGGCATCGTCACGCCGTGCCGGAAACATGGAAAAGGAAGCCATCGTCGTCACACCTGCTCTGCGGGAGGAACCGCAGCTCGCATCGCGGGCCTCTTCTATGGAAGAATCAGCTGGCCTGTCGGCCAGCTGGGCGGAGGCGAACCGCATCGCGAGGAAGGCGGTGCACTAATAAACTGGTCAGCCCATCGGACGGCCAGGTGGAGCTGGACCGCGACGCCATGAGGGAACCATGCTGGAATACTGGTGGCCCGCCCGTGCGGGAAGCGTGCGCTAGAAGGCCTTCTGGCCTAGCCGGCCTATTTGGGGAGGGCGGCATCGCTTGGCACCGTCGGTTCATGCAGCCGGGGGTCGCGCCCCTGCCTCGGACCTCTCGGTCCACTGGGTCGCACCGGGCCGGGTCACACCCCACTGAGCCAGGTCGCCCCACTTCGGGTCGGGCCATGCTCTTCATGCCAGGCCATGCAAAAAACTGGGCTAGTCCAACCCCTTTGTCGTGTCCAACCCGCCAAAACTGAGTCGACCCAACCCGTCAGCCTATCGGGCCTATCGAACCGAGAGCTTTTTCACTTAACCGTGATCTTCGTAAAGACCGCGCGTCCGATCGACACGCCATATGTGGCCTTGGGACTCCTTCGACGAGACGGTCCTTTTGCGATACTCTAAGTGTGTTTTTGGACAGCTTTGGTAAACGGCCAGGTTTGGAACGAGCATATTTCCAATCGGGCCACTAGAACGGAAAATCCAATAACTCTCAGACCGGGCATCTGTTTGAAGCGCCGTCTATCGCATTGGTTTGATTTTGACGAGACGGAACATCAAAATACATAAACTCTAGACATTGTGACAATTGATGTATCGACCCCTTTTACTCGTGGAGCGGACCCTCCCGGAATAGAGTATGTTGTGTTAGTCAACCCTAGAGCTAGCTGCGACTGTGACGATGATGATGACTGTACTTGGATCCTACGTGGGTTCGGCATCAAGGACGACTGTACTTGGATATTCTGTGGGTTCAGCAGTGATGAAGACTGTACTTGGATCCTATGTGGGTTCGGCAGCGATGGTTACTGCACTTGGATCCTACGTGTGTTCGGCAGTGACGACTTATGTACATGGATCCTACGTGGGTTCGGAAGAGTAGATGATTTAGAGGCTACATCTAATAATCTCCACCCCTCTTCATGAGTATTATACCTATGTGAGCTGGGTCTTGACCTTCAATAATTATCATTGGTATGATTGACTTCTTTCCTGTTTGGACTGGTTGTCCATGGACTCGAGGGTTGGAGTCGTACTTAGATTGATGACTTTGGTATATGTATGGGCATATACCTAAGTATAGTTGGTTGATACTTCATTTTTGTATCTTTACATTGTGTTTTAACCTTTGTGGATTCTGTTAGACCTTCGGGGGTCTTGGTGTCTCTACTGAGTGTCGTTATACTCACCCTTGCATAGACATTTACTGTACTACATTTTTTTGGTTGCAGATGAAGGAAAACACTGATTGTGGTCGAGGATTGTAGAGTTGTACGGTATCTAGAGGTGGACCACCTAGCAGGACGTACACGGAGTGGACGGACGGACCCGAGGTATCGATGAGACTATAGGTACCCACCCTTTAGGTGGGATTCCCAGAGGACGACCCGGGGGTTGCTGCTTTATTTTTCAGCTGTTGTACTTTCTTTCTCTATTGTACTGTACTTTCGGTTGGTTTTGTATACTAGACCATTTACTTTCCAGCACTTAATTTTGTACTCACTTTACATTGTGTTTACTGCAGCTTGCATACTCTATTCTGTTTGATTACTTTAATAATGTCAATGCCTTCCCTTTTTACCGGGATTTACACCTTTGGTACTAGTCGCCAGCCCCTGGCCTATGGAAGGCGGGCATGGGGTAGTCATGGCACGGGCCCTGAGGATGGGTCATGACAAATTGGTATTAGAGGAGTCGGTTCTACCATAGAAATTAGGACTCTGATAATTTATTCTCTGTGAAGCAATAGTGTTAATAATATTGAGTGTGGTTTTCAGTCCAGGGAGTCCTGTGTTGGTGCGGCGACCGATGTATCCATACACCAGAACCCTGACATCTGATTTCCGACTCAGTGCTCCAAAACACTCATTGCATATGTGTTTCAAAATTTTTATTTTTCAGTACATTGTGTTAGCTCACCAATTATATTGTACTAACTGTGGCGCACCTGTTTCTTCTCAGGATGGCCCAATGAAGACAGCCAGATATGGTTCCTAGTTACGTGTGGTATGACAGCCCACCGAGCGACGAGGCATCAGTGTAGGTCCCCATTACAGCAGAGGCACCATAGGTACCACTACCCACTGGGACACCGATACCATTGTCCCCAGCAGTGGAGAGTGCACGCCGCCTCAGCGCGTTGCATGAGTTTCAGCGACAGCGGACGCCCAGGTTCCACTGAGAGACGGACCCTCAGGCAGCCGCGGATTGCCTGGAGGCTATCGTCGGAGTCTTCAGATTGGTAGGGACACCAGCAGACCTTATGGTGATATTTTTCGCGAGTCTCCTGCACGCAGCAGTAGGTAGATTGTCACAACCCATCCTCGAGGCCCGTGTCATGACTACCCCATGCCCCCTTCCATAGGACAGGGGCTGGCGACTAGCACCAAAGGCGTAAATCCCGATAACTGGGAAGACATTGACTTTATAAAACATAAACACATCCAACCAGAGTACAAGCGGAAGTAATACACTAAGTAAAAAAGAGAAAGTGCTGAAAAGTAAATAGGCCAGAATAAAAACCCAACTGAAAAGTAAAACTACAACTGAATGAAAGTAAAAGAGGAAAAAAATAGATGGAAGATTGAAGCAGCTCATGGGTCATCCACCTCGGATCCTACCTGAAGGGTAGGTACAGATAGCATCCTCAACGCTCTTGCATGACAACCTCCTCCGAGTACCATCATGTCATGAAGTCCCCTTCCAGGTATTGACTCGCCATAAGTTACACCTCTGGGAACCATCTAGTCCTCGTACACTCGGTCTTTATTAGCGTTGTTCGTCGTCTTCATCCAACACAACGAGGTGTGGGCATATCCCTTGCAGGGGTGAGTATAACGATACTCAGTAGGGACCCCGAGACCCTCAAGGGCTCACTAAATAAAACAAGGATAACTACAAAGAAGGATCTCAACAGATAACCCATACTTAGGTATAAGCCCATACTTATACCTAAGTTATCAAGTAACCCATCTCAATCATGAGAAAACACAAAGGTTATGAAATCAACAGATAACCACTACTTAGTTATATTCCCATACATATACCTATGTTATCAAATGACCCATCTCAATCTTGAGGTAAACAAAAAGGTCATTGACTCAACTCAAACTAGGATTTACCTTAACGAAACCACAACTGCTGGATAACTCATCCTCTATTGAGTACAGTGGCCCTATCACGACTCTGAGGCACTACTCACTAACCTTAGACTGCTGAGGTACTCCTCTTGTCGAGTACCGCAGGTCTGCTGCCAAATACCGTGCGCTCCGTCCACTGAGGGTCTGCCACCAAATACGGGATGCTCCCCCTAATAGCATACAGAGGTACTCTTCATGTTGAGTATCGCGGGTCTGCTGCCAACTACCATGCACTCCGTCTGTCGTGGGTCTGCTGCCAAATACCGGCCGCTCTGTCAACTGGGCTAACCTAATCACTACGAGTCGAATCGATCAAGTAGTCGTCTGGTCTACAGCTGCTCAGTCTCCGTACTCTATAAGCTAGTCTTCGGGAGGGTCAGCTCCACGAGCTACTGGTTGTTACCTCCAAGTATCACAAGTCCCACGAAGAGGTATCACAAAGGACCGCCTCATCACAGGGGTCACAACTCAACAGACGGCACGTCAATCAGACTCCCGTTCTGTGAGTTATTAGCATTTCTGTTCCAGGGGCCCGGTTAGATTCGTGTACAAACCAACCCAACCGTATCTCAACAGTACCCCAAAACCTCATGGCTATACTCAAAGTAATTGTTTCTCAACGAGATTACCAACACCGTTGACAGTTCTTCAAACGGATGTCCGACCTGAGAGTTATTGGATTTTCCGTTCCAGGGGTCTGGTTGGATTTCGGGTACACTCTAACCTGGGCACACTCCAACTGCAAAAAACCTCAAGTATGTATTCCAAAAGATCTATCTCATCAATAGGAATCCAAAAAATTCAATGACACGTCTATTGGATGTCCGGAGCTCAAGTTATAAGCATTTCCGCTCCGAGGGCCCGGTTGGTTTAGAATTTGAACCAACCCGATCATTTACATACTATGCTGAAACCTTGATTGTAATATTCTGAAATGACTGTCTCGATACAAGGAATCCTAAATAACCGATGGTGCCTCGATCGGAGGTCCACAACTCATGTTATGGGCGTTTAAGTGAAGATGGTATGAAAATAGGGGGTCTGGGCTCGGTCTGACCGGGCCCAATACCCCTTAGGTCAGCCCGAACCATGACAACCCGACCCGGGTCCGGGTCCGGCCCAGTTGGGCGCGGCCCGACTCATCTGGCGTGGCCCAGCCCGGTGCTAGTGACACGGCCTCGCACTGGCGGCCCGGCCCAACCCGGCGTTAGCGGCCCAACCCGGCTGGGCGTGGCCCAGCCCGGCTGGGGGTGGCCGGCCTTGCCTGTGCGGCCTTCAGCCCAGCTCGGAAGCCAGCCATGGCTCGGTGTTGGCCGAGCGGGGCGCAAATGGGAGCGGCCCCCTTTTTCTAGAAATGGCGGACTCAGTGGGGTCCGCCCTAGCAGCAGGTCGGGGGGTTATGCCCCCTAGTTTCTACAAAATGGCCGGTCGTGATGGCCGACCTTTGTGTAACTACAGGACACCCTCAGGTCCCACCTCTAGGTAGAACTGGCGGTCGGCATAGCAGGCTGCCCCTTTGAAGTCCGTCGCAGCCTTAGGTCGTGCCTCTGTTCGACCGGCGCGGCACGACGGCGCCGTTCCCCACCGTCGCGGCCCACCCGGGCCACGACCCCTTATAGCTCCGGCGCGAACCGACGGCTCCAATCCCCTCTACCACGGACCCTTGTAGATCTGGCGCGGCACAACAGTGTCGCGACCCTCCACCGCAGCTCGTTATGGCCCCGGTCCGGCTCAACTCCGTGTGGCACGATGGTGTCGCACCTTTACGGTGATCTGATAACCAAGCGTTAACGATTCGCCCGTGATCTGCTCGACGTCGGCCGATTCTTCGCAGTCTGGCTCCATCATCTATAATCAACAAACGAATGGAGAAGGTTCGGACTATGTTCATGCTATCCAAGCCCTTCCTCGACATGATGGTATCAAGCGGCCAAATGAAACTCAAGAATTGAAGAACGATGGAGAACTGTATTAAAACCCGAACATAACAACCCCTACCTCAAGGTTCTCTATTCGTTGACGATATCACGAGAGGGTGGACGTCAGCTCGTTGATGTCGTCGCAAGGTAGTAAATGAAGGTGGCAATGTTCGTTGGCATTCTTCGCATCCGCAAAGTCCTTCGATCCTGACTGGAGCATCGTTCGTTGGAGATCCAGCTGAAGAATAACTGTTCTTTGTGAAGAGAACGTCGGAGTAGATCTCCGTGGATGATGGAAACTCTCCTCTAATTCTCCCAAAATATTTTCCAACCAATATTTCGTTAAGTCTCCTTCTTTTAAAAGATCTCCAATAAATTCAAATGAAGTCAAAGAGTTTTGACAAAAATAATTAATAAGGTTTTTAATTATCTTAGTTGGCTTCATTAATCTTGGTAGGTGGAGGGGCTCTACTTCAATAAACTAGTGGAGTTTTCATGAATTAATCAAGGGGTGAGTTATGGGGAGGTCAAGGGGGTTATGGGGGAGGTGAGGAGTTAGCGTCTTGTGTGGTCCCCACCACACTAAACTCTCCCATGGGAGGTTAGGTGGGTGTAGTCCCCACCTCTAACCCCCTCTTTGTTGAAAATAACCACCTTCCTTGAATAAAATTTGTACATAACAAATTTTATTTACATTAATATAATCCCCAAATATTAAACCTGAACCCGCTCAAAACACAACTACGAAAAAGGTCCCCTTAAGAAATTATTGGCATTGCGAGTTCATCGGTGCCCTCAGATTTTAATTCCGATCATAAGTTCAAAAGATAGAAAAACCCGCTCGTTCGTTTACTGGACGTACCCGAGCTAAACCTCGGAAATTGATTTCGGGCACACAGGGCCCCGGAATCAGGTGCTGTTAGAAACTGCAGACTCGTAAAATTAAAAAAAAATTAAGAAAAAAAATTCCATGAAATATTAGGGTCATTAAATAGATGGTGGAGCCTGATGCTCCTAGTGCACGATGAGGCATCTCTACTTTGGACGTACTTTGAGCGCCTCTTCTGCTTGGAGTTTGTTCCAGCCACCCTTCATTCGGTGCGCATCCAGGAGTTATTATAGCTATGGTAGGGCAGAATGACAGTAGCCCAGTACTCAGCCAGATTTACCAACCTCTCGCGTTTCCCCACAGACATGGTACGAGACCCATTCTTCCAGCCCTAGACAATTGAGTAGGAATTGAGGCAAGAGATCAGGGCTTTGATGATCTCCCTCAGCTTTTCGACGCAGGCAGGAGTACTGGAGAGAGCCCTTCCAATAGAGAGTTTTCTTCCTGAGCATATGCTAGTAGTGAGACCCACCATAGGGTGACACGTATTGGAGTCTTCTACATTCGGTAGTAGACAGATGTCACAGAGGTTCAAGTGGACCAGGCCATCAGGTGGGAAACCTCATGGTACTGGTTCGGATGTGCGTGGAACACGCAGTAGATCCAGTCATACGAGAGGCAGGTAGTGCTATGCATGAGGTGGGCAGGGCCACATGGCTCATGACAGCCCGACCTACCATGCAGAGGAGAAGAAGACAGTAGAGGGACCTCCCAGATAGAGGCAGAGGTTCGACCATGGTGGTCCGTAGGGAGCAAGCAGACGAGGCATAGGTGCTGGCCAAGTAGCAGGTGGTGGATGACTCTTCGAGGCTCTACCACCATCACCACCAGGAGGGCCACCCTGACCACAAGGAGCTAGTAGACAAGGGCTGGCTCTGCTCCAGGCAGTCGAGGCATATGACCACGGTGCACCTGAGATGATTCGAGGTATTATTTGTGACTAATCCACCCTTTCTATAGTTCTTATATACATAGGAGTGAGTCATTATTTTATTTCCACTGCCCTTGTTTGGAGCTTGAAGATTCCGATGGAGTCGTTAGCACAATCCTTATGGCTACAGACTCCTACGGGAGCAGACTCGATGATTACGTACTGGTGCCGGCAGTGTGAGATTACTCTAGGAGGTGAGAGCTTTGGATGGGATCTTCTTGTAGTGGCGTTGAGGCCTTACAACATCATCTTGGGTAGGGTATGGTTATCTACAGTCCGTGCCCAGATCGACTGTTTTAGTCACAAAGTGTGGTGTGTCATCACAGATGGGAGAAGGTTCACCTTCACTGATGAGAAGGGAGCCTTTGCAGTGTAGGATGGACATACGCAGAGGAGAGGGTAGTTGATCACACATCAGTTGGCTAGTCTCATCCTCAGAGTGGTTGATGTACGGAGTCCGAGTTTTCTTGTTGTGGTGGATCCGTATGCGGACGTTTTACCTAATGACATTCCAGAACTACCTCCTCGCAGAGAGGTAGAATTCCATATTGACATTTACCCCAGGACAACACCTATATCTACACCATCATATCAGATGGCTCCCGTTGAGCTTCGTGAGCTACGGGTATAGCTGGAGGACTTGCAGGGCAAGGGATTCATCTTACCCATTGTTTCATCCTATGATTTTCGATTTTATTCACCAAGAAGGAATATGGGAGCTTAGGACTATGTGTCCACTACTGTTGCCTGAATCAGGTGACCGTAAAGAACAAGTACCCACTCCCAAGGATTGATGACCTCTTTGATCAGCTCAAGGGAGCACGATGGTTCTTGAAGATATACCTCAGGTCAGGCTATCACCTGCTCAGAGTTCGAGATGACGATGTGCAGAAGACGGCCTTCAGGTGTCAGTATGGCCACTACGAGTTCTTGGTTATGCCCTTCGGCGTAACAAACACACCCACAGTGTTCATGACTCTCATGAACAGGATCTTCCAGCCTTACCTCGATCGTTTTATCATAGTCTTCATCGACGATATAATGATTTACTTGAATACTGAGGAGGAGAAAGTCTACCACTTGCGGGTTGTACTGGACACACTCCGAGAGCACCAGCTTTATGGTAAGCTCTCGAAGTGCCAGTTCTGGATTCAATAGGTTCACTTCTTGGGGTACGTCATCTCGGATGTGGGATTTTCTATGGATCCTGCAAAGATCAAGGCATTACTAGATTGGGAGCCACCCAGGAGCATGATGGAGGTGCGGAGTTTCCTAGGTCTGGCTAGGTACTATTTGAGATTTGTGCCAGATTTCTCCAAAGTTGCAACACCGTTGTCAACTTTCACGAAGTAGGTGAAACCCTTTGTGTGGTCAGATAGATTCTCACAGATCTTTCAGAAGATGAGATGGATATTGAACAGTGCGCCCATCCTACGGCTACTGTAGGAGTGTCGAAGATGTACAAGAACCTCAGACGACAGCACTGATGGCTGGGTATGAAGAATGTTATAGTAGAGTTCGTTTCACGATGCCTCACTTTCCAGCAAGTGAAGGCGGAGCACCAGGTACCAGCAAGCTTTGTACAACCCTTAGAGGTTTTGGAGTGGATGTGGGATGGGATATTCGTAGATTTTGTTACGAGGCTCCCACGTACTTTCAGAGGACACAACTCCATTTGGGTGATCATAGACCGACTCACCAAGTTGGCCCACTTCATACCGATCAGAGAGCAGGGCTCAGTAGAGATCTCGGGATGCCTCTGCATTCAAGAGATCAAATGGCTTCATGGTGTGCCATAATCTATCATCTCTGATCGAGACGCTCGCTTTACTTCTCGGCTTTGGAAGGGGTTACAGGAGGAATTCGGGATACAGCTACGCCTGAGCACCACCTTTCATCCTCAGACGGATGGCCAGATGGAGAGGACCATTCAGACACTCGAGAACATTATCTGTTCATGTGTCCTTGACTTTGGTCGCAGCTGGAAGGATCACCTACCCTTGGTGGAGTTTGCGTATAGAAAAAGCTACCACTCCACCATCGGGATGGAACCATACGAGGCATTGTACAGCTGACCATGAAGATCACCTCTATGTTGGACTGAGCATGGGGATTCAGCACTCGTAGGACCAGAGATGGTTTACGCTATGACAGAGAATGTTCATATCATCCAGATGCAGATGAGGACTACACAGAGAAGACAGAAGTCCTATGCTAATAGAAGACAGAGACCACTGGAGTTCGAGGATGGCGACCACGTTTTATTACTCGTCTTACCTCAATGTGGACTACGGAGATTTGGTCGGGGCGGCAAGTTATCTCCGCGCTTCATCAGATCTTTCTAGGTCCTCAGTAAGGTAGGCGTGGTGGCTTACCGCCTGACCATTCCACCTCAGTTGCACTAGGAGCACGACGTCTTCCACATATCTCAGCTGAGGAGATACTTGCGTGACCTGACACATATCATCGATCACGGGGATCTAGACATCGATGAAGGGGCTACTTTCACAGAGGTCCTGGTGGAGATCGAGGATCGACAAGAGCGGGTCCTATGTGGCCTGTCGATTCCTCTAGTGTGCATTCGTTGGCATCATGGGAACCTCCAAGAAAGCACATGGGAGCGGGAGGCTCAGGTTCAAGCTCAGTACCCTCATTTGTTTCCCTAGTTTATGATGTAGCTTTATGGGGGCGTAAATCCCTAAGGTGGGAGTAATGTAAAGACCCAAAATTTTCAAGGAAATTTTTTTCCTAAATTATTTTTTATATTAAGAGTACGTAGTTTCTAATAGCATCTGATTCTGAGGCCCGGTGTGCCTTGAATAATTTTTTGAAGTTTAGATTTGGTATGTTCAGTGAACAAATGAGCAGGTTTTTCTATCTTTTGAACCAGTGCTCAGAATGGAAATCTAAGGGCACCGAGGAACTTGCAAAACTGGTAATTTCTTAAGGGGTCCTTTAACATAGTTAAGTTTGCATGGGATGAGAAGATATAATTTTTGAATTAAATAAGAAGTGAATACAAATTGTGGAACATTTTTTATTTTATATCTATGGTGGTTATATCCTACATGGGGGAGTTTGGGTGGGACCCTCAACCACATAACTACCCATGTGAGGATATTTGTGATGTGGGGCCCACATGAGCCCCAACCTTTCACATTCCCTAAACTCATTTTAAACCCCCTTCTTAATTGTTAACTCCCCTTTAATTTAGTAACTCTTCCTTTCCCCTCTCCCCCTCTTTAATTCTGGCCAACACACACCATAATAAATTGATTGAACCTTTTCAATTAAATTAATTATGTGTTTGAATTTTAAATTTGGAATGCATGGAAAGATTAAATAAAATAAGGAGAAGCCTTATTTTATTTGGGTTGGAAATTGTTGTGTGAGTATGAATTGGGAGAACTCTAGAGTATTTGAAGAACATCTTCCTCAACGAAGAACGGTTCTTCTCTAACGAAGACCTTTCCTCTCGGCGAAGAATGCAACCCATTCCTCTAATCTTTTCTTCTTCCTCCACCACAAGGTAGGATACACCGATGTAGGGAAACTCGCCAACAACAACACACTTTATGTTCTCTTCCCCGCGAAAAGTGGGGAGACGCCACTTTCTCCTCGAACGCTCTCTGTCGATGTCTACGAAACCTCACCTCGCGATGCCGTCTACCGTGATGCCGATGTTCTTCATAATTTGTTGAGGTAGGGTGAATTGTTAAAATTTTATTGAAAATAAAATTGTTTTGATGTGCTTCGTTAACCATGTTGATTCATGGATATGTGTTACCGTCTAATGTGGAGGGAGTGGGCCAAACGAACACGTCCTGACGACCCTCCGCTGGAACATTATCCCTTTGGAATCGGCAACCAAAGATGGGGGAATAACGGCACTGTCGCGCCATGCCGGAAACGTGGAGAAGGAAGCCAGCTCCGTCATGCCGGCTGTGTGGGAGGAACCGGGGCTAGCATCGCGGGCCGCTTTGGCTGAAGAACAAGCTGGCCCGATGGCCGGCCGGGCCAAGGTGAACCACAGTGCCAGGAGGGCGCCACACTGAGGAAACGGCTAGCCCATCGGCCGGCTGGGCGGAGCTGCACCGCGGCGCCAGGAGGGTGCCGTGCTAAAAGACTGGTGGCCCGCCCGCGTGGGCCGCGTGCGCCAGAAGGCCGGCTGGCCTAGCCTGCCAGTTTTGGGAGGGCGGCTCCTCATGGAGCCCCTGGTTTGTGCAGCCGGGGGTCACGTCGCCGCCTCGGAGCGGTCGGCCAACCGGGGCGCGCCAGTCCGGGCCGAGACGGGTTGCGCCTTGCTGGGCCGCGCTCTTCGGGCCAAGCCGTGTGACTCACTAGGTTGGTCCAACCCCTTTGCCAGGTCAGACCCGCCAAAAATGATTCGACCCGACCCGTCAGCCCACGGGCCTATCGGACCGGTCCTTTTTTCACTGAAACATGAACTTCGTAAGGACCACGCGTCCGATCAATGCGCCGTCTGCGGCACTAGGACTCTTTCGATGAGACGTTCCATTTGAGATACTCTAAGTGGTTTTTGGACAACTTTGGTGAGTGGCCAGGTTTGGAATGAGTATATTTCCATCCGGGCCCCTATAACGGAAAATCCAATGACTCTTATACCGATCATCTCTTTGACATGCCATCTGTCCCAATTGGTTCGTTTTCTCAAGACAGAACAGTGGGATGCATAAACATTGTACTTCGTGACAGTTGATGTATTGACCCCTTTTACTCATGGAGTGGAACCTCCGGGAATCAAGTATGTTGTGTGCGAGAAACCTAGAGTTGGATGCGACTGTGATGACGATGACGACTGTACTTGGATCCTACGTGGATTCGGCCATGAGGATTACTGTACTTGGATACTCTGTGGGTTCGGCAGTGATGACAACTATACTTGGATCCTACGTGGGTTCGGCAGCAATGTTTACTATACTTGGATCCTACGTGGGTTCGGTAGAGATGACTTCTGTACTTGGATCATACGTGGGTTTGGAAAAGGGGATGATTTAGAGGCGACATCTAATCATCTCCGCCCCTATTCGTGAATAGTATACCCATGTGAGACGAGTATTGACTTTCAATCATTATCATTGGTATGATTGACTTCTTTCTTTTGTGGACTGGTTGTGCATGGGCTCGGGGGTCGGAGTTGTATTGAGATTGATGACTTAGGTATATGTATGAGCATATACCTAAGTATAGTTGGCTGATACTTCGTGATTGTATATTTCTGTTGTGGTTTAAGCTTTTTGGATTCTGGGAGACCTTCGGGGGTCTTCTGGTCCCTAATGAGTATCGTTATACTCACCCCTACACCGGAATTTCCAACACTATGTTGTGTTGGTTGCAGACGATGGTCATCACTGATCGTGGTCAAGACTTGTAGAGATGGATGGTATCCGGATGTGGACCACCTGGCCGAACGTACACGGAGCGTACGGACAGACCCGAGGTACCGATGAGACTATATGTACCCACCCTTCAGGTGGGATTCTTGGAGGACGACTCAGTGGTTGCTGCATTACTTTTCAGCTATTGTACTTTCTTTCTTAGTTGTATTGTACATTCAGTTGGGGTTTTATACTGGCCCATTTACGTTCTAGAACTTACTTTTGTACTCATTTTACTTTGTGTTTACTCCATTTTTTGTACTCTGTTGTGATTTTTTACTTTAATAAAGGTAATACCTTACATTTTTACCGGGATTTTAGCCTCTACTACTAGTCACTAGCCCCTGGCCTATAGAAGGCGGGCTTGGGGTAGTCACGGCATGGGTCCCGAGGATGGGTTGGGACAAGGACACTGTGAAATAATATGTGATCACCCTTTTTGATGATGGATATGATAATGATGTGGTGAACGGTACACCTATATTCAACTATAGAACTACTTATGTGTTATTTTCTTAAAAATATAATAATGCATTTCTATATGGGGAATTTTATGAGGGTATAATAATACTACCTAAATGTTTTGATGATGAATTATCTGTGAGTGCCCTTAACTGTACAATGATTTCTTTTAATGTGTATTATTCTTCTCTAGTAAATGTTTTGGGTACTTTCTTACTTTAAATCTATTTGTTTTCCCTCTATTTTAACTTGATTATATTATACGAATTGATTGGATTTCTCTAAAAAAATCCTGAATAGATTAACAATGAATAGATTTCATATTTTTTTTCAAACTATCCTATTATTTTCAATCATTATGATGATAAATATGATCTTTTGAAGGAGATCATATCCAATATATGGGTCATGAATCCCATTCTCAACGGGTTATTATCTCAGATGGATGGGGAAAACATCAACATTAATGATACACCAATTTTGTGGGACTTTGTTGATGTCTTTTAAAAGATTTTTCTATTAATTAAATAAGTCATGAATTCAAGTTATCAATTGAACTCATATGATATTATATTCATAATACAATGACACATTACAAAATGCCCATGTTGTGTTGTGGTAATTTAATGTGAGACTATAGGTGAATCATGAAATTGAATTAATTAATAATTTGTTTCAATTTGGGTACACCATGTTTTTCTGTTAATAAGAAATATGAATTACTGTTACATTACATTGAATATCAGTATCTAAAAAAGTCAAAGAAAGGAATTAGTATCCCTGAACTAATATTGATTGTATGTCCGATCAGCTACATAGAGATCAATACATTTATATGAATTTTATTCATTCAATAAATCATAAATTTATGGAAAAGAATGAGGATATACCCAAGAAAACATTATATACATGTAGTGTTCACTGTGAGTATATAGGGATCCCATTTGGCCTTATTCATTCTCATATATACCTATAGATTTTATGAATATATTATTTTAAGTTTACCTTGAATAGATTTTGGTTGTATTTATAGACAATGATTTTATATTTTCAATGATAATGGAGGATCATGTAGACCATTTGAGGATTGTGATGATGATTATTAGAAGGTATAAGTTTTATGAAAAAATTAATCAGTGTGAATTTTTGTAACGCCCCGACCCCAGTTACCCAGAGTCGGTGCATTATTACATAACATTGGCATGATCACAAGAAAGATCAAGTCTCGAAAGACCGATTTTTTTAGTATCCTTGGTATAACTAGATACATTAATAAAGTTTACATTACATCATAAACTGAAAACAACAACAACATAGTCTACATAGTCCACACTCATACTATCCCTGCAGGTTATTCATAACTTACTTCTTCATAATCCTAGGAAAAATAAAACATTGAACAGGGTGAGCTCAGATGCTCAGTAAGGATAACATTATAGCAGAAGCTATCATAGATAAGCATAAACACTTAAGGCAATTTATAATTAAAACAAAACCCTTTTAAACTTGAACTTCAGCATAATATGGAAAAGATAAAATGAAATAATGTCATTTACTTATTCACAGGGATATTCTACTAGTCGAACAATCACATGCAATATCAATAACCACTTTCATAATGATGGAATTCATAATACCAGACTTTCATAACCACATAGCCAAGGCCTTGTGCCAAGAATATAAATAAGATTTTGCCAAGGCCTTGTTCCAAGACACTAGTTTGTCTCATGAGACCTACCGATGCATCGAGGAGTTATAGCGGGCTCCACCCGTCACTTATTAAGTCCAATGCATTCCTCATATGAACATGTTTAAACATAACATAAACATTCATATTAAAACTAGCATACGAAATGTCAATACTTTAATCCACAAACTATGAATGGTATAAAAATAGCACATCCACAGTCAAAGATAACTCATTCGATACAATATGGAAGATTGTATTGTATCACATTAACCTCATTCAAGAATAATGAAGGATGTTGACATAGATGAAAATAATCATAAAAACTTTTTGAGAGAAATATCCCCCTTTTCTTGAAATCATTTAAAAGTCACACTATTTGTCAAGAAGCCATTTAAAAATAGATTTTTGAATCAAAGTGTCCCATACCACTTTGAAACTTTTTAAAAGGAGTTTTAATTTTAAAACTTTAATGTCCATATAAATAAATCCTTAAAACCATTTTTAAAAACATGCACATTAATGATCAAGATTTAGAAGAATAAGTCTTTAAAACATTTAAAAATGGTATTTTTGTTAGAGTTTCTAACCAAAAGAGAGACACTTGAATACAAATAATTGAGGTAATAAAAACTTTGTAATATCATGAGAATAAAGTAATTCATGATATACTATGTCAAAGTACATTATACACACCATATAAATGTGATTTGGTGTATAACAACAAGGAAGTCTCAATGGAACGTAAATTGAGATGAAATCTCTCATAAAGGTCGTATCCTTAGGTTAAGGATAAATCAATGACATAGTTATGTGTGACAAATATAAATACACTAAATATTATTGGATATTTAGTGTAAAACAATCAAAGTACATTCACACATAATCTTTTAAAAACAACACCAATGAATTGGATGTTTAACTCAACAAATGGATAATGAGTTAAAATTACTCTTATCAAATTCATATTGATGACTTGAGAAATTATCAATGGAGTGATTATGTGAATAAAAAGTATATCCATAGAAAGGGGAGTGGAAATTATGACATAATCAAATGAATAGTGATTCCACACATAATCTTGGAGTAATATAATCAATGAAGTTTGTGTAAAGCCGAATAAATAGAAATTGAAATTTCAAATTCCCTTATCGATTTGGTAACTTACAAAACATACACCCATGAAAGAATGATAATACAATGATGGTGTAAATATCCATAAATTAAAGTATATTACACAATGAATACTATCATGGGCAATACACACACCACATGCAATAAATAAGTGGTGAACAATGGAATTCTCACGGAATTAAAATTGAGATAAGAAACCCCTTACCACGTTGTAATCAACTGATTCATCTGAAAAAAAGTTAATAACCACCAAATTATTTAAATAATAACATTAATATAATGATAATCATGATAATATATATCAAATGTCAGTACACAATACACCACTTTCAATAATTTAGTGGCGAACAATGGAAATCTCACGGAATTGAAAGTGAGATAAGAAAATCCCTTACTTTGTACTTTTTTCCTTGGTCGACGGTAGGTTAAACTCCTGTATAATGGTGAAATAATTGTTATTTAATTATAAAAGAATCATTTACATTAATATGATATCATATATGATCTTTTAACATGTATTTGTTAATAATTTCTTAGAATTATCGTCATTTCGGGTGTTAAGGGTTCATTTTACTTTATATTCTTTGTTATGTGAGCCATATTCGTTATTAATGGGATGTATATTATTCATATCCAGAATGATATCAAGTACATAGATACAATTTTTAAATCATGAAATGATAATTATACTTTAATGGATATGATGTAGATTGAATCTCATCGCGTTCATGGAGACGGTAGTCCGTACGTACGCACGAGCGACAATATCATTCTTTTGATATTAAAATAATATATAATTGGATGGTATATAATATATACAGAATAATTATCATGTTATATTTATTATTTACATGAGTTACACATCATTATTATACCCATCCAAATAATAATATATTGAATAACAATTACACCACGACGTGGAGACGGTAAGTTGTACGTACGCGCGTATGGTGACATGTTATTCAAAGGGTAGATAGAATAATGAATATGGTTGTACCATATTTATAATAACATCACTCTATATATATGATATTGGAGTTATTATTTTATAATGGTAATAACAAAGAAAGAAGAATTGGAATAAGAAAGGAACTTGAAAAGGGGTGGTGAAAACATTACCTCTTCTTCGGGTTCTTCCTTTTGATTTGATCAAAAGGGCTCCTTAGGATGGCTTTCTGATCAAACTAAGGCCTCTAGGTTGTATTGAGGAAAGTTGAGATAGTATTTGGGCAGGTTTTGGACGAACCAAAAGGCTTTTAAGGTGTGAATAAATGAGAAGGAGAAGTGCCCTTTTATAAGAGGGGTTAGGGGCACCTTTGGAAAAGCTAGAAATATTAATTTATAATAAATTCATATTCGATTTCTAATCGCTCCAAAGTTGATTATTTAAAGGTTAAGGTAGGTATGGGTCGAAAACCACTCAAACAATAGAATTTAGATAGGTTTGGGTCATTATAGTAACCTTATCATTAAGTATTAACTCTTAGTTAATTAGTTTCACTTTTACAATGTCTCTTTGTATTTTTTTATTATATGGTTAATAAACTTAACATATATATCCAAGAGACCCCCAAGTGGTACATTAATGATAAACCTATCATGATATAATTCTTTTTTCCGAACCATATATTTTTAGGAATTTAATATCAATTAATAATATAATAATTGTTTTAAAAATGCTTTTATGTCAATTTTGACACTATTCAATAGTTGATTTTTGTGAAACACGTAACAGAATTATTACTACGAAAAAAGTCAATTAAATCAATCTTAATATGTCATAGTATCCTTGAAAATTAGTTTAATTCATTAAAAATCTCAAATTATATTTATTTGGGTATTTATAATATCAATTATTTTAATTTGTCACTATTATGGTAATTACTGCATCATTATGGTTTCATAAATAAACTAAATTATTTAATGTATAAAAATTATAAATAAAATATGTTTATGTAGGAACTCTTTTTATATTTTTAATGAATATTTATAGTCTAAAATCCAACATATATAACCCTATGTAACAATTATTTTTCTAAAAGATATATGCTTGTGTCATTTTTGTATTCATTTTAACTTAATGAAAATAAAGTGTCCCTATCACTTACAAGTGGATCCATGGAGTCCCAAAATCGACCCAAAGATTCCCATGGTCAACCATGTATCAAAAAATAGGGTTAAGACACGTTTTAGGGTAATTTAGTATTATTATAATATTATTTTTTTGACCCTTGTTTACCGAATTTACCCTTTAACCATGGTAAATAAAATATTTACCGAAGTAATTATCCAAAATGTCTAAAAATAAAAGATACCTATTTACACAATTTGAACATCCTGATTCCAAATATGGAATCCATTTTTCCAAATTCAAAACACATAAGTGGCAGAAATTAATTTAAAATTAATTCCCGTTGTTAAAACAAAAAGCATGTTTTTAAGAGATAATAATTATCAAAAGATTGACACTTGTTTATGTCTGGTTTAAATGTGAAATTATATTCAACAACCCACATTGTATTACATGGTAAAAATATATTTTAAATATAATATAAAACCACTCAAATTCATAATTTATCACTATTAATTATTTCGATTAAAAAAGTTGTTTTTAATTAAAATTTAGTAATTTTTTACTATTCATCAAAATATAAAAGTTATCCAAAAAGTACCAAAATTTCACCCTAGGCTAATTTCATTATTCAGAATCCAAAAATGAAGTCTATTTTTCCAAATTCAAAACATAAACGTTGAATTTATTAATTTAAAATTGATTCCCGCTTTCGAAACCAAAAGGCGTATTTTTAAGAAATAATAACTATCAAAAGTTTAACATTTGTTTATGTCCAATTTCAAAGTGAAATTACTTAAAATGACCATCATTAGATTAAATAGTAAAAATATAATCTATTTATACTTCAAAACCATTAAAATGTATAATTTAACAATATAAATTATTTTGATTAAAAAAGTTGTTCTCAGTTAAAATATAGTATTTTCCACTATTCACACAAATATGAAAGTTATCAGAAAGACACCAAAACATTATTGATACTAAATTCTTATGTCCCTATTATAAATATGAATTTCATTTTGTTAAATTGAATATATAAAAGTTTCAAATATTGTTTTTAAAAAGGCTTCTCCATTAAAAGGCGGGAAAATTTAATTTTTTGAAAAATCCTTCTTTTATCTGAAAAAATGAATTTGTTCATAAATCATGTCTTAGAAACTCATAATATGGATTAAAATTATAAGGATAATATAATATTTAAAATTCAGTTAATACTATTCATAACCTCTTTTGAACGGCTAGTTTGGTAATTCGTGGTGTACTTGAACTCAGTGTTGCGTACAACACACGCTATTGTATTATTCAAAGATAAGTGTACCATGGAAGATTGGGGTATTATAATTTTGGCTACAAAATTATCATTTTTACATAAAATAATTTCATGTTAGGGTGTTTTGGTGAATCCATAAAATAGTGAGGCTATTGAGAATTCCCCTTAATAAAACACAGTGGTAGAGATAATATTCTATTTTGGATTTGTTTAATTTTATCAATGGTTTTTGAATATTTTATCATGGATTTCAAATAAAGTCACCATGTAAACTCGATTAGGCGCCATGTTCTTCTACTTGAATCAATTTGAGGAAAATTTTAAGGAACTGAAGATAATGTCAATCAGCACACATGTTCATAAATTACCTGTACTGGAGAAAGGGTATGTGATCTATAATGATTCATTGAATAAGGGACTAGGATGTGTACACAAGTAGATTTATATGGTGATAGCTTATAAGTCTTTTAATTTTCTGATTATTGAAAAAATACCCAAATCATGAATTGGGGTCTGTTGTGGTAATTTTTTTCATTAATGATATTGAGGCACTATCTTAATGGATACTATTGTGATATATATACTATTAAAAAAAATGTTTTTAATAATGTAGAATGAATTGAACATGTCCCAAATAAGATGGTTGGTTCTGGTTAAATATTATGATTTCTAAATAAATTACTATGCATGTAAAGATAAAAATGTGTTCTATGGTTTGAGTTTAAATGATTATGTTATCTTATATATGATGAGGATCTCTAGAGATCTATTATTTTTTATTTATAAGTTATTGATCTAGAATTACTAAAGGATAATGTAAAATACTATATTTCTCCAGCAAGTGTTCAAACCTATATCCAATTTAAAGAATACATACTCACATAAAAAACATACACCTATAGAATTATTTGGTAAATGAGAAAAAAAATCAATGATTATGATAGAAATTTAAGGTTCATGGAGTGTGTATGAGTTCCTTACATATCAGATTTGAAAAGGATCTATTTAATCAAGAACATATATCTTCATTTTCCATTCATCCCAGAAATAAAAATATGTATAAAAAATTTGAACAATATTTATATTTGGAAGACATGAATATAGATATTGTAGAGTTTGTATTTCAGTGCTTGGCATGTTATTTTGTTAAATTTGAGAGAAAAAATTAAAAAGGGATGTTGCAACCCCTACCCACCCTAGAATGTAGATGGGAAATCTTACCATGGATCTACCATTAGACTCCACAAAATATCGAATGTGGATAATTATATATAGTTAATAGTCAATCTCTGTACCATTTTAACATACTTCATTTCTATCAGAGAATATTTCTTTGTATATTATATTTCTTGAATATACATTAGGGATGTTTTATGGTGTCATGAAGTAACACATATTATATTTTATGATCATGACATGAGTTTTACATCAATTTTCCATAAAACTTTTCAGGTAGATCATGATACAAAATTGATTTTTACCACCATGTAACATCCACATAATGATGATTAGTCTATGTGGTGAAATAAAACACTAATGGAAATACTGGTATCTTTTTTATATATTTTAATGGTTTTTGAGATCAACACATTTCATCAAAAGTGTTTTCAGAATGAAATATCTCCCTCTCAAGCATTCATATGGATCCTTATAAAGACCTCAATGGAAAAATTTTATAACTCTAACATGATTGGATAAAGTTGGACATCGAAATATATTGGCAGATGACCTCGATGATAAAATGATAGAAAAATTTAAACACATTCAGCCACACATCAAGGATTTTTTTTAGTAGAAAAGATATGGTGACAATCCAAGGTGTGATTTGATGTTTGATTTTGGTTAGATGGTTTTTCTATAAATGGATCCACAGAAGATGGTTATTTTATTTGGGAAGAAATGGAAATTGATACATAGTTATATTAGTTTATATGAGGTTTTTGATCTGGTTGTTATAATGGCTTATCTAAAAGTGGTGGGGATAACCCTATCTCAAGTTCATAATATGTTTTATGTATATCTCCTGAGGAATTACATACATAATCCCCTCCACATGTACTGAAATAATAAGTGGAACCATTGGATAAATATAATTCTTTTGATGAATAACTTGTGAAAATTCTGGATCATGGAAAGAATTCTATGTGAAACAATACCACTCACCCAGTAATGGTTTTGTGGTGAAATGAAAAAATTTAAAATGTTACATTAGAACCTATGGATTTTATGATGTAGATGCATCCTAATTTATTTGAATCAGAGTGATTATTTTTTTGAAGGAAATAAATTTTTGTGGGGTTGAATTTAATAACCAGATATTTTATGAAATGTATGTTTATATGAAATTGGGGTTCTTCGATATCTTGCATTACACGCATCCCCATGTTTCAAAAACATGGATATACTATTAATATTATCATGTATTAAATAAAATTTTAACCTAGATGATAATAATGGAGGTATGTATAGGAATTACAATTTTTTTATTATGTATAATTGTATTAGATCAATAAAATATATTCAAAATAAGTACTTAAATTTTTATAATGTGTTTATATAATACGAAAATACACTGTTCTCAAAAAAATTTATTATTTTTGAATATAAAATAAAATAAATTTGTTCTAATTTTCATAAAATCATCAGAACAAATAAAATCATTTTCGAAATTACCATTCAAAATTAGTTTATTGAATATTTTTTGAATATTTTAGACATGTTTAATTTTTTTAGTGAATAGTGAAAATTAACAGTTTTTAGTATACAGTACAGTTTGGTATAAATATTGTACAATGTTATATTTCATTTCAAAATAGAATAGATGTAAAATTAAATTCGTTATGTTATAATTAGTCTAATTTAGGTCATTTTAATCAATTTAATATTTATTTTTATTATTAAAACATTATATACATATAAAACATTATATACATATGAAACATTTCCCATGTAATAATGCTTATTTATCGTGACTTCGAGTTTAATTTTAAATTATATTATACTTATTAATTTAAATTAATTTTAAAATATGGATTATATATTTGGAATAAATATAATTAATATTATAAAATAACTCAGTATAATTTTTTCATTATGAATTATTGAAACATTTATATTAATTAATGTAGTTATGGTTAAAATAGGTTTATCATGGGGTTTAAATTGAAATGGTATGTGTTAAAATAACTATAAACCATGTAAAATTAATTTTCAATGAATATATATTGATCTTATCACATATAAATTTTAATATTGAATCACATTTAATCCATGAGTGTTTTTTAAACATGAGAAAACATTATATTTCCAAAAATTTCTTGTGTATCCTCTTCTGAACCTATAACATGATCCAAAAGTCCACTCCTCTTCACATATAAAATTAATTTTAGTTTCGACATTTCCATCCAAAATATAAAAATTACCTCCCTCCCTATATCATAGAGTCTGTAGTTTTATTTGGATTCACCCCTATGAAGGATTTTTCATGCTAACCCAATGAGTTTTTCCAAAGAATATGTATCGTAATTTACCAAGTGTTTTTTATTTATACATAAAAATTAATAAATATTAATTATGTATATAGTTGTAAAAAAAATTTATCTCATAAATAATTCGGTTTTTTTCTAATATATTCATAATTCTAAAAATCTCTTCATTAAATGATAAACAAAATTGTTGATCATGTGTACAACCCACTAAAGCCTCACAAACCAATGTAATTATTTTTCAATCACCCATCACATGGATGGATATAATGATGTATACTATATATTTATTTTGTATTTATGAATTAATAATTATTTTATAATTATTAAATCCCATAGAAATTTTTACATTTCAATATTTTGTATAATGAAAACATTGATTGTGTGTAAATGTGGACTACCGCCACCATGACGTGATGTGATGTGTTTATTTTTTAATATTATAATAGAATGTTAAAATAAAATATTTAACCAATATTTAGGGTAACAATGACTAAAAATTATTCTAGAATGGGGATATATTATTTACTATTCTTCTTTTCCATTTTTCAAGAAAATTGAAATAACATTCATGCATACACATGACCTATAATCTCCATGAATGGGGTAATTAATTTTTCCAACCTCTAACATCTATGGATGAATATAAATACATATATAATGAAAATTTATTATTTTTATATCATTTTTAAAATTCATTTTATTATTTAACAATTAAAAGTTTAATGTTTTATAAACTACCAAATAAAACTATACGTGGAAATGATGCTTTTATTTCCCAAAATGTGATTTTGAAAGGTATTATCAATAAAAGGTAATAAATGGTCATAAGTAAATAATATATGGTGTGATATATATTATTATGATTCAATATATTTATAATAAAAATATATTTATAATAAATACAGTTTTATTTAAAAATAATAATGTCATGAAATTATGTAACTGTTTATTGTTTCAAATTATATTCTTCGAGACTTATGTTATGTTATGAAACTATATTATAAAATTATGTGTAGATAAATCCCATATGACATTTTATATAATTTTTGTTTTTATTTTATTGATATTTAATATTACCTTTAATGACACTCTTTCGTGGTTCTTATGGTTTAAAATATTACAATAATGGTGTGGGATTATCGCCTCGCTTTTGTTTTTATGGGACACATTCCATATTCACCATTTGTTTTATTTTTTGTGGTGTATAAACTAACCATTAATTTATTTTATGATTCATGTCTTGAATAATATTATATATTAATATCCATCTATGGTTATTTCCTTCATGGCTATTATAAATAAAAAATCACCAAGTGGTAATGTTTTTATTATAGAATTTGATTATTTACTTTGATTGTTTATGATTATACTCCCATGGTTGAAATATTAAGATAAAACTCTCAGAGAATTAATATATTTTATTCTAAATTTTGTAGTTATAAATACTACATATTTTCATTTAATTTTACTCTTTTAATGTATTATGGTGGCTAGAATAATGTTTTTTTAAAATCATTTATAGTTCTCTCTTCAGTTTAAAATATTTATTCTACCATGTCTAAGTTTTCTATAAATGGTTAGAATAATGTTATTAATCTTCCCTAATAGTTGTTTTGTGATGTTTTTACAGAGGTATAAATTTTTATAGAATAGTTTGAATAAAATCTTCTTATAATTTTCTGAACATTCTATATTGAATTTTTTTCATAAATGTGAATGGAATCATTATTTACCACACTTGGAATGAAAAAAAATTACCTATACCATAACCACTTAGTGATTTAATGATTAGATTTTCTGTTTAATATGATAATTTCATAGAATATTTTTTATTGATATTTAATAATATTTCTGATTTTATGGATGTGATATCAATATTTAAATAAACTTTTTATGGTTTTTAAATTCTTCATAAACAAGAAATTTTAGTTATTTTTATATTTTACTAAGGATATGATCATAAGACCAATCATTATTATTTATATATATATTTATGATTATTTTTTAAATATTCATTTGAATACCATTTCATTTCCAATGGATTTTCTATGAAGGGATGATTAAATTTTTATGAAATCCATTTCCATTTCATGTGTTATGAAATGATTAATGATTTATTTATTTTAAAATAAATAATTATGGATCATGGGAATGGGGGAAATATCTCTATGTAATGCATTGGTTAATTATTAATGTTATATGAGACAAAATTGTACATGGGAGGTTATCCCATTCCAAAAAAATAAGTGTAATTGGGAGTTTATCTCATAATAAAAGTAAGATAGTGCATGAGATATTTTCCTAAGCCCAAACAATAGGGAAGATGATATATCATCCCATGAAAAAAAAGATACATCATACGTTATCTCAATACAGATGATGGTACAGTGATTTTTATCAAAATCCGAAAAAATTATGAATGAATTGTTTTCTAGACATGACATAATATTATATATTTTCATGTGTACGCTAGAAATACCAATCTTATGAAAATTTTATGCTCTCGTAGATTTTTTCCATTTATTCCTTCATGATTAATTTATTATAATCTACAATTATTTATTCCATGACTCTTGTTTATTAAATATCAAATGCATGGTAAGGTTTTCAAATGTTATTCTCATATTAACATACCCATATTCTCATGTTATGTTCACATATCGATTTTTTACCCTTACTAAGAATATGTGATCTCATATTCAAATGTTTAATTTATGCTTTTTATGATGAAAGGTATTATATATTATATATATAAGTGGGGATCTAGTTACGATTAACTTCATTGGGGATAATCTTGTTCTCTTATGAAGTAGTTCTCGGTAAATCTATTTTTCTAAATGAACGAGAAAAAAATTATTCATGAATTCATTTTTATGTTATTTTGTGTGTATTAATATATTAATATTCATTTTCTATAAGTAATATATCTGTGTCATTACAATTCACATATTTAATTTATTGAGGAAGTGATATGCTAGTTGATATATTCACAAATAAAAATGGTCGAAACAATAATTATAATTTTTATAATATTTCTGTAACACCCCAAGCTTCCATGGTATCCTTCTCTTTGAATAATGTGATAGCGTGTGTTGTACGCAACACCGAGTTCTAACACACCATAACCAATCAAACTAGTCGTTATGAATAGTAATACCTACTTTTTAAAATTATAGAAATTTTATCTCTCAAAATGGACTTCATTTTTGGATTCGGAGTATCGAATTTAGCCTAAGGTGAAATTTTGGTACTTTTCGGATAACTTTCATATTTTGATGAATAGTGAAAATTACTAAATTTTAATTAAAAAATACTTTTTTAATAAAAATAATTAATAGTGATAAATTATGAATTTTAGTGGTTTTAAAGTATATTTAGAATATATTTTTACCATTTAATACAATTTATTTCATTGTACATAATTTCACAATTAAACCGATCATAAACAAGTATCAATCTTTTGATAGTTATTATCTCTTAAAAACACGCTTTTTGTTTTAACAACAGGAATTAATTTTAAATTAATTTCTACCACTTATGTGTTTTCAATTTGGAAAAATGGATTCCATATTTGGAATTAGGATGTTCAAATTGTGTAAATAGGTAACTTTTATTTTTAGACATTTTGAATAATTACTTCAGTAAATATTTTATTTACCATGGTTAAGGGTAAATCCGGTAAATAAGGGTTAAAAAATAATATTATAATAATACTAAATTACCCTAAAACGTGTCCTAGGATTATTAGTTGATACAAGTTCGACCATATTCATCTTTGGGTCGATTTTGGGACCCCATGGAGCCACTTGTAGGTGATAGGGACACTTTATTTTAATTAAGTTAAAATGAATACAAAAATGACACAAGCATATATCTTTTAGAAAAAAAAAATTTACATAGGGTTATATATGTTGTATTTTTGACATAAATATTCATTAGAAAGATAACAATATTTCCTATATAATTATATTTTATTTATAATTTTTAGAGATTACATAATTTAATTTATTTATGACACAATGATGATGCAGTAATTAACATAATAGTGAAAATTTAAAATAATTGATATTATAAATACCCAAATAAATATAATTTGAGAATTTTAATTAATTGAAATAACTTTCTAGGATAATATGACATATTTTAATTTACTTAATTAACTTATTTTTAAGTAATAATTATTTTATGAGTTTCAAAAAAATCAACTATTGAATAGTTTCAAAATTGACATAAAAGAGTTTTTAAAAAAAATATTATATTATTAATTGATATTAAATTCCTAAAAATATACGGTTCTAAAAAGAAACTTATATAATGATATTTATGTCATTAATGGACCACTTTGGGGTCGATTGGATGTATATAGTATGTTTATTAACTATATAATATAAAAATACAAAGTGACATGGTAAATGTCAAACTAATTAACTAAGAGTTAATACTTAAAGATAAGGTTAATATAGTAACCCAAACCTGTCTAAATTATATTGGTTGAATGGTTTTAGACCTATACCCACCTTAAAATTTAAATAATCAACTTTTGAGCCATTTGAAACCGAATATATATTTATTATAAATTAATATTTCTAGCTTTTCCAAAGGTGCCCCTCACCCATCTTATAAAAAGGCACTCCTCCTTCTCATTTGTTCACACCATAAAAGCCTTTTGGTTTGGCAAAACTCTGCCCAAATACTCTACCAAAATCCCTCACTACAACCTAGAGGCCTTATTTTGATCAGAAAGCCAACCTAAGGAGCCTTTTTGATCAGATCAAAAGGAAGAACCCGAAGAAGAGGTAATGATTTCACCACCCTTTTCCAAGTTCCTTTCTTCTTCCACTTCTTATTCCTTTGTTATTACCATTCTAAAATAATAACTCCAGTATCATATATATACTATGATTTTATTATAAATATGGTACAACAATATTCATTATTCTATCCACTCATTGAATAACATGTCACTATACATGCGTACGTACGGCTTACCGTCTCCACGTCGTGGTGTAATTGTTATTCGATATATTATTATTTGGATGGGTATAATAATGATGTGTAACTCATGAAAATAATAAATATTACATGTTAATTATTTTTTATATATGATATACCATCCATTTATATATTATTTTAATATCAAAAGAATGATATTGTCACTCGTGCGTACGTACGGACTATCGTCTCCACGAACGCAATGAGATTCATTCTCCATCGTATCCATTCAAGTATAATTATCATTTGATGATTTAAAAATAATGTTTAAGGACTTGATATCATTCTGTATATGAATAATATACAACCTATCCAAGAAAAACATGGCTTATGTAACAAAACATATAACAAAAAATGAGTAAGTTAACACCCGAAATGACGATAATACTAAGATATTATTAATAAAGAAATGTTAAAAGATCATATATGATATCATATGAATGTATATGATTATTGTATAATTTAATAACAATTATTTCACTATTATACAGGAGGTTAACCTACCCAACCACGGAAAAGTACAAGGTAAGGGCTATTTCACAATCTCTTCATTATCCGAGGTTGTTTATTCGTAATAATCTACTGGGATCTCTTTATCATCTACATCCATGTTTCTTTAAAATGAATTTAAATTTTTTTTTACTATTTACTAGAATATGGGTTAAAGTCATTTATACCCTTGTTTGACTTTTTATAAGAGTTTTATAAAGGAATATTTCCATCGTTTTCCAAACAAGGTGCTTTTAACCTTTTCGATAGAATTAAGGTAAGTATGTTTTTTTAACTTATACGGTGGGTGCAGTTATTTTCCGCCATTATTAAATCATCGAAGCTTCTCTTACAAGATTATAAGAATATTTTCAAATAAAATGTTTTATTTCATAAATATAAGACTCTTAAATGATTTCAAAATAGAGGGAGATATTTCTCTAAAAAGAGTTTTGATTTCATTTATGTCAACATCCTTTGATGGATTTTACAATTATTTGAAGTTGATTTATTATGATACAAAACTTATATATTGTATTGAAGGTTTTGTGATATGTTTGACTGTGGATGTGTTATTTTTATACCATTCATGGTTTATGGATGAAGTATTTACATTTTGTATGCTATTTTTAATACGAATGATTATGTTATGTTTAAACCTTTTCATATGGGAATGCATTGGACTTAATATGTGACGGGTGGAGCCTGTTATAGCTCCTCGATGCATCGGTAGGTCTCATGATACAAACTAGTGTCTTGGAACAAGGCCTTGACAAAATCTTATTTGTATTCTTGGCACGAGGCCTTGGCTATGTGGTTATGATAGTCTGGAATTAGGCATTCCATCATTATGAAAGTGGTAATTGATATTGCATGTGATTATTAGATTAGTAGAATATCCATGTGAATAAGTAAATGGAATTATTTCATTTTATTTTTTCCATACTATGTTGAAGTTCAAGTTTAAAAGGCTTTTGTTTTAGTTATACATTGCCTTAATTTTTTATTCTTATTTATGAAATTTTATTCTATATTGTTATCCTTACTGGGCATTTGAGCTCACCCCTTTTCTATGTTTTATTTTTCCCAAGATGTGAAGAAGTAAATTATGAATGACCTGCAGGGATAGTATGAGGGGATAAGAGTGTGGAATATGGACACTATGTTGGTGTAGTTTTCATTTTTATGATGTAATGTAAAACTTTAGGAATGTATCTAGTGTTTCCAATGCTACTAAACCAATCGGTCTTTTGATATTTGATCTTTCTTGTGATCATCCCAACGTTAAGTAATAATGCACCCACTCTGGGTAACTGGGGTCGGGGCGTTACAGTTGGTATCAGAGGAAGTTTAGTACAAACCTTGGAAGCTAGATTTAGATAAACTCTTATTAGAGCACGTAGACCTAAGTTGAACTTTGAGGATTAGTATAGAAGAACTTCCTATAATTTTGGTATTTTAGAGATTTTGTGAGTTTTCTGAGACATACATCCCTATCTGGATACGAGCAGGTAGAGGTGGCTCTGGCACATATGTACCTAGGGGTAAAACCCGAAAACACCATTTTGATCTAGACTCGAACGGGAACTGGTGCACGATAACGGGCCTTGCTGCACTCTTGGTTACGACACACCCGAGGGATATGCTTAGGATAACTCTCATTTTATTGATAAATAATTATGAATAGTTTATGAGTATATACTTCCTCAAAGAAAACATTCTTATGATTATGGATTATATCCATAAATAGTTCAATTTATGTTAAGTGTTTTATAAGTATGGGATTATGTATTTTGATTCATAAACTGATCTAGTTTATGCCATTGTTTAGAAATGGAGCCTAGTGGAAGAAATGGAAACTGTATCAATGCATGCACTCCATGTAGGGATTTCCCTCCTGCTCAAGATAATTATAGTGGAGCTAGTGATGCAACTGGTGTTGATCAGCTAATCACCATACTGGGACAACTCACTCAGGTTATGAATAATAACCTTACACGTATGGAGCACCCTAATATGAAACGTGGAGGATCAATGTTAGATCAATTCATGACGCAACAACCACCAACATTCAATGGGAGAACAAATCCCTTAGTAGCTGAGAAATGGATATTTTCCCTAGAGAAAATATTTCAGGCTTTGGGGAGTAGTGAAAGGGAAAAGTTATCATGGAAGTTTACCGCCTCACTAGAGATGCTGATAAATGGTGGTCATTAATTCAAAATATGAAGGAAGATGATGAAGTATCAAATATGGAATGGAGGGAGTACAAAGATCTATTTTTAGAAAAATACTTTCCTCACGACCATCGAGCAGATATGGAAAGGAAATTTATGAGTCTGAGACAGAAGGAGGATGAGAATGTCACAAAGTATGAGGCTAACCTTACAAGGATAGAAAGGTATGCTGGAGATTATATACGTAACCCAATAAGTAATATTGATTGTTTCTTTTATGGGTTAAAACCATTTCTCTGTCGATCATTAGTCTCACAATCCTTTTCATCGTACGAAGACATTGTCTCATGTGCTATCAAGACCAAAAAAGAATTCTCTAAGTCTTATGACTTTAAAGAAAAGCAAGAGAAGAAGAGAACTTCTGATCAATCTGGGAATAGAAATACGGGGAAGAATGGAATGGTTGAATGTCCATCCTGTGGTAAATTTGGTAAGAAACACCCTGGTACTTGCTTGAAGGGAATAGGAGTCTGTTACAATTGTGGTGAAAAGGCTACCAAGCTCGTGATTGCAAGGGGAAGAAGGAAGCTACAAATGTTAAGTGTTACAATTTCAGGGAGATGGGGCATTATGCAAATGAATGTCCTAAGCGTCAGGAGAACTTAACTCAGAAAAGGCCAAGGGATCAAGGCCAAGCTTATGCTATCACTACTGCCGAGGTAGAAGCTCCAAAAGACATGGTGGTAGGTAATTTAATGGTTTCCTCAAGTTTAGAAAATGCATTATTTGATTTTGGATCATCACATTGTTTCATATATTCCCAGTTTGCTATGAAAATTAGATATTTCCAATTTGATTTAACAAGGGAGTTGTCAGTTAAAACTCATAAGGGAAGTATCATTGCAACAAAGTTTTGTGAATCAGTCCCCATTAGAGCACATAAATGTTCTTTATCTGCTGATCTCGTCATCAAACCTATGATTGAGTTTGATCTAATCCTCGGTATGGACTGGCTTTCGGACTATGATGCGAAGATTTATTGTAAGAATAAAGAGGTCACGATTCTTGACGATGATGATAAGGAACACCTTATCTTTAGAGCAGAATCGTCACCACCTAATTCTTATCTAGATCCACCCCCAGTAGCTCAAATAAATTCAATTATTGGGGTGGAAGAGAATGAAATAATTGTGGGTGAGGAAAGGAATTTTCAAATAGAGTATTTACCTATTTTGAAAGAATCTGTAGGTGTATTTTCGGAAGATTTACCTGGACATCCTCCAGAACAAGAAGTTGAGTTTTCCATTGATTTAATTCCTGGATCAAGGCCTATATCGAAGACCCCTTATAGAATGGACACTATAGAATTAGTTGAACTAAATAAACAACTAGAGTAATTGATTAATAAAGGATTTATTTACCCTAGTGTTTCTCCATGGGTAGCCCCTGTTCTTTTTGTTAAAAAGAATGATGGATCTATGAGGTTATGTATTGACTACAGGGAGATCAATGCTATAACGATAAAGAACAAGTATCCCCTACCTTACATTGATGATTTATTTGACCAACTACATGGAGATCAATACTTTTCAAAGATTGACCTTCGATCTGGATACCATCAGTTGTGTGTAAAGAAGGAAGACATTCTAAAGATAGCATTTCGAACTAGGTACGGGCATTACGAGTTTACTGTAATGCCTTTTGGATTGACTAATGCACCCTCTGTATTCATGGATCTGATGAACAGAGTTTTCAAGGAGTATCTCGATGAATTTGTGGTGGTATTTATTGATGATATCTTGGTATACTCAAAAATCTACGAAGATCATGAAAATCACTTGCACATTATCTTGAAGACTCTGAGAAGACATGAATTATATGGGAAGTTTAGCAAGTGTGAATTCTGGATTCAGGAGATTTCTTTTCTTGGACATATTTTCACTAAAGATGGAATCTCTGTTGATCCTTCTAAGACTAAGGCAATCCAAGAATGTCCATCACCTATGAGTATAATTGAGGTACGTAGTTTTATTGTTTTTGCAGGTTATTATTGATGTTTCATCCAGAATTTTGCCCGATTGGCTAACCCATTAACGAAGCTCACACGTTAAGGGGTTAAATTTGTTTGGACAAAAGAGTGTGAAGAATGTTTCGAAGAACTAAAGAGAAGATTAGTCAATGCTCCTATATTTACTCTACCATCGGGGAATGATGGGTTCGTTATTTATAGTGATGCATCGAAGAAAGGACTTGGTTGTGTCCTTATGCAGAATGATAGGGTTATTGCCTATGCATCACGACAGTTGAAAATTCATGAACAAAACTATCCTACTCATTATCTCGAGTTAGCAGTTGTGATCTTTGCTTTTAAGATATGGAGGCACTACATCTATGGTGAAAAATGTTAGATTTATACTGATCATAAGAGTTTGAAGTATATTTTATCACAAAAAGAACTCAACATGAGGCAAAGGAGATGGCTTTAATTACTCAAGGATTATGATTGCATGATACACTACAACCCGGGGAAGGCAAACAAGGTGGTAGATGCTTTGAGCAGAAAAGATCATGGAGTTTTGAACAATATGAGAATTGAAAGGGATCCAATTTTCATGGATCTAGTGAAGATGGACATGGGAATAACCAGGGAAGGAGAAACATCAATGCTTTTTCAAATGGTTGCCAAACCATATTTACTAGAAAGGATTAAGAGTTCTCAGACTAATGATGGATAATTTCATAAGAATATTAAATCTCTGAATGATGGGAGACTGAGAGACTTTGTGTATGAAGATGGAATTTTGAAATTTGGGAAGAGACTTTGTGTTCCCGATATACCTGATCTAAAAAGGGAATTTCTAGATGATGCTCATAGTTCTAATTTCTCTATACACCCTGGGAGCACCAAAATGTATAGAGATTTGAAGGAACATTTTTGGTGGGACAACATGAAGAGGGAGATTTATGATTTTATGTCAATATGTATGGTTTGTCAACAAGTGAAAGCTGGAAGGCAACACCCTAGAGGAGTCATGCAACCTCTTCCCATACCAGAGTGGAAATGGGACAATATTACGATGGACTTTTTCATGGAGCTACCAAAGACTCCTAGAAGGAACGATGCAATATGGGTTATTGTTGATCGTCTTACTAAGTCAGCACATTTTCTTGCTATAAGAGAAGATCTACCACTAGAACGTCTAGAAAGACTATATATTAATGAAGTTGTGAGACTTCATAGAGTACCCCTATCGATTGTTTCTGATCGTGATCCCCGTTTTACTTCAAGATTCTGGAAGAGTCTTCAGAAATCCCTGGATACTGAACTTCATTTGAGCACTGCCTACCACCCTCAGACAGACGGAAAATCAGAATGGACTATTCAAACCTTAGAATACATGTTGAGATCCTCCTCACTTGACTTTTAGGGTATGTGGGATCAGTATTTACCTCTGGTAGAATTTTCCTATAACAATAGCTTCCATTCGAGTATTCAGATGGCACCATATGAAGCATTATACAGAAAGATATGTCGCACACCAACTTGTTGGGATGACGTTGGTGAATGAAAATATGTAGGTCTATAACTGGTGGAGGAAACGATAGAAAAGGTGAAGGTATTCCAAAATCACATCAAAGCAGCTCAAAGTAGGCAGAAGATCTATGCCGATAATCGAAGGAAGGATTTGGAATTTCAAGTTGGTGATCATGTTTTCCTAAAGGTATCTCCATGGAAGGGAGTCATACGTTTTGGTAAGAAAAGTAAATTGAGTCCTAGGTACATCGGACCTTTCGAAATTCTAGAACGAATTGGGGTTGTAGCTTACCGATTGGAAATGCCGCCAAGTCTCTCCAAAGTTCACGATGTGTTCCACGTATTTCTGTTGAGGAAATACATGCCTGACCCAACGCATGTACTCACCTATGAGGAGTTAGAACTGGAACCCGATCTGTCTTATTGTGAAGAGCCCGTCAGGATTCCTGATACGAGAGAAAAAGTACTGGGAAACCGGACGACGCGTCTGGTAAAAGTTTTATGGAGAAACCATAAGCTGGAAGAGGCAACGTGGGAACCCGAGGAACTTATGATGAAGAACCACCCGAGTCTTTTCATGCGATAATATTCTAGAAATTTTGAGGACGAAATTACTTGAAGGAGGGGAGAATGTAACACCCCAAGCTACCATGGTACGCTTCTCTTTGAATAATGTGATAGCGTGTGTTGTACGCAACACCGAGTTCTAAGACACCATAACCAATCAAACTAGCCGTTATGAATAATAATACCTACTTTTTAAAATTTTAGAAATTTTATCTCTCCAAATGGACTTCATTTTTGGATTAATAGTATCGAATTTAGCCTAAGGTGAAATTTTGGTACTTTTCGGATAACTTTCATATTTTGATGAATAGTGAAAATTACTAAATTTTAATTAAAAACAAATTTTTTAATCAAAATAATTAATAGTGATAAATTATGAATTTGAGTGGTTTTAAAGTATATTTAGAATATATTTTTACCATTTAATAAAATTTTGGTCATTGGACATAATTTCACAATTAAACCGAACATAAACAAGTATCAATCTTTTGATAGTTATTATCTCTTAAAAACACGCTTTTTGTTTTAACAATGGGAATTAATTTTAAATTAATTTCTGCCACTTATGTGTTTTGAATTTGGAAAAATTGATTCCATATTTGGAATCAGGATGTTCAAATTGTGTAAATAGGTAACTTTTATTTTTATACATTTTGAATAATTACTTCGGTAAATATTTTATTTACAATGGTTAAGGGTAAATCCGGTAAATAAGGGTTAAAAGTAATATTATAATAATACTAAATTACCCTAAAACGTGTCCTAGAATTATTATTTGATACATGTTTGACCATAGGCATCTTTGGGTCAATTTTGGGACCCCATGGAGCCACTTGTAGGTGATAGGGACACTTTATTTTAATTAAGTTAAAATGAATACAAAAATGACACAAGCATATATATTTTAGAAAAACAATTTTTACATAGGGTTATATATTTTTTATTTTCGACTATAAATATTAATTATAAAGATAAAATTATTTCCTACATAATTATATTTTATTTATAATTTTTATAGATTACGTAATTTAATTTATTTATGACACAATGATGATGCAGTAATTAACATAATAGTGAAACTTTAAAATATTTGATATTATAAATACCCAAATATATAATTTGAGACTTTTGATGAATTGAAATAATTTTCTAGGATAATATGACATATTAGGATTTATTTAATTACCTTTGTTTGAAGTAATCATTCTGTTATGAGTTTCACAAAAATCAACAATTGAATAATGTCAAAATTGACATAAAAGAGTTTTTTTAAAAAATATTATATTATTAATTGATATTAAATTCCTAAAAATCTAAGGTTCTACCAAGAGACTTATATCATGATATTTATATCATTAATGGACCACTTGGAGGTCTCTTGGATGTATATAGTATGTTTATTAACTATATAATTTAAAAATACAAAGTGACATGGTAAATGTCAAACTAATTAACTAAGAGTTAATACTTAGAGATAAGGTTAATATAGTAACCCAAACCTGTCTAAATTCTATTGGATGAATTGTTTCCGACCTATCCCCACCTGAAAAGTTAAATAATCAACTTTTTATCCATTTGAAACCTAATATGAATTTATTATAAATTAATATTTCTAGCTTTTCCAAAGGTGCCCCTCACCCCTCTTATAAAAGGGAACTCCTCCTTCTCATTTCTTCACACATTAAAAGCCTTTTCGTTCAGCCAAAATCTGCCCAAATACTCTCCCAAATTACCTCACTACAACCTAGAGGCCTTATTTTGATCAGAATGACAACCTAAGGAGCCATTTTGACCAAATCAAAAGGGAGAACCCGAAGAAGAGGTAATGATTTCACCACCCTTTTCCAAGTTCCTTTCTTCTTCCACTTCTTCTTCCTTTGTTATTACCATTCTAAAATAATAACTCCAGTATCATTAATATACTATGATGTTATTATAAATATGTTACAACCATATTCAGTATTCTATCCACCCATTGAATAACATGTCACCATACGTGCGTACGTACGGCTTACCGTCTCCACGTCGTGGTGTAATTGTTATTCAATATATTATTATTTGGATGGGTATAATAATGATGTGTAACTCATGTAAATAATAAATATAACATGTTAATGATTCTGTATATATGATATACTACCCATTTATATATTATTTTAATATCAAAAGAATGATATTGTCGCTCGTGTGTACGTACGGACTACCGTCTCCACGAACGCGATGAGATTCATTCTCCATCGTATCCATTCAAGTATAATTATCATTTGATGATTTAAAAATAATGTTTAAGGACTTGATATCATTCTGTATATGAATAATATACCACCTATCCATGACAAACATGGCTTATGTAACAAAACATATAAAATAAAATGAGTAAGTTTACACCCGAAACGACGATAATACTAAGATATTATTAACAAAGCAATGTTAAAAGATCATATATGATATCATATGAATGTATATTATTCTTGTATAATTGAATAAAAATTGATTCACTATTATATAGGAGGTTAACCTACCCCAACCAAGGAAAAGTACAAGGTAAGGGTTATTTCACAATCTCTTCATTCTCCGAGGTTGTTTATTCGTAATAATCTACTGGGATATCTTTATCATCCACATCCTTGTTTCTTAAAAATGAATTTCAAAACATTTCTACTATTTACTAGAATATAGGTTAAAGTCATTTATACCCCCTGTTTGACTTTTTATAAGAGTTTTATAAAGGAATCTTTCTGTCGTTTTCCAAACAAGGTGCTTTTAACCTTTTCGACAGAATTAAGGTAAGAATGTTTTTTTAACTTATACGGTGGGTGCGGTTATTTTTCGCCATTATAAAATCGTCGGATCTTCCCTTACAATCTTATAATAATATTTTCAAAGAAAATGTTTTATTTCATAAATATAAGACTTTTAAATGATTTCAAAATAGAGATAGGTATTTCTTTAAAAAGTGTTTTGATTTCATCTACGTCAATATCCTTTGATGGATTTTACGCTTATTTGAAGTTGATTTATTATGATACAAAACTTATATATTGTATTGAAGGTTTTTTGATATGTTTGACTATGGATGTGTTATTTTTATACCATTCATGGTTTATGGATAAAGTATTTAAATTTCGTATGCTAGTTTTAATATGAATGATTATGTTATGTTTAAACCTTTTCATATGGGAATGCATTGGACATAATATGTGATGGGTGGAGCCCGCTATAGCTCCTCGATGCATCAGTAGGTTTCATGAGTCAAACTAGTGTCTTGGCACAAGGCCTTGACAAAATCTTATTTGTAGTCTTGGAACGAGGCCTTGGCTATGTGGTTATGATAGTCTGGCATTATGCATTCCATCATTATGAAAGTGGTAATTGATATTGCATGTGATTATTAGATTAGTAGAATATCAATTTGAATAAGTAAATGGCATTATTTCATTTTATTTTTTCCATACTATGTTGAAGTTCAAGTTTAAAAGGCTTTTGTTTTAGTTATACATTGCCTTAATTGTTTATTCTTATTTATGAAAGATTCCGCTATATTGTTATCCTTACTGGGCATTTGAGCTCACCCCTTTTCTATGTTTTATTTTTCCCAGGATGTGAATAAGTATATTATGAATGACCTGCAGGGATAGTATGAGTGGATAAGAGTGTGGAATATGGACACTATGTTGTTGTAGTTTTCATTTTTATGATGTAATGTAAAACTTCAGAAATATATCTAGTGTTTCAAAGGCAACTAAACCAATCGGTCTTTCGAGATTTGATCTTTCTTTTGATCATGCCAATGTTATGTAATAATGCACCGACTCTGGGTAACTGGGGTCGGGGCATTACAGTTTCATCCATTTTTATTTGTGAATATATCAACTATAATAAATCATAAATCCTATACTTAAATCATAAAGCTTACATTAATATAATTAATACAGAAATAGGTAAATCAATGTTCATGATCGAAAACATACAACATCAAAAAAATAGTTTATCACATTTATTCTGAAATACATTTTAGATTTAGTGTTTTAAATAATTAGGTTAAACACATAACATCATTGATTCATAACAACTAATTCATGAAGTTGTACCCCATATCCCAATATAGCCTAATACTTATTTACCACATTAGTTATTATCATATTTTATAAGAAACCCTTATAAACATAATTCTTTTAACATCTTTAGTGATAACTTGGGGAAAAGTAAACATAAAAGGGGATACGAAAAATCCCCAATCAAGGATTATATGTTCATTAACTATTTAATTTCATTAGTGAGAATGATATAATCATACATATATGATGATATGATCATATTTGATGAGAATAAAATTGGAATATTCATACCCATCGATATATGGATAATTTACAATGAAAACATATCATAAGGGTTTCACAAAGGAAAGAGACATCTAAATTAGTAATTGCAATACTTGTGATGTCAATATAGATAAACTAAATCATTTATTACTATAGAAAAAATAATTGATTTTTATGGTATCTTGTGAAATTATCTACATTTCACTCTTATAAATTAAATTACCAATATGACTGACATCTATCACTATAGTACCCAATGCATTTGAGTGTTATCATAGACCCACTCATCCATTGTTTACCACGGAACCACTCATCATGGGTTTATAATGAAACAACAAAACCTAGGATAATAATGTAACTATTGGTTAACTGTTTATAATGGAAACATCGACCTTTGGTTTTAAATGTTACCAATTATCCATGGTTTATCCCAAAAACAACATTCATTGGTATATAATGAAACCCAACATCATTATAAACAATAACCAATATTCTTATCATGAATACTTTACATATAGAATTCATTTCATCATAATCTAAATTAAACAACCATTATTAATTTTTGAACTTTTTTATCATGAAGAAATGTAATGGGTTTCATAACAATCCCTTTGAAATAGGACAAAACATTAAAAATGAAATGGGTTCCATAACAATATCATTGAAACATGATTAACCCATTGAAAATAAATGAGTTCCATGTAAATATCATTGATGGAAATCATAATATATCCACACACAGAATGAGGATGGTATAATTACAAAATACACCCAGTAGAGAATAAGTATTTACATGATTTCTTGACTCATATGAACAGAAATACTATACAAAACCATTAAACACATTTTAAAGAAAATTATATTCTTATGTTGAAAATAAATTTTAAAATATATAAAGTAAAAACATATTAATAAAATATTTTCTTTTGAAAAAAACATGGGAAGAATTTAAGATAAACATCCATGAAAATAATCTATGTGATGATGGGAAATCCATTCCTGTCATAAATGTTAAAAAAATCAATACATTTAGAAAGAGTAAAAAGTGACCCATTTTGAAATCATTATGAAAATTACTTATAAATTATTTTAAAATAAGGTAAAAGATAATGTAAAATGGATTTATGGAAAATTTATTTCTTGAAAAGAATATTTTTGAAAACATTTTATAAAAAATGTGTTTGGAAGAGAAATTTTAACGATCTAAAAGAAATCACAAGATCAAAATGACTTACACAAGATTTTATTGATGGTTATTCAATGAATAAGGTATTAAATGGAAATTAACCATGATAACCATATTCCAAACCTGACGATAACAAAATTTATGTGGTTCAATAAAATAATATCACATTATTTTCTCTAAATAACCATGAAAAAATAGTAAATGAGATGAGATTGTAACATATATCATTTTACACATTGGTAACTATTCAATCATAAGCCCCATTAAATAATAACATTAAATTAAACTTTAAATAACATGATCAGATTGATATTCATGATATAAAATGTTATAGATAATTATATACATCTACTATATGAATATAAGTCCAAATTATAAACATATGTCTCAAATAAATATAATATGAAATGATTAACCATTACCAAAATCATACCATTGAATTTGAGATCTATATATGTAATATATTATGTATATAAAATGTAAAAAACAAGATTAAATACAAAACAAGATAAAAATAATTAACTATGTAATCATACAATTTTATATAAAATGAAGTGGTAATATAAACCAATTAAAAGAAATTATATTATGAAATTCATTACTAACTGTTATAATTCAATTAATATCCACCTGAATAAAATAATTAAAATTAAAAAAAATCGTGATGTATGATAATTCATGTTTCTATGTGTAAAATGAATTTATATATAAAATATAAAAGAAATTATGTACTTAAAAATAAATTATTCTTTAATTAAATAATATTTAGATGGAATCAAATATGGATTTGTAAATATCTATATAAAAACACCATTAACGATTTTTCCTTATATTGATGTGTAAATACAAATAATTTTCCCTAAGATAATCATAAAATACATCCATTGGAAGTATATACACTTTATAAAAAAATTCAATTTGTAAAAGATCTCAAAGAATTAAATGTGATGTGATTCAACATTTACCTCTATTCTGAGATTCAACTTACGTGTTCGAACCTCATATTTAAGAATCTTATGGTAAATGTTTTATTTCATAAGAAAAATTAAAATTCTAAATAACTTATACATAAATAATTTTTTTTATTTTAATGATAAATTTAAATACTTGTTCATTTATTTCTATATTGGGTGTTTAGAGGATTCATTGTTGACTGTTTAAAAATGACTTTGGCGTGTTGACTATGGTAAAATAGGTCATTATATTAAAATCATTGGAATAATATTTTGGTTATATTTATCATATTTATACATCAAATATACTTTTAAAGCAAATCATGAAACACAGTTACAAAAAATGAACTATATTAAAATTATGGAGATTATATGGCTTATATATATAATATTAATATTTCCATTTTCCAATTATAATTAAAAAATAAAGGCATGAAACATTATATTTATCTATAATGACTAAAATATTGAGAAACACTATATACATTAAAATATTTTTTAGAAAAAAACCATTCTTACATGGAAAAATAATCTTATACTAACATCACATATAATGTTGATTCAAAAGTAATTATAATGATTAAATATAACTAAAAAATTATTATATTAAATAAAATAATATTAAAAAAATAATTGTAATTTTAAAATAATTTCTTTATTAAAAATAAATATTGTTTTATAAAATCTATATTTTCCACTATTCGGTGAAAAATAAATATCCTCTAAAAATCTAAAAATATCACCCAAATTTAAATTTAATATTCTTATTTAATATATGAATTTAATTTTCCAAAGAGAGTATCAAAGAATTATATAAATAAATTTTTTAGGGAAAATAAATAAAAATTAATTTTTAAGAAAACATATTTTAATGAATAAATTACTGTATGAAAAACAAAATGGTTATTTAATATGAATTTATCAATAATTAATATTAGGAAAGAAGTATATATTGGTGGTACCTACTATTCAAACCCACCAATTTAAATGCTATTTTATAAGGGTTATACATTTCTTAAGTCATTTTAGCTTGGTATTGCATTTTTAATAAGATATCAAACATAATGATCTTGTTTTAAAATTTTATTGTGTTATATCCTCCCACATTTTATAAATTTTTCCCACCCAATGTGACAATTATCATTATAATAAATGGTTTTATATTTGAAAAATAACTATGTTAGATTCCATGTTTATAAATACCGTCAATATAACATACATTAGACAAGAGGGAGAAGAAATTATGGGGGTCATGTTAAATAACACATATTATATTTATAATAGGTTAACATTGGTGGGAAATAAATAATTAGACATTAAATAAATTTTAACATCCAAATAATGATAAATTGTGATGCAAATCACTGAAAAAAAATGTAATGACCATGAAAATGTCAATATCCAGAAAACCAAAAACCAAATATGTATTCAAAATGTCATTGATATAATTTAAAATGATCAAAAATGGAAAACTATTTGTTTCAGGGTCACCTTTATAGAGTCTAGAATCTTTTTTCCCATCTATATGAAGGACATAATGGTGTATCTGTACTTGATGAGGGTAATTTAATTATTTTATCAATTTACTCAAAAATATCACCTTTTAATAGAAACATTATGTCTTCTAGATGTGTTCTTTCTTACATAAATCACTAAAATAAACATATAATTTTTAAAATTTCAATAATATTGTTAAAATTTTATTCCTTCTCTTATTAAAAATTTAACTAAAAAAAATCTTTTTCATTAGGTATTATAATTCCCAAAATAAACTAACCATCATATGATGAAATAAAATAGTAATCTCTTAAATTCAATAGAAATATCAAAAGTTAAACCTAAGTAATTAATCAAATAAATTTTCATATGTAACATCTGAATACATTATCCTTTATTTTATTTTAAAAACAAATTCAGTCCCTTCAATATCTTACGATGCACACAACACAGATTTTAAACGAAAAGAAAACCCATTTAAAATATATTATATTAATATGGCTATTATAACCTATCTATTTTGTTTCTAGGTATGAATAGAAATAACTAAATTATGAAAATTGTGGTTATAAATTATGTTTAAATAATATAATAATAATGTTAATGTAAAAGAAATGCTATCTGAAAAATAACATTTAAAAAATAAAATGGATTCATCACTTCTTATAAAAATATGATATAATTAATTTATTCCCCATTTATAATTTTTTTATTAAATTAATATTTTTTTAAATGTCATAAAATCAATTTTATATTAGGTTGAATTTTTGGGGTTTTCATGATGTGAATCATTATTTATTAATAGAGAAAATTACTAATTATTGTTTAAAACATTCCTTTAATTTTAGTTATTTAAAAAGTTTCAAAGTATTATAATAATTTAAAATTTTAAAATTATTTCAAATAATTTGTATTAAATAAAAAATATCTTATTGGAATCAATATAATATCAATTTTTATATTAAAATTATATATACTCAATAAATGTTTCACTTTGGAAACCTTTTCTTCCTCGAGTCTATATGAATAATTTTAAATTGGATTCTATAAATTAATTGAAATTAATTTAAAAAACGTGATTCAGTATTTTTAATTAGAATAATTTATATAATAAAATTACATTATCATAGTTTTATTCTTTTAAAAAATAGTAAATTTATAAATGATTAATTACTACAGTTATGGTAAAAACTGATATACCGGATGTTAAACTAAAAATTTAAGTACTAAAATGACATACAAAACTAGTAAAATACCGATTTGATGGTCGTATTTTGACCATAACACCTATAAATGTTTGGAATGACTCATTCTAGATTCTTTTTTCCTGATAAAATGTGGATCTAATTGATTCCTTTCGAAACCTCTATGTATGTCATCTCCCCCACTTATAAATTACCACCCCCTCTTCTCCCATATTCACACATATAATGATTTTTTTTGGTAAATAAAAAACCAAATAATATAAATAAAACTGCAAAAAAATCTTAGGGAAAATTGTTTTATAATAAATAAATTCATGGGATTTATTTCGTGAAAACCTAATGATGTTCCATATATTAGTGGTAGTGTTCATAAATGAGAGTTGGTGTTTTATTTTTTCTTCCAACTCCCTATAATATTTTTAATCAAGTTAACATAATAAACTCATTATCTTCTGTATAATTAAATTTTACAGTGTTAATTTTATAACCTATATCAATATTCATTAACATCAAATGAGAAATTAAATTCTCGATTGTGTGTATGAAAGACTACAGCCTTACGAACTGATGAAACTCATTTTCCTTTAGCACCCCTCATAGATAGATATAATGTTAATATTAATATATATATAAACATTATTTATAACCTAATGATTCTAATGTTATTTCAATATCACATGTACCATACATTTTTTCCTATTTAAAATATTATAATCTCTTCCATGTGTACGGTGGGATACCGCCTTGAGAAGAGAGGTTATTATTTTCTCAACTGATCATTATATGGAAGGTTATAAAGATAAATTTAAGAAATATAACTGATATATATGAAACTATATCAATTTTTTTAAATTAATAAATCAAACTCCCCCTTAAACATTTACTCATTAATGGAATGATATTGTCACTCATCTGTATGTACGGTCTACTATCTCCTTGGAGTGATGTGATTTATTCTTTAAGAAATACATTAAATAATGATTCCAATAATGAATTTAATGATTAAAATTTTTTAGTAACATTATTATAATTATTGATATTATTGATTTATATCATATGTAAAATAACCACATCTTTAATGAAAAAAGAACTATGATAAAACATGGAAATCAACACCCAAAACAATGAAAATAATGGAATATAAAGAAAATATTTCTAATAAAATGATATAAGATGATCATATATGATATTATAAATAGGATTATGGATCTACTATATATTTATAACATGTATTAATCCTTTATACAGGTGTCAAAATCACATTCAACTAAATTTTAGATTTTAGTAAGTCACTTTGTAACATTATTCCCATAATAAGGAATATTGTAATGTTCTACCCCTCAGATCATTCATACGGGGTATATAATTCCCATTTTAAATATAATATCATTTATCCTAAATTATTCATTTTATTTTAATATTCAATTACAATTATATCATAAAATGGGATTTTCCTTAATCATTACCAAGTGGTTTGGATTTCCTCTCAATTTCCGTTTATCAGAGTAGATTTTTTTTATGTTCACTAATTAAATTTTATGTGGTGTATATTTTAACATATGATGTATTTAACATGAATTAATATTTATTAATGATTATTAATTTTTCATTTCATTTTTATTACCCTACTGATTTCAATTTAAAATTCATAAATGATTTAAAAAGTTATTGTATGCTATTAATTTTTTTCAAATTGATTACCTTCTCATGAAATAATCATTTTCAGGGGATAATTTTTCTTTGGACCATAATTTTAAAATTAAATATACATATTATTTTTTAATAAAGATGTTTATTTCCTAAACCATATATCATTTTTACATATGGTGTTTACTTCTGATATTATTTTATTATCTGGGGAAATATATTTCAATGTGTATCCTTTACAGAATACAAATATATGATCATAAGGAATATTTTTTATGAATAAAATAGTTCATTTAATATGTTAATATTGTGTGGTATGTTTATATATTCGTGGTTCGGGTGATATATATCCCCTCGATTCATCTTTAGGTATTAAGAGAACAGTTATTTGGCCAAATTTGAGGGGTTCGTATGTATAGTTTTAATCCTTGTTGAGAAATGTCATAAAATTTTAGGTATCATGATGATTAAGATCATAAAATCCAATAATTAAGAAATTATTTCATTTATAATTCAATTATTATTATATTCCAAGATACTTTAACAATAATATTGTATCTTAGATCATTTGTTTCACGGTTTTTTGATTAAATGGAACGTGTTTTTAGTTATTTAACATTCAATATTTATTATTACTTCTCAAATTATGATTGTCATGTTCTTGATTAAATACAGTTTATATTCTATTATATAACTTTTCCAAATGACTTCGATTTATTTATTTACTATATATTCCACTATATGTAACCTTTACTGAGCATTTTAAAACAACCCCGTTTTGTATCCATTCCCATGTATTCAATATAGATATCCTAGAAAGATTTAAAGGATTCTAAATATGCAAAATTACTATGATTTTCATCTTATCTCGTAATGAAGAATGCGTATCAAATATTTTTCTAGATTTTTTAAACTACTAAACTGATTATTCATTGTGTACTTGTCTTCTTATATCTATGCCTATTTTATATTATAGTAATTTGATTTGGGTCACTAGAGTATGGGTATTTATAGTTGTCTCATTGAATGTTTTGTAGAATCCTCATAAATTATATTAAGGTAAATATATATTATTTAACAAAACCATATCAAATTCATTGAAGATAATTATAGAAGAGAATCCTAATATTTTTTCAATGAATAGATTATTTGGTTTTTCCAATAATTATTTTCATATATGGAAACTAATATTGGATATGGTTATAGAATATATGTACTTATGGGTAATAACCTTGAAAATGGATTATTGATATTGACCTAATTGATTCACGGTGCATAAAATTGGGCTTTACTTTCATCTAGGTGTAAAATCTTGTGGGTTATTTGTTGGATAATCCAAATTTTATTTTAAAAAAAATATGAAAGATTTATAAATAATGATATCCCCAAATAAACCATGTATATGATTTAGAGATTTGAAAATTCATAAATTATTTTAAATTATGTTACACCATACAATTTTGTTGGCACATCCACTATATGACATTGTTTAGAAATTCCACCTAGAAGGTAGAAGTATATCAATCCTCATGTACATTACAGATAATCCCCAAATGAGAAAAACAATAGGGATGGTATTTGATGTATGATGATCATATCTATATTAGAGAAGTTCAATCAGGTTATGAAAAATGGCGTTTTTCTGATATAGCAATATGGTTTTCTATGTTACTCTCCTATGATGGATCACTTCATGTGACAGAATCCCTAATTATATGGTGGGGCTTCTAAGACTAGGATATTAGAGAAATAGATTATGTCACTTGAGAAAATATTTTTAACCTTGGTATGCTGTGAAACAGAAATGGTTAAACTTGTATTAATTTGAAAATATGAAATATTATTCAAAAGAGGTTCCTAATTGAGAATATTAAGAAGTAATATGAAATAAACGTATTGCAATGTAAATATTATAGAGAGTAATTGTTTTTAAAATAATTCCCTAAAGATAAAAAATAACATTAAGTGAATATTCATCAACTAAAATAAAAGAAGAAAAAATAAATCATTTCCGTATTTAATGCTACTATAACATTTTTATCCTATTATGTTATAGATTTTATATCCAACAAGGATTGAATGATCGAGAATTTATTTTAAGAGATTAAGCCAGCCCTATGAAGGGACTGGTATCTCAGGCTTTTTGTCATATAATGAAATCATTTTTTATTCCATAAAAATAGGGAAGTAATTCTCTAAACCCAACATGTTTAATGGAAATCATGAAAATAAGATTTCAAAGGGAAAACAAGGAGGTGAAATTGAATAAAATAAGAATAATTTATTTAATCAATTTCTATATGTAATTAATTGTGGGAATAATCATTTAAGGAAATTTATAAATGGTATTTTATTTTTTTATATGTTCATATATTAGGTTCATCAAGATAAATAATCCATATAGAAGAAACATAAACCTAATATTATGTGTTACAAATATATGGAGATGAGGAACTATACAAATCAATTCCCCAATAATCAAGTGAATCTACTATAGAAGATGGAATGGGGACAATGTAATGATTATGCGCTCACTACATATAAGTTCTATGTTCCAAATGACATTATTGGATCCACATTAATCATTAATTTAAATATTGGTAAGTGTTTATTTTATTCATGACTCCCAAAATATTTTTTAACATTGATGTTTTCAATGAAAATTAGGTATCTACCTACATATTTATGATGTGAGTTGTTATTAAAAACTTATAGTGTATTTATCGTGAAAATAATGATGTGTTTAGAAGTCCCCATTATGACACATAAATGTGATTTACATGTTGTCCTTATTATCACACCTATGCTTTACTTTGATATAATTCATGGAATTAAATCAATTCTAAATAAGGTGAAAAAATTATTTCAAGAAAAAAGAAATTTTGATTCATGATTAATTTTTATATTTCTTTATCTTTTTATAAGACACGTCATCATTTGAGACTTGAGAAGAACCATGTGCAGTATCTCTATTGAATTACAATTTTGGGGAATAATAGATTCCATAATCAAGGTATAGAGAAGGTAATATTCATATTGAGTATATAAATATTATACAAAAATAAATTTTTATGTTTCCTAAGGAATTACTTTGACATACCCTAAAGTATGTTGTTGAGTTTTCCATTGATTTAATCCTTGTTGTAAGATAAATATTTAATACTCCATATAAAATTGACACTAAATAATTAATATAGATGAATAAACTAATAGATAATTTTTTTATGAGTTATTGATACAACTTAGTGTTTTACAATATGGATAAAATGTTCTTAATGTTATGAATAATGATGGATCCATGATTATATGCATTGTCAATATGAAAATAAATGTAATCTGTGAAAGAAAATATATCTTATACATCGCATTGATGACATAAAAGATCAAATTCCCAGAGACCAATATTTTTCAAAGGTTGACCATCATTTTGAGTATCATCAATTTTGTATAATTTAGGAAGTCATTCTATAGGAAACCATCAAAAGGAGGTATTGAAATTACATGTTTATAATACTACAATTTTTAATTACTAATGAATCTTCTATTTTTAGGGAACTATAGAAAAATTTATAGAAGAAAAATATTAATGATTTCATTGGTATTAATTGATGATATCTTGGTATATTCTATAATCTATGATTACCTTGAGATTCACTTATAAATTATTCTTGAGACTCTAGGATGGATAGATTTATGTGGAAATTTTTATATATGTGAATTCAAGAATCTAGAAGATTCTTTTCATGGCCATATTGACTCCAAGGATGAAATCATAGTTGATCATATGAAGACAATGGTATTCAAGGAATAACTTACACCAATAAACATAAATGTTATAAATAGTTTCATTAGTTTAGTATGATACTATTGTTTTCTTGTTAATAGTTTTCCCTAACTGTATAACCCATTCTCCATGTATACTTGTAAATGGGTTATGCTGATTTTAAAGAATGAATATGAAAAATATTTTGATTAACTGAAGAGGATAATAGTCAATCCTCTGATTTTTACTCTATAAAATGAAAATGACAGGTTTTCATATATAGAGATTTTTCTATGAAATAACTTTGTTTTTTCTAATTCAATAATGATAATTTTAATTCAAATGTATCAAGGCAATTAAAGTCCCATGAAAATAACTATCTTACCAATGATCTTATTTAGATAGTTGTAATCTATTTATTGATGATATATATAATTTATATCTATTGAGGAGGATATGATATATAAATGGATCATAATATCAAAAAATAAATATTCACATATAAAGAGATCAGTATGAGAAAAATTTTATCACTCAAGATACTCATGGATTTTGATTTATTGGTAAAATACAACATAGGGAATGAAAATCATGTAGCAGTTTCAATAAGTAGGAATGATCCTGGAGTTCTAACCTAATTGTTGATTTAGAGGGATTCTATATATATTTCTCTAGTAATAATGGATATTGTAATTATTAAGTAATAATAAACATCAATATTTCTTCAAATTATTACAATACCATCTTTATTAGAAATGGTATAAATATATCAATATAATAAGAGGATAATTCTAGAGAATATTCAATATATTAATGATGTTAAACTATAATACATCATTTCTAAAGATAGTGTTCTGATATTTGGAATGATATTTTTTGTTCCATATATATCTGAGGTAAAAAATATATTTTTGGATGATGCTCATAGCTCGTATTTCACTATAGACCCAGATAGCACAAAAAAAATATGAGGATATTAGGGGTCATTTTTTGAATGCTAACGTGAAGAAATAATTTACTAAATATAAATCCAAATGTTTTGTTTTTAGTAAGAAATTGTTTTTGAGCCAACATCCTAGTTTATTTAGGAAACAACTTTATATTCCATTAAAAAATGGATAAAATTGTTGTTTAATTTTTCACAATACTACCGAAGACCACAATGAATAATAATTCTATATGGGTTCTCATTGATTATGTAAATGTATCAACCCATTTTCTCAATATAATAACGTATTTTTATATTGATCACCTAGCATAGATATATATTAATTAAGTAGTAACACTTCATGGTGCACCTCTTCTAATCATGTTAGGTCATGATCCCTATTTTAAAATGATATTTTAGAAAAGTGTTTTGACATATCACGGTACTATAATTAATTTTTACACATCCTACAATCATAAAACTGATTAATAGTTATAAAATAATATTCATAAAAATTTAAGGCATGTTGTGGTCATGCTCACTTTACTATCATGGAATGTGGGATCAATATTTAACTACAATTGAGTTTTTTTATAACTATAGTTTCCATTAAATTATTCAAATGCTTTCCTATGAAGTAGTAAATGGAAAGATACTTTACACTTCAACTATTAGAGGTTCATATAATGATATAAGTCATGTGTGACAAGAACTATTTGAAGAGAAAAATTGAAATTGATATTCAAGCTCATATAAATGCATATCAATGTAGAAAAAATATTTATGCCAACAATTGGAGGATGTATTTGGAATTCCTTTTGGGGGATCCAGTTCTATTTAGATCATCTCTCTAGGAGGTTTCCATATAGTTTGGTAAGGATAGAAAATTGAGCACTAAGTACGTCAACCCTTTTAAATCCTTTAATGACATTGATCAGTAGTTTACTCGTTGGAAATTCCACCAAGACCCTCAATAGTACATAATATGTGCCATATATCATAATTAAGGATGTACATTCTAGAACAAACAAATGTCCTCTCTTATAATGAATTATAATTAAAACCAAATCTATCATACTATGAAGAACCTAATGAGATTCTTTGTACTAAAGAAAATGTATTGAGGAATGAGATAACTCGACTAGTAAATGTACTTTGGGGAAATCCCAAAATGAATGAAGTATCATGGGAAACATATGATGTTATGAAAAAGAACTACCATAATATTTATAGATGGTAAGTTCTATGATATTTTTAGAATAAAATATTTTAAGGTGAGAGAATTAGTTACCCTGAGATTTTATGATATATTTCATTTTAAATAAAATAAATCTCTTTGATAGCTTATGATTCACACAACACTAGGTTTAAACAATAAAAAAATAATCTATTAAAATATTACTAAAAATTTACAAATATAACCCATACATTGTTTTTATTAGAATGATAAGTAAAAGATAAATTATTATAATAATTTTTTTATATTTATTATAAATAAAATTAAAATCATTTTTAAGTAAATAAACCTTTTTTTCAAAACAAATATTTTCTAATAAAATGGTTTGGTCGCTTCTTAAGAACTTATAATAAAATTATTATTTTTTCTTTTTAGAAAACCTATTTTATAAAAAAAAATTTATTTAAAAATTAAAAATTAAATATTATGATAGGGTAAATTGATGAAATTTTTTTATTAGATTCATTTATCAGAGAATAGTGAACATTATTGACTTTTATTGAATAATGAATTATGAAAATATTTACAAAGATAAATTATATTTTTAATTTTTTTAAAACAATAATTAGTTCACTTATATTATAATAAATACTATTTAGTTCATCGGAATCAATTTAATATTGAATTTTTATTTTAAAACCATATATACTTCTGAGAATTACGTCATTTAAAACCCACATTTTTTGCGTATGTGGGTTTAATTTTTTTGGGATTTTACGATAACTAAGAATGGAATTTTATTAAAATAAATTCAGTATTTAAAATCACAATAAGTTATATTATCACCTAGTTTCAACCTAATTTTTTACAATAATGAATCGTAAATTCATTAAAATGTAATTGTCACAATTATAGAGGAAACTTATTTACCAAGGGTTAATCTAAAATGATAAGTGTTTTAAAGACCGAAAACATGTCAAAATAATCTTATCACTAAATTTTAGCAGAATAAAATAAAGGACTATAAAGATAAATTTTTTCCTTTATTTTTATTATAAAAACATTATACTTTTTTTACAGTTTTTAAAAATTTCATCTTTGTTCACTCCCCATATATAAAAGGAAACCCCCACTACTCCCCTATTCACTATATAAAAACATTTGGTTCAGATTACATCCTCAAAAATAAATTAATGTCTCCCATTAATACATCTTATATCCCATTTTTTATTATAAATTAATCCATGGAATTATTTTTTCTAATCCTAAAGAATTCCCTTGAAGAAAATGTAGCATTTTTAAATATTGTTTTTCATTTTATTTATTAATTCACCTCATTAAAATCATATTTCATTATGAAAATATTATAAAACTATTATATAAAATATAATAATATAATGTTCTGTCAATATAATAACATATATCCATTTATACTTCAATAAAATTATAAATAAAACTATCGATCATGTGTACGACATACTACCACCTCATAAACCGATGGTTCACATTTTCCATCAACACCTCTCATGGAAGGATAAAATATTTTATATAATATATATTTATATATATAATTTATTATGTATTGTGATTTTTTAATTATAATATCACATATATGTTCTTAATTACAATTTTGTTTAAAATATGATAATATCACTTACGCGTACGATGAACTACCACCTCACGAATTGAGTTGAATTGTTTTCTCATACATATTAAATGGTATGTAATAATAATTGATTTAAAGAACATATATGATATAAAAAAATTATATCAAATATATGGAATTAATATATTAAACATGCTCTTGCACTTACACCTATAAGGGGAATGATATAGTTGTTCATGCGTATATACGACATACCATCTCTACGAAGCAATGCAACTGATTTCGCATGCCCAATATTAAAGAATTATTATAATATTAATTATAATTATTAAAAATAATATTTATAATATTATTATCATTATGATAATGATGGATTTATATCCTATATAAATGAACCTTAACAGCCATGACAAATCAAACTGGATAAAACAATACTATTAACACCCGAACCAATGAAAATAATGAAATAATATTACCCAAAGGGTGGTAAAATGTTATTAAAGGATCCTATATGATATTATAAATATTATTATAGATCATGTATAAATTATTAATGTTATTAGAACCATTTTAATAGAGTTTAAATGTTGATCAACTAAAGGAATGTGTGAGGCAAGGAAATACATCACAATTTTCCTTCATTGAGTCATATTTTAGTATTATTCATCTTATTTATAATTTCTGGCATTGATTATAAATCCTTTATTTTTTCAGTTATGTATCTCTCTGCATTTTTTCATTTTATCCATGTTGTCCAAGTATTGTTGAGAGACGGAGATCCTTTTGTTGGGGAAAATGACCTAATGTAAGGGGATGTATGCTTGTTTAAGCAAACAAAGGACGTGTATAAATGCGAGTAACTATTTCATGGGTAAAAGGTCATTTGAGTGGATTTAATGGTGTTTTTGAGTGGTAAATGTGAAATGGGATAAAGACAAACCTATATAACATTTATATGTTGTGTAAAAAGAATACATGTCACGTAATTGTTTGTTGGTTTTATTAAAATAAATCATAGGCAATTAGATTTTATTCAAATATCATTAAATTTATTTACATGAAATGTAACTGAATTATACATAGTAAAAATTGAAGAGTTGTAGTTTTAAACTTCCTATGGGGATAAAATTCATTCTATTACAGTGCATCATCTCATGTATCGAACTCTGAGAATCCTTCAGGTGATTTAGTGGTGCCAACTTCCCTTCTGGACATTCTATTTTAGTCTTTAATCCTTGGTAAGTTCCTTTATTTGGGTTTTCTATTTTTTTTTGGTTTCTCAACCGTTATGGAAATATAAAATGGATGTTTTCATTTTTTTTATATTGAGGAGTTTTTATCAGGGATCCTCTTTTCAATCTTCTTCACCTTCTTCCTCATGGTATTTTTCCATTGGAAGCATTTTCGGATCGTCAGTTAAAGGTACGGTGTCTAAATAGTAACCCTATGGCTTGATAATTTCCTCATTACAAAATATCTTGATTGTACCATAATTTCAGTTTCCCAAATTAATGAAAAAATTGAATGATAATTTTCTTTAATTCTGTTGGTTTCTAATGGACTTTTAATTGGTTAATGGCTTAATGAATGTTTTGAATGACATGTGACCTTAGGTGATTTATTGTTATATAATTCCAATATTAAGGCATATTTCTAATTGATATAAATTATAATCAATTAATAATTTAATTTAAAGTGGTATATAAAATAAGAATGATAATTTTCATAATTAATCATTGATATTTGTGATGTAATATTGTGATATCCATGTTGTATGAATAGAATTGTGTTCTATGTTAATATTCATATATAATGGGTTAGGCCTAGGATCATTTACACATATTTGAAGTAATGATGATGGTGAGTGGGATCGGCCCAATCCATGTTGTAATGATTATAGAGAGAAGGCAATGATTAAAATCATGATATAATTCTTATAGGTATTTGACCCAAATTTGTTGTGGTGACTTTACTATGTTATTTGGTAGAGGCTGTAAAGGCCATAAGACATGCTCAGAAAAATTCTAGAATGGTACCAAAGTATTCTATTTACCATGGTTATATGGCGGTGGTTTTCATAGTCGTAATTCCTAATCAGAGATATTACAACATGTGGTGAAGCAAGAAGATGTGGTCTATTATTTGATTTTGAATTAGTTAATACAAATTTTCATCACATTATTGAATACAATTCTTATTAGAATAGTTTTCTTAGACATGGTGGTGTTGACCTATTGACTTATACTTACAAACTATTTGGGTTATCATTTGGTACCTCAGAATATTGTGTGGATGCATGTTTGGACAAGGCCAAAGGAAGTTCATATTGATTTAATGTTTGTTGTTGGGATGGAGTTTGGGGGTGAGAATAGCATGGGGGTTAGGACCCTTGAAATTGAGTCTTTTATTTGATTATCCTAGTACTTTTATTATATTTTTCTATCATGAAATTTAGTAATATTCTAATTTGTCATTACATTTTTTATTATCAGTTAATGAATAGTTTATTTGTCTTTTTTATTCACTTTTTCATTGTTTTTAGTATAAGTATTTTTAAATAATTTGAATTTTTTCATCTTCTATGATAGTTGATACCATGGGGTGTAGTATCTCTACTATAATATTCACACACCCATTTTTATTCACAAGCCTATGGAGTATGGGGAGACATGATTGAGGTCATGTAACCCACCCTTTCTAGCCACGTGAAGGAGTTCCCAATTAGGGGATGTTACCAAGTGGTATCAGATGATCCTATTTTTTTATTTTAATTTTCTATTTGGGGAATTGTAAATGGATAATATGATTTGTCGAGACATGGTAAGGAGCTTGTTCATGGGATTAGCTACCCAATGAATAGGGGAGATCCAAGTACCCAATGATGGGATTGTTGTTTATGCTTTGTGCTTGTTATAGTTGATGTTATCTTACCTTGGGTGATTCACATGTTGTGTGAGAATATTCTTTTATGATCATAAAATTTATTGAGGATCAGATCGATGTTTGGATGGATGTTCATATTCGTGAATGCATCAATAGGGTCATATGATACATGTAAGGGGAGACTATTTGTACAATTAATTCAATGTCCTATCTAAAAGGAGAGTTTTGTATTTATTATCCACTTGTGTTTACTAGGTAATGGGACCCCAGAAAGCTATGTTCGGGATTGAGTCAGTCTAAAAAACTCACCAATAATCTAGAGACACCCATAGATACTAGTGTGAGGTTTTCTATGTATTAGCTTTTTTGACCATACAAGTATTCGGGGGATACTATAGAGGATGATGGGAAATAGGAAGATCTATCTGGTATGGAATTTAAGATGATGTTAATAAGCCATTTCTATTTTAAACCCTTGATAGATGAAAAAACATGTGAGTTCATGCATCTTTCATATGAGGGTTTGTTAGTGATGGACTATACTAGACTATTTAACAACCTACAACATTTTGTGCCATAATTTTCCGATGAAGAGATATATAAAGAGAAACATTACCAAGATAGTATTCGTGATGATATTATGTTGAATTTAAAAACCTTCCATATATGAATCATTAAAGACATGATGAATCAAGAACTCTTCATTTAGGGGAATCTAAGAAAGGCCTTGAGTAAGGGCCAGTCGATTTCATCAGGGGAATTTGGAAGATATTCATTGGGTGTTAAGAAGTAACACTATGATAGTTTCTACAAATGAAATAGTTGGAAGAGCGGTTATATATGTGTACAACTATCTCAATGTATTTTTCTGTTCTAGTGATATTAGATTGGAATGTTTAGTCACAGGTGTCTATAGTGCCATTACCCCAAAATTGAGTGTCATATATGTAGTAGATTATGTCATATTTATTTATTTTCTATGAACTCTGCATAAAAGATCTCTAGAAAAGGGCCATTAAAAGAACATGAATCAAGAAGGGGCTCAATAAAACCTCAGACATCTAGTATTTGGAGTTCGATAAGATGTTCTGGCCGAGGCATGGGATGTGGTATCCTAGTGCATTAGAAACAATACCATGAAAAGAAAGTAACCCATTGTATTCATATTAGTGCTCAGGGTTGAGGGAAATTTCTATTTCTTATTTTTCAAACTAATCAACCTAAAGTGTATGTGTGACCATCAACCGTCAGAGTTATTATTCTTATATCACGACCTTAGAATATATTTGTTCGATATTGAATCCCCAAATTCTATTCAATTTTCTATTTTTTTAATAATGGTATTGTATTTGTATATATTATATGTTTTATAACAATAGAGACACCATTGGGAGTGAAATAAGAAAATATAAAATGTTTCATGGTGTGTTCTTTAGAAATTGGTGGTTACCATTTTGTTTGGGAAAAATTTGTTCCGGAAATGATTATATTAAACATGATTTTTGTTATGGATTGGTTATTTCTATATCATGTCCATATCAACTGTTACAGGAGGAGAGTTACCTTCCTATGTTCAAAATCATGTATTTATTCTCACCAGGGTGAGTGTGATCGTCTGGCTGGTCTTACTAGACAAATTTAGAGTAGATTGGATTGTCTCCCGGCTCAGATGAAATTCTTTCTCTAGATAATGAGGTAATGTAGAATTAGTTTTTCTTCTAGTCAAAGACCATTTTTAATATATTTTCCATGATGAGTTCTATTTCATACCTCCTGAGTGAGATATCGAGTTCATGATTGATTTGGTGCTGGAAAAAGAGCTATTTTCTATCCCACTTTAACAAATAGAACTAGAAATGATTTGATAGTTCAATGTTTAGTTGGATGTCCTAGAATCTCAAGGATTCAAATGACCATGTACATTTCTTTGAGGTTCTCAAGTTCTTCTTTCCAAAAATGATGATATATTCTTGTATTTATGTGTTTATTATTGGAGGATGAACCAAATGAATATAAAGAACTAAAATCATATTCCATGCATTCATCATATTTTCGATCAGTTGAGTGGGGGTAACATAATATCCCTAATATAATAAAGATTATGATATCATCAATTAAGGGTTATATTTTCATACATACCAAGGAATTATATTAGGATCATGTACGGCATGTATGAATTCATAGAAATGTCTATTGGTTTGATGATTGTTTTTTTGGTATTCAAGTCCTTATTAAATATGATCTTTCAGGCATTTCACATAAAATTTTTGTTAGATTTCATTGATGATATCTTACTATAAATTAACTTAGTATAAAATCATTCTAAACAACATGTAATTATACTGAGTGTGTTAAAAGGGAATCAAGAATATTCCAATATAAAAAAATATATAAATGAAGTGCACTTGTTGGGCCATTTCTAAGAGGACCAATTCAGGATATGCCTTACACTCATAGGGTGGTGAATCAGTGTGGGAGAATTTTTAAACCGATTTATTCCTTTTATCCATATACATCTTGACCTGTTAGGATCTTGAATCTCTTATTCTCTTTTCCTTTTCACATGCAATAATATGAAAGCAATAAAAATATGCACATGATATTTTTACAAGGTCCATCACTCAATAAGAGCAGCTACATTCTTGCTATGAATGGGTATGACCAGTGAATCGATTCTACACTATAATGTAATATGTTGTTAAAATGGAGTGGATAGGAAATCAATCCCTTATCTAGTGTGAGTCCCTACATTATAGAGGGGGTGGGAAGCAATCCTCTTCCCTCGACAGGTGATGGACTAGTCCAACAAGAAACATCTAGCTGGTTATTTATACTGCCCGTGGATATGTTCTTATTCCTTATTTAAAAGGTAGTTTATACTCTTGGTCTTCTTTAGTTCTCTTTACATGATTACTTTCAAAGCAGTAGGCAAGAAATTCTTCCTTCTGTCCTTCTCTTCTTCTCTAGTGCAACACCAACTGCACTAGACTTATTCTTTCTTCCTCTTAGTGCAACAACCATCTACACTAAAACTTCTTCTCTCTTCTTCACTAGTATCACATATACCAATTTGATTATTCAGGCAATGAAGATCAGTTAACTTGGAATCATCTGAATCTAACTTCCCTGAATAATTTTCAGCAATCAATTGTGCATACCTTGTTCTTTTTCTTCTTCTCTTCTTTTTCTTTGACATTGTATAATAGGGAATGGTACTATCGTGTTTTAATCTCTTTCTTCAATTCTCAATACCAACACATAAGTGTAACCATATGCTACCTTATTTCATCATGTATATTTGAATTCAGTTGCACGTCTAGTTATACTTCATTTTTCAAAGCACAACGAGAGTGTTAAACACCAGTCATGTGGGATCGGTTCTACTTCTCTTCGTAAAACCGAACGGTTCACGATACTTCCTTCTTCACAATGTCACATGGATAGTGATTTTCATCTATCGAAGTCTTGTGGGACCCCAGTCTTTCACGCACCACCTTTTGGGGGACGTGTGGGCAACATTAATTACATGTGTGCAACATTCAACTTTTCTTGCGGATGAAATCTTGTGTGTAATATCAAACATTCACAAAACTCTCTTCTTAGACGAAACTATCCCATCTTGTGTGCAACTATAACATCTTTCACACAAATCTCTTCTTAATCACAACTATACTTTTTGCTCATAACTCTTGCTTCTTTCATGAAACTGCCTTTGCTTATATTTCTTTTGTGCTTCAGAGCATCGATTACTTCTAAGTGTAGAGCTCACACTGTTGGAGGGTGTCACCTAATATTTATAGTCCTCATTGACCCCTATGCTCAAAAACCCCAATACGTCATGCAAGATCCTGAAGCATTGCGGAAAACCCCATTTAACGTCGCCTTTGGCACATATATCTCTTTCATGCCAATCTTATCTTCTGCTCACTTCTTGGAATCTTTTGCGCACTTCATGCCTTTACAAATTTTTGATGTTTTGACTAGAAATCAAGCCTCGCATGAAAAACCCCATTTTACGCCGCCTTTGGCACGTAAGTCTCTTTTTCTCACTTCTTTGAATCTTTCGTGCGCTTCCTTATTTTTCCATTTTTCAATGTTTGGACCTCGAAACATGCCTCATGCGCAAAACCCCATTTTACGTCACCTTTGGAATGTAATTCCCTCCCACGCCAACCTCTTATTTCATGCACATTTTGAATCTTTAAATTACTTCCTTCCTTTTCCATTTTTCAATGTTTAAAACTTTAATCATGCATTTCAAACAAGATTCCAAACTACCTTCAATCTTGTGCGCAAAAACCAATCTAGCGTGCAAAACCCCAATCTTTTGTGCAAGCCTCTCCTCTTCGTGATTTTTATGTTCGAATCATGGAACACCACTTGCGCACGACATGAAGAACCATCTTCAAACTTGCGCACAACATCCTTTTCCAAAAAAAATTCTTCATCTCCCAATTTTCAGGCCCAAAAATTGCAAAACACTTGAAAATGGCACCACCTTAAAAAATTCTTTTGTGTCGCCTCAGATCATCTGTTTCATTGTCATGATCTCTCTTCACAGTATCTCATAACCATTCATATGATTTCATCACGAAATCCCCGATCATGAAATGTATCCATTAATCTAACTGCTTTAGCTTCGTCAGATTTTCAACACAATGTACTGAACCTCCCTTTTATTCCACTAGAATCTTCTCATCCTATCAAAATTTCATATGACTTGTAGCACATTTACTCCCCCTTTCCTTCATAATTATTTCATCACAAGTTCTCATAATTTATGATATTTGTGAAATACAAATCAGCAATGAATTGTCTAATTTTCATACAATGTGAAATGCATGGTTACCTCAGAATGCCATGGTGTTCCACATTCTCCCTTTCTTCTTGAAACATAATTCAACACATCATGAAAATCAAATGATTCTATTCTTCAAGAAAGCTCTTTATTTGTTCTCATGCACTCATGAAGAGTTTCATGGTTTTCTTCAAATATTATTTCTTCTTCAACAATCCTCAGATGGATGATACCTCACCACTCTTCACTGTTGTAGAAAATATGTCAACTTTGAAACAAGGTCTTTTAACTAAGGATCAATGAATCAATCATCAAAGTTAACATCATGGAGAACTTCCCAAGCATTACATCCAATGCTATGATTGCATAAAAATTCACCATGCATCCTCACTTTAACTGATCTCCATAATTCTCCATGTATCCTTACTTCAGTCGATATCCATTAACTTTGGTGTCCAACATCGTCTCCTTCTTTATTTTTACTAGAAATTACAACTGTTGACAACAAATACAATCTTCATACACAAATTGGTCCCAACAATATCCCCATTGTATTTTGTTTTTAATATCTTACGACTTCTTTTGAAATGAATGTGCTAATGTCAAAATGAAAATCTTCTCTCTCCCCTTCTTTCTCTCCCCTAGAATTTTATTTCACTTATCTCCCCATTATTGACATGAAATACAAAGTTCATGGCATAGAGGGTATCAGTCCATACATTAAGTATTCTATCATCCATCGTTTCAATCTAAGTCTTATTGAGCATTGATCTATGTAGAAAACAAGAGGAATATATTTAGACAATAGAGCTTTCCATGATCCAATGAATCATCATACCTCATGAGATGAGAACTCATACACTTGTTATCAAAGGATTTACACTTTGATTCTAGTCCGAAGATATTAAATTAGATATGAAGTAATCAACCCTTCCAATTACATAGTCCTCAAAAAATCTTCAGATTAGTTGAATTTAGAACCAACTAAAGTTGATACGTATTGATATAAAGACTTTGGAGGATCCTTCTAGTGTCTCCCTCTCAAGGGAACACTTCTCATCACTGAATCTCAGATTTTCCCCTTGAGATATTGCTTCACCATAAATTACCTATATGTAAAGAAAAAATACAATAGAAAATGATTTAAGAAGAAAATTTGGATCCTCCATGCTGCTTCAATGTGGGTAGGAAGGATGAGATTATTTTATTAACCATGATGCTCCATTTTCTCCACTCCTCAAACTTTCACACATAATATTCAATTCTAACTGTGGTTGTTTTGATCTCAATAATTCTTTTATTTTTTTGTGTGTGAATCATCTTTTTTAAAGAGCTTTCTAATCATTATAATCTTATTGTGAAATTTTCCTTTTTTTGATAAATTCTTCTTGGGATAGAATAAATTAAATCCAATTTTTAACAGTGTGACTTGCCTTGTTACACCTCACAGGAAAAAATTCATGAACATGAGAGTTTCAATCTATTTTCAACCACTTATTCAATATTTCATCATCTTGTAGAATCTTCTTATTACTTTTTATACTAGCCTTCTCCTCTACATCTTCCTCTTTTCTCATTCTTTCTAAATATTTCAAATAGATAAACAATATGTCATTATGAATAGTGGAAGAATGTTTGTAATTTCCACATGGCTTATTTTTAGTGGCATCCCACATAGATGTTCTTTTTGATGCACCACCCTTCACCTCCTTAGACATAGATTCTATGTTTTTCTCAGCTTTTCTTCTTGGGATCTTCTTGAGAGAATTTGTGTTTACAACATTGTTCTGATTTCGTCCCAAGGATGATTCTTAATTCTTATCGAGCTGTAGTGATCTTCTTTTCTTATTAGCTTTTGGTACCTGTTGAGGTGAACATGCACCATTCATGTGACAACTCCAATTTAATACATCATAGATGTAATTTAACATTCCAAATCTGTTTGATGTATACATATGCTTCTGGATCTATGGATGTAACTTCTTCTTCTCTTGATTTCTCCCCCTTGATATGGGATTTCTCTGTGCTATTATATTTATGGGGTTGTACCAACAATCCAATGCACAATGACTAAATCTATTTTAACACTACTATTAACCAATAAACATTGACTTTTTTCCATATTCCTTATAAGGTTTCTGAATCATCTTCTTTTTATGTTTTTCTTTCTATGAAGAGATATCGTTCACACTCTTTCCTCTATACACTCTAGCCATGGTGGGAGGTTTCTTCTAACTATTATTCATATATATTTATTTAGATTTTTTCTTTTAACTTACACTTTTTGTAGAATAAATTTTAGAAACATTCCTACAAGTTGGTATTGATGGTACCTTTACTTTTCAACTTTTTTGTGATAGATCAATGAGTGAAACCATGATCCTCCTATCACATGTTGGAGTTATTTTGATAGTAGAATCCTCCATTGAGCATTGAGTACTACAATCAACTATTTCCTTCTTTTGTGGATACTCAATATGCGTCTTCTCAAGATTGGTTAACTTAGCATCCGATTCTAGACCTCTTATATTGAGGATGACTTCCTGGCCATCAATCATACTAATATTCTCTTCACAAGAATTCATTAATCTTTTTCTTCATCTTCATGCATCTTTACATTGTTTTGTAACAAAGATTCATGTTCTTTAATCGTCATGGAGTCTTCTTCCAAATATAACTCCTTGACATCATTCCTCTTTTTCAGCTCATCATCAAGTGCATAAATCATCTCTTCGAGAAACTTTTTGACTCCATCATTTTCTTCATCAAATTTGAGCCACTGTGAAGAGGTTCCATCAAACCCCCTCTTTGTTGCTTCAAAGGCTCCAACCTATCAGGAGAGATATATACATTCAACAATTTTTTCATGTAATAGTTTCTCCAAAACATCAATTTCTTCTTCCAACTGAGTGATATTTTCTTGCATGCATAGAAATACTCTACAAAACAAGGATGTAATTTCTTCAGGAACACCCTGCAGAATCATTATTAATCTATTAACGGATATTTCTTGAGGCTTTTTAGATTGATCATCACCGCTTGTGCTATCATCTACATAATGAGAATATTTTGAAAATGTACTAACACATACCTCTTGATATGTTAAGGTAGGAATGTTGTTGATCTTCTTGATGAGGACTAGAGTCACCTTATCATTATATTCCATGTCTGGTATATTATCAATGTCATTCAGATATGGAGAATCAGATGCTTCATCTTAATTAGAAAAGAGGGAAATCTTCTGAATCATCTTATTCTCCTTCATTTTCCTGTTAATCATGGGTTTGATAGATATAGAATTATTATCATATCTAACTGACTCTTTATGAAAACTAAACTTCATTATTGACTCATAAAATAATCTCAAGTCTTTAAAAGAGAATATATTCAATCCATTGAATCCAAATGAGGTCAACCTCCCTTTGATACCAATTGGGAAGAACAGCTTGGGATATGCCTAACACTGAGAGGGGGGTGAATCAGTGTGGGGGAATTTTTAAACCAATTTCTTCCTTTTATCCTGGAACCTCTTAAACTGTTAGGATCTTGACTCTCTTCTGCACTTTTCCCTATCACATGCAATAATATGAATGCAGTAAAAATAAGAACATGATATTTTTACAAGGTTCACCACTCAATAAGAGCAGCTACATCCTTGTCATGCATGGGTATATAAAGTTCATGGATTCTCCACTATAATGTAATATGTTATTACAAGGGAGTGGCTAGGAAAGCTATCCTCTAGCCAGTGTGAGTCCCTAAAAATTAGAGGGGAGTGGGAGACAATCCTCTTCCATTGACTGCTAATGGAGTAGTCCAACTTGCAACCTCTAGGTGGTGCTTTATACTGCCTATGGATATAGTCTTCTTACTTATTCAAAAGGTAGGTTCTGATCTTGGCCTTATTTAGTGCTCTTCACTTGATTACTTGAAATGTAGTTGGAAATCAATGTTTCATTCTTTCCTTCTCTTCTTCTTTAGTGCCACACCATCTGTACTAAACTTCTTCTATATCAACCTGAGATTTTATGAGAATTATTATTTTTAATTTCATTTATGTCTTGTGTTATACACTATACCAAAATTATCTTGTTCTATACGAAACACCGTATTAGCTTGCAGTATACGCAACACTATTCTTGGCTCATGTTAAACAAAATTTCATGTTTGTTTTGTGTTAATTATTCTACACAACATTAAGTATTGATTATGTTTAATGTTTTAATGAAATAGGTTTTGATTATGTTATATGTAACACTAAATAGATCTTTCACTACACGCAGCCATGACTTGGCTTACATTACATGAAACCACGATATTCTACGATAGCATTTGTCGTACGCAATACCGAGTTTCACTAAACAACGATATGTTATTAAAATATTTTATAAACATGCCATTATGAATAGTAATACCCACTTATTGAAATTTTATAAATTTTATCTTTCAAAATGGACTTCATTTTTAGATTTCAAATATCGAAATTATCCTAGGGTGAATTTTTTGTTTTTTTCTAAAAACTTTCAATTTTTGATGAATAATGAAAACATTAGGTTCCTATTTAAAAACTGACTTTTTATTTAAATAAATATTTATTTTATTTAAATTTATTTTAGGTAAAAATTGATACATAATACCTATATATGTTCAAATTTATTTATTGGAGTCATTTTATAATAATTTTAGATATATAAAAATTTTATTGAACTTTTCACCGTCTTTTACCTACCTCCTAGGAGCTTTTCGAAAACTTACATAAAACATAATTTTACTGCTTCTGTGAGTGGAATTTTGAAAATCCGAGAGAAATGGTTAATATCAAGGAGTAAAATGTTGTTCAATAAGATAAAAATAATTTTTGTTGAATAGTAACTTTTTACTTTTATTTACCACGGTTAAAAGTAAATAGGGTAATTAAGGGTAAAATGATATTATTATTACACTAACACATGTTTTAATTCTATTGGATATGTATTATTTGACCAAAAACAACCTTAGGAAAATAATATTATCATTTAGGTCCAATTGGATTAGATTAGGACATTTATTAATATTTTATTTAAAAAATAGTTAAAATAGTTAAAATAAAAGTTTAATAACTAAAAAAAATTAATATAGGGTTATACATAAGATAAATTATACTATAAATATTAATTAGAAATATAATAATATTTCATACCTAATGGTATTTTATTTATAATTTTTAGACATTAAATAATTTATGTTATTTATGACACAATAGTGATGTAGTAATTACCTAAATAATGAAATATTAAAATAATTGATATTATAAATACCCAAATAAATGTAATTTGATACTTTTTATGAATTATACTAATTTTCTAGGTTACTATGACATGTTAGTATTGATTTAATTAACTTTTTTCGTACTAATCATGCTGTTATGATTTTCACAAAAATCAATTACCAAATAGAGTCAAAATTGACATAAAATAGTTTTTAAAACAAATATTATATTATGAATTGTTATTATATTCCTAAAAGTATAATGATCGGAAAAATGAAATATATAAGGTTATATATATTAATAATGAACCACTGGGGATTCTTTTGGATAGTTATAGTATGTTTATTAACCATATAGTGTAAGAAAACAAGAAGTCACGATAAAAGTTAAATTATTTAACTTAGAGTTAAATCAAAATGATAAGGTTAAAATAGTAACATAAACATGTCTAAAACATATTGGTTGAGATGATTTAGACCCATAACCACTTTATTTTTGATATAAATAAATTTCGAGATATTATAAACCGAATATGACTTTATTATAAAATAATATTTTAAGTTTTTTAAAAGTTGCCCCTCTCCTCCCTTATAAAAAGGGAACCCCTTCCCTCATCTATTCCCACAATTTTGAGTCCTGAAGCTTGTCCAACCCCTACCAATTACTCTTATAAACTTCTCTAGTTACATCATAGTGGTTCTGGTCTCCTCAAATGGCCAACCCTATTGCCTTAAGTTGAGTTTAAGAAGAGGTACGTCAAAGAAGAGGTAATATCCTTTACTAATTCTTTCCAATTTATTTCTTCTTCTACTTATTCTTTGTTATTTGTTTCATCATAAATCAATAACATCAGTATCACTCATATATTTATGTGTTATTATAAATATGAAACAACCCAATTTCATCTTCTATCCATCCTACGGAAAACCAAATCACCGTGCGTGCGTACGTACGGAATACTGTCTCCACGTCGTGGTGTAATCTTTTTTCCACCACCACCACACTTGGATGGGTATAATGGTGTAAATAAATAACTATATATGATTATTTTAAATTTATATTGATTCTTAAATATTATTCAAACACTTCAATATAATTCCATGATCATGGGAATGATATCATCGCTCGTGCGTACGTACGGACTACCGTCTCCACGAACGCGATGAGATTCATTTTCCCTGATTAACCATTCAAGTATGATTATAAAGTATATACAATAAATAATCATGAATTATATTACATAATAATGATACTGGATTTATGAACATATATGTTTCATTTACTTAGTTCCATTTAATTAAATAAGGAAATGAAAACAGTGTTCATGCGTACGTACGGCCTACCGTCTACATGAACGGTGTATTTCATTCCATTAATAGATCTATTATATATATTTATATACTGAATATATATTATATATAAATCATGTTTTACATTCTGGAATTATTTAAATCAGGATATACGTAATAATATCAAGAACAACATGTCGAAACACGTATGATAAATGAAACGATTTTACCCAAAACGTTGCATTAACATGGAATTTACAAATGAATGGGTAATATAAAGTCATAAGTGAACCATATATGATATCAAAACAATGAATATGATTCTTTAATAAGTCAATGAAAATTTTTAAATCATTATACAGGAGGTTCGGACACGTATGAAAGATATTGGACCTAAGGTAAGGGAAAATCTCACAATCTTATTTTTATCTGAGATTGTTTATACTTCAGAATTTACTCGGGAATATTTATCATCCACATCCATGCTCCACAATATGTAATAAAATTTCTATCCCCATACAATTTTTTGAATCCAATCGTACCCATTGGTGTGTTTTCATTAAAAGATTTGAAATGAATCTTTTGTCATTTTTAGTTCGAGGTATTTTTTGACTTTTCCAGCCAAAGTACGAGAAGAATGATTGTCCTTAACATATACGGCATGAATGGATTTTTAGAACATTATTTCAATGAATATTCCTTCACAAGTTTTAAATTTTATTTTTAATTAACTTCTTTTAGATTAAAATTCTATGATATGTTAAGAAATAAAAAATGTTTTTGAAGTACAATTGATATTTTCCTCAAGAATGGAGTTCAAGTGTTTTATCAAAATTATTTTCCATCTAAGATAATATAGGGTTCTGTTTATATACCTATTTTTACATTGATTTGATTAATATGTAATTATTTTTATCAAGTACTTTTATCTTATATGATTTATGATGGAATAATGTTTAAGAATCCCATTTTTATTACATGAGTTATGCTATGATATATGATTTATGATTTTGTGGCACACATAATAATGGTATCATTATGAGATGGGTGGGACCTATATCTCCCTCTAATGCATTTTTTAAAGATTTATATCTCATTAGATAGACATGGATGGAATGATAAGTTAATCTGGTTCAGTGTTACAGGACTGAAACGAGGAGTGAACTCGATTCAGAATGGGACTTTTTCCACTAAGATGGTCTTGGCAGTAATGCCTTGGATACTATATAAATCATAACATGTGATTAATGGTTGCTACAATTACATGTTTTATTCTCATGCTATTTTATCAGAATTAATGTTTCGTTATGATCTATGCCTTACGTACTGCCATGTTTTTTGTCATTGCTCAAGATCTTGATGTTTAAACATTATGTTCATGTATTTAAGTTCAAATGTATATGATTTGTTTTATTTTCTCCATGCTTACCCTTATTGAGAATTTTAGCTCACCCTTTTATATGTTTTCTTTTCCCCAGTATTTAAAGAAAGGTTTTAGGTAAGAAAACATAAAGGGGAAGATCTTTATGGGAGATGTTGAAGATCTTTCACCACGATTAGAAGATTGTGATCCGAGTTTCAAAGACACTAAACTATTATGGTCCTTGAGTGTTGGTTCTTGTTATGTATTAAGTATTCTGCAAAAGTAATGTAATGTCCATGTACATTATGTTTTGGGTCTGTACAGTTGGTATCAGACGAAAGGTTTAGTCAACCTTTGGAAACTAGGATGTGAGAACTTTAGTGAGATCCCTAGATATATTTCTAAGGTATGTCTAGGGATGTCCCTAAGGTTAAGTATAAGTATAGGTTATAGTTCTAGAATTAAGATAAAGATCATAGAATCTAACCTACAATGTTAGATATTGAAGTTAATCCTCATTGATTATGATTTTTTCCTCTGACACTATTCTATTTGGGTTTTAGAAAATGGTTGGAAATGGGAAGATTCATGATAATGGATGATATGATCAACAATGGAATGGTATTCTTCATGAGAAACCAAATAAAATTTGATCTGGAGGTCCACATATCGTTATTATGCCTAATCATAAATCTCATAATATGATAAATAATCTCAACTTTGGTAAGTTTCCTGACTCAGCTAATAAGAGAAAGATAGAGTTTCATGAGCATCATTGAGGAAAGAAAGTTCAATTTCACTCATGTAAATCATGTGGGATGAGGCATCAAGGAGAATGTTTCAAAGGAACTGGAAGATGCTTTGGGTGCGGAAAATAAGGACACAAATCTATTAAGTGAAAAGGAAAAGGTTCAGTTAACAACATGGAGAAGGATAATGGTATTGCTACGACATCAACAATGATTAGATGTTTTAAATGTAGAATGTATGGGCATTATGCAAACCAATTCTCTAAGGTAGAATATCATGAAGATAATTAGCATGGTCATATGGGTAGTATTTATGTGGATGATGATGAAGAGGCTACAAGTGATATATGAGACGAAAGAAATGATGAAGCTCGGTCAGTGGTTTAAGAAGTTAGTGGAATGATTGTATGTTTATCAAGAATAATGTTTGGTACTATGGAATAATGAATCATCTAAGGATTGTTACACTATTGTTTTTTCTAAAGTATTTGAAAGTATATGTTGAATGGTACTGGTAACCATGAAAAGTTATTCAGATATTTTTGTAAAGAAGATGATATGCGCATAATGAATGGATAAGAAGAAAATAATATGTTTGATAGTATTCATGAGCTAATGATTGATATAAGGACTAAGTTATATCATGGTCTGAGTATATAGATTTTTGGGGATTTTTGGTATGTGGATAGAGTTATCTTTTGACAACATTCATGTTTTTACTAAGTTTCAATGGGTATTCACTTTTCAAGAGAATACATGATCAAGGTATTCACATGTTTGGAATGTGACTAATTGGATATATCTTATATGGGAGATAAATGATGGTATTAACATGCTTGGTTGCTGACATTTCTAGTAATTGTTTTCTTTATATTATAAGCTTAGACAGAAGTATTTTGGATAAGCCTAAAGATTGGAATGGATTATGTTGGATATAAGATAGTATTGTTTAAGGATAGAAATTTTTCAATATTATTGATGGAATTTTATAATAGTATAGTTTTAGAAAAAGGACAACCCGTAGGATGAGCGACAACCCGTCGCGTCGGACAAGGATGTGGGAATAGAACCCACAACTGAATTGCGATAGGCCTTTATCTCATACCACTGGCCTACAGGAAGTCTCTGGTTAGTAGAAACTAGTTTTATTTTATTAAGCGCTATGATAGATGAAGTATAAGTCCATTTTAGAAACCATATATTATTAATCTCAAGATATATTGACTTATGTATATTTAATAATTTGCGCTAAAATTTTTCCAATAAAAATAGATGGAATGACCTATCATTCCATCACATGATATGTTAAAACTTCACGAATGAAAAATTAAACTTCATTTATTTATGATATGAAGTGGAAATTGTTCAAGGCATGAAAAATGGTGAGATTTTTCCAAAATCAAGTAAGTATTTATTTTAATTAAACAATTCTGCAACATTGGGAAATGATCTTGAGAACTAAAAACATTGTCCTAGTACCCTCATACCCGAAGAATTAGATGGTACCTTATATCATCACAAATTTTTAGCTTTTTGATTGATGTCTTTTTCATAGCCATGTTCTCTACCAATCTCCATTAGAACATGATAGTTATATTTCTCTTCCATATCCATATTTTCACATATGTTGTCCTATGTGGAACCCCAGTGCTGAGTTATGTTGGGTGACTGTTATGACTCTAACTTCCCTTTTTTAAATGATGTTTTCGAATTCCTTTTTACAATGTGGGTTTCAATGAATGAAAATTTCAAGTAGTAAACCATTTATAACCCTGATGAATTTTGAGGGAGAAATTCATTTTAAGGGGGGTAGGATGTAACAACCCGAGATTTAATGAGAATTATTCTTTTTAATTTCATTTATGTCTTTTGTTATACACTACACCAAAATCAGATTGTTCTATAAGCAACACCGTATTAGCTTGCAGTTTATGCAACACTATTCTTGGCTCGTGTTACACACAATTTCAAGTTCGTTTGGCAGAAATTATTCTACACAACATTAAGTATAGATTCTGTCTAATGTTTAAATGAAATATGTTTCGATTATGTTATATGCAACACTAAAAAGAGCTTTCACTACACGCAGCCCTGACTTGGCTTACACAAAATTGCGACCTTCCACGATAGCGTGTGTTGTACGCAATACCGAGTTTCACTAAACCACGATATGTTATTAAAATATTATATAAACAAGACATTATGAATAGTAATACCCAATTTTTGAAATTTTATAAATTTTATCTTTCAAAATGGACTTCATTTTTATATTCAGAATATCGAAATCAGCATAGGGTGAGTTTTTTGTTTTTTTTTCTGAAAACATTCAATTTTTGATGAATAGTGAAAACACTGGTTACTATTTAAAATCCGATTTTTATTAAAATAATTATTATTTTTATTTAATTTTATTTTAGGTATAAATTGAAACATAATACCTATATAAGTTCAATTTAATTCATTGGAGTCATTTTATAATAATTTTAGATATATAAAAATTTTATTGATCTTTTCACCGTCTTTTACCTACCTCCTAAGAGATTTTTGCAAACATACATGAAATGTAATTTTACCACTTCTGTGAGTGGAATTTCAAAAATCCTAGAGATTCAGTTAATATGAAGGAGTAAAATGTGGTTCAATAAGATAAAAATAAATTTTGTGAATAGTAACTTTTTTCTTTTATTTACCACGGTTAAAAGTAAATAGGGTAATTAAGGGTAAAAATGATATTATTATTACCCTAAAACATGTCCTAATTATATTAGATAAGTATAATTTGATCAAAAACAACCTTAATAATATAATATTATCATTTAGGTCCACTTGGATTAGATTAGGACATTTATTATTATTTTATTTAAAAAAGAGTTAAAATCGTTAAAATCAAAGTTTAATAACTAAAACATTTTTAATATAGGGTTATACATAAGATAAATTCAATTGTAAATATTCATTAGAAATATAAAAATATTTAATACCTAATTTTATTTTTTTTATAATTTTTAGACATTAAATAATTTATGTTATGTATGACACAATGGTGATGTAGTAATTACCTAAATAATGAAATATTAAAATAATTGATATTATAAATACCCAAATAAATGTAATTTGAGACTTTTTATGAATTACACTAATTTTATTGCTTAATATGACATGTCAGTATTGATTTAATTAATATTTTTTTAACAAATCATGCTGTTATGATTTTCACAATAATAAATTTCTAAATAGTGTCAAAATTGACATAAAATAGTTTTTAAAACAAATATTATATTATTTATTGTTATTATATTCCTAAAAATCTAAGGTTTGGCCAAATGACTTAGATAAGGTTATATATATTAATAATTAACCACTTGGGGTTCTTTTGAATAGTTTTAGTATGTTAATTTACCATATAGTGTAAGAAAACAAGAAGACACGGTAAAAGTTAAATTATTTAACTAAGAGTTAAATCTAAAAGATAAGGTTAAAATAGTAACCTAAACTTTTCTAAAACATATTGTATGAGAGGATTTAGACCCATAATTTCATTTTCATTGAAATAAATCAATTTGGAGATATTATAAACCGAATATTACCTTATTATAAAATAATATTTTATGTTTTTCCAAAGGTTCCCCTCTCCTCCCTATAAAAAGGGCACCCCTTCCCTCCTCTATTCACACCATTTTGTGCCTTAAAGCTCGGCCAAAACCTAAAAATTACTCTTATAAACTTCTCGAGGTACATCATAGAGGTTCTGGTCTGCTCAAAACACCAACCCTAGTTCCTTAAGAGGAGGTTATGAAGAGGCACGTCAAAGAAGGGGTAATATCCTTTACCGATTCATTCCAATTTATTTCTTCTTCTACTTCTTCTTCTACTTCATCTTCATTATTTGTTTCATCATAAATTAATAACATAAATATCACTCATATACTGATGTGTTATTATAAATATGAAACAACCGAATTTAATCTTCTATCCATCCTACGGAAAACGAAATCACCGTGCGTCCGTACATACGGAATACAGTCTCCACGCTTTGTTGTAATCTGTTTTCCACCACCACCTTACATGGATGCGTATAATGGTGTAAATAAATAACTATATATGATTATTTTAAAGTGATATTGATTCTGAAATATCATACAAACACTTCAATACAATTCCATGATCATGGGAATGATATCATCACTTGTGCGTACGTACGGACTACCGTCTCCACGAGCGTGATGAGATTCATTTTCCATGATTAACCATTCAAGTATGATTATAAAGTATATATAATAAATAATAAAGAAATATATTATATAATAATGATACTAGATTTATGAACATATAGGTTTCATTTACTTAATTCCATATAATTCAATAAGGAAACGAAAACAGCGTTCATGCGTACGCACGACCTACCATCTCCATGAACGGTGTATTTCATTCCCTTAATAGATCTATTATATATATTTATATACTGAATATATATTATATATAAATCATGTTTTACATTATGGAATTAAGTAAATCAGGATATAAGTAATAATATCAAGAGAAACATGTCGAAACACATATGATAAATGAAACGATTTTAGCCAAAACGCAGCTTTAACATGGAATTTACAAAAGAACGGGTAATATAATGTTATAAGTGAACCATATATGATATAATAACAATGAATATGATTCTTTAATAAGTCAATGGAATTATTTAAATCATTACACAGGAGGTTTGGATACATACGAAGGATATCAAACCTAAGGTAAGGGAAAATCTCGCAATCTCATTTTTATACGAGATTGTTTATACATCAGAATTTACCGGGGAATATTTATCATCTACATCCATGTTCTTAAATATGTAATAATATTTCTATCCTCCTAAAATTTTTTGAATCCAATTTTACCCATTGGTGTGTTTTTAGTAAAATATATGAATGGAATCTTTTTTCGTTTTTAGTATGAGGTACTTTTTTTACTTTTCCGACCAAAGTACGAGATGAATGTTTTTCTTTAACTTATGCGGCATGAATGGATTTTTATAAAATTATTTCCATGAAGCTTCATTTACATGTCTTCATGTTTAATTTTAATTAACTTCTTTTAGTTTAAAATTTTATGATATTTTAGGAAAGAAAAAATGTTTTTGAAGTAGAAAGGATATTTTCCTCAGGAATGGAGTTCAAGTGTTTTATCAAAATTATTTTACATCTAATATAATATAGGGTTCTATTTATATACCTATTTTTACATTGATTTGATTATTATGGAATTATTTTTATGAAGTCCTTTTATCTTATATGATTTATGATGTTTAATAATCCCATTTTTATTACATGGGTTATGCAATGATTTATGATTTATGATTTTGGGGCACACATAAGAATGGTATCATTTTGAGATGGGTGGGACCTATATCTCCCTCCAATGCATTGGGTAATGAATTATATCTCGTGATGTAGACATGGCTGGAACGATAATTTAATCATGTTCAGTGTTACAGGATGGAAACTAGAAGTTAACTCGATTCATAATGGGACTTTGTCCATTAAGATGTTCTTGGAAGCAATGTCTTGGATACTATGGAAATCATAACACGTGCTTAATGGTTTCCACAATTACATGTTTTATTATCATGTTATTTTATAAGGATTAATGTTTATTTATGATCTATGACTTACGTACTTCCAAGTTTTATGTCATTGCTCAAGATCTTGATGTTTAAACATTAGGTTCATGTATTTATGTTCAAATGTATATGATTTGTTTTATTTTCTCCAAGCTTACCGTAACTTAGAATTTGAGCTCACACTTTTATATGTTTTTTCCCCAGCATTTAAAGAAAGGTATTAGGAAAGAAAAAATAAAGGTTAAGATCTTTATGGAAGATGTTGAAGATATTTCACCACTATTAGAAGATTGTGTTCCGAGTTTCCAAAGATACTAAACGATTACGGTACTTGATTGTTGGTTCTTGTTATGTATTAAGTATTCCGAAAAAGTAATGTAATGTCCATGTACGTCAAGCTTTGGGTCTCTATATCTTCTTTCTTCCTCTTAGTGCAATAACCAACTACACTAAAACATATTCTCTCTTCTAGACTAGAATCACATATACCAATGTGATTATTCAGTAAATGAAGATTAGTTCACTTGGCATCATCTGAATCTAACTGCCCTGAATTATTGTCAGCATTCAATTGGGCATACCCAATTCTCATTAATATACTCTTTTTTTCATTAAGATAGTATAATATAGAATGTTATTGTAGTGTCTGAATCTATTTCTTTCATTCTTAATACCAACACAATAGTGTATCAGTATACTACCTTATTTCTTCGTGCCGATATGAATTCAGTAGCACGTCTAGTTCTTCTTCACTTCACAAAGCACAATGATAGTGTTAAAAACTAGTTTTGTGAGTGTGGTTCTACTTCACTTTGTGATACCGAATGGTTCACTGTACTTCCTTCTTCACAAAGTCAATTCCGGAGTGATATTGATCTTTTGAAGGCCTGTGGGACCCTAGTCATTCACACACCCCCTTTTTGGTGACTTGCGTGCGACATTAATGACTACCGCACAACATTCAATTTTTGTCACTGAAGAACTCTTGCGCGCAATATCAAACATTCACGCAACTCTCTTCTTTTACACAACACTTCTTTCTTCTGAGAAACAATAACTTCTTTTACACAACAATATTCTTTCATGAAATAATCCTTTCGGCCATGAAACTCTTACTTATTTCACGCAACGGCCTTTGCATATATTTCTTTTGCACTTCAGAGCTTTGAATTCATCTAAGTGTTGAACTCACACAAGATGAGGGGGTCACCTATTATTTATAGGCCTCATTGAACCATGTTCGCAAAAACCCCGATGCATCATGCAAGGTCTTTATGCTTTACACAAAAACCCAGTTGACGTCCCCTTAGGCGCGTAAGTCTCTTTCGTGCCAACCTTATTATCTGCGCACTTCTTGGAATCATCTATGCACTTCATGCCTTTATCATTTTTCAAAGTTAGGACCTCGAATAATACCTCACACACAAAACCCCATTTTATGTCACCTTTGGGGATTAGGTCTCTTTCAGTCACTTCTATGAATCTTTCGTAAACTTCCTTCCTTTTCTATTTTTCAATGTTTAGACCTCAAAACATGCCTCGCGTGCAAAACCGCATTTTACGTCACCTTTGGAAAATAGGTCACTTCCATGCCAACCTCTTCTTTCGTGCACTTTTTGAATCTTTCGGGTACTTCCTTAAATTACCATTTTTCAATGTTTGGACCTTGAATCATTCCTTTCGCACATGATTCCAAACTAGCTTCAATCTTGCACGTAAAAAATCAATCTTGCGTGAAAAACCCCAATCTTTTTCACAAGCCTCTCCTTTTCTAGATTTTGATGTTCGGATCATGGAACACCACTTGCACGAAACATATCAATCCATCTTCAAACTTGTTCACAACATCCTTTTCCAAAACACATTTCTTCATATCCCGATTTTCAGGTGCTAAAATTGGAAAACACATGAAAATGGTGCTTCCTTAAAACATTCTTTTATGCCAACCCTAGATCATCTGTTCCATTTTCATATTCTCTATTCACTATATCTCATAACCATTCATCTGCTTTCATCCCAAAATCCACTATCGTGATATGTATCCTTTGATCGAACAAAATTAGCATCGTCATATTTTCAACGGAAAGTACAAATCATTCCCTGTCTTACGATAGCATATTTCATTCCCATCAAAACTGAATATGACTGGTAAGATATTTGCTCCCCCTTTCTGTCATAAATAATGCTTCAAAAGTTATTATATCTTATGATATTTGTGAAATACAAATCAGAAAATCATCGTCTGATTTTGATAAGAAGTCAAATTCATGGCTACCTCAGAATGCCAAGCCCATCCACATTCTCTCTTCTTCTTCAACCATCATTCAACACTTCATGAAAATCATATGATTGTATTCTTAAAGTTAGCTCTTGCATGGTTCTCTTACACTCATGACGAGTTTCATGGTCTTTTTCAAATCCTCTTTCTTATTCAATCATCCTTAGATGAATGATACCTCACCATTCTTCATTGTTGTAGAAAATGTGTCACCTTTGGAAATGGTCTTTGAACAAAGGATCAGTGCATCAATTGTCAAAATTAACTTCATGGAGAATTCCCCAAGAATGATATCCAATGATATGATTGCATAACAATTCTCCATGCATCGTCACTTTAGCTGATCTCCATAATTCTCTATGCATCCTTAATTCATCCAATATCCATTAACTTTGGTGTCCAACTTCGCCTCCATATTAATTTTTACTAGCATTGTAAAATGTTGACAAAAAAATAAAATCATTATACACAAAGTGGTCCCAACAATTTCATATTAGAGGCAAGAGTGCCAATGGACCCATATAAAGCCACACTTATGGTATCATGTTTAAAACACAATAAAAACACACAAATTTTAAAGTTTCATAGTTTTCTGGGTAACTACTGGTATTTTATCCACAATTTATGCTGTTCGGAATCACCAAATTCTTGGATTACACAGAAAAATGGTGATTTTTGTTCTTTCTAATGCTTATAAAATATATATTCAAGATCTAATATAAAGGAAGACCACATCACAAATCCTCACATTACTTTTTTTGCTTAAATCATATTCCTTGTATTGTGACGTATCTTCTGATGTTGGAATAGCATGTGGTTGATTATTTATCTAGGAAACTAAGACTACATGAAAAGAACTACACTACTCATGATATAATTTTAGAAGCATTTATACCTTCCCTATGATGTTGCAGAAACTATATCATGGGTTATTGGTATGTGGTATACATGGATGATAAGAGCCTCAAGAACATCTTTTCTCTGGAAGACCAAAACCTTCATCAAAGTAGGTGGGTTGAATATTTGCAGTCATTAGATTTTCAATTTGATTATACCCTAGGAATGTGAAACATCTGTTTTGAAACATTGACCCTAAATATAAAGAAAGAAGTTGTAGGAGAGTCTTGGGATGAGTGGTGGATAATGGTCCATTTTGTATAAATGAATCTAAATGTTCCATATTCTCAAGGGATATTCACTATGACTAACATATATTTTATACATTTACATTAATACCTAATGAAGATAGAGATGTTTTTTGATACGTAGGGATTAGTTTTTTTAGATAATTATTTGGTCCAGAGATGCCATCAGGAAGGTCTCTTAACCACATACATTTTCTGCTTTCCTGTGGCTGTGTATGGGTACCTATGGGCTTTCATGAGGAGATGATGATGGATTTTAATGATTCTATATGGGCTTTGAATAATCATTTAACAAATTAGTATCAAGATCTCCATCGAAAATTAATTTGGTCATGAATGAAGAAGAAGGTTTTAAACTTTTTTTCTAGATGTTTCACTTTTTATCAATTGAAAAACAATAATCAGAGTCCATATGAGATTTTGTAGTCTTTACCCAACCCGGAGTTGAAATGGAATGAATTCATGATGTAAATTTGGACTTGATTACCTATAATGAAATAAAAGTGTGGGGTTGTATGGGTTTTGGTTGATCGATCGACTAAGGTAGTTTGCTTCTTACCTATTACGGATGCCATCATAGTTAATGAAATGGGAAATCATTGTGTGTGTGATGTATTAATATTTCATGGTGTTATAAAGAGTATCATTTCACAAAAAGATAATTGTTTCACATCTCTTTTCTGGAAGGGTATTCAGAAAGCCCTTGGATCGCAAGTTCCTTTATGAATGACATATCATCCATTGACAAATGGTAAATCTGAGTGGACTATTATGGTTCTGGAGTATTTGTTGGGATATGTGTTCTAAATTTTGGTGGTTCGTGGGAGTAATGAGTACAACTCATGGAATTTCATAAAAAATTTCATACAGAAATCGATGAAAACAGAACCTTTTGAGGCATGTATAGAAGTTCGTGTCATTTACCACTTTATTGGCTAGAGGTAGGGGATTCAGCATTTGTTAGGCCTTGTTATGAGTAGGAGACATCTGAAAACATTCAATTGATCAGACAGTTTTTGGTGACTATTCAGAGCATGTAGAAATAATATGCTAACCATAGAAAATTATTTTTGAAATTCATGGTTTTCATATAGTTTTCCATCATGTGTTTCGTAGGATAGAAAAAAACCATATTAAAAAACAGGGAATGATAGTACCCATGATTTTCAATCCATTTGAAATAGTGTCCACGGTTGATCAAGTGGTGTATCGTTTATCCCCTCCATAATTATACTACACCATGAATGATATGCTCCCCGTGTCACAACTATGAAGATGTAATCCAAATCCTTTACATGTGATTGATGTGGAAGATATAAAGTACTTATTGATGCCTCCTTTGAGGAGCATACTAAAATGGTTTTTGATCATAGTGAGAAATATATTTGGGTTCGGACTAGACCATTTTTTGGTGTAGTGGAAGCATGGATGAGTTTTCAAAGAGACATGGGAGAGGGAGTTTGATATATGAACAAAGTTTCCAAACTTATTCAATGAGTCCTCATAGTGATTCTTTGAGTAGCACTTGTATTTGTTGTTAAAGGTGGGGAGGTAGTAGGATCTTTTTGATTTTAGGTATCTCTCTCTTTGAGTATATTATTTATCCTTATAGGCTAAGCCCTGTTCGGAGATGGAGATCCATTGTTAGTGAAAATTACCAAATTTTTGGGGATTTATTCTTGTATGATATAAGGAGTCGAGGTATAAATGGTACTATGTATTTCATGGGTTACTGGTATGTTTAGATTCTTTAATTGAGGTTGAAAGAGTTAAAGGGAAATGAGTTGAAAACTCAAATAATAAACATTTATACAACATTTAATCATATTACACATCATGTAATTATTCATATATTTAAATAAAATATATTTGAGGTGTTAAGTTTTTAAGAATATTACCATTAAAATATTTAAATGATTTTTATGTGAATTTAGCACTATATAAATTCCTGACATGATGTTTTAAAAATAATATGTTGATGAACATCATTCTATTTCACTACATCTTATCACCTCTTGGACATACAAAATTATCCAAGAAATTTTGGGGTTCTAACATCCCTTTTAGACTGTATGTTTATGTCTTAAATCCTTAGTAAGTTTCTTTGGATAGGTTTATTCCTTCTTTCATTTGGTTCTTCAATTGTTACAGTGAAATAATTTGGCCATTTTCTTTGTTGGTATTGATCTTGATCATTTTTTCTCAAGTAACCTCATTTAAATTATATTCACCTTCTTCCTCATGTGTATTTTCTGATGGAAGTGCTATTAGTTTATCGTTTAAAGGTAAGAGGTCTATATATTAACCCTATAGTTTCTTAATTTTCAAGTTATGTAACATCCTGATTGTTCCATATTTTCATATTCCCAAATAAATTAAATAATTTATTGAGATTATTATTTTAATTTAGTTGGTTTCAAATGGATTTTTAATTATCTAATTTATTAGTGTTTGTTTATCATGACATGTGACCTATGGTGATTTCTTATTATAGAATCCATAAATAATTGAATATTTATTATTGATAAAAATCATTATAAATTGTGAGTTTAATTTAATGTGGTACTTGAAAGAATAATTGTATGCCTTATAATTAACCATTGATAATTATGTTGTGATATTGTGATATACATGTCGTGTGATCAGAATTTTGTTCCATGGTAAAATTCTTATATAATGGGCTATGCCCAGGAACTTGCAGATGTATATGTTGTAATGATAATAGATGAAAATATGGGCCCTTTCCATCTATGAATTCATATATAGAGATGTATATTTAAAGTATCATGTTTAAAATCTTATTGGGCTTTGACCCGGAATGTTTATGGTGACATTAACATGTTATAAGATGGTGATTTTCAGGGTTTTAAGAAATATTAGAGATATTCTTGCATGGTCCCAATGGAGGTTATTTATCTCAGTTATATGGTGGTTGTTTGTATGGATGTATGAAATTATCAGGGATATGTTTTCACTGAGATAAAGCTTTAATATGAGGTAATTTTTTAATTATTTAAATAATTGATTATACCTTTTTCTCTATTTATTACAAACACTACTTATCAAACTAATTTTGTTTATACATGGTTTTGTTGACCGAGTGAGTTATACTCACACTCTATTTGGGACTCCATTTGGTACTCATGAAGATTTTATGGATTCATATTTGGACAAGGCCAAAGGACCGTTCTATTGAATTCTTATTTTTTGTTGGGTTGGAGTTTGGTAATGGTACTGACAGAGGTTCTGGGACACAAGTCATTGTGTATTTTATATGATTTTTCTAGTATTTTACAATATTTTTTTATCATGATATTTATCTAAATTATAGAACATCATTAAATTACTCATTATCATTTATTTGATTATTCGAGCGGCTGTTATTATTTCCTTTCAAATTTTATTACTCTATTTTTTTTTCTGAATTGTTTATTCTAATATGACACTACATATCAGTGGTTATAGTCTACCCACAATACATTTTACACCCCCACTATAATTCGACATCCTATGGTGTATGGGGAGGCACACCTGAGATCTCATAACCAAGCCTTTCCATCCATGTGAGTGTGTTCTCGATTGGGGGACATTATATACATACTTCCCCTTTTATATATAGTATAATTAATATATCATACAACATGATATTTTATTTTCTAATTGTAGTTATTTTTTTCAAGGGTATTTTATTTTAATGTTATGAAGTGGTAAGGTATTTTATCTCAATATTTATTTATTTGTCAAATATTTTTTAATATATACCTCGTTAATTTTTTGTGTGGTATATATTTCCACTTTGATGTATTTAAAAAAAATTATATTAAATCATGATTATTAATGTTTCATTTAATTCTTATTCTCAAGGTGGTACAATATAGCTGTTACTAACGAGGTAAAAAAATTATTGTTCAAACTCACTATATTTTGTGATTATTTACCTACTGTTTAAATAATTAATTTCTTCTGATAATTTTTTATCAGCCACATAATTTGTCTAAAATAACTATATTCATGTATGATAGATTTTATTATTTCAGAAAATTTATACAACTTTCACATATGGTGCTTCCTGTTAATGTTATTTGATTAACTTTTAATATATTTGTAAATCTATATCATTTAATGAATATAGAGAATTGGTGATAAGGAATATTGTATATGTTTTAATTTTATCATTCTATATATGAGAAAGTCAGTATTCATGAATATAAGGATGGATCCTGATTATATATTTCCCCTAAATTCATCAATAGATCTCATGAATCAAATCATTTTCCCAAACCAATTGGGTTTAACACCTAATTATAAATTCTATTGTGAACTCTCTTGAAATTAAGTGTATGATGATTCTTGTCATCATGACATCCAATAATTAATAATTTCATTTACTGAAAATTATGTTGATTATATTGTCCAGGGTTTTTTTAACAATTTTATTATCATTGGATGCATTCCATTTTCAATCTATTTATTAAATAATAAATTTTTTCAATTATTTATAGGGAAATATTGATTATGACTTTTCGAATTATGGTAGTCATGTTACTGATAAAATAGGACATTTTTTTAATTATATTAAAAAAATTATTATTATTTGTGGATTCAAAATAAATTCAATGATATTATTCTGTTATTGATAATTTTTTATCGTTATTACATTTCCTTCAATCATGATTTGATGACGAATTCATGGAATGAGTTCATGGATGACAATTTGTTTCCATTCCTATAATTTTTATTTTATTTCCCTTTGTAAATTGGTATTTTGTATGCATCTGGTTATCAACAACTACTAAACAGGTTGGTTCTTTAGTATTTAACCCCTTATATCAATATTATTTTAATAAATTAAGACCATTATTTGAGTTACTACTACAACGGTTCTTATACCCAATATCTAAAATAACCTCAATATCCTAGAAATTAAAGAGGTTATTAAACCCAGAAGATATATCAAACAATTATTATATTAAGCCCAATAATATAGTGATCTTATGATGGAAGTCATGTTTGACATTGTAAGTAACTTCACCCTTTTCACCCTTAAGTGGTGGTTTGAATCCCCATGAACATTTCAGATGAGTAGGTATTTCACCCGACCATCTAGTTGTCCTTTTCAATAATGTTACACACATGTATGTTCTTAAATATATGATTAAAATACTTAAACGTAACCTTTATATTAAATTATCATATAAAATAGTAAGTTTATCAAGACCTTTATAGTTATAATAATGGAATTCCTCCTCAAATTATATTTCATGTTGAACATAAGGTTTACACATACCCAATCTGGATAAAAAACATCTGCTGAAATTTAATAAATGACATAAAATTTTCATTACATAAAACCTGAAAATGGGTATCTAAGGAATGAACATATTATTAAAACTAAACATTAAATTCCATGATGGAATACAAATTCTATAGTATATACACACATTAAAAAACTAATCTAAATTTTTTTCCTAAACCTATAATCCTATAAAAACTATAAAAACCCATATCCTATACTCCCTGATCTAGTGATAAAATCATAAACATTACATTTATTTCATTGATATCGATGAAGGTAACACAATTTTATACATTCAAAAAATAAAAAATCATAATGAAATAGTGGATAACATATATTCTCAAAGACATTTTAGGTTTAGTTTTTTGATAATTAGGAAAATCTCTTAACATCATTGATTCATAAACAACTGTTTCAAAAATAATTATATAATCTCTCAATATACCCAATTTTCATTTTCAGCAACATATAATCACAATCATTCTATTAGACACCTCTATACATAATTTTATTGAAATAATACTTGATAACTTTTGGATAAGGGAAAATAAGAATGATGATCCCAAATAATCATTGATGGAATACATAAGAATTGTCAATTGAATTATATTAGTGAGAAAAAGACTTGAGTAAGGGATTATGAACATAATCAATGTTCATTATCATTATATAATAATATTCATACAAATCATTACATGGATAGTCAAACATGATAACAAGGAATATGGATTTCAAAAATGCTGGATCCATTCTAATCAATAATCATTAACCATGTAATATTAATCATTATCAAAGGAAAAATTTATAACCATAGTAAGAATAATAAAAATATATTGGATACATAGGACACAATCGTATAGTTAAAATAACCAATGTGGTCAACTTCTATATTCAGATTCCCAATATATTATATGGATATATTGGACTCAAACATCCCTGTTTTTTCTTAGAACAACTCATCCACGGTTTATAATGAAACCACCCAACCTTGTTTAATACTGTAACCACACATCCTTTGTTTAAAACTAAACCACTTATCACTGATTAATTACATAACATCCTATCCCTGGTTAATAATGGAACAACTCATACATGGTAAAACCACCCTTCATTATTAACATTGTATAATAACAATATCCTAAAAAATGTAAATAGTATATTCATTTCATCATAAACACATTGAAATAAATATTGTTATTTTTCAAACATGAAAAATCCATTCAAATGAAATAGATTCTATAATAATATTCTTGAAATATGATTAACCCATTTAAACGAAATATGTTTTATTTCATTAACATAAAATCAATATTAATCCACACAAAGAAAGAATGGGGATATTATCATTCTAGATTATCCCAATTAGATCATATATATATATATATATATTGTTGATGTTGATGAATGGAAATTCCAATAAAATATAATTAAAACATTTTTATGAAAATAAACATTTCTTTTTGAACATTGAATTTAAAAACATTAAATTAAAAATATATGTGGAAATTCCTATAATTTGAAAATATTCATTGAATCTTATAAAGGAAAAATCAATTAATATGAAATACATGATAGAATGAAAATATTTTCATGTTATAAATGATAAAAAGTTATTATTTTCAAATCATTTTGAAATAGGGAGTCAAAAGTGACTCGTGTAGAAAAGGTTACAAAATTCACATTTAAAACCCTTTTGAGGAATGTAAATGAATATATAAATGTATTTGTGAACAAATTTATTTTTTTTAAATATCAATTTTGGAAAAAAATTAGAAAACAATATTATTGACAAAAAATATATATATGATTTAATAGAGATTACCAGATCAGTATCACTTACAAACAACTTTCATAATGTTTCATTAATAAATATTACAGGAAATTAAAATTAAACATAAGAATCACATTCATAAAAATATGATAATTAAATATATCAGGTTTACGAAAATCGTAGCATATTATTTATCAAAATAACATTTAAAAAAATCCTCAATGAAATGATATTGTAACATAACATACATTTCCACATTTGAGACATACCAAAATAAGAAATAAAAATTTTATTTGTATAAAAGGATTACAAAAAGTACCAAGGGTCTCATTACATAACCCCTTATGACACCATCATAAGACCTAAGTGTTAGGTGTGCTATGGTGATAGAATCTTGGGTTGGCTCGGGCAATATTTCCCAAGAGGTCATTTCTATCAGCTTGAACTTCTCCCTAAAGATATTTTGTTCAATCTTCACATGTTGAAGTTCGGTGTGGGCTTGGTTCAGAGAAAAACCCTATGATGTTACCTCCATCATAAGCTCATACAGATGGGCTTCATATGGCCCCAGTCTACTAGATGATGTCATCGACTCTTCTTTCTATATTAATTTACAAAGATCATTTGTATATTTAAACAATAATTCTAACATTAGGAATTTTGTTTCCAATGGTCATATTGACCAATGAACATATACAAGTTGAAACCAAATAGTGTCCTTAATTATACTAACTTCATTAATTAATGGATATCGTTTTGTTGAGTATAATATAAAATAACACACAAATTTAGATAATAAATATTATTAAAAATTTCCAGTCATTTAAGAGTTGTCTTATGGTGTTTCTAGATCATATTCAATTTCTCATCCACTCCTATTAATTTTGGCCCCATAAACATTCTTTCACATACATCATCCCATAACACTAGAGTCTGACACCGCTTCCCATACAAATACTCGATAGGTGCCATCTGTATACTAGAATAAAAAATGTTATTATAAGAAAACTCAACTAAAGAAATATGTTGATCCCGACATCCCTTATAGTCTATTAATCTAGCTCTAAGAAAATCCTCCAATGTTTGAGTCATTCGTTCTGACGGACCATCTGATTGAGGATGAAAAGTTGTACTGAAATTTAATTATGTTCCCAACGACCTCTGAACCCCCTTCCAAATGAAAGAAGTGAACCTGGGATCCCAGTCAGATAAAATATAAAGAGGAACTCCATATAGCCTAAAAATATAATTAACTTATAGTTGAGAATGATAATCCAAAGACATTGTATCGTAAATTGAATGAATATTTGTAGATTTTTTCATCTGATCATCAATAACCCAAATCACATTGTTAACTCGAGAAATCAAAGTTTTTCCCACCCCAAAGTCCGTGGATACATTCTCCCATTTCCACTCAAGAACTAGAAATGGTTGAAGCATCCCCTTTGGTAACTTTCACTCTGCATTAACCTATTGAAATTTCAAACATTTTGTGGTAAATTCTTCAATATCCCTTTTCATTCCTTACCCCCAATAACACTCCAGAAGTTCTCTGTACATCATATCACTTCCAGGATGAACTGAAAATGAATAACTATTTTCTTCACACAACTAATATTTCTTCAACTTGCAATAATAAGGCACACAAAAACTTTTTTAAAATCATAAAACACAATATGTATCAAGGTTAAATTCTAAAAGCTTACCCATTTTGACCAATTCTACCATTTTTTGGATATCATGGTCTTCCTTCTGCACATGCTTAATTTAGTATGATAACAATGACTTCACTAAAAACTGAAAGAAAAAATATGTATTCCCTATAGCAAAAACATCTACGAAAAAATTCATCAAATCATCAATCAAGGGATCATTTTCCAAACGTAACATGGTTAAGGATGCATGATGTTTTCGGCTCAAGGAATCTGCCACATTGTTTTCATTTCCTTGATTCTAATTGATCGTGGAATCATAATCTATTATCAGTTCAATCCTTTTTTACTACCTCATGTTTAATTCCTTTGGATTGAATATGTTGACCTCACATGTTTTGATAATCCCAATTATGTGTTCATATATTATGCTATTCTCAATTACTGATGATTTACATTTTAATTCTTTCAAATCAATGATCAAGTTAATAATAATGTTTAAATAATCTCTGATTTATGTTAATCTCGATTATCCTTGCTTATACAATCTTTGAAACAATTCTAAGTCAATTAGATGTGGTTTGCATGATAGCCAGAGCTACCGATAGCCAGAGCTACCGATAGCCAAAGCTACCAATAGCCAGAGCTACCGATAGCCAGAGCTACCGATAGCCAGAGCTACCGATAGCCAGAGCTACCGATGCACAAAGATCTACCGATGCACAGAGAGCTACCGATAAGAGCTACTGATAAGAGCCACCGATAAGAGTTTGAAGAGCTACCGATAGAAGATCCCTACACCGAGTCAACCGTACACGTCTACAAACAAACGGCTACCTATAATGAACTGCGGAGTCAAATCCTATATCCTCGACCCTATTTGTTTATTATACTAACGGTTACATTTGTTACTTTTGATGCATTTAATGTTATTAAATGATTTGTGTTGCCATTTCAGGAAACCGTACCAAGTACGATCAAAAAGCATAATCATTCCTCCTCAAAAAAACAAAAAGAAGTGGCATAAAAAGGACATCGTGTATGTATCAAAAAGAGAGAGAGACACCAGACAAGAGATTGAGCACACAGAACACACTGGCGATCAAGCGCAAAACGTGCCAAGAACAACTGGAGAACTTTTACTCATGAGACTACTACTACCAGCCTCCAGAACCTAGAGCATACATCGAGCAATCTATGCTAAATAAGAACCACAAAAAACTCATCATTCTTTGAGCCGATAAGCAAGCTGAACCTGGAAGTCAAGGAAACAGATGGTACTCTGTTTTCCAGACAAAAACCATAAGAAGACTCAGAACGAATTCTAATCAACAAAAGGAGTCAAGAGCTGCACGAAGATCACTAGAGCCATTTCTAAACTCTAAATCTTTATCTATGTGATTTACCTTTTTACATTACGAGCAGTGTGTGTTATCTGTTGTATTCTACACACACGCTGTTTCCTGAACCTTAACTGGAGGATTTGTAAATCCTCACTCATTATCTTTTCATTCTTTTTCCCACTGTGGATAGTGGTAGAGGTCGTGGGTGACCTGGACAGCTGGTTGCTATTGTTTTGTTTCCCACGAATAACAGTGGTAGAGGTCTTGGACCTGGACAGTTGTAAACTGTTAAACCCCGATCCAGGGTGTGGATCATCTTTATATAAACTCTTGAGAGTACTAAGTCTCGGCTTGATACTGAACCTCTTGGTTAACTCCTCTGTGTTTTTAGTTAAAATCTATATCCATACAGTACATATTTATTTAATTTTCCACTACTATTACTTTGAAATATAATTTATCTTCAAAGCTACTTTGATAGTTAAACTCACAAGTGTTTATATTTATTGTAAACCAGTAAGTTAGTTTCAAAAGTTAAATTAATCCTAAGATTAAGTTAACTGAGAACTAATCAATCTTTGAGAAACTAATTGAACCTTTATAATCTGTATAAATTCACTACAGTTTAATCTGTTTTTGAAATTGGGGGATTTTTATAGAAATTTTTTTTAGCAGAAATTTTAATTGGAACTCAATTCACCCCCCTCTTGAGTGTCCACTCCGACCAACATTTGGTATCAAAGCGTTGGAAAATATTTTCTATATTACTCTGTTTTCAACTGTGAATTTAGTTGTATTTTAAAGTTCTTAAAATTTCTGTTATTTCTAAATTTTTATCTCTTTAAATTTTGTTTATAATGGATAATAGACTTGAGGGTGCTGCTACTAACCGGCCACCTTTCTTTAATGGAAATAACTATGCTCAGTGGAAACTTAAAATGAAAATTCATCTAGAAAGCATGAGTTTTGATATTTGGACTGCTATTGAATCTGAATATAAAGTTCCCACTACTGATAGATCTACTTGGGATGAACCTACAAAGACTGCTTACAATAATAATTGTAAAGCTATGAATGCTCTGTACTGTGCTCTAGGAGATGAAGAATTTAATAGAATTTCTGCATGTAAAACGGCTTTTGAAATTTGGGATACCTTGGCTATTTCTCACGAAGGAACAACCAATGTTAAAGAAATGAGATTAAACACTTATACTATTAAATATGATAATTTCAAAATGAATCCTGATGAACCTATTTCTGACATGTATCTCAGGTTCAATGAGATAGTAAACACAATGAGCTCACTCGGAAATATTGTTCCTGCAAAAGAACAAATTATGAGAATACTAAGAAGTTTTCCAGATAGATGGAGAGGTACATCCATTTCAATTAGAGAATCCTGTGACATTGGAACACTGCCTGTCAAGGAGTTAATTGGTAAGCTGATGATGTATGAAGAAGAGCTTAAAGTAAATAAAGAAGAAGATGAGGAACCCAAAAGAAAATCTGCAGCGTTTAAAACTACTGCCTTTAAGTGTAAAGACAAGGATAAACTACAAATGGAGACTGAGAGTTCAATGAGTGAAAATTCAGAATCTGACAGTGATGCCGAGATGGATCAAATAGCCAGGAGATTCAAGAAGTTTTATAGGAAAAAGAAATTATTTAGGAAAACGAATTACAAAGGAAAGTTTGATCAACAAGGCAAATGGAAAAAGGATTGGAAGAAGGCTGACAGGACTGATGAAGTTGTCTGCTATGAATGCAAGCAAAAAGGATATATCAAAGCAGACTGTCCAAAGTAAAAATTCAAAAAGAAATATGATTACAAAGACAAGAAGTACAAGAAAGCCATGAAGGCTACCTGGAGTGCTTCAGAAGATAGCACTAGTGAAGCAGAATCTTCGGACTCTGAAAGAAATCAAGCCAACATGTGTTTCATGACAAATACTTCTGAGGTAACATCTGACACTCCTATTTTAAATTCATATTATTCTGGAGATGATTCTGATTCGGAAAACATGTCAAAATCTGAACTATTTGAGTACTGTGATATGTTTTAAGAAACTTTAATGAGCTTAAAGGCAAATACAAAGGTTTAAAGAAACAGTATACTTTAAGTGTTAAGCATAAATCTGGTCTTGATATAGAAAATGAAAAGAATACTCAACTACTAAAGGAAAATACAGAACTGAAACTGTCAAATGAGAAACTTAGAAAGGACTTAGAAAAATTCACAAATGGAAAGGATGCTTTAACTCAAATGCTAGGAAAGCAAGTTGCACCTAGATATGCTACTGGTTTGGGATACCAACCTGGACAGAGACAGTTCACTAGAATCCCGATTTATTCCTAAGTCTGAAAAAAATTCTGCTAGTTCCAGTTTTGGAAATTCATATGCTTCAACAGGTTGTTCACATGGTTATAGACCAAATAAAGTTTATCTTTCAAAATCTGTTGTTTCTGTTAATTGTATGGGACCCATAAAACAAATTTGGGTACCTAAGGCCCTGATTGCTAACCTATCTGGACCCAAGAAAATCTGGGTACCAAAGTCATTTCCTGTTTAAATCTGTTTTATAGGAGACCTACTTGAAGAGCTGTCACAAGAAGATATCGTATTTAGACAGTGGGTGCTCAAGACACATGACTGGAGATTATTCTTGTTTCAAGAGCTTAGTAAAGGTTGATGGAGGTCATGTCACCTTTGGTGACAACTCTAAGGGAAAAATCATCGGCCTAGGCCAGATTGGTAACACTGACTCAGTATTAATTTCTAAAGTTTTATTCATTGATGGACTTAAATATAACTTGCTTAGCATATCTCAATTATGTGACGATGGTTTCAATGTCAAGTTTGAAAATGATTCGTGTGATGTTTTTAACTCCAAAAATTCTTTAGTATTTTCTGCTCTAAGGAATGAAAATGTTTATGCTGTTGATTTAAACTCTTTAGCCAAACAAAATATTTCTTGTTTGAATGCTTTTCATAAAGAATCTTTGCTATGGCACAGAAGATTAGGACACTGCAACATTCACTCACTTAGAAAACTGGCTAGGAAAAACTTAGTTAGAGACTTACCTAAATTAGAATTCCCAAATGACAAAGTGTGTAATCCCTGGCAAAAGGGAAAACAACACAAAGTTTCTTTTAAATCAAAGAAAGAAGTCTCAACTTCTCAACCACTTGAGTTGGTTCACATGGATTTGTTTGGACCATCAAGAGTTTCTAGTCTAAATGGGAAGCATTATGTCTATGTTCTTGTAGATGACTTTTCTAGATATACTTGGGTATACTTTCTAGCTCACAAAAGTGAAGCTTGTCCTTACTTTTTTAAATATTCCAAGTCTGTAGAGAACCTTAGTGGACTTAAGATTAATACCCTGAGAAGTGATCATGGCCGTGAGTTTGAAAATCATGAGTTTGAATCTTATTGCTCACATAATGGCTATAGTCACAATTTCTCTGCCCCTAGGACACCCCAACAAAATGGTGTAGTAGAAAGGAGAAATTGAACCCTTCAAGAAATATCTAGAACCATGCTCAATGAATATGAACTACCTATTTACTTTTGGGATGAAGCTGTTAATACAGCTTGTTATGTTATCAATAGAGTCTTGATCAGACCTGTTCTTAAGAAAACCCCTTATGAGTTGTGGAACAATAGAAAGCCTAAGGTTAATTATTGCAGAGTTTTTGGTTGCAAAGTCTTTATACTTAATACTAAAGATAATCTAGATAAGTTTTCTCCCAAAAGCGATGACGGAATTTTTCTGGGTTATTCTATTTCAAGTAAATCTTATAGAGTTTTCAATAAGAAAACCAAGTGTGTGGAAGAATCTGTTCACATCAAATTTGATGAAACTGGTCCACATGAGCCTAAAACCTCTCTTGAGAATCTTGAAGAAGATTTGTCTATTCTGGACCTTAATGATAAATCTAAAGAACCTGTTATAAAAACATCCAGTTCTGGACTTTTTCCAGAATCTTCCTCTGTTGAACCCGAACCTATAGATGAACCTGAAGTTTCTAGTCCAACCTTTACCAAATCGACTAAGATTCTAAAGAATCATCCTTTAGATGCTGTTGTTGGTAATCTTGATAGAGGAACACAAACTAGAGCTTCTCTAAGGAACCAGGTTGAACATCAAGCTTTTCTATCACAGCTAGAACCCAAAAATATCAATGATGCTATCAATGATGAATTCTGGGTAATAGCCATGCAAGAAGAGTTGAATCAATTTGAAAGAAACAAAGTCTGGGAATTAGTTGACAGACCCAAGGACACCTCGACAATAGGCACAAAATGGGTTTTTAGAAATAAAGTAGATGAATCAGGAAACATAGTTAGAAACAAAGCTAGACTAGTTGCACAGGGATATAGTCAAGAAGAAGTTATAGACTATGGAGAAAATTTTGCACCTGTATCTCGACTGGAATCTATTAGGATCTTACTTGCATATGCATCACATCTGAATTTCAAGTTATATCAAATGGATGTCAAAAGTGCATTTCTAAATGGTTTTATAATTGAAGATGTTTTTGTGGAACAACCACCTGGATTTACAAACCCTCATTTTCCAAATCAAGTTTTTAAACTTTCTAAAGCTTTATATGGTTTAAAACAAGCTCCAAGAGCTGGGTATGATAGACTCAGCAATTTTATTATTTCAAAAGGTTTTACTAAAGGGATCACTGATCCAACTCTTTTTATTAAAATAATTTCTAAAGATGTTTTAGTTGTACAAATCTATGTTGATGATATTATATTTGGATCTTCTAAACACTCTCTATGTACTTATTTTTCAAAAATTATGCAAAATGAATTTGAAATGAGCTTAATGGGAGAGCTTAAGTATTTTCTTGGTTTTCAAATTTTTCAAACTAGAGATGGAATTATTTTAAATCAAAGTAAATATACAAAATATCTTTTAAAACGTTTTGGTTTGGACAGTATTAAGGAAGGTGAAACTCCTATGAGTACAATTTGTAAATTGGATACAGATGAAACTGGGAAACCAGTGGATCAAACCAATTACAGAGGTATGATTGGTAGTTTACTTTATCTTACTTCTAGTCGACCAGACATTATGTTCAGTGTATGTATGTGTGCTAGATTTCAAGCTAATCCTAAAGAATCACACTTACTGGCTGTTAAAAGGATTTTTAAATATCTTAAGCATACTGTAAACTTAGGTTTATTTTATCCAAAAGGACAATCATTTGACCTAACTAGCTATTCAGATGCTGACTTTACTGGGTGTAAGTTAGAAAGGAAGAGCACATCTGGAACATGTCATTTACTTGGGAAATCCCTAGTGTCATGGTGTAGAAAGAAACAGAACTCAGTTGCATTGTCTACTGCCGAAGCAGAGTATATAGCTGCTGGTAGTTGTTGTGCACAAATTCTGTGGATGAAACACACTTTATTGGACTATGGATTTGAGTTTAAACATGTTTCAATTAACTGTGACAACACTAGTGCAATAAACATATCTAAGAACCCTTTATCTCACTCTATAACCAAACACATAGATGTAAGACATCATTTTCTGAGAGATCATTATCAAAAAGGTGATATTACTCTTGAATTCATTGGCACTGAACATCAATTGGCCGATATTTTCACTAAACATTTAAGTTATGATAGGTTCAGTTACATTAGGTATGAGCTGGGGATGATCAATTCTCACCGATGATCAATTCTCACCGATGTTGAAATTCTCACCGATGTTGAAATTCTCACTGATGATCAATTCTCACCGATGTTGAAATTCTCACCGATGATCAATTCTCACCGATGTTGAAATTCTCACCGATGATCAATTCTCACCAATGTTGAAATTCTCACCGATGATCAATTCTCACCGATGTTGAAATTCTCACCGATGTTTAAATTCTCACTGATGATCAATTCTCACCGATGTTGAAATTCTCACCGATGATCAATTCTCACCGATGTTGAAATTCTCACCGATGATCAATTCTCACCGATGCAATGTTTTAAAACTTATGTATGCCACCAAGAATATGAATCGTTTTATTTTGTTATTTTACTTTATTCATTTATTAATGATTCCTACATGATAAAACTAAGCCTAAACCGCTTCTCACTCCATCGGACCCAAAACCCTTCACCTTTGAATCCTAGATCCCTAATCGACTGAGAACCCTAAATCCGCGATGGAAAAAACCAAGATTCCTACCAGCAGAGATGACAGTGTAGAGCCTAAAACAAAGAAGCAGAAAGTGCAGCAAGAAGCTCGTGGAAGTAATGTCAGAACTAGGTCGGGAAAGCGACCAGTAAACCCTCATTTTCAGAATAGAGATATTGTGATTGAAAAGGAGCTATGCGTAGATTGGCTACTACCAATCAAGTCGTTGGTGCTTGCAATTCTGGAAGATCAGAGATGGGTAGATTGTTTTTCAAATAACAATGGAGCCTACTACCCGAAGTTAGTGAAACAGTTCTACGAATTCGTAAGCATCGAGAAGTCTGAAAATGATAATCGGGTAAGTTCTTTTTTCAATGGAAAAGAAATGTCTTTTTCTTCAGTAGAGTGGGCATAATGTTTAAAAGTCCCACATGAAGGTGTATCCGGGTATGTCTCAAGAGCAATTCCACCTACCAGTAACATCTTTGACTATGAGACCGCTTTAAAAGAGCTAACAGGTAATGGAAGTCAAAGGCAAGTGGTTGCTACTGAATTGGATGGAGAGAACAAACTGCTTTTCAAATTTGTTCAACATGTTTTGATACCGAGGAGAGGAGATTTTTCTAATCTGAGATATCTAGATATTTATCTTCTACATCTGTTAAGACATGGTGTGAAAGTTAATCTGTGCAGACTGCTGTTGAGTCAAATGGAAGACATGATTAGACCGAAATCAAAGACTAATGCTTTATTCTTTGCCAAAATGATCTATGTGATGATAAAAGTGAAAGGGATAGTTGAGTCTCAGGATGAGACAGTTGTAGTTAAGAATAAATTCTGTATCACTACTACAGTTTGTAAGTACATGAAAATCAATTGGAACCCGTGGAAAGGAGAATGGGTCAATGATGACCAGAAGGTATATGATAAATTTAATCCTATGGATTATCCTTCAAGGCCAAAGGATAAAAGAGATCCAGGTTTAGGATCTGATGAAGAGGAACCTGAGTACAGTGATGAGTCAGAAGAAGAAGAAGAAGAAGAAGAAGAAGAAGAGGAAGAAACTCCTATGGATATTGGAGGAGATCCAGACTTGCCCCCAAGTCCTGTTACTGAGTGTGTATACTCAAGAAAAGGAAAAGTATAGGAAGTGTTATCTATTCATGAGGAAGACCAGCCAGTTCCTCAGCAAGAAGGAGAAAAATAGAATGTATCTGAATCTTCTGATTCTGCTAGGTTGAGTCTGAGTCCATTGATTGAAAACTCAGTTGTGCCTACTGATGAAGTAGAAAAAGAAAGAGAAGAAGTTGTACCTGTTTCAGAAAATCTCCTTACTACTGCTGAGATGGAAGTTTTTGTGGAAGATTCTGATGAAGAAAGACCAGCAGAGAATGTAGTTGTTGTACATAAGAATGCACACATTGAGGGGGAGCATCATTCCAATCTTGGAAATGTTACAGTGACTGTTGAGGTTGAAGACTGGGTAGAAGACCCAGGTTTTATAGTCTGTGGTTTGTATTATCCTGATTCGGATAATGAAGTATCCTTGAATATACCAAAGATCATCTATGACATCAATTCTGAGTTATTACCTGATGATGTGGTCCGAGTACATGATTTAGATGTGCTGAAAGAAAATCTCAAAGTCAGTTTTGTAGAAGAAGTAAAGACAATGGAATCTTTTTTAGTTTCCTCGATTCAATCAGTCATGAATGATTCAGTAGTCAGCTTAGCTTCTGCAAGAGTATCTACTACAGTTGCTCCTACTGATTTTGTTACAAAGTCTAATCTTGAATCCCTGAAGCATGAGCTGAAATAATCCTTCAGTGCCTCAGTTACTGAGATGAAGCACTGTTTTTGTGAAGAAATGAAATTGTTAGAACAATCTCTTGAGCTTTCTCTTGGTTTCAATCTGTCAACTTTTATGGGTGAGCTAATGGAAGCAGTAAAAGAGTGCCAGACCCAATCTTCTATAATAGAAGTAGATCTTGAAGCCTTAAAGAAGTCTGTTACTACTTTAGATTCTTACATGAGCTCAAAGCCTCAAGCTGATAAGGATTTAGACTATGTGAAAAGTGTTGTAAGCCAAATGGTCTCAGTATTTGAAGATTTCAAATCTTCTATAAAGGATCATGTTAAAAATTAGGACTCTCAACTACAAACTCTGATTAGTGGTTTGACCAAAAGTTTCAAAGAAATTGTATCTTTCTCGGTTGGTCCTCTAGCTTCAAAACCTGCATTTGATTTGAATCAATTAAGAGCTATGATGAAGGAGGAGCTTGGTTCTATTTCAACCAGTGGCTCAGTGGACTCATCAGATCTAAGCCAAGTAGTGCTCCCTATAAGAGATTCAGTCAGGGAAATAGTGATAATCGTCCACAACCATATGAAAGAGGCCTCTGCCTCTCAGGAGGAAATCAAGAACAAGGTGGATTATTATTTCCAAAGGATTTTTACCAAGCAACAACTCACCCATCATTTCAAGCTGATGTTGGAAAACATGAAGTTACCCCCTGTAACTCAAGCCTTCCGAGAACAAGTGAGCAAGCTAAGATAGCTGACTCCTACCTTAGAAAAATTTATGGAGAACAAAGATGATTTTATATCTGCTATGGAAAGTGGGGGAGGAATCATTATGGATTTCAGAAATCTCTTGCTGCCCTTTTTGCATGTTGTTGCCAGACCAGTTATTGTCCCTCCTGCTCTGCCTGCCTCTGCCTCTACTGAGTCTCCAGTCCAGATGACTCCTGCTCAGGCCATCAGAAGCCTCACACCTATGATCACTCAACAAACTTCCTCATACAGGCCATGCACTGTATCAGTGGCTCAGCCTCCTGTGATCATTTCTGGAATTCCAAAGCCCTCACTCACATCCTCAACACCTGCCTCCTCTTCTGATCCAAAAGGAAAATCTCATGTTGAAGATCCGGATTGCTGAAGTGGCCAGGCTGTTTGATAGGAATTTTTTTTTCTTTTCTATTTTGTTTATGTAAGTTTTGTCTGGTCTAATACAAATGATTTTCTTTACACTATCTCTGTTTATCAGTTTTCTATGTCGGCTTTCCCACTTTTTGATTATCACAAAGGGGGAGAAAAATATAAATAAAGGGGGAGAACATATAAAGAGAGGGGGATAAATTTTAGCCCTTGATATTATTTCTTACATTTTCTTCTTTGGTACTAATTATTTCAAAGCTTATCTCTGATATTATTGTATTTAATACTTCCTATGATAATTTTTGATCTATTTCATTCTATTACTATTTCCTCTATTTCCTCTGATTGCTTTCTTTGAGAAATTAGAATATAAACGTTATATTCTCTTATACTATATTCTCACTGTTTTTGGTCATATCATAAGTTGTGATTATCAAAAAGGGGGAGATTGTTGACCTCACCTGTTTTGATAATCCCAATTATGTGTTCATATATTATGTTATTCTCAATTACTGATGATTTACATTTTAATTCTTTCAAATCAGTGATCAAGTTAATAATAATGTTTAAATAATCTCTGATTTATGTTAATATCGATTATCCTTGCTTATACAAGCTTTGAAACAATTCTAAGTCAATTAGATGTGGTTTGCATGATAGCCAGAGCTACCGATAGCCAGAGCTACCGATAGCCAGAGGAACCGATAGCCAGAGCTACCGATAGCCAGAGCTACCGATAGCCAGAGCTACTGATATCCAGAGCTACTGATAGCCAGAGCTACCGATAGCCAGAGCTACCGATGCACAAAGAGCTACCGATGCACAGAGAGCTACCGATAAGAGCTACCGATAAGAGCCACCAATAAGAGTTTGAAGAGCTACCGATGGAAGATCCCTACACCGAGTCAATCATACACGTCTACAAACAAACGGCTACCTATAATGAACTGCGGAGTCAAATCCTATATCCTCGACCCTATTTTTTTATTATACTAACGGTTACATTTGTTACTTTTGATGCATTTAATGTTATTAAATGATTTGTGTTGCCATTTCAGGAAACTGTACCAAGTACGATCAAAAAGCATAATCATTCCTCCTCAGAAAAACAAAAAGAAGTGGCATAAAAAGGACATCGTGTAAGTATCAAAAAGAGAGAGAGACACCAGACAAGAGATTGAGCACACAGAACACACTGGCGATCAAGCTCAAAACGTGCCAAGAACAACTGGAGAACTTTCACTCACGAGACTACTACTACCAGCCTCCAAAACCTAGAGCATACATCGAGCAATCTATGCTAAAGAAGAACCACACAAAACTCATCATTCTTTGAGCCGATAAGCAAGATGAACCTGGAAGTCAAGGAAGCAGATGGTACTCTGTTTTCCAGAAAAAAACCAGAAGAAGACTCAGAACGAATTATAATCAACAAAAGGAGTCAAGAGCTGCACGAAGATCACTAGAGCCGTTTCTAAACTCTAAATCTTTATCTCTGTGATTTACCTTTTTACATTACGAGCAGTGTGTGTTATCTGTTGTATTCTACACACACACTGTTTCCTGAACCTTAACTGGTGGATTTGTAAATCCTCACTCATTATCTTTTCAATCTTTTTCCCATTGTGGATAGTGGTAGAGGTCGTGGGTGACCTGGACAGCTGGTTTCTGTTGTTTTGTTTCCCACGAATAACAGTGGTAGAGGTCTTGGACCTGGACAGTTGTAAACTGTTGAACCCTGATCCAGGGTTTGGATCATCTTTATATAAACTCTTGAGCGGACTAAGTCTCGGCTTGAGACTGAACCTCTTGGTTAACTCCTCTGTGTTTTTAGTTAAAATCTATATCCATACAGTACATATTTATTTCATTTTCCACTGTTATTACTTTGAAATATAATTTATCTTCAAAGCTACTTTGATAGTTAAACTCGCAAGTGTTTATATTTATTGTAAACAAGTAAGTTAGTTTCAAAAGTTAAATTAATCATAAGATTAAGTTAACTGAGAACTAATCAATCTTTGAGAAACTAATTGAACCTTTATAATCTGTATAAATTCACTATAGTTTAATATGTTTTTGAAATTGGGGGATTTTAATAGAAATTGTTTTTAGCAGAAATTTTAATTGGAACTCAATTCACCCCCCTCTTGAGTGTCCACTCCGACCAACAGAATATATACATCAAACTTTTATGGATTGTATATTTTTGAAATTTGGTTCCATATAAATTATGTCTTCATATTTTCAAAGAAAAAAACACGGCTTCTAATTCAAAATCATTTGTGGGATAATTTAACTCATGATTTTTAATTTGTCTTGGAGAATAAGCAATTGCCTCATTATTCTCCATCAAAAAAACCATGTACCTTCAATGAAGCATCACTATAGATGACAATCTCACCATTTCAATAAGGTAGAAACAAAACTGTTTCATTGACTAGTCACTTCATCATTTTCTGAAAAAAAACCGTTACATTCTTAGGTTCAAAAAAATTCAATACCTTTTCCTATAAACTTAGTTATCATGCTATAAATCCATGTAAATATTCTAACAAGACATTTGTAATATCCTACTAATCCAAGAACACTATGAGTCTCTAATATTTTTATGCCTTGGACATTCATCAACAACTTTTTTTCATAGTATCAACTGTTATTCCATCCTTATTTACAATGTTCCCAAGAAAAGAAATTTGTTGCAACAAAAGAAGCTCACTTGATGAATTTTCCATACTGTTTCTTTTCTTTTAATGTTTTCAAAACAACCCTTAGATGTTTTTCATGCTTCCCTTAACTTCTTGAATATATTGGAATGTCATCAATAAATAAAACCACAATTATATAAAATAAATCATGAAATATTATATTCATAAGATCTATGAATACAAAAATCTCATTATTTAACCAAAATAGAATAACTATAAACTCATAATGACTATATCCAGTATGGAATTCAATATTTGGGACGTCTTCATCCTTTAAGTTGAACTAATGGTACCCGACCTCTGGTCAATATTCAAAAAATACAGTGCTCCCTTTATATGATCAAAACAAAGCATTGATATGAGGTAAAATATACTTTTTTTAACAGTAACATTATTCAAATCTCAATAATTAATGCAAAGAATCATTGACTCATATTCTTTTTTGACAAACAAGACATGGGAACCCCATGGTAAAGTTCTGGGTTGAATAAATCCTTTATCTAATAATTATTGAAACTAATTTTATAATTATAGAAGTTCTATTTGGGCCATTCGATAAGGAGGTTTTGAAATTGGAATTACATCAGGAACTAATTCAATAGTAAACTCAACCTCTAAATTAATAATAACACCAAGAAAATCATTGGTAAAAAAATCCAGGTATTGATTTTCCACTATTAAATCTATAATCTATATAGTTCCCTTATCGTTAAAAATATGAGCAATATAACTTCCATTTCTATCCTTAATCATTTTCTTATCTTCCTCGTATGTTATTAATGTTATGGGTTCAATCTTGTACACAAACTAAAGTTTTTTCTGATAAACAACTTATTTTTCTCTATAATATATCTTAAAATGATAAAAAGAAATCTAGTCATTACCTAGAATAACATAAAGCAATACTAGAGTCCAAACAACATGGTTTGTTTATAAACTAATTTCACATTTAAGGATATGAATATTCTTATATTTTCTTTTGGCCACAATATTTCGTACAGGTGTTTTTACCATGAGATCTGACATCATTTCATGAGGTTGAATTCACAATTTCTTTGAAAACTTCTCGTAAATAAAAGAATGTGTAGTCCCGGAATAAAACAACACCTTTGAAAAATCTATAAGATCAAGAAATGTTCCTCATACCACTTCATTTGATAGCTCAACATCTACAGAAGTGGTTGAAAAAGTCATTAACAAACCATTCTTCTTCCAATCATGTTGATTCCCTGCATGAGTAACTAGCTCCAGACAAACATTAGGAAATGTCCCAATTACTTAGAATTAATGCTTCTCATCATCGACTTCTCATTATTTTTTGTATCATTTTCCACACACTCATGAGACATGCATCCAAACATTCCACATTAGTTTCATTTCCCATAATTTTGAAGACATTCTCTAGGATTCCTTTTACAACAATTTTCACAAGGGAAATTCATTTTCATACCTCCAGACATCATTGATGAGTTCTTCCCCATTTTATACCAACTTGATCACTTATTATTCTTTTCATCATGATCTATATATATTTCAGAAAAATCGATCTCAAATTTTTCTTTCACAATGAACAGGATTCTCATAGATTTTAAACTCTCATGAGGCCAAATCTCTTTGCAAAAATAGTTTCGAACAAGAGTAAAATTTATTAATTTTACATTCAAAATCCTAAAAAAATCCAGTACATGTGTGGACAGTCTTATAAAATTGGCTTCATATACTTCCATTGAATCATCATCATTCTACATCTGTTCCAATAATTGTTTCTCCATTATGAGTTGAATACTTTTTGGAAAATATTTTTCCAGAAAGAGACTCTTACAATCATACCATTCTAAACAATAATGATAATATCATTCTATTTTATTCTTAACCAGAGACTGCCATTGACAATATTCAACTTCCAAATGTTAAATTTTTAGTATTACCTTTTGATTTTATGAACATCCCATGACATCAAATATATCTTTTCTAGATAATTGATACATCCATCGGCTATCACTTGATCTGCAATTCCACTGAATGATGGATGATGTTGCCTCATAAAATGCTCTAAAAATATATATGTTTCTTCGTGGTTGGTCATATTTTTCTCTATCATGGATACCACCACCATTTATCTCTTGATTCAACTGAGCCATTACTGTCACAAACTCCTTAGTTTCGATTCCCACCATTTCGGGCTGCAGATTCAGACAGACATAAGCCTCTTGGTGCCTTTCTACATCTGCAACCCTCTTTATTCTAAGGAAAAACATTCCTTACAAACATAAAATAGATGAATCAACATGGTAATATTTAAATATTGTAGCATTTCAAATTACCATAGAGTAAAAATAATTTATGTTATTATTTAATATCATCCCAACCCATAATGTTTTCTAAACCATCCTCTGATACCAATTATAATCACTCGTCCTTAAAAGGATACTAAATCATCAATTTCAAACAAGATAATATATCATTACAAATTGAGGATCTTTTATGGTTTATATTTTTAATGAATTTTCATAACTTACATAAATAACATACCACATTCATATAGAGAGGACACTGTTAAAAACAATTTCCATTTTTTTCAAAATATATGAAATTAAAACATAAAGAATTATTTCATTGAAAACACACCATATCAAAAATACTGAATACCTTCTTTCTCTTACCCATCATTAAATCCTATGAAATACCATTTAGAAACATTGGATGAGTATAAATCTAAGTATTGTATATAAATATAGAAAGAGTTAGTCCAGTGATAACATAAAAACCAATAAAACACATATCATAAAAACTAGAATGTATAGTATACTCATGTAGTTTCCTTGGTACATATTTACCATATCACTCTTACATTAATCCTTGTATATGGAATTATCATTAGTTCATCTTCCCTCTCTAGAGTACCCAATGCATTGGAGAGTTATAATGGGGCTCACCTATCATATCTTCATTTATAATAGGAACAACCCAACATATCATGAACTATAATGGGGATCATCCCAACATATCATGAGCTATAATGGGATCAAACCAATATAAATAATTTCAAATGAACATTCCATGGTAATAAATTATATTCAAATAAGGATAAAATATACATGAAATACATATAAAAAAACAGTTTAAAATTTATTAGAGTCTTTTAAAAGTATTTAAAAAGTAATGTAATTAAAATATAATTTGAGTGAGAATTAATATAATTGAAAGGATATATATATATATACTATAAATAAACATAATACAACATGATATAAACAGGAATTTATGACACCAATAATCATAATACCACATAATGATTAAAGAATAAGGTTAACCCAACGAATGGAAATCGGGTCAATAATTCCCTTACCTCAGGTTATTATTACATCAAATGTGTTCAAACATCTTAAATAATTATTAAAAGAGTAGTATTACTATCTTAAAGAAATATATCCATCTTTATAACATCTTAAATGATCATTTAATTACATCATTTTTCCATTAATTTGTTAGTATTTTTTTCCTGGCATTGTTTTGGAGTGTTTTCTTCACAAGTTGTCCAGGATTTGTTAATGATTGATATTATTTTCGATTGGAAGTGAAACTATTGATTTGGAATGTAATGTTATTTAAATATTTCCAGTACCATAATTTACACCATTTATCATTTTTATGTTTTATATGAGGATGATTCATAAGTTAAAACATTAATGATGTTTATTTAGATCATTTTGGTGGTTCTGGGATAATAACGACCTCATTTTGTCATAAAAATTAATGACATGAGTAAAAGAGAATTCTAGAACCATGGATGATACATAATACATATATTATAAACTAGTGAAACCATAAAAATTGTTTCATTACTATACATGAAATAAACAATGCCAATTGAAATCACATCTTCCATGATGTCAGAAATTCAACCCACCACTAACAATGTTTTTATTCTTTGAATAAGTGGGAGAGGAAAAGAAGAATGATGATTAATTTTCCATTAACATGGGAACATCTAGAATATATATGATTTATATATATTTCATTCCACCTGGGTAAGAGATGATGTGGAAAGAATAAGAAAATAATTGAACTCAAAATACACAAATAATTGAAAAATCTGTTATAAAAATTAGGCAACTTAACGACTATGCAACATGGTTTTATATAATATTAAAAAAAATAAGTGGGGACAATGGTAACCCATCTATAAAAGAGCTATAATATATAATAGATCATGAATAATAATTAAATTATATCATGGTACAAAAACATGAATGTTATACCACATAAATGAGAACCTCAATTGAAAAAGAAAGAAGTCGAGAATTCTCTTACCTTGTTGAGTAACTCCAAAAACAAGAAGGTTGGGACCTTGGGGATTGAGGAAACCTTTGGAGGACTACTAGGGAGGAATGGAGATTTATGGTTAATCTTTCCGAGTTGTACTTAGTGACTGAGGAGAATTGTGTAGGTATGTAATTTTAAAGTATGTGGTTGGCCCCATTTCATCTGGATCTAGTTCATCAGAAACATCCTAGTCATAAGATGTGTCTGTGGTATTAGAAGTTTAATCATAGTGGGGATACTTCCTCATATTGGTCATTGTCTCCCATGGGAACTCTTTTTTTCATTCGCTATTTCATATTGTTGTTATATCAAAGGAATGTGGTGATGTATGATAGAAACTAGTTTTAGTGGGTTATTCATCTTAGTGCTATAAAATTTTTATTATGTTCTGCATATGTTTTTTTAGTGGCTAGGTATGAGACCAGACATATCTGACTATGTATCGATATGCTATACTTGTTAGCCGTTGAAAGAAGAGAATCAAAGACCCTTTGGATTTCTCCAGCTATTACCTATTCTTACTTGTAAGTGACACAAGGTCTCTATGGAAATCATTATCGGATTGCCTCACACACCTAGAAGAAGGCATGCTATTTGGGTAGTAATTGACTGCTTGACTATATCATCCCATTTCATTCCCATCAGATATTCATCAAAGATAGAAAAGATGGGGGATATATGATTAGGAAGATTTTAGGATTCATAGTCTTCAATCCGCTATAGTTTCAGAAAAAGTCCCATGACTCGCCTCGTGGTTCTAGGAAGGCCCTAAAAGGGCATTGGGGTTATAAGTTAAAATTATCAGGACACTCCACACCCAAATAAATGGTTAGATTGAGTTGGGAAATTATTTTCTAGAAGACATTTTCATGCATGTGTTTGGGACTAAAGATGTTAATGGGATTGAAATATGGGATTAGTTGAATTTTCTTACAATAATAGTTACCAATATTCCATTTAAATTACTCTCTTTGAGGTGCACTATGATCAACCTTGTCTGTCTATGTTGTGTTGGGTTGTGGTAGGTGTGACCTCAAAATAGTTAACAAGTCTTGTGCAAGAGACATCTAGGAAATTCAAGATAATTAATAAATGGTTATTGAATGCTCAGCTCCCCATGAAATCTTATGTAGATTAGAGGATTCATGATATTGAGTTATCAGTGGGTGATCATGTGTTCTAAAAAGAGGAACCACTTTTGGGTTATTATCACTTTTGGAAGTAGGGAAATCTAACACCGATTAATGTGAGACCTTTACGGGATCATCGAGAGGATTGGATAGGCTGTATACCAGTAATATTTTACTTCTTAGGTAATGTCGATTCATGAAGTGTTTTATGTCTCCCAACTGAAGAATTATTATCCAGACTCATCTCATGTGTTGAATTGGGAAGAGATGGAGTTGGAACCCAAATTACCAATGTTCAAATGACCAATTCGGATAGTATATTACTAAGATAAGATGATTCATGAGAATTATATTCTATTGGTATGTGTCTTTTGGTAGCATCAAGAATGATACACATGAGACTTGAGAGAGAATGTATTGGGTTAACCGAGAGTACCCTTTTTTTTGTTTTCTAATCCGGGTTCTGGTTGACTTTCTAAGGGAAGAAAGTTTTATCGATTAGAATAATTGTCACATCAATGATCTATTTTTCAGGTATATTTTCTATTTTATTTTGGTTAGACTTATTCCCATGTTTTCCCCTTTTCATTTAGGTCAAAATGGATATTTTTGGGATGGTATCCCTCTGCACACAGTTTGAAAATGGGTACCAGTAACTGTTTTCCATCTCATGGAACATTGTGGTAGGATAAAACCCTATTACATGTCCTAGGTATGACCTCTCCATGGCTATTCTCTCTACCTAGGTAAACATACAGATTTAAGATCACAATAAAATATTTCCATGTTTTTCAATCCTCTTTAATTTAACCCCCAAAACACCTCATTTCTCTCCTACCATGGGATTTATCAACCTATGCATGCCACTCCCTCCTTCCACAAAACATTAAGCACCATTTTTGTTATAGATTTGTTGAGATTCATTCTTATTTCATCATGTATGTGTCTCCTTCCCTTGATCGGTTATCTATTATAGTGTTTTACATCTTCATTTTAGATATTTCATATTCTCTAGTCATAGGGTTTGGATTTTAGGGTTTTCTTTTGACTTTCTTGGATAGATCACCTGAATTAGGGTTTGATCTGGCTTCCTTGTTGAGTGGTTGGGGTGTGGTTTGTGTGTTTCACTTGATTTTGGGTTTTCTACAACAAATGTTGGTGGTTCTGTGATTAAATATTTAATTTTGAATTTACATGTCATGTTTGGGTTCCATATCATGTTTTATAAATTATAAATTGGGTGATAAGGTAGTTTTGAAGTGTTTGGATAAAAAATTAATTCTTAAAAAGGAACTTCCATGTAAAATTTATATTTTATTGAAGTGATTACATGTTATGTCAATTTAAATTGATATAAAAATTTAGTAAATGTTTTACTAAAATGCGTAAGGGGTGATAACTACATTTTAAAAAGGATTCGATTTGTGTAGAATTGTGAAAGTGGATTTTTGAAAATGAAAATGGTGATTTTGGTGTGCATAGTGCCTTGTATTTCATGTGTGTGTGAATGTTTTTTATAATGATAAATGTGAAAATTGATTGATCATAAAGGCAAGACTGGGTAGCTATGAGAGTGGACTTGGACTACTATGCTAGTGAATCATAAGTGGCTAGGACCCACTTTCACTTAGTGGTATTGACGATGACAACACTCACTAAACCTATTGATGATGATTAGAGACAACTAAAATTTTGGATGCTTCTCCTCTATATTTTCTCATGCATAATAACATGGATGGTTGTGGTTCATATACCACCTTACACCAAGACATGTGGCTTAGGGGTCCCATTTACTAGCTAGTACCCAGAGGGCCTCTCTCATGTTTAATTCTCTTTGACTATATGGAACTCACTGTTGACATACATTGGGGAACATGGCGGTACTCCAAAGGTTAACTTGTTTTCACATAAAAATTACATTCCTTTATAAGTATAGTTTTAATGAAATATATTTCTTTTTATGTTATTATAGGTTTTCCTTTTATTTATTAAACCTGAAATAAATTTTTCAATTAACATTTCAAGCATGGAATCCTTTTCGATAGCATCCTATTAGGAATTCGCTGACACCCTTCATACACCTTTGGGTGTAAGTAGACTTTGTCAAATTTTATATTTGTAATGGTAAATATTTTAGTGACTACGGTATGAGATATTAGGGATCCAATTGGGTAGTGTTGAGGAGATGGCATGAAGGACATGTTCCGTATGCATTATTGTGTTTTTTTGGAGATAGTTTGTGTTTCCATTGTGTTTTAACTTTATTTTGTGTTTGTTTTAACTTGTATAAATAAATTTGAAACCGTGTAAATTCTATTTTGGTTTGGTTTTCTATATTTGGTTTAAATTATATTTTTTATTATTTTATAATTTTATAATCTGTTAAATCATTCCAACATGCATATATTGTTACCCAGGCACTAGTTCAACTCGTGGAGATCAGGAATGCCCTTCAGGCCTTGCTGCGGACTGGTTTGTTTTCCAAGTCAGATGGTGACCCATCTTAGTTCGTGAAATAATGTATATCATGTATGCTAAATTAAAATGAAATAAAAAAAATTGATGATTTTATGGTAGTTGGGATAAATATAAGGAATAAATAAATAGATAAATCATTATTCTCGATAATATTTGTGAAATAAAGTAATTTTGATTACTTTTTATCTATGACAAATACTTCTAACCTTATTATCTTTACCTTTTTTTGAAAATAAATATGGAAAGGTTCATATCATGGAGTTATGAAACCATGTGCCTTAAAAAATTTAAGGAAAACTTGATTATTTAATTAAATGATATCATTCATATATACTGGTAAAAAATAGTTTGTAAAAAGATATTAATATATGAAACTACATGATGATAAGTATATTATAAGAGGTATTCATAGTTAATGTTTTTTGGAACTCCAAACATATGTTTTGATGATCATAATGAGTTGTTTCAAGATATTATGAATCTAGAAGTTATAAGAAATTTTTTTATCAGAGAAAACCTAAATCATATCTAGATATTAAATTTATTAGAGATGTTAGATCTCTATTTGTGATATTTCATGATTATATCATACATATAGTATTTTGATATTATTGAAGAAAAATGATTAGTTCAATTCAATTACCAGTGGTGAAGAATACGATCTCACAATAGATGAAAAGACATCAAAGAGATGAATGAAGATAAAATTACTATTAGTAAAGTAATATCTATGAATTTAAGATGAAATATAATGATAAATCCACTTATTTAATAAATTAAAGATTTTAGTTTGGGTAAATGATTCTAGAGGGATTTTTAGAGTTCACCATATTATATTCACTTGTGTTATATAGTGAAAATATCTACCTAGTGATAATATCCAAACATACAAATGGTTATGCAATTACTTTGGGACATTTAATTATAAATAATATGTGGTATTAATCAATTACTCAAAATCATTACATGGTATTTAAATGTTAGTTGGAAATAATAAAACTGATGCATACATATTATCTAAGATAGAGGTATAAGAATCAAAATGTAGGGGTAAATATTAATTTTAAGCAAATTATTAATATATTTATATAGTTATTCACACCTCACAATGTTGTTTCATGATCCATTAGAAAATTCAAGTGATACTAATGCAAAAGATTCCATCCCATTATATCTAATTTTTTCTCCTAGTTTTTTTTATGTGATGGGTAAATTTTAAAGAAAGAAAATAGTTTATTCAATGGAAATCAATAGGAGGTAATCATAATAGTACTAAAATGGGGATTTATCATAAATATTTATAAGTATGAATAAGTTGGTGGATAAAATGTTATGGATGTTAAATTCATTAATTTTGAAGATATTGGATCCACCACTCCCACAAAGAAACCAGAGTGGTTAATGTTCAACTAAAATTTATATGTTTGATCATCATGAGATTATAGTTGGAATGTTGATGATATTTATTAATGAATGAATATTAGTTCTATTGAATATATCTAATATGAATTCAATTCATCCAATATGAAATATCATTCAGATGTTATAGAATATATATTTGATTTTATTTATTACCTACATTATGAGAAACCATTGCTAGAAGATAAAACATACGAAATGTGAAAGTTATTTTATATGAAGATACAGAAGTGTAACACACTCCAAAAACACATTACAGATAAGTAATAATCTTTATCTCTTTGAAAAAAAATATCTTCATTGATCGAAGAATAATTATAAAAGATTTTTATTGAGACACATGTGGTTAATGAATTTTTTAAGAATAAATTCCCTAAAATGAAGGATACTCACAAAGGGATGTTTTTACGGACACTAAATGGTATATTGAGACAAAATGAGTAATATAACATTATCATTCAATGAAATAGGAGACTGTGTTTCATGAATAAATGATCTAGAAAATTTATTTTCAATGTAATGAAAAAGTATAATATATTCAAATTTCAAATAAACATTAAATATAATATTTTTTTAGTTTTATGTAAAATTTTTAATCATGAATGTTACCCAAGTTGAATATACACATGATGTAGTGAAAAGGATTTTTGATGATGAAATTTATAAAGATGATTACATTAAAAAATATGCATTCTAGAAATTGAAGGACTATAAAGCAATCAAAAGATATATCATCTAAAAAATAACATATAGTGGTAACTTTATGTTTTGGAAATTTGGATTCCAATAATTATATTATTATTTTACAGTAATGGAGACAATTTATTTTACAAAAAATGATGGGTGGAATATTCTAGTGTGACACCCACCACTTCTTTATTAATGGAATAATTGAATAATGGAATATGTGGATCCCTATATTGTTTCAAAATAAAAATATGGTATACTCTAGATAATTATGATTTTTAAGTCTAGATAAAATAAAATATAAAATATAAAATAATTTTTTATTGGATATAGTTAGTTCTCTAAAAATTTTGGACTCGAGCTAATTAATTTTTAGTATAATATTTATATTATTGGAAAAAAAATTAGGAATGCATTAAGGTAGAGGAAAATATATGATAATCTAAATGATTAAAAATTTACATAAACTATATGAAAAAATAATAATTTTGAAATAATAAAATTTATTGGTATTGATAAATTTAGTGATAATGTTAATGAAATTGTTCATTGTGATGGAGATTTATGGATTATCATAGCCACACATGTCACACCTATGAAATTATTTTACTTTTTTTTAAAAGGTACACATACTATATGTTTTCATGAAATACAAGAATTCTAAAATTAATGGTGAAAGATAGTACAACTAATTGAATCCATCTGAGAATGAAATATCTAGAATGGACTATTTTTAGAAAAAAATGCTGATTATGTTAAATATTTATAGAAAAACAAAACAGATCTAAATTAATGGAATATATGATCTTATGTGGATGATTTAAATTGTTTAGTCACACTCCTGAAGATTTTTGGAAATACAAACTAAAGAGAAGAAGTTGGTGAATAAATGGATGATATAATTTCAATATAAATATACAAAATTGGTTTTTGTAAGTATGAAATATTAGAGAATGAATAATTTAGAACATTTTTGTAATGTCGGTCTGATTTTTTATGTAAATGAGTTAAAATTTGCATTTATGATGGGGAAAATTAATAATAATACATGTTTATTTATATTATAACTGAAATATAATGTCACAAAACAAGGAAAATTTAAAAGGAATAAGAATTCTATTCTACCCATATATTTTTAATCATATAAAATACCAGATGGTGGCATTAAATAAAGGGGTGTTGAGATGAAAAAATGATGCACATAAAGAAACATAACATACCCTTTTCAATATTACTAAAGGGAAAATGTGGATACATCTTATTACTATATATGTTATATTTATTCTAATTTTTCATGGAATTAAAACTCATACGCACAATCATGGGGTGATCTTATTTTTTGAATACTATAAAAAATATAATATTATATTAATACCCATCATAGAATAACTCATTTAAATTTATATATTATGGTCTACTAAAAAAATCAGTTTTCATACCCAATTATAAATAAAATGAAGTTCTATACTTTTTGTAGAGTGAATCATAATTTGGTGATTCAATATATTTTATATTCTACTAAAAGAGATAAAATTTATGGAAACAAATAATTTTAATTCTATATATGAAAATCCATATGTTATGTTTTCATAGGAAAAATATTGGATGATAAATCGGTTTCAGAAAATGAATTTATATAAAATAAAGAATATCTCAATGAAAAGAAACATTGAATATACTCTCCTATTTAAATCAACTTTGAATCTATATGGGAGAAATGGATTATTAGTAAAAAATATTTTATTATGGATAAAGGCCTTTTAAGTTTATATTTTATTTACTCGTGTATTAATATTGATTTATTAAATAAGTGATGAGACTATTTTATACAAAACAAGAATGTGTATACATATTTGGTTACCTCATATTCAAATTATTATAAACTTAATTAATGTCTAAGTTAGTCACTCATGTTTTCTAAACCAATCATGTCTCATGTATAATTACACCTAACTAAATAATGTCCACAATATTAATAAGAATTATTACATCATTCAAATTATTCATTTTGGATATAATTTCATTATAAATGAAGATATGGTGAGAATTTGAATGGTGATGAATTATTCCATGTTCACCAATTTTTCATTTATGAAGAGTAAGTAATAACCATGAATTTAGGTTATAATTAAAATAATGAAAATAATTCAGATCTATATAAGCATTTATGTTCATTTATTTAATAGGTGTTACAATTGAAATGATACCAAAGTGGTATTGGTTTTATGTTAAATCATATAGATTATAGATATTGTTTATGTTAATGATTATGATAATAAAATTTCATGAACTACCTCTTATGAAATTCGTGATTTTTCTCCTCTTTTGCTGGTTTTATTTATGATAAATAGTTTACATTAATTTTATTACTTTTTAATAATCACCAGATTCAATGAATACTTTTAAGGAAAACAAACTTTGTTACTCTATTTGTTCGAATATCATATTTATTCAATATATATGTATTCTAAATATTTTTGGAATAATTATTTTAATATTATCCTACAATTTTTTATGTATATTTTACCAATTGTTTAATTTTTATCAAATTTTGTCAAATGATTTTTATTTTTAAATTTCCAAATGAGGTGGATGTTGATTTTGTTTACAAAAGTGTGAAAGAAATATTCGATTTTTGTATATATGAAATGATCTTAATTTCCTCTCATCATGGACCCCCACTATAGTGAGGATTCATTTACATGTTTTGATTATTGTTTTTGAGGTAAGTATTTTCTCTAATACTTCTAAGATATACATATTTTAAGGATTTTTTCAATGTGAAACTGATATTTTCATTATTAAATATAACATATATAATTGTATGGTATTTTTATTTGAGTGTTAAAAAATTTATGTTACATTTTATTTATGGGGACTAAAATCTAATGACATCACCCACTTTAAATCATTAGATATCTTATTATGATAATGATTTATAGCATTTTATTTAATGCTTGTTTTTTTACAAGTGTTAATTAGGTTATGAAACATGATTCCTTTCAATAGGTTATGCTATTATGAAATGATGAATTTTTTAAAAGTCATTTCATTTTCAAATGTTATGGAATGAGGATTTATTTATGACCTTATGAATGAATACGTATAATATTAATTATGTTATGGGAGGCCTTAGAATTATGTATCCCTTAAATTAAATTGGTATTGATGAAAATATTAGGAGATAAATAAGACTCTATTGGGGGTTGAACATTGTTCTGTATGGGACAATTTCAAATATTATATACTTTGTATTCATCCTGGACTATTATAATTGTATGGGGAGTGAAACAAATCTACCATGATAATATCAGCAGTAATCCATCATTATTAATAAAATTATTTCTACTCATACATGTATTGAAAATATATATGTCCCATTCTGATGTTATTCTCTCACAAATAATGTTCATTGCTTTTATTTTGACTCAAGTGTTATGAAATTCTAGGAATTTTACTATTTCTCATTACTATAATTTCTGATTTTTAGGGAATTTTTTTAAAATGTTTATATTATTTTATCATACCTTTATAGTCATGATATATTTAATTGATCAATGAAATATCCCTTTTTTACCAAACAATGGACATCAAATCTAAACCTTTTTTATGATTAAATTCCCTTGTTATAAAGAGTAGTTTTATGTATGACAAGTCTAGGAATGTTTATAGTTATGAAGAATTATTGTAGAGATGATATAGTTCATTTTTTGAAATGTTGTTTATATGTCCATGGTTCCAGAGAAATTATGTAGTACCCATGGTTTTTATTATGTAAACCTTACTTGATGATTTTCATGGATTTAATGTTAGGTATAATGAATGGGAGATTTGGGAGAACTTTGAAAGAAGTTTTGAGGCAAAGGGAAATTCCAATGGATGGCACACAGTTTGTCTAAACCGTGCAGCAAAACCGTGCATCGTAGGTCTTGGAGGACGTAGCTTCCACACGGGTGGTGCATGTTTTGTCTAACCGTGTGGCCAAACTATGCATGGAGGGTCTTCCAAGGTAGTGGCTAATGCACGGTTAGCACATGAATTTTCGAACTGTGCGATCAAACCATGCAGGCACTTAAAGGAGATCCTTAAAAAGTGTATCTCATTCGTTTTTTCCTCTAAGTGTCTCATTTTTCCTCTTAAGTGTCCATAACTAAAGTTTTTTCTTCTCTTAAGGTCAAACGGGGTTCTCCAATCATTCCATAGGTTATCTGAAGGATTTTCTTGGCGAATCGAAGCTGGATTCTTGAGGAATCTGATCGTTCTTCATCGTTCATGTTCAGTTTCATAGATCTACTTAGATCTACTTATCTTCTTCTCTCGGTTTCTTAGATCTACGCCAGTTATGGGTATATCTAAGTGTGTTGATTCCAAATATGATTATAATTGGTCTTGGACTTGATAGGATAAAATATCTAAGGTGGGTTTTTGAAAAAGCAACCCACATTTCTTGTGCGTTTTTCATTCGTTGTGTTTTTTCGTTAAAACCCTAATGGTAGGTGTCTTCTCTCTCAACTCCTCTTGATAGAATTGACCGTCTTAGATTCAAATTGATTTATTTATTATGAAATGCATGGAAAAATATTCATTTGTGATTATTTATGGTTTTTGTGAAATTGCGTGATCTTGGTGAATAGTTGTGCAAAAATGGGGATTAATTTAAAATGATGATTTTAAATTATGGATTTTCTATAATTTATAAATGGTTGATGAAAAATTGGATTTCAATAGAAATTGTTTTCAATAAAAATGGAGTTTTATTGAAATGGTTTGGAGTTGAAATGGTTTGGCATAGAAATGGATTTGAAGGAAATATTTTTCAATAATAAGGTGTTTTTATTGAACGGTTTATTTTGGCTTGATCATTGTGCATATGTGTTGTGTGTTCATATTTCATATATGGGTATTGGATGAAATATGACCTTGTGCTCGCTGCCAAATGTTTAATGGAACGTGGGAATTATATATACGGGGCTAGGTTGAAATATGACCATGTGCTCGGTGCCAAAGGATTGATGGAACATGGAAAAAAATTACCTTGTGATGACTTGGTAGATCGACTAGAAACTGCTCATGAGTATGGAAATATCATAATGTAGCAAGCATGGTTGATTGTATAGGTTTTTGAAATGGTTGGGTATGCCAAAAAGAGGATTTTGTGAAATGGTTCGAAATCCTGTTTAGTTATTTTTCTAGAAAAATAACTTGTTGGAAAACATGGATTCAATTGAAATTTTATGATTTTGGTATAAATGGTTTAGAAACTTGTTTATATTTAGTTATAAATTATGTTTTGATAAATTGTTTTATATAAAATATTTTATATAATTGTGGCTAACATTTCTATCCTAGTGGCATGAGTAGGGAAGTCATTGGGGAAAACCTGCTGAGTTTTATACTCACCCCTAATTTGGAACTTTGGTGGTTTTTCAGATGCTATTTTCCAGGACACGGGAAAATGTAAAGTTTCCCATGTTTTTAGTACTACCTCTTGATGATTGGGGTTGTTCAGTGATTGTGGAGCATGGAGCTTGTGGAGCATAGCGTGTTGGTGTCCTTTGAGAGTCTGGAGTTTTTTTATCCACTGTGTACTTTAATATTTGGTTTGGTCTTCGGCTGTTGTGCACTCTGATTTGGTTTGACATATATGATATTGTTTAGCTGTCTTTATTTTTTCATGTATCATATAGTAATGTTGGTCGGTTGGTTTATTGGTTTATTTCATAAAAGTGTAAATCTTCCCCCACTTTTATTTGAAACCATTCAGAATTTATTGCCACCCTTTGGCGTCATGGGGATCTCACTTATGGCCATGTAATGACTCATTGTACTCTCAATCCAATGAGATTTGGTGGGACATTACAAATGGTATCATCTTGTTCGATCCATGCCTAACAAGTAGTCATCGATGTTCCTAGTCTTGGAGTTGAAATTCCTTCATATCTATTCTTTGGGAAGAAATCTTTTACATGAGTTGGATTGTCAAAACATTAAATGTATATCAAAAAATGGTGTAGCTAACCCAGTTATGATGAACATCAAGTTACCATGATGTTGGGTACATAAGTGTTTTGGATACATTTCTAGAATGTTGGAAATCTAATTTTCATGGGTTTAGCCAATGATATGAGCATTGTAGGCATTGTAGAGGAATTACTTCCCTCTGGGATTTCATATCTCATTGTGAGGAATGACTTATGATTTTTTTCAAGGTGAAAATTTTTTAACAGAAAAAATACAAAAATTTGTTTTAAGTGAATGATTTTGAAAATATGATATTTGGTGTATTTTGAAAATGGGTTGATTTTCAAAAATCATGTGGAATGATTTCAAAAATATTTGGACATGGAAAAAGGATGTTTTGGAAAACAATTTTGTGATAGTTGATGTGATAGAATTTGAAATACTAATCCATAAGTTTCTAGAGAGTGAGATTGACATAGGATGTTGTTGGTTTAGAAAATGACACATGGTAGGCGTCGTCAAAACCAACCCAAAGAAGCTGCAGAAAATGTGGTTTCACCCAAACCATGTGTTAACCAAGGTCCGGTTCACATCATTTTCTAGGATTTTCATGTTGTGTATTTGGGGAACATGATGAATGAACCAAGGCACGTGGATCATACCATCCAGCTCATGAAGCAGAATCCACAATACTTTCGGTGTGATGGTGAAATCGAAATGGAAAAGGTGTGGCTAAGTAGGATGAATCGTATCTTTGATTTCAGTAGCACACCCTCAGAGATCAAGGTCATATTGGTGACGTATATTCTCGACGATATCACACGTCAATGGTGGATTTAGTGGTGCAGGATAATTTGTATGAAGGCCTTACATGGGAGGATTTTGATGAATTGTTCAAAAAACAATTTTATCCTCATATGATCAAAATCTAGAAAACAATGGACTATTTTAGTTTGAAAAAGGAGATCCTATCTGTCATAGAGTATGAGGCTATGTTTATGAATTTAGTCCATTTTACACTATAGGTTTCAGCAAGTGCATCCATGAAGGCACGCATCTTCGAATCGGGGATAAGGCAGGAGTTTTGATCTAATATTGTGGTGCTCTGTATTACGGATTATACATAAATGGTGAATAGAGTGACTGTTACTGAGAGTGGTATCTCGAGATCAATAGTAGGAGGAATGATGATACCTACAGGAAATTGTGGGAACTCTACCGTTGGGAACAAGAGGAAAAGGAACACCTATTTCCACGGTGCATGTGGAAATCAGAACCAGACGGAAGGATCATTGAACCTTCCTCCACATCCCTAGAGCAATGTAAGATGTTTTCAATGTGGTTCCCAAGACCACATAAAGCGGCACTGTCCATCACAACCTCAATCATGACACTATTTCATGAAAATGGAGCATCTATAGTGCTGTTATAGGAATTCTCTGAAGTCGGGTGCAAGTGACACTTTCCAGGAATTGCAAGCATCATATTCTTCAACAAGACGAGGAAAACAAAGTTACTATCGTCCTCATAATAGATAATTCCATGGATATTCTCAAAATACCATGACTCCTCAACCGGGGAAACATCAGCAAGGAAACAAGTAGAATAGTATAGTGAAGAAGAAATTGTATGGAGCTGAGCAGAAGATTTCCGATGATTAGGTTGGACCATCTATAATAAGTGGTATGATTCTTTATAAATCTACCTTTATACAAGTGATGTTTGATACTGGTGCATCTCATTCCTTTATTTATTCTCGTGTTGTTGACTTGCTTTGTTTAAAACTGGAAATGATGCCTTCGGTTTTGAAACTGCAAACTCCTCTTGGTGAATGAGAATGGCAAGCCTTTGTGTGTAGAGTATGTGCTATAATTGTTGATGGAGATGCGTTAAATTGGGACTTCTAAATGTTAGAGATTTATGTCTATGATTTAGTCATGGGTATGGATTGGCTGACAATGTTCAAGTCTCAAATTTATTGTTATAGGAGAACGGTGATTTTAATGACGGAGGACGACCGCATGCATCTCTTTAGAGGAGAACAGATTTTAATGAAGGGGGAAAAGAACTTCATGGCATCAATAGTGGGAATGATATATTACAAATTGGTAGCTTTGACTTTTCCAACAACGGATGAGATCAAGGAAAATATTTTTCTAGCTGTCATATATCAATTTCCAGATGTATTTCACAAGAACTTCTCAGGGTTACATCCTCTAAGGGAAGTAGAGTTTACGATTGATCTCCTTCTGGGGACCAGTCTTATTTCCCTTCCATATTATAGTATGGAACCAACATAGTTATGAGAATTGAAAGTGTAGTTAGAATAGCTAGAGAGAAAGGGTTTCTTTCAACCTAGTATGTCTCTAGGGGAAGCACCAGTTTTTTTGTGAAGAAAAAACATGGAACTCTTCTGTTGTGTGTTGATAATTGTAAGCTTAACCAAGTTAAGATAAAGAATAGATATCCACTTCCTTGCATTGATGATCTGTTGGATCAATTAATGTGAGATAGTGGTTCTCTAAGATTGACTTGCGATCAGGATATCAGCAATTGCGATTTCAGAAGGAGGATATTCCAAAGACCACTTTCAGAAGTAGATATGGCCATTATTAATATGTAGTCATGCCTTTCAGTCTGAAAAAGTAACCAACAGTCTTCATGTCATTGATGAATCAGATATTTCAACAATATCTTTAATTTTTTGTTGTGGTGTTTGGGGATAACATTTTGGTCTATTCAATGAAAAGGGATGATCTTGAGGTGCACCTGTAAATAGTGTTACAAATTTTGAGAGATCATCGTTTATATGCCAAATTATCAATGTTTGATTTTTGGATACAGGAAGTATGTTTCCTTGGACTTCTCATTTCTGTGAAAGGTGTTTCTGTTGATCCTGAAAAGATAGAAGCTGTTATATATTGGAAACCACCTAATAATGTGTTCGAGATACAATGTTTTCTTGGTCTTTCTAGTTACTACCTACGCTTTTTGCGTGATTTATCATGACTATCATCACCAATGTTAAATCTGAAAAAGAAGAATTCTCCATTCCTATGGATAAAATAATGTCAGAAGTATTTTCCAGGAACTTAATGTTCGGATTACATCAGCACCTATCTTGATTTTACCAGAGTATATACAAGGGTATGTTGTGTATTGTGATTCTACGGGATCAGGTTTGGGTTGTGTTCTCATGCAAGGATAAAATGTGGTTGCTAATGGTTCAGGGCAGTTGAGGGTGCATGATAAGAATTACCCAACACATGATTTGGAGTTATTTGTAGTCGTCCATGCTTTGAAAACATGGAGACATTTTATCTTTGGTGATAAATATACTATGTTTACAGATCACAATAGTTTGAAACACATTTTCTCATAGTGAGATTTGAATCTAAGGAAAAGAAGATGGATGGAGTATCTCCAAATTTTTGACTTTGACTTGATGTACACACCGGGGAAAGGAAATTCAGTGGCGAATGCATTGAGTAAGAAGTCATATGATCAGTTGGTGAAAGAAGCTTTAGATGAATGGTAGTTGATGTCGGTCATAGCCAACATGTATGTGGATTGTGAAGACCGAGGTGATGTTGCAGTTTTCTTTTCAGGTACACTTGTTCCTTATCTAGTAAAAATGATCAAATATGCATAAACATCTAATTCATAATGTTTGGTTGTAAGTTAAAAACTCAATGGTGGGGAGACCATTGAGGGTTGGAAACTTGTTGGGGGTTCAGTTCTATGTTTCAGAGATCGGATGGTTGTACCTATAGTTTTTCAGGAACAACTCTTTTAGGCTTACCCCCATTCAAGATATGATGTACATTTAGGTACACAGAAGACATATAAGGTGTTGAAGGTGTAGTTTTGGGGGAGAGACATGAAAAGGAATGTGACTGAGTTTTTCTTAGGGTGCTTAACCTATCAGCAGGTTATAGCAGATCATCAGAGAGCAGTTGGAATGTCACAATCTATGTCCATCCAAGTGTGGAAATGGGATCAAATAGCAATGTATTATGTTATAGGTCTTCCAAGAATGGTCCGGAAGCATGATTCCATTTGGGTGATAGTGGATCATCTAACCAAGTCTGCCCATTTCATCCTAATTCGTGAAACTCATATGGTGGATGATCTTTCAAAAATCTATATCTGTTAAGTGGTAAATAGGCATGGTTTACTAGTGTCTATAGACTCAGATAGATATCTGAGGTTCACATATCATTTTGGGAAATCATTACAACAAACCCTTGGAACTCAATTGAATTTGAGGACAGCGTATCATCCTCAGAAGGATTGGCAATCCGAGCGCACGATATAAAAATTGGAAGAAAAGTTGAGGGCTTTGGTAGTGAATTTTGGTGGCTCATGGAAGGTGCATATATCCTTATAAGAGTTCTCATACAATAATAGCTATCATGCCATGATATGCATGGCTCCATTTGAAGTATTGTATGGGTTTCCTTGTATTTCTCTACTATGTTGTGTGGAAATGGGTCAAACATCAATAGTCGGGTCAACCCTTGTCCACAAAATAGCAGAGAAGATACAATCGATTACAAAAAGGATGTAGACATCTCAGAGTCGTCAGAAATCTTATGTTGATCACCATCGAAGACCATTGTCGTTTGTTCTGTGTGATCATGTCTTCTTGAGGATCTCTACAAGGATTGGACATATTTATTTTTTGAAGCATGGAAATTTATCTCCTAGATACATTATCCCTTTTGAGATACTGTAATGGGTCGGATATGTGGCATAATGGTTGTCATTACCACCACGGTTTAGTTCGGTGCATAATGTGTTCCATGTATCTCAGTTGAAAATGTATTAGCCTGATCCTGACCATGTGATCAGATGGGATCAAGTTGACCTAGAGCTGGATACTTCATTGATACATATTCTGGTATGGATTTTGGATAGGAAATAGAATGTCTTGCATGGAAAAATCATTGATCTATTGTGGGTTCTATGGATGCAAGTTCTGATTCTGGAAAAGACTTGGGAACGTGAAAAGGAAATGAAAGAGTAGTAGACTGACCTCTTTCAGTTGGGTGATGGTTTTCTACTTTCCAGAGATGGAAAGACCAATGGTGGGGAGAATGTAGTACCCCCAGTTTCTGGTATGTAACCATTACGTGATTCTTTTCATTGTTATAAGTTTAAGGGTGATGAATGGGATAGTTGGAAGAACATTGAATGATGTTTTGAGGACAAGGGGAAGTCGCACGGACAACGCACTATTTTTCTAAACCGTGCATAAAAAACATGTGTAGTTGGTATTGTATGCAGTAGATTCTGCACGAGCGATGCATGGTTTGTTTAACCATGTGGCCAAACCATCTGTGGAGGGTCTTCCATGGCAGTGGCTAATGCATGGTTAGCGCCCTATTTATATAACCGTGCATGAAAACTATGCATGCACTTAATAGAGATCCTTAAAAAGTGGACCTCACATGTTTTTTCCTATAAGTGTCTTTTTTTTATTCTTAATTGGGCATAACATGGGTTTTGGCTTCTTCTATGGTCAATGAGGGTTCTCCTATCATTCTATAGGTGATCTGAAGGCTTCTTTTGGAGAATCGATGCCTGGTTTTTGAGGCATGTGATAGTTTTTCATTGTTCTTATTCGGTTTCATAGATCTAATTAGATCTACATCTCCTCTTCTCTTGGTTTCTTAGATCTAAATATGTTATGGGTATATCTAAGTATATTTTTTCCAAATATGATGATATTTGGTCTTGGACTTTCTTTGAGAAGAGATCTAAGGTGGGTTTTTGAATAAGAAACCCGGTTTTCTTGTGCATTCTTCGTTCGTTGTGGTTTTCGTTAAAACCCTAAAGATAGGAAGCTTCTATCTTAACTACTCTTTATAGAATTTATTTTCTTATATTAAAATTTTTTTATTGGTTGTGAAATTCATGGAAAATAATCATTAGTGATGATTTATGGTTTTTGTGAAATTGCGTGATCTTAGTGAATAGTTGTGCAAAAGGGGGTTTAAATTAAAATGATTATTTTAAAATATGGATTTTCTATAATTTATAAATGGTTTATTAAAAATTGGTTTTCAATAGAAATGGTTTTAAATAAAAATTCAGTTTTATTGATATGGTTCGTTGTTGAAATGGTTTGTCATTTAAATGGATTTGACGGAAATATTTTTCAGTAAAAAGTTGTTTTATTGAAAGGTTTATTTTGGCTTGATCGTTGGGCATATGTGTTGTGTGTTCATATTGCATATATTGGTCTTGGTTGAAATATGAACATTTTCTTATTGGAAAAGGTTTAATGGCACATGTGAATTATATATATGTGGCTTGGTTGAAATATGACCTTGTGCTCCGTACCAAAGGATTGATGGCACATGGGAAACAATTACCTTGTGACGACTTGGTAGATCGATGAGAAACCACTAATGAGTATGGAACTTTCATAAAATAGCATGGATGGTTGGTTTCATGGGTTTGTGAAATGGTTGGGTATGCCAAAAAGGGGATTTTGTGAAATGGTTATAAAGCATGTTTAGTTATTTTTTTAGAAAAATAACTTTTTGGAAAACATGTTTTCAATTTCACTTGTATGATTTTTGTATAAATGGTGTGGAAACCTATTTTTATTTGGTTATAAACTATTTTTTCAGAAATTTATTTATATAAACTATTTTATATAATTTTGGATAACTTTTCTATCCTAGTGGCATGAGTAGGGATGTCATTGGGGAAAATCTTCTGAGTTTTATACTCACCCCTGCTTTGGTACTTTGGTGCTATTATAGATGTTATTTTCTGAGACAGTGGAAAAGGAAACATTTACCGTGATTTTAATACTACCTCATGATGACTTGGGTTGTTCGGTAATTGAGGAGCTTAGAGCTTCTGGAGCCTGGAGTCTTAGTGTCCTTTGAGAGTCTTGAGTTGTATATCCATTGTATACTTTGATATTTGGTTTGATCATCCGTTGTTGTGCACTCTGATGTGGTTTGACATAGATGAAGTAATTTAGCTATCTGTCTTTTGTTCATGCATCATATAGTGAATGTTGGTTGGTTGGTTTATTGGATTATTCTTTAAAAGGGTAAATCGTCCCCCGCTTGTATTTGAAATGCTTCAGCATTTATTGCCAGCCTTTGGTGTTGTGGGGATGTCGCTTAATGCCATGTAATGACTCATTATACTCTCAAGCCAATGAGAATTGGCAGGTCATTAAAAACCAGACCTATACAATTATAGCATGTTTAATTAAGTTATGTAATTAATATTTATTAATTAATAGTTGGTAGAGTATGTCTCATCAATTTTTGTAGTTTATGGTTACTTTTTCTTTTATACACACCTAGTTTGACACTCCCAGGGGATATTTAGTGGTTATTTCACATTTTCATTATGAACTGTTAAAGTGGAATTTGAATTATGATTTCCATGAATGACCTAGGTTAAATCTCAGTTTTCATAGATTGAAAATGACCTATCATAATTTAGACATCTTATTAATTTTTAATCACGATATTGCAGTTTCAGACTAATATTATTATTTATAACACTATGATTTCTTGTTTTAGTCAATGTATAGAATATGATGGACTAATTTTGAAGTAGAATGATATGGATAATGCAATTACTATCCTTCTATAGAACCAATTTTTATGGGATCTATAATGAAAATCATATTTCTATGGTTACAAAACATATTAAATTTATGAATAGTTCCAAAAGTCCAATTAGTAAGGAAAGGGAACAACATTATTTTATTAACCTCTTCAAAAAACTTCCGACATCTATTAGTTGATCCATTTATCCACTAGTAACTAAAAATGGATCATTACAGATGAATATAAATTTTACATTACCCATTATTCAGAACATGAAATTTTTTTGTAGATATCTATCATTTGGAAAGTGAATGAGATCAATGGATGAATCTTATAAAAAATATGGGGTCACAATAATTAATTGACTCCATTGATTGGTATGTGTTTGATAGATTATTTTTCAACAACTACATTCCTCACATTCTTCATATGAAAATGGAGTTGAAATTTCATGATATAAAATAGTTGTGTAATGAATCAATTGGTACATAACTTATAAAAATCTCATGACATGTGAGATATGGTTTTTGTATTATGATCAATCCAAAATCTAATGCTAATCAATTATTTAGTTGCTTAATACCATGTCTCCAAGTAGTGCTAGCCATATCGGACTTCAATATCGACGAAGAAACCATTTCATGTGCTGTGAAGGTGGAAATTGAGATTGGATTTTCCATTAAAATTAATTGTTTTTATAATAAAAGAAATATGAAATTCAAAGTAAACAATAAAAACCATAGATAAAATGTAACACCCCAAGCTTACACGGTACGTTTCCCATTGAATAATGCAATGGCGTGCATTGTACGCAACTTCGATATTCTAACACACCACAACCAATCAAACTAGCCGTTATGAATAGTAATACCTACTTTTTTAAATTTTATAAATTTTATCTTTAAAAATGGAATTAATTTTTTTATTCGTAATATCGAATATATCTTAGGCCTATTTTTTGGTATTTTTCTTAAAAACATCATTTTTTGATGAATAGTGAAACCACTAAGTGGTAGTTAAAAAACTGAATTTTTCATAAAACATAATTTTACCGCTTCTGTGAGTGAAATTTAAAAAATCTGTGAGACACGGTTAATATCAAGGAGTAAAATTTCGTTCAATGAGAAGAAAATAATTTTTGGTAAATAGTAACTTTTTACTTTTATTTACCACGGTTAAAAGTAAATAGGGTAATTAAGGGTAAAAATGATATTAATATTACCCTAACACATGTCCTAATTCTATTGGACAAGTTTATCTCGACCAAAAACAACCTTAGGAGTAAAATATTATCATTTAGGTCTACTTTTATTAGATTAGGACATTTATTATTATTTAATTCAAACAAGAGTTAAAAGAGTTAAAATCAATGTTTATTTATTAAAACATTTTTAATATAGGGTTACACATAAGATAAATTCGATTATAAATATTCATTAGAAAGATAAAAATATTTCCTACATAATAATATTTTATTTAAAAAATTTATACATTAAATAATTTAATTTATTTATGACACAATAATGATGCAGTAATTACTATAATAGTGAAAAATTAAAATAATTGATATTATAAATATCAAAATAAATGTAATTTTATACTTTTTATGAATTAAAATAATTTTATAGGTCAATATTACATATTAGTATTGATTATATAAATTGTGTTCTAAGTAATAATTCTGTTATGAATTAATCAAAAACAAAATATCCAATAGTGTCAAAATTGACATAAAAGAGTTTTTAAAACAAATACTATATTATTAATTAATATTAAATTCCTAAAAATCTACGGTTCATAAAAGATACTTATATCATCATATTTGTATCATTAATGGACCACTTGAGGGTATCTTGGATGTACATAGTATGTTTATTAACCATATAATAAAAAAATACAAAGAGACATTGTAAAAGTGAAACTAATTATCTAAGAGTTAATACTTAAAGATAAGGTTAATATAACAACCCAAACCTCTCTAAATTCTATTGGTTTAGTGTTTTCCGACCCATCCCCACCTTAACCTTTAAATAATCCACTTTTAAGCCATTTGAAACCGAATATGAATTTATTATAAATTAATATTTTTAGCTTTTCCAAAGGTGACCCTCACCCCTCTTATAAAAGGGCACTCCCCCTTCTCACTAATTCACACATTAAAAGCCTTTTGGCTTGGCCAAACCCTACCCAAATACTCTCTCAACTTCCCTAAATACAACCTAGAGGCCTTATTTTGATCATAAAGCCAACCTATGGAGGCCTTTCTATCAAATCAAAAGGAAGAACCTGAAGAAGAGTTAATGTTTTCACTACCCTCTTTCAAGTTCCTTACTTCTTCAATTTCATCTTTCTTTTTTATATCTATACTAAAATAATAACTAAAATATCTTCTATATACTATGATGTTATTATAAATATGGTACAACCATATTCAGTATTCTATACATCCTTTGAATGGCATGTCACCATACGTGCGTATGTACGGCTTACCGTCTCCACGTCATGGTGTAATTGTCATTCAATAAATTATTATTTTCATGGGTATAATAATGATGTGTAATTATTATAAATAATAAATATATCATGATAATTATTCTATCTATATGATATACCATTCAATTATATATTATTTTAACATCAAAAGAATGATATTGTCGCTTGTGCGTACGTACGGACTACCGTCTCCACGAACGCGATGAGATTCATTCTCCATTATATCCATTCAGTATAATTCTCATTTTATGATTAAAAATAATGTTTAAGGACTTTATATAATTCTGGATATGAATAATATACAACCTATCCATAACAAACATGGCTTACGTAACAAATAATATAAAGGAAATGAGTAAGTTAACAACCAAAATGACGATAATACTAAGATATTATTAACAAATAAATGTTAAAAGATCATATATGATATCATATTAACATAAATTATTCATGTATAATTCAATAAAAATTATTTCACCATTATACAGAAGGTTAGCCTACCATCTACCAAGGAAAAATTACGAAGTAAGGGGTTTCTTATCTCACTCTTAATTTCGTGAAAATTCCATTGTTCCCCACTTATTTATTGCATGTGGTGTATATGTATTGTCCATGATTATATTCATTGCGTTATATACAATAATTTATGGGTATTGAAATCATCATTTTATGATCCTTATTTCATAGTTGTATGTTTCTTAAGTTACCTAATCGATAAGGGAATTTGAAATTTCAATTTGCACACATTCAGCTTTAGGCATAAATCATTGATTATTTTACTCCAAGATTATGTGTGGAATCAATATTAATTTTATTATGTCATAATTTCCACTCCCCTTTATGTGGATATAATTTTTATACACATAATCCCTCCATTGATAAATTCTCAAGTCATCGGTATGAACTTGATAAGAGTAATTTTAACTCAATCTCCATTTGTTGAGTTAAATATCCAATTCATTGGTGTTGTTTTTACAAGAATTTGTGTGAATTTCATCTGATTGATATACACTAAATATCCAATAATATTGAGTTTATTTATATTTTTCACACATAATTAGGTCGTTGATTTATCCTTAACCTAAGTATATGGTCTTTATAAGAGAATTCATCTCAATTTACATTCCATTGAGACTTCTTTGTTGTTATACACCAAATAAATTTTATATGCTATATATAATGTACTTTGACATAGTATATCATGAATCCCTTTCTTCTCATGATATTATAAAGTTTTGATTACCTCAAATATTTTTATTCAATTGTCTATCTTTTGGTTAGAAACTATAACTAAAATACATTTTGAAGTGTTTTAAATATTTATTCTTCTAAATATTTCTCATTAATTTCCATGTTTTAAAAATGGTTTTAAGAATTTATTTATATGTACATTAATGTTTTAAAATTAAAATTACTTTTAAAAGATTCAAAGTGGTATGGGACACTTTGATTCAAAAATCTATTCTTAAATGGCTTCTTGACAAATAGTGTGACTTTTAAATGATTTCAAGAAAAAGGGGGATATTTCTCTCTAACAGTTTTGATGATTATTTTCATCTATGTTAATATCCTTCATTATTCTTGATTGATATTAATCTGATATAATAAAATCTTCCATATTGTATCGAATGAGTTATATTTGAATGTGTATGTGCTATTTTTATACCATTCATGGTTTGTCGTTTAAGTATTGACATTTCGTATGCTATTTTAATACGAATGTTTGTGTCATATTTCAAAAGTTTTATATGAGGAATGCATTGGACTTAGTAAGTGATGGGTGGAGCCCGCTATAGCTCCTCGATGCATCGGTGGGTCTCATGAGACAAACTAGTGTCTTGGCACAAGGCCTTGGCAAAATCTTATTTGTAGTCTTGGCATGAGTCCTTGGCTACGTGGTTATGATGGTCTGGAATTATGCATTCCATCATTATGAAAGTGGCTATTAATATTTTCATGTGATTATTAGACTAGTATAATATCCATGTTAATAAGTAAATGGCATTAATTCATTTTATCCTTGCTATATTATTCTGAAGTTCCTATTTAAAAGTATTTTTATTTAGTTATACATTACCTTAAATTTTTATGTTTATTTATGAATTTTTCCGCTATATTGTTATCCTTACTGAGCATCTGAGCTCACCCCGTTCAATGTATTATTTTTCCCAGGATGTGAAGAAGTATTTTATGAATGACCTGCAAAGATAGTATGAGGGGATATGAAGACAATATGTTGTTGTAGTTTTTCACTTATTGATGTAATGTAAACTTTATGAATATATCTAGTGTTTTCATGGCTACTAAACTAATCGGTCTTTCGAGACTTGATCTTTCTTGTGATCATGCCAAAGTTATGTAATAAGGCACCCACTCTTGGTATCTAGGATCGGGGAGTTACAGTTGGTATCAGATGAATTTTAGTACAAACCTTGGAGCTATATTTAGATAAACTCTGATTAGAGCACGTAGATATAAGATGAACTTTGAGGATTAGTATAGAAGAACTTCCTAGAATTTTGGTATTGTAGATATTCTGTGAGTTTTCCAAGCAATACATCCCTGTCTGGATACGAGCAGGTAGAGGCGGCTCTGGTACAGATGTACCTAGGGGTAAAACCCGAAAAAAAACACTTTGAGCTAGACTCGAACGAGAACTGGTGCACGACAACGAGCCTTGCTGCACTCTTGGTTACGACACTCCCGAGGGATATGCTTAGGATAATTTACATTTTCTTTACAAACCTATTTGAAGTATTATATATATAAGATGAGATTAAATGACCTTGGTTAATCCTAATGAGTTTCAAATTGAGAATTTGGTGACCTGATAATCTATAAATTATTTTATGACTACTATTACTCACACAATGATTTCTGGTTTTAGTCAATGGCTGGATTCCAAGGAAGTCATAGTGACTTTGAGAATGATGTACAAGGTGGGAACGGGGGTGGAAATGAGCAACAAAATGGAATGTCGATAGGCGTAAAAGATATCGTCTTTATGCCAAATCAATTTTCCAAAAATATGATCAACAATATATATATTAACCAATTCCCAGACTCAACAAAGAAGAGAAATGTGATGAATGATAAGAGCTCCAGCAGTGGAGTCCATGGAGAAAGGAATTCTCAATTTCCATCATGTAGGAAGTGTGGAAGGAGACAACCAGGAAAGTGTCTCAATGGGACAAAGAAATGCTTTAAGTGCAGGAAGGAAGGACATAAAGTGAATAATTGCCTAAGAAAAATGAAGAGTACTATGGAAGAAGATAAAAATGTTCCCAATAATCCATTTACAGTCATTTTCCGTAAATGTAGGTGACCTGGCCATTACCCGAGTGATTGCCCTATTCAATCAGATATTTTCGTGGTCAAAGAAGAAGCTATGTGGAAATAAATGGTTGGAGAAATTCTTAAAAAGTATTAGTGCTCCTTGTTGATGGGTTTACTTTGGAAAAATTTTCTCTTGTATTTTTAACCCTACAGTTTTCCATGTGAAAATGATATTTGAGGAAGAATTATCTTTTCTCTTGTGGATATAGTTATAAATAACCATTTGGTTTTATATAATCGTTGGGTTTGAGGCAATTATAAGTTATTATAATTTGGGATGAAAATGCAAGGTATGAGATAAGATTTGTGGTTAAGTTATGTTATGGTTATTTTGAGTAATTTATCTCATTTTGGTAATGTTATAAAATATAGTTTTTGAAAAAGGACAACACGCATACCGTGTGACAACCCGTCGCGTCGGACAAAGCTATGGGAATCGAACCCACAACCAAAGTGTGATTGGGATTTATTTCCTACCACTTGACTACGTGAAGTCCCTGGTTTGTGTGACTATTATTTTTAGTTAAATGATTTTATTGATCAATAATAATTTGATTTGGGATCTTATGTATTATCAAATGAATACCCTTAGTATAGGAAAATGATTTGGTGATTAAGTGATAAATGTTATTTTGTAAGTTGTTCGCTTTATTGTGAACACTATATGCCCAAGGAAAATAGAATAGTATGGGATTTCATTTGAGGAGTAATGGTGGATTTTTATCTATGTTTTTATTGTGGATTTATAGTGATTTGGGTTATTTATGGAAATGATTAGGTTAATTACTTTTAAGTATGTGACCTTAAGAGTAATTAATGTAATTTGGAGATACAATTTAACATGGAAGACTACATTCTTATAAGTTTTAGGTTTCAATATTACTTTGGATTATATTGTAGGATTTTAAGGACAATTTATTATTGAATGGTATTTATTTAACATTGGGGTATTGATGGTTTAATTTTAGAAATTATGATTAGTGTTTTTTTCTGTAATGGAATATCCATTTTGGGGATCATCAGATATTATACTAACCATTTTGGTTTGGATTAATCTCTAAAGACAAGGTAAATATATAGTTTATCCTATGTGGATCATGTATTTAAATAGAAGTTTATTCTAGCTCTTCCATTGTGACCTAGTCTCCTTGAATACTCATTTTTCAAAAAAAATGAGTTAGTGGTAAAAATTTATTAAAGAATGAAACTCTACTTAAAAAGTAAGTATATCTCTTTATGTTATTATTCAATATCATAAATTAATTCCTCGTCCTTATTTAATGTAACTTAAAACAAAAAATGTTGTCTGTTTACTTTTCTTACTGGGAGACTAATGACTGTTTTTCCCAACACAAGTTTGTGATTTTCTTATTGTTAACTTTCTCCTGATCATGTTTTCTATCCTTCTCCTTCAGAACTTAACTCTTATTTTATCGTCTATATCCATGTTTTATTACATGGAATCCTATTATGGGTTATCTTGGGTGACCTTTATACCTCTCTTCCTTTTTTTTAAAGTGATAGTTTTATTGACTCTTTTTCCGATGTGGGACTTTCCATTATATTCTCAAGCCCAATTTTTAAAAAAATTTGAGGACTCTATTTATTGAAGGAGGGGAGAATGTAACACCCCAAGCTTCCTTGGTACGTTTCCCTTTGAATAATGTAATGGCGTGCATTGTACGCAACTTTGAGATTCTAACACATCACAACCAATCAAACTAGCCGTTATGAATAGTAATACCTACTTTTTGAAATTTTATAAATTATATCTTTCGAAATGGAATTAATTTTTGGATTCGTAATATCGAATATAGCTTAGGCCTAATTTTTGGTATTTTTCTAAAAAACTTCATTTTTTGATGAATAATGAAACCACTAAGTGGTAGTTAAAAAACGGAAATTTTCATAAAAATTAATTTTACCGCTTCTTTGAGTGTAATTTAAAAAATTCAAGAGACACGGTTAATATCAAGGAGTAAAATGTGGTTCAATGAGATGAAAATAATTTTTGGTGAATAGTGACTTTTTACTTTTATTTACCACGGTTAAAAGTAAATAGGGAAATTAAGGGTAAAAATGATATTAATATTACCCTAACACATGTTCTAATTCTATTGGACAAGATTATCTTGACCAAAAACAACCTTAGGAGTAAAATATTATCATTTAGGTCCACTTGTATTAGATTAGGACATTTATTATTATTTAATTCAAAGAAGAGTTAAAAGAGTCAAAATCAAAGTTTATTTACTAAAATATTTTTAATATAGGGTTAAACATAAGATATATTCGATTATAAATATTAATTAGAAATATAAAAATATTTAATACATAATGATATTTTATTTATAATTTTTAGACATTAAATAATTTAATTTATTTATGACACAATGATGATGCAGTAATTACTATAAAAGTGAAAAATTAAAATAATTAATATTATAAATATCAAAATAAATGTAATTTTAGACTTTTTATGAATTACACTAATTTTCTAGGTTAATATGACATATTATTATTGATTATATAAATTGTGTTCGAAGTAATAATTATGTTATAAATTTATCAAAAACAAAATACCCAATAGTGTCAAAATTGAAATAAAATAGTTATTAAAACAAATATTATATTATTAGTTTATATTAAATTTCTAAAAATCTAAGTTTCGGGAAAGAGTCTTATATCATGATAGGTGTATCATTAATGTACCACTTGGGGGTCCCTAGGATTTATATAGTCTTTTTATTAACCATATAATAGAAAAATACAAAGAGACATTGTAAAAGTGAAACTAATTAACTAAGAGTTAATACTTAAAGATAAGGATAATATAATGACCAAAACCTATCTAAATTCTATTTTTTGAGTGGTTTTCGACCCATCCCCACCTTAACCTTTAAATAATACACTTTGGATCCATTAGAAACCAAATATAAATTTATTATAAAACAATATTTTTAGCTTTTCCAAAGGTGCCCCTCACCCCTCTTATAAAAGGGCACTCCCCCTTATCACTAATTCACACATTCAAAGCCTTTTGTCTCGGCAAAACCCTACCCAAATACTCTCTCAACTTCCCTCAATACAACCTAGAGGCCTTAGTTTCATCATAAAGCCAACCTATTGAGCCCTTTTGATCAAATAAAAAGGAAGAACCCGAAGAAGAGGTAATGTTTTCACTACCCTCTTTCAAGTTCCTTACTTCTTCAACTTCTTATTTATTTTTTATTTCTATTCTAAAATAATAACTCCATTATCTTCTATATAATGTGATGTTATTATAAATATGGTACAACAATATTCAGTATTCTATTCATCCTTTGAATGGCATGTCACCATACGTGTGTACGTACGGCTTACCGTCTCCACGTCGTGGTGTAATTGTCATTCAATAAATTATTATTTGGATGGGTATAATAATGACGTTTAATTCATGTAAATAATAAATATAACATGATAATTATTCTGTATATATTATATACCATCCAAATATATATTATTTTAACATCAAAAGAATGATATTGTCGCTCATGTGTACGTACGGACTACCGTCTCCACGAACGTGATGAGATTCATTCTCCATCGTATACATTCAAGTATAATTCTCATTTTATGATTAAAAATAATGTTTTAGGACTTTATATAATTATGGATATGAATAAGATACAACCTATCCATAAAAAACATGGCTTACGTAAAAAAGAATATAAAGGAAAACGAGTAAGTTAACACCAGAAATGACGATAATACTAAGATATTATTAACAAATCAATGTTAAAAGATCATATATGATATCATATTAATGTAAATGATTATTTTATAATTAAATAACAATTATTTCACCATTATAAAGGAGGTTAATTTAACTTCGACCAAGGAAAAAGTACAAAGTAAGGGGTTTCTTATCTCACTCTTAATTTCGTGAGAATTCCATTGTTCACCACTTATTTATTGCATGTGGTGTATGTGTATTGCCCATGATTGTATTCGTTGTGTAATATACTTTAATTTATGGGTATTAACATCATCATTGTATGATCCTTCTTTCATGGTTGTATGTTTCTTAAGTTACTGAATCGATAAGGGAATTTGAAATTTCAATTTGCACTCATTCGGCTTTAGGCATACTTCATTGATTATTTTACTCCAATATTATGTGTGGAATCACTATTGATTTGATTATGTCATAATTTCCACTCCCCTTTCTGTGGATATAATTTTTATACACATAATCACTCCATTGATAAATTCTCAAGTCATTGGTATGAACTTCATAAGAGTAATTTTAACTCAATCTCCATTTGTTGAGTTAAATATCCTATTCATTGGTGTTGTTTTTACAAGAATATGTGTGAATGTCATCTGATTGATTTACAATAAATATCCAATCATATTTAGTGTATTTATATTTTTCATTTGTAATTATGTCGTTAATTTATCCTTAAACTAAGGATATGGTCTTTATAAAATAATTCATCTCAATTTACATTCCATTGAGACTTCTTTGTTGTTATACACCAAATAACTTTTATATGGTGTATATAATGTACTTTGACATAGTATATCATGAATCCCTTTATTATCATGATATTATAAAGTTTTTATTACCTCAATTATTTTTATTCAAGTGTCTCTCTTTTGGTTAGAAACTCTAACTAAAATACATTTTTAAGTGTTTTAAAAATTTATTCTTCTAAATATTTCTCATTAATGTCCATGTTTTAAAAATGGTTTTAAGAATTTATTTATATGGACATTAAAGTTTTAAAATTAAAATTACTTTTAAATTTTCCAAATTGGTATGAGACACTTTGATTCCAAAATCTATTTTTAAATGGCTTCTTGACAAATGGTGTGACTTTTAAATGATTTCAAGAAAAAGGGGGATATTTCTCTCTAATAGTTTTGACGATTATTTTCATCTATGTCAATATCCTTCATTATTCTTGATTGAGATTAATCTGATACAATAAAATCTTTAATATTGTACCGAATGTGTTATGTTTTACTGTGGATGTGCTATTTTTATACCATCCATGGTTTTTTTGATTATGTATTGACATTTTGTATGCTAGTTTAATACAAATGTTTATGTCATATTTCAAACTTTTCATATGAGGAATGCATTGGACTTAGTAAGTGACTAGTGGAGCCCGCTATAGCTTCTCAATGCATCGGTAGGTCTCATGAGACAAACTAGTGTCTTGGCACAAGGCCTTGGAAAAATATTATTTGTAGTCTTGGCACGAGGCCTTGGCTACATGGTTATGATAGTCTGGCATTATGTATTCCATCATTATGAAAGTGGTTATTAATATTTTCATGTGATTATTCGACTAGTAGAATATCCATGTGAATAAGTAAATGGAATTATTTCATTTTAACCTTGCCATATTATTCTGGAGTTCATGTTTAAAAGGATTTTGTTTTAGTTATACATTGCCTTAATTTTTTGTGTTTATTTATGAAAGTTTCCACTATATTGTTATCCTTACTGAGCATCTGAGCTCACCCCTTTCAATGTTTTATTTATCCCAGGATGTGAAGAAGTATTTTATGAATGAACTACAGGGATAGTATGAGGGGATATGAAGACAATGTGTTGTTGTAGTTTTTCACTTATTGATGTAATGTAAACATTATGAATATATCTAGTGTTTCCAAGGCTACTAAACTAATCGGTCTTTTGAGACTTGATCTTTCTTGTTATCATGCTAAAGTTATGTAATAATGCACCGAATCTGGGTATCTAGGGTCGGGGTGTTATATAAAATAAGATGAATCATTTATTAACATAAAAATATGGAATTAAACATAAATCTAACTGTATTATAGGGACTAATAAATGATTTTTGTATGGAAAGGAATGTAATATGGAAATAAATTGTTCTATGAAATAGAGGAATTTAATTAATGATGTGAATTGATAAAAATTCCAATATAATTACACACCCAAAATCAGGTGTTTTAGATGTAAGGAGTATGATAATTATTGAAATATGGTTAGAAAAATGAATTTAATGATGATGGTCAACATGATAAATAGCATAATCAGAGAGAAAAAGTGAAATATGATGAGATAAAAATTAAAATGGGGTAAAATAATGATGTTACACCAGGTACTCTATCCATCAATTCAAGAACTACAAATTTATTCTTTTATTATGGTTCTACTGGAACTTTTAAATCTAATGAATACGCTAAGGGTATTAATATTACACCCCAAGAATTAGATTTTTTATTAGTTTTGAAAACCCACAATGTTAAGATAACCTCGCCCCAAGTCTATTATCCATATCCAATAAATGTTTTTGGATGTTTACTTCATCAAAATCGTGTTATTCTTTCTCGAGTATAATTTGATGTTATCATTAGAATGGATTGGTTTTCTCTACTTAAATCCAAATTAAATTTACATGGAATGGAAGTGATTTTATATATTCCACGACAACATATGATCATATAACAGTATGATTATCTATATAATTTCATTATAGAAATTACAAAAAATTTATGTGTCTTGATTCTAATTCAATAGGGTTATATATATCATTTAATTATGATGAAAATCAACAAGAATAAAACTATTATTGTCTTAAATTGTGTTTGTCTATTTTAGTGACAGTTTCATAGTATTCCCTCAAAATGTGAAGTTGGACTCTAAAAATAAATCATACCTAGTTATACACAAATTTCAATGACTCCCCATTGAATTACACAGATTTGTTTATAGGATTTCAGGAAGAAACACAATTAGAAACATGAAATTGATTTAATTTATCCATTTTCATCACCTCGAATTGCAATGAATCCTATTATTATGAATAATAAGGGATAAATGAGACTCCACATTGATTATAAAGAACTTAACATGATCAAACTAAAAAAATTATCCACTAACTTATATGGATTATCTGTTTGATGAATTTAATAGATCTCAATAATATTCCACAATTGATCTTCTTTATATATATCAGTAATTTATGGTCTTGAATGATCGTATACCTGAGAAAACCTTTTCTACAATGTATGTACACTACAAATTTTTAGTAATATAAATTTTTATAAAAAATGTACCCACTATACACATAAATTGTATATTGAAAAAATATTTTCAAACATAGATATTACATATTTTCATATGAATATTTAATACATGTCAAAAATAAAATCCCAATGAAAATATGTGTTTGGGGTCTTTGGAGACTAGTTACATAGTTTTTCGATTCCATGAATGTTCTTAAAAATCAACCATAATGATAATCTCTTTTATTAATCTTCATAGATATACACTAATTAAAACCCATATTTATGATAATGGTAATGATAATAAAATAAAAGGTGAGAGAAAAATCATATTAAGGGTATGAGACAAATATATCAATAATCAATTAAATATAACATGAGCATAAGGGTATGATAATATGAGATTAACATGTGAAAACCATACCCATGAAAACATAGATCATAATCCTCAGACATGGAATAATGATTGAATGTTCATAAAACATGAATAATTATGGAAACGAATGAATATAATCCATGATATAATATCTTAGGCATATGAATGTAGAAAAACATAATATTATAAAATTGTGAACATTTATAAATAAAAAGAATTTAAATTTTTTTAATAAGGATTGTAAATCACTCCATTTCCTAAACTAATGGATATTATAGCTTGCTTGATGTATAATATTATGGACTTGAAAACTTTTTCTAGGCATGAAATTGTAATCCAAAAATTATGTTAACAAATAAAATATTTTCCTCAAGGGTTATCAATTAATTAGAGAGATATCAAATTCTCACACATCTGATGCATACAATTTTACAACCCTCCAATGGTTTAAAATGTGACCCACCATCCGTGGTTTTTATCATAACCTCACATCCATTGTTATAACATAATCACCCTCATTTTTATTTAATATAATTTCCCATACTTAGTTATAATGTAACCACTGTCATTTTTTCTAATAGAGAAAACCAATACCTAATTTAAACAATACATATGTCTTGCACAAGATTATAAAAAATCAATCATATCATCTCACCATGACTTGTGCAAGGTACATATGTTTCATAATAATTTAATCAATTCTTTGTAGAATACCCCTTGACAATAAATTAGTTTCAAAAACATATCATCATAAATATTATAAAACATATTAGAAAAAGTATGATGATGATACCATTGGATCATATATACATTAAAACATAAGTAACACCAATGGTTTTTGTTTTTGAATAATATAAATTCTATAAAAATACAAATAAAACCCCTTATAGAAAAATACCCTCCCCATTTTGAAATCACATCCTTAGAATTTAAAAAATTTCAAAATACTAACGTAATATTTTATTTTAATATTAACATGGAATCTTAAGATGGAATATGTAAATAATTTATCGATGATGGTGTCTAGAAATACCTTTTATACTATAAATGTTATAACAAGGATCACTTCCACATTTTAAGTAAAAATAAAATGCACATCATTTTAAAAAATTCATAGAATTTTTAATTAAAATATTATAATAAAAGAAAGATAATTAAAAAAATTCTAGTAACCAATTTTTGGATAATATTATAAAATTATTTGATACATTTTTAGAAGACCTAGAAAATATATTAGAAATGACTCTCAAACATTGAGAGAAATAAATTAATTTTTCATTAAAATAATAGTTTGGGATCATGGATACATAATGAGAGGTAAAATGATAGAATAAAATACAATTTAATGAAATATGAATATTATAATAGTTTTATAGTTTTATAAAAGTTAGATCATAAAATTTTAAAACTGGAAGTGTAATCCTAAACCTTTTCAATAAATATTGATTTTATATCACAAAAGTATTACCATTTGGGAAATCGTTGAATCATAAGAAACATGAATGAAATAACCCTATACATATATGTATATACTAAATTTATAATAATAATTATCATAATAAACATTAGTGGGTTGTAAATTCACCACACAATATAAATTATTGGTGTACATAGCATTTTTCCCCAAGATATAAAAGTTGGGGACAATCCCTTACAATTAAACTTTACTTTTTTAGTCCACATTCAAACCTACATTAAAAGAATATTATATTACTATTAATATATTATTCAACTATAATCATATATATTACACCATATTTTATTTACATATGTCTTTTTATTACCTTTTTATTTATATTTCATTGCTAAAATCACTGTTACATATAAATACAGTTTATAAAAAAACATATAATAACTCAGTATATTTTAGATAGTATTGTTATTGTAATGTAGTTTCAATACATTTGTAAACACAATAAGATAAGAAGTTAAAATTAATTTCTAAGAGAAGAAAATCACTTCCACTAAGAAGAGCCACTAATGGATCTCTTATTAAGGACCACATTGTTAGTGTCATGGGATAACAGGAAGAACTCGAAGATGTAATATGACGTTTCAGAGGGATTTGGTTTTTTGATATTTGTATAAAACTATAACAAAACATGTTCATAATGATGGAGGATTATCCCATTTATAATTTATATTGAGTGAAATTATTGTAAATACCCAAAACTATTAAATAATAGAAAGTCACTCGCTTCCCATGTGTCACAAAAAATTTTAAAGAATTTGTTTCATGGAATATATTTCCATTAAAACATCAACATAAAAAAGAACAATTTTTTAAACATGTTGTTACTTCTCTTCAATGTTTACTTACATTTAGATTTTTAGTTTTCATTATGGTAGCCTGTTTTTTTTATTTCATAACAATATTTATCCTCTAAGAATAAATTTATATGTTTCATAGTTGATAATTTTAACCCATTGAATATAAATAGTAAAAAAATAATCAAATAAATTTGAATTAAGTTTGGATATTTAATTTAAAACATCCATATGAAATGCAGAAAACAATAAAAAAATATTAACCACATTAATTAATTTCTATGGTTTTAAAATTTATTATGTCCAAAATATATACTACACATACTAACTAATATTAATTATCATTAATATAAATTTTTAATCCATTTTTTGAAAAAATTAATTTTCATAAGTCGTAGTATTTAATTTTAATATTAAACCTCGAGGCGTTATGAAAATACATTTGTCCAATATTGATAGTTTTCTTATGTACAAAATGTTTTTATGTCAAATATTATAATTAAATTTATTAAATTAAATAATTGGATTAATAGTAGTATTTTAAAACCAATTTTATGTTTAAAAGAATAAAAAATGTAATTTTTCAATCCTTTCAAGGAAATGGCAGTTTTTATTGAAACACAATATTTTTACTTTTCATCAGAAAATAATTTTTCCTCAAATTCTCAAAAATAAAATCATATATAATTTTAAAATTTTTATTAAAAAATTGGAAAACATCTGAAATAAATTTTAAAAATTTATTAAACAAAAATTAAATCATAAGGACACAAAGTATGAGAAAACCACATTTCAAAAGAAAAAAATCAGTATAAAAAATATTTATATTATCCAATTAATTGAAAAAATATTAGAGTATTTATAGAAACATTTATTTAATTTAAAATATATAAATATCATTAAAATAATTCACCAATATTTAATAATTTAATTTATAAAATAAAAAACACATTGAATTCATAAAATAATTATTCCTAAAAATATTTCATTTACTAAGAAATGATATTTATTTTCATTTATATGAAAATGTATACAAGTAAATATTATTCCAATCATTTATAAAAAAATATTAGATAATTTGGTTATTTATTTTTTACTGATATTTATAATTTCTATATTATATGTGTAAAATTAAATAATAATTTATTAATATTATATCGTGCTTTATTTATGCACATTGTTCTGTGTAATGTAATATATCAAATAAATTTAATTTCTTAAAATAAATAATTCATTAAATACGTAAGGGTTATATTCTAACCAACCATAAATTTCCAACTTTCAATTTAATATTCTTCTTTGTAATCATGATTTTAACATAGGAAATTCCCATTGTGAAAGAATCATATCGTAAAAAAAATTTCCAAATCATTTTCTTGAAAATATAGAATGGTAAATATTATAGAAGTCCAAAATTAAAAAAAAATTGGGTTCCAAAAAAGAAAACACTATTAGAATATAAAAAATATAGACATCTAACTGAATAGTAATGTATAAGGATTAATATAGATTGATCGAGAACATGGACATAATAAATTTAATCACAAAAAAACAATTAATGAGCTAAAAGACCATTCAAAATAAAATATGAAATATATATGACATCATTTTTAACTAAATATACCTTTCATATTGATGAGGTAATTCATAAATATCAATATAGAGAACATGAAAAAATATACTAACAAAATTTTATTCCATTTAATAATCACAATATAATCCTTTCATTGTGTTCAATATATTTATACTTCATATATTAATCCAACTAATTAATGTGAATTATTAATGCCTAAAGACTTAATGGATCACACGATCCATAAAATAATGACAATTTATTCCATCTATCTCTATTTTTCATAAAAATGAAAATTGTATTTCACATGTTATCCTTTATGAATTTATAATCTTCTGATAAATTAATAAAGTAAAATCTAGATCCTTATCCAATGATTAACTAAAACCATAAAATTTCCATCACGAAACATTCAAAATTCAATACTGTTATAAAATAACAATAAATTTCCAAAATTAACTTAACATTAATCCACTAAATATCATAAATTAACTCCCAATTATCGAATAAAAAATATGTGATAACCATGGTTATATAATCTCATGAAATGTGTTAATTACCAAAATTACAAAAAAAATACTGATTACATACATCCTTTATCATTCATAATAGTAAACTACATAATATTTAGTATATTCCATAAATCAAAAAATTGTGTAATTTTCATCACTGATAACATAAACCAATTATTCATTAAATAATTAATTAGATAAATGATCATAAATACTTTCTAATTTACTTTTTTCATATAAATCATTTATTTTTTCCAACCAAACACAATAATCTCAACATACAAAACAATTCTATTTTCTCATTCCCATTATCATGTGTATTCCACAAAATCTATCATTTCTGTTAATTCACGTTTCTAGGTAATTAGTAGCATTAAATATTTTCTTATAATATATTAATTAAGAATTCATTTTGAATAAAAACTATATACTTCATGATTTATATAAGATAATTCAAAAGTTACAATAATTAAACACTTCAATCACATTAATTTATTCTTAAACCATTAACTATATTTCTTCATTTTATTCATTAATTTATATTTCCATTAATATTTTATTTTTAATCTATTCTTCCACAAGAGAAAGATCGTTAATCTTACAACCATGTGGATCCAGTTGTTGAGATTTCCCTTGAGGACATCGATATACATAACACCTAAAATTTAAATATTTAAAACATTTGAACAATGATAATGCCTTATGGAAAACATTATTCTCATCCATTTTGTTAACTGAACTATTATTTTTTTTCATAGGAAATAACTAGATTTATTCCCTTATTATCTATAAAGAAAACCTCTTCTCGCTGTTTTGATACATTACATTGAGTTATTATTCCCAAATTCTAAACAAATAAGAAACAAAATATTCTGTCTTTTTTGGTATATACTAACCATGATCATAGTGAACATTGTCCTTCTTATATTTGCTGAGTTTGATAATTAATTATGGTAAATTCTCTTAATCATATATCTTGATAATTTTTTTTGAATAATCTCAATATCCTTTACTTTTGTAATAATTCCATTTTGTTCATAACTAATGAATTGTTATCATATTAAACATTAACATAGTTCTATCTGGTTCCCTCCATTGGATAAAACCAAAGAGATTAGTTCAAAAAATATATTCATAAGGGGAAACAACAGAATCATTAAAAATTATTTTTATTATGTTAAAATAATAACACCATATTTACAATCTAATAAACATTAGGGTCATCAAAGTCCTTACATGGTCATATTCTATTCAAATCATTTATAATGGTTCATAATTAAAATGTGTACTAACCATTTAATATCCCCCTAGGTGTCAAACCAAGTGTTTATACATGTCCATTTTAAAAAAATAGTTCATGATCGAGTCAAATATCAATACACCATTTCTTGATTTATTAGTCATATATCCAACTATTAATGAACCACAACAACTTTTATTATGTTAATAGGGCATTAATTACAGGATAAATTACATAACCCCTTTATAAAAAAAATTATAAAGATATATTATATTTAAAAATTTCCATACGTTATTCAACCATTTTTTCTAATACAAATATCAAAATATTTTCTAATAAAATCAATCATTCCATATATAGTGACCTTTTATTTTCATACATAGATATTATATCTTTTAACAGAATATTAAATATCGTTCATAAATAAAAGCCCACTGAACATATAGGTTTTGTATCTTTAGATACTAAATAGAAAATATTCTTATTCGATGAAGGATATTCAACATATTCTAAAAATATCTACTCATTTAGTACTATTTAGAGACATTCCATAATTAAAATATTTTTTCATGAAGTAGGAAAATTAATATAAAGAAATGGTGAATTCATATTTTCATTACGTGTTGTGGAGGGTGAAATAAATTATCACATAAACATAACCTAATCATAAAGGTATGAGAACGTAAGATTAACATTTGAAATCCTGAACCTACATAACATAAATCATAATCTAGAGTTGTGGCATAAACTAGGCAGTTCCTGAAACATAAATCACACATGAAATCAACGAACATAAGCTATGAGAACATATCATAGGAATATGACTTCTGAAAATAAAGAAGAAAATGACATTCTGAAATTGTCAAAATAGAAACCACTTCACTCATTAAGTTATGGACATTTAATCAATCCCACAAATATATTTTTTTGACATGAAATCTAGGTCCCCATGTTATCTTATGGATAGAAATAATATGTCTATTTAGGAAATTGTGAAAATGAAATATAATTCATGAATAAAAAACTTAACTCATGATTTGTCCATTTTAAAGACTAAATAGAGGATACATAATGTGATAACACATCATTGGTTTATTACGTAACAACTCTTCGTTGGTTTATAACATAACCACTAATCCATGGTTTATAACATAACCACCCATCATTGGAATTAACATAACCATCATACATTTTTAATAATGTGGCCACCTTCCCATTGTTATGACACGAACAATATACATGGTTAATAATAGAACCTCCCATCACATAATGAAAACCATAAATATGTGTTTCACAAGATAATGAACATTTTTTCATATCATTATGTAATAACCTGTTCAAGGGAAAAATGATTTATAAAAATTTCATCAATTCCTCATAGAATATCCCTTAGTAATAAATCATTTTTTGTGAAGATTCTTAATAATAATAATAAATAATATATTTGAAGAAAAATATTGGTACCATTTGATCTTATATCATGTAAAACATAAGCAACATTAAATATTGATGTATTTTATGAATATAAATTTCATAAAGAGGTCATTAAATCATTCATAAGAAAATATCATTTCCATTTTTAAATTTCTTCCATAAAATATGAAAATTTACTAAATGATTACTAAAAAATATCATTGAAAATAAAATTTGAAACTTATAATATTTATATCATTTATTAGTCAAGATGGTTGAAAATATTTACTCCATTTTATAGGTTAAAACATACTATCCATTCATATTATTTTTATAAAAATATAAATAAAATAATTTTAGAAAATCGCATGTTCTTACAATTTATATATATTATAGAAATATAAAACATTTGTAAAAAAGAAATTATTAAATAATTATTTAATAATAACATTTTTATTTAAAACATTTTTACAAACCATCAACATGGATGAGAATTTATTTTCAATGGAAGATAGACATAAAATCATTCTTTTCATTTTATTATTATTTTGGGTACATGTGTATGTAATGGGATTTGAAATTGAATGATAACATTTAATTTCATGAAATATCTAGTTGACAATAATATTAATTAGATTCATTTGAGATATATCATAAGATTTCATATTTGGTAGAAAAATCATAAAACATCATGAAAACGATGAGATTTTATAAAAACTAGACCATTTTTGTATCTTTTTAATCTTAAGAATCATTAAATTAAGATCCCTTTATCGATATTTATATCTTACAATTTTTAGGATAATTATCATAAAATACATTCATGTGGACTATATTCACCACACAATTAAAATGTGTGTTTTATATGACATGTGTGACATAGAAATAAAAATTAAATAAATATTCACTGACACAAGGGTCAACATTCTTCATTAATATTCAAACATCCTATTTAATTAATATAAATTCAATATAAATGTATTCCCTAACCAAATTCACAAATATCATAATACATGTTATTTAGTTATGATCATTTATTATCTATTATTTTTTAATTATTTTTTATATTCATTATTTGAGGTTATCAATGCTTGTATTTCGTGTATATTTGGGTTTTGATGTTTTTTCAATATCCATAGATTCAGTGTAAAAAATAAATACAATTACAATCATGATAAAATTTCATATACATTAATTATTTGCACATTTATAATCCCCAATTATGGTTTGAGATTTAAAAACATATTATATCATTCATATAGATGGTATGCCGTACCTACGTATGAACATAGGGTGTATATTTTTAACAAATAGATAGAAAAAATTAAAATAATATGAAACCATTAAAAAATAATTATCATAACACTTATATAATATTCATTCTAAAAATTCATCCTTATTACCATCAATGTAAAATGGAAGTGAAAAACACATTTCGTTATTTCATAAGGCGTTAGTCCTACCTACACAAAAGGGAAATTACCATTATCCAATAATTTGGAATGTAAGAAGTTTGATGATATATTATAATTAAATATGTTTTTAAGTAATAAATATCACTTATAATCTTTAAATCCATCATTATATCAACTGATGATATGTGTTTATGAAAAAATAACTACAATGATTCGCAAGGAGGTAGTTTGTCGTACACACGATCAAATGTATCATTTCTTAGTTGATGAAAAATGAGACATCTATAGGCTCTTCACTATTAATAAAAATATATCCGTATATTTTAGATTCTTTTTAAATTATACTGTAAATATAAATTAAATATTGAAGGTGGTATGATAAGAAGAAAAAATAATGAGTTTAGTGAATACAATTACATCACTTTGAAGTACCTCTTTTTGATCTCTTATTGAGGAAATGAAGGATTTTATTTTTGGAACAAAAAGTTTCTCTATAATGTGTATAATTCTTTTGGGAAGATATTATTTTTGGTTTTTGGAATATATTTTGAATAATAAGAGTGATGATGTAAGGATAGAATGTTCCCTTTTAAACTTTTTTTGGAGTGCCAATTTTTTTAAAACCCAAACCCATTCTATAAATTGAAGTCTCCATCAATCCGTGTGGCTCTAATATTAATAAATAATTGAATTAAGTGATTATATGGCTGATAATCACCTCCAAATAAAAATAATAACATGTTGTAAAGTTATTTTTTTAACCTATATGTTTTCATAACCTTACCATTATAATATTCAACATAGTTAATATATTTTATATATTTACATAGTTTATTTTTTCATCAAGAATAAATACTAAAATATACCTCTTATAAAATTTTTATCTAATATTTCTATATTTGAAATCTAATTCATCCGAAAAAATTCCACTATGAATGGATAATTAATTTTAACAAAGGTTTATGTAACTCACAAAACCTCATTTTAGGTTTAACTTTGATAATATGTTTCATTTTTTTTACTTTTAACTACGAAAAAATTAGATTGTCCTTATTGAATAGTATTAGATATTTAGATTCCAAATATGGAATCCACATTTTCAAATTAAATGAAATAAAGTTATAAGGCCCCGACCATAAATATTAATTAATCTCGAGATATGTCTTTAATTTGACTTTAATTCACTTTGAGTATCTTTTCAAGATTATAGATTTAGAGAATTCGTTCATAAATTATACATAGAAACATAAATATTACAAGTAGAAACTTCTACACAGTATCGATTTTTTCCATAAAAAAAACTATTTAAAAGAATCATGGTATCATTTCATTTTTTAATAGCATAACTTTTCCTTGATCCCATCCAAGAAACTATAATTTCTTATGTCTTATGAAAAATATTTCCAAACAAGGGGTGAGATTGAAAAGCTCGATAAGGGATTCACAAAGAATTAAAATTTTTATTCTTGGGACAACATGAAAAAACATGAATTCTTTATCATAAAGTTATACTTTTCACCTTTAATAAGTAGTAAATAATATTTATTGAATATATGTTAATTGCATACCATTTTTATAACCAAAATATTACCACATATCCCATAGAAATCTATATAAAACATATAATGGTAATATTTGACATTAACATACTTAAATGGACTAACAATACAATCGACCTCAACAAAAATTACTAAATAGAATAGCCATATAGTAGACTTCCATAGAAAATACATTAGAGGTTTTAATGTAACCACCCATTCTCGGTTTATCATGGAACCACTCATCATTTGGATTATCACATAACCACCATTAATTGGTTTATCATGAATTCACCTGTTAAATGTCCATGTATTATTATATAATCATAACACAGATAAAATTTCAATGATATACTTTTAATAAATAATATTTCTTTTTCAATCATAATAAATAATTTCAAGATATTGAAATATTCAACCCATTTCAGAAATATTTTTCAATACCAAAACACCCAAAAATTGAATAAAATATTTCTTTCCCTTTTAAAACATTACATCCTATATAGGAAGCCAAATATCAAATAGCATTTACGGCATCAGAGATGTCATTATCGCCGCATATATTAAAAACATTCCATTTTTTGTTTAGTAATATACTTCATTGAAAAAATTCCCTTTGAATGGAATTAAAATTCAAAGGGGTTTATTATCCACCGTGTAAAAGAATAAGGTGTATATTATCAAAATAAGCCTCAATGAAAGTAGATTGAGACGATGTCCCTTAATTTGAGTCTGGCTTGTCTCATTCATTCTTTATATTAATAAACAATAAATTTATGTTAATTCATAATTTTTTCAAATCCTTTTTAATATTTATTGTTCATTTTATATTACATAATATCATGTTATAAAAATATCATAATTATTTATGTTCATATTGGTCATTTTTTCAATATTCGATACTTGAGTCAAAAAATAAATTTGTTTTGACATAAATTGTCCATATGATCAAAAGTAAATAATATATAGAATATTATTCATGATTTTAATATCATATCTTTCTAGTATATTTGTATTTAAAATTTCCATAATATTTTGTGGTATGAAATCAAATGAACAGTTCATGGGGATGGTAGGTCGTACGTATGCTTGAATGCTACATTCATTTCATTATCATAATAAAGGAATAAAAATAAAATGATATAAATATATATTATAATAATAGTATTATATTTATTTCATTTACATATCATATGTTTAATAAAACCATCCATTACACAATCCATATTTAGAATGAACGAGTAATGTCACATTGAGGGGGAGGAAGTCCACACTTCCTCAAACGAAATTACCATATTTACACATCATGGAATGAATAAAAGTCTTTTGTAAATAAAAATTTCAGAAAAAAGATAAAATATAAATATAATATATAGAATATATAAATACAGTTATATCAAAATTCCAACCATGATTGGTGGTAGGGGAAAATTGAACAATCATCATTTTGTGAGGCAGTAGTTCCCTGTACACAGAAACAGTAAGTTCAAATACATCAGATTGAGGTGTTTGTAAGTTTAGTATGAATCCTTATCATAAAAACATCCTAGTATATTGATTATTTTGGTGTTTTTATGTAGTAAAATAATAACAATATCATCCGTTGTGGTGAAGGAAAATAACAGAAATGAACTAGAGGGAAGACATTACTTATAAACCAGGTAACTTCTTTTGATTTGATCCAAATGGAATTCATAAATTTCTATAATTATAGGGTGAAGATTCTACAAGGAAGTTAGTGATATTGAATGATTATTTGAGTATGATTTTTATGTGACAAGTGGATTTAGTGGTGTGAGTAAGTGGGTAGATGTGGTGGCATTTTATAAGACGGAGGAGGTGCACTTTTGTATGGTCTTCAAATATTAATTTATTTTTAAATTAAATTTCCTTTAAAAATGGTCCAAAATTCATTTGAATCTAATATATGATTCTTATGTTTCAAATACTAATCACCCATTAATTTTATTACATGTTCATGTCATAAAATTAACCTTATCATTTAGTATTAACCCTTAGTTAAAAGAATTTACTATTACCACGTCTTCTTCAATTTTCACTATATATAGTTACTATAGTTACAATAAAATTATAAGGGAACAAAATTTGAATCAATAATGAAATTTTTAATATTACATAAGTTTGTTTACTGAATATTATATTGTTATTCCTTCTATATAATATAATAAAATAGTATTTTTTTAAACTCATTTACGTCAATTTTGACAGAATGTAGTAGTTGATTTTTGTTAAAGACATAAAAACATGAATACATCGAAAAAAAGGAATTAAATAGAAGATAATATGTCAGAATAATCCATAAAATACATGGATTTCATCAAAATATTCAAATTATTTTTATTCTAATATTTATAATATCTTTTATTTGATTCATTCATTAATATGGTAATCATTCCATCATCATTGTATCATAACTAATATTATTTATAAAATGTTAAAAACTTATAAATAAAATACTATGATGTAGTAAATATTTTTGGATTTATAATGAATATTTATATTGAAATAGTTAATTTATATAACTCTGTATTAATTTTTTTTGTTAAAATATACATGTTTTTGTTATATTTCACATAAAATTAAATTAATTCTTATAACATATCATTATCACACCGAAGTGGATCCATGGGGTCCCAAAACTGAACTAAATATTTCCATGGTCATACATATCTCAACTAATAGGATTTGGACATGTGTTATAATAGTTTAATATTATTATAATATTTGTTTACCCTTATTTACCAGATTTATCCTTTAACAACGGTAAATTAAATTAATTACTAAAGTTACTATTCCTAATGTCCAAAAATAAAATGTACCTATTTACAAAATTTGGACTTCATAAATCCAATTATGTAATCCATTTTTTAAAATACAATACACAAAATTGGTTTAAATTAATTTAAAATTAATTTTTGTTCTCAAAATCGGAATGCAGGTTTTTAAGATGTATTAACTATGAAGAGATTGACATGTGTTTTTATCCAATTTCAATGGGAACTTACATCCAAATACACAAATTGGATTAAATTATCCAATATTAATCCAATTACACATTAAATAATATTAATAGAATAATATAACTCATTAAATTAATTATATGAAAATTATTTTTTGAATTAAAATGCAGTTTTTCTACTGTTCATTAAAATATGAATTCCATCAGAAAAATACCCAAATTTCAACCGAAGTAAATTTTGATATTATTTTCTATAAAATAATTTTATTTTTTCAAATATAACTTATAAAAGTTATAAAAATGATATTTAAAAATTTATCCCCTTCAAAAGGCTGTAAAACAACCATTTAAAAATATTAGTGTTTTTATGCTTAAAATTGGATTGAATCTCATTTTATGTCTCTAATTTTTTAGGATAAATATAAAATGATTTTAAAAAAATGTATAATTATTTTTTTTGTTATTTTCATCACTACCAATAAAACTCTAGGCACCAACTATAATTTAAAATAATAATATTATTATTGTGTTATTTTTTTGTGTAATTAAATGTTGTGTGGAACGTAAGATTTCAGAGAAACCTATTGTTGTGTGTCATGTAAGCAATAAAAAAAGCATAATCTTTAATGTAATGTTGACATCATCTTCCTAAAAATTAATCTAAATTAAAAACTAATATTCTATAAATAAATCTGTTACTACATCATTTCCCCCTTTTGAAAATCACATCTTAGCTACATTATTTACTTTTCAAATAAGTAGGGGTATTTGTCTCTCATATAATTTTTAGATTCCCACATTACCTCTTCATCCATATAGTTTTTCCAAAATTCCTTTTCCTGGTGAATCTATTTAATCAACAACACTTTCTCTCTATGATTAGGAATTTATATTAGATACTCCTCATTAGAAAGATTCTATTCAAACTGAACTACCTCTCGACTCAAAACATGAGATGGATCATGATTATTCTTTATCTACGTTGAAACATCAAAATCATTATGTACTTGGGATAATAATTGATGTAAATCCACTCTGTAGGAAAATTAACCAACTTTATCCAGGATTTCATAGGCACTAATTAACCTCAAACTCATTGTTTTATTCTTATCAAAATTCATCACAATTTTCCATGGAGAAACATTGATAAAAACATGATCACCTACCACAAAATAAAGATCATTCCTTCAGTTATCTACCTATATTTTAGGGAAGATCTATGTTTTCCTCATGTTCATCAAATTCTACTGATCATTTTTTGCAAATTGTTCTACCAATTCGGGTCCCATTCACTTCCTTTCAACTACATCATCCCAAAAATATAGAGTTTGACATCGTTTTCTATACAATGCTCCAAATGGATCCATATGTATACCTGAATGTAAACTATTATTAAAAGTAAAATCAACCAATAGAATATATTAATCACAAATTCCCTTTTAATCCATTGAAAAAGAATGTAGCATATCCTCTAAGGTCTGAATAGTTCTCTTTGACTTCGCATTTAATTGAGGATGAAAATCCATACTGAAATTTAATTTAGTTCCCAATGAATTTTAAAGGTCTTTAAAAGAGATAAAAGTAAACCTAAGAACATGATCAGATACAATGGAGAGGGAACTCTATGAAACCTGGCTGTCTATTTAATACAAAATTGAGAATGTTGATTTAGAGGAAAAGTATATTAAATAAGAAGAAAATGATCAGATTTTGAAAATCAATCAATAATAACCCATATTTCATTGTTACCTTCATATGTTTTTGGTAATCACACTTCGAAATCCATGAAGACATTTTACCATTTCTACTCTGGATCTAGAAAAATATTAAGCATCTATTTTGGTAACCACCAATCAACTTTAACTTGTTAGAAAATAAAATACATCATAGTAAAGTCAGAAATATCTCTGTTCATTCCATCCCAACATAAATAATCCCAATGATCTATGTACATATTTGTACTTCCAAGATAAACTGATAATGAAGAACTATAAGCTTCACATAACAACTCTTTCTTCAACTATGAATCATAAGGCACAAATAACCACAAACTAATCTACAAATTTATAAAATACTACATTCATGATATTTATAAATACAAGAGGTTCATTAGAAAACCCAAAGGACGTAACTAAAAGCTCATAATTCCCATATCACATTCATAATGATGTCATTGGAATGTCATCTTCCTTTACCATCAGTTGATGGTAATTGGACCTCAAATCAATCATCTAGAAATATTAAATTCCTTGGAGCTGAACAAATAAATCATCAATATGAGTCAAAAGATAGTAGTTCTTAATAGTGATGTTATTTAGGGATCATTAATCAATACATAGTCTAATATAAACATCTTCATTTTTTGCATATAAAACTAGAACACACCATGTTGAAGTTCTAGGTTAAATGAAACCATTATCAAGTAATTCTTGTAACTGTTTTTTCAATTCGATGAGTTCTACTTCATCCATTCAATAAGTGGGTTTAGAAATAGACATTGCATCAAGAAATAAATTAATATTAAATTTGACTTCATGATTAGGAACAATAATATGAAATTCATCACTAAAAACATCATTGGATTACTTTACTACTAAAATGTCACCAATCAAAATGGTTTCTTTCTTTTCAAAAACATGTCCCATATAACATTTACTACCATATTTGATCAATAATTCATCTTCTTGATATGTTTCCAAAGGTATGAGATCATTGAATAAAAAATTTTGGGCTTTAGAATCTATTTTATCATGATAAACTGAAATCCAATCCATACCCAAAATGATATCAAATTTCACAATGGAATGTTCAATAAGAATTGAAGGAAATACTATCCATATAATGATAATAAGAAGATTCCTATATATCTTGGTTGATTTAATGCTTCCACCCAAGGTTTTTACCAAATTTTTTATCTCACATGTAGGAGGATCTATTTCCAATTTACTTGAAATGCTCCCATAAATAAAGAAATGTGATGAACCGGATTCAAATAGAGTATTTTAATATTTTGAAAAAAAATATGTAACGTTCCTCTCACCACTTGATTTGACAGTCCCATATCAACCATAAAAGTAAAAAATGAGTTTCCAATTCCCTTTTTCTATCGATCATGTTGGTTTCCACCCTGGGTAATCAACCTTGGGAACACATTTTCATAATTTCCAATCTCATTACAACTAAAGCATCATACCGCTGGTTTTTCATTACCTTACTGATCTTCTTATTTACATTTATGAGAAATATGACCAGTATTACCATATCATAAGTGCTTCCTAGATGATTAGAGTCATTCACCTGGATTATTTTTAACAAACTTCTCACAAGTTTAAAATTTGGGTTTCTTACCTCTAGGCTACTTTGATGAATTATTTCCCATTTACTACCAACTATTTAGCTTATTTTATTTCTCTCATGGTACACATGATCATCAGAAAAATACATTTCCACCATATTATCACATCCTAAAAGTTTTTCAAATATTTTGAACACACAAAATGATAACACCCTTAAATATTTCAGCATCAATATAGAGTAAACTGATATAACTTACTATCAATATCCAAGATAAAATATAGGACGTACCTTGATAAATGGGTAAAAGTTTCTTCATATGTAGCCAAAAAATATTCCATCTTTTTTTTAATTCTGAGAATTTCTTTTATATCCTAAGTCTAATAACATTAGGAAAATATTTCTTGAGGAATATATTATTAAATTTATCCCATTCCATGGCATCAATATCTTGACTTCGTTTGATATTTTTAATCATTGAACACCACAGATCAACTTCACCTTCAAAATTATAAACTACAAGACTAACCATTTGATTGCCTGAACAACCCATTACATTGAAAATAATTTCCAATTCATTAATCCACCCTTCATATTGCATAATATGAGATGATCCTGTAAATGATGGTGGATGTTTCCTCATGAAATGCTCTCTGATCAACCTATGCCTTTGTGGTTGGACTATTTTATCATGTGGATCAAACCCACACTCATTTTTAGTTTTTTTAGATCCATCACTATAAAAAACAATTCAGTTTATATTCTGACCATCTTAGGATGTTAATTTGGAAGGTTATTTCCCTCGGGATTCTTTCCTAGCACAACTGCACTGTTTCATCTATGGAAAACCATTCTGACCAATCATTTAATAGATTTAGCAAAGTGGTAGTATTCGAATTAAACACAATTCATTTTGACCATAATTTAAAAATATTTTTAAAATTTTCTATTAACATTATTCTTTACTCCAAATGTTATCTAAACCAATCATTGATAAAATAGTAAGGCTCTAGCATTAAACACTAGTTATTCATGAGATATGTCCTTAATTTTACATTAATTCACTTCAAGAATCATATCTGGTTTTGATAATTAGATAATTAGTTCAAAAGATACACATAGCCACTTAAATATCACTAGTAGACACTTCAACACAATATCCATTTTTTTCAAAATCTAAAAACACTTAAGAAGAAATATGGTACCAATTCTTGTTTTAACAACCTAACATTTTCCATGATCACATCCTTGACACTATACATCTTTATGTCTAGTTAAAAACATTTCATAACATGGGATGTTCCTAAAATGCTCAATAAGGGGTACACAAAAAAATGTTTTTCATGGGATAATATGAAAAACCATGAATACATTATCTTAAAGTAATACTTTTTAACTTTAAAAATTATTAAATACACATAATTGAATATAAGATCATAGCTTATTTTTTTAATGAAGGTATTATTATATGTCCCACCAGAAGAATCATATAACATATAATTGTAACATGGGACATAAACATACTTAAATGGAATTAATATACGATTGACTTCCACACATATCACTAAATGAAATATCCATACGGTCGACATCTGTACCCAATGAATTTGAAGATATAACATATCCACCAGTCCTTGGTTCATCACAGAACCACCCATCATTTGGATTATCATGTAACCACTCCTCATTGGATTATCATGTAACTTCCCATCGAATGACCAATTACCATTTTATAATCAGAACACATAAAATATTTCAAATATCAAAATTTCACTAATAACATTTCCTCTGAAATCACCAGAAATCATTTCAAGATATTGAAATGTTCATTCCTTATCATAAAACATTTTCAATACCAAAACAAACAAAAGGGAATAAGGGATTTCGTTTCCTTTTAAAAACATTATGTCTTATATAGGAATCCAAATATCAAAAAATGGTTATGGTATTGTCGAGGTAATTATCACCACATACGTTAAAAATATTCCTTCTTTTTTTAGAAAAATGATATAATGAAAAAGTGTCCCTTGGAAATTAAATGTAAAAGGGGTTTATTATACCATTTATAAGAAAGGAGGTGTATATTATCAAAATATGTCTCAATGAAAGGACATTTAGATGAAGACCCTTACCTTGAGTCTGACTATCCTTGTTTGTTCTTTATATTCATGAATAATAAACACAAGTTAATTTCTACTTGTTTCCAAACCTTTTTCATGTTTATTATTCATTTTATATTACACTTCCTCATGTTATATGAATTTCATAATTATTTTTTTTTATATTGGTTTTTTTGTCAATATTCGGTACTTTATTCAAAAAACATATTACTTTTGATGTATATTTTCCATGTGGTCAAAAGTCCATCATCCCCAAAAAAATATTGATTTAAATTTCATATATGTCTAGTATATAATTTTTTTAAATTTTAATAATATTATGTGATAAGAAATTAAAAACATAGTTCATAGAGATAGTAGGTCATACATACGCAGGAATGCTAGTATCATTTCTTTGTCTTATCAAAACAATAATAATCAAATGATATAAATTTATATTGTTGTACTAGTATTATATTTTAGTTATATATGTATAATTGGTTCAAAAAAATAATCTTTTATATGTTCCATTTATTTGATTGGCGAGTCCTATCACATTGAGGGGGTTGTAGGCCACACTTCGTCAAATAAAATTATCGAAATTACATATCATGGATAGAATAATGGTATTTTGTAAATAAAAATTATAGAAGAATAGGGAAAATATATATATAATATATATAATATATAAATTAAGTTCAATTATTATTGCCTCCATGATATGTTATAGGGGAAAATTGAACAATCGTCATTTTGAGAGGTTATAGTTCGTTGTGCAGTGAAACAGTATGTTCGTATCCATTAGATTGAGGTGTGTGTAAGTGTAGTTCAAATACTTCTCATAAAAATATCCTAGTAAATTTTGGATTTTGGTGTTGTTATGTAATCAGCGAATAAAAATAACATAGATAGTGGAGAAGGAAGATAAAGGAAATAAACTTGAGAGAAGATGTTACCTCTGAATCGGGTAACTTCTTTGGATTTAATCCAGACAACATTCTTAAATTTTCTTCTATCGAAGGTAAAGATTCTAGGAGGAACAGAGGTATGTTGGGAGTTTATTTGAGTTGAATTTGGATGATCCATGGGGCTTTAGTAGTGTGAGTACGTGGGTAGAGTGGGTGGCCTTTTATTAGGGTGAGATGGGGCACTTTAAAAAGAAATTTAAATATTAATTTACTAAAATTAAAATTTAATTAAAATATTAAAAAATTCATTTAATTATAAGATAGGAAGAATTTGGTTCTTATAACCATCATAAAATAATTTTTATACACGTTTATGTCATAAAATTCAGTTTATCTTGTGGCCTTAAACCTTAGTTAAATACATTAACTCTTACCATGTCTTCTAGTATTTTCACAATATGACGATCATATATTTTCTATAAAATCACAAGATAACCAAAATTAGATTTTTTTAATGACATTTTTTACATTATATAAGACTTTTTCCCGAATTATAGATTTTAGGACTGTTATATCATTTAATAAAATAGTACTATTTTAAAAACACCTTTATGTCAATTTTGACACTATTAATAATTGATTTCGGTTAAAGTCATAAAAACATGATTATTTTGAAAAAAAAGGTATAAAATTAATGATAATATTTAATAATAATTCATAAAATTCATTTATTGTATCAAAATGTTCAAATTTAATTTAATTTAATATTTATAATAGCATTTATTTAAATTATTCATTAAAAAGGTAATCACTGAATCATCACTATGTCATAAATAAAATAATTTATATAATGTGTAAAAAATATAAATAAAATACCATGATCTAGGAAATATTTTTATCTTTTATTGACTATTTTTATTAAAATATATCAATTATATAACCCTAGTATGAAAATATCATAAATATCAAATTCAATAGGATTATGACATGTGTTAGGGTATTCTAATATTATTCTAATATTATATTTTACCCTTGTTTACCATATTTACCATTTACCCATGGTAAACAAAAATAATTTCTAATGTTACCATTCATAGTTTTTAAAAATAAAATGTAACTATTTATACAAATTGGAACCTTTAATTACAAATATGGAATCTATTTTTCTATATTCAATGAAAATAATTAGTATAAATTAATTTAAAATTAATTTCCATTATCAAAACTAGAAATCCATTTTTTAAGAAGTAATAACTATCAAGAGATTAACATGTGTTTATGTCTAATTTCAATAGGAAATTACTTAAAATGAAAAAAAAAATGGATTAAATTATAAAAAATAATCCAATTACACTTTAAAATAAATTAATAAAAAAGATAATTATATAAATAAATTAGATGAAAAGATAGTTTCGAATTAGATTGCAGTATTTTCAACTATTCATTAAAATATGAATTTTATCAGAAAAATACCAAAATTTAATCCAAAATACATTTTGATGTTCATCTTCTAAATAAGATTTTTATCTTAGCAAATTGATCATAGAAAAGTGACTAAAACTATATTTAAAAATATCTCACCATAAAAAGGATGTAAACATAATTTTAAAAATATTAGAGTACTTTATGCTTAAAATTGAATCCATTCTCATTTTAATCCTCTAAAATTTATTGGATAAATGTAAAAAATAAAAAAAAACATGTACAATAATGTTTTAATTAGTTATGTTCATTACCACCCATACAAAGGCTAGGAATTAACAATAATTTAAAATAATAATAATAATGTTGTATTATTTTTCAGTATAACATAATGTTGTGCGCAATGTAAGATTTCCCAGAAACACTTTTCTTAGTGTTGAGTACACTATAGAAAAAAGTGTCCTCTTTAATTTAAAATTAATATCTTATTTATAAATATTAATATATATAAAGAGTAATTATTTTATAAATACCTACGATGCAACATAAGTGGTGGAATTAAATTTAAAGTTATACCCCAAGAGTAATGAAAATACGATTTAGAAAAGCAAAAGTTTTCTTAAGTCAAAAAATTAATCCATGGAAAATATTACAATAAAATTTATTATAATGAAATAAATTGAATAAAAATTACTATAATAATATATTTTTAGTTTTAGAACATTTAAAAAAATTAATTTTTAAAATTCATTAAATAAAAAGGCAATTTTAATTGAAAAACGTAATTTTCCACTATACATCAAAAAATTGATCAATTTAAAAAGTAATATTCAATAAATCTAATATTATTTAAAACATTTATTAATAAATAAATTTATTTATATAGATAAATTTTATAAAATTATCTAAAATGAATTTATAAATAAATATAAGAATTTTAAAACACCTTTATTAGAAAAGATGACATTTTATAGAATATAAATAAATTTATTATTATCGTATGTATAGAAAATATAATATATAAATGGTTAAAAATTCGAATGAATTTATAATATTTATATTTCATTACCATAATTAATAAATACATATTAATTTAATTTTTTATCTTAAAAATATTCTCCTATTAAAAATGATTTCTAATAAACACTTCTATTACTTTCAAAAGATTGTGAATTTAAATTATAATTATCTGATAACCAAAGAAATGATTTTATTAAATTTTTTTAATAAAAAAAAATCATAATTTAGTTAATCATATTCCTACCAACTATTTAAAAACTAGCATATAACAATCACATTATATAAAGTATTTCAATATTATAGCTAGGTTTGTCTAAACATGGAATTTCAGGTAATGCATAATATAGAAGAAATTAATTTTTTTAAATACATCATAAAATAATAGAGTGTTACAAATTTAATTAATAGTGTCTTTATATATTTCTATTTTTTATTTTTAGCTCTTTATTATTGAAATTATTATATTAAAAGATAAATGAAGTGCATGAGGATTACTTGAGGGTTATATTGAATACCCAAAGGAAGGATACTTTGCATGTGAATGTTTCAAAATGTGACTATAAGTTTTTTATTTTTTATGTTCATATATTATTACATGGGGTAAATCATTACAACCATAAAATATGTGTGTTACCAAAAATTAGACAATCCTTTCCAATATAACTATTATTAAAAGTTTCTTTACAATGACTGGATATTATCCCAACTTTGGAAAAAAATTCCAGTCCATCTAATCCACTCACTCAGTTAAATATAAAGGGATCTTAGTTCCTTTCGACATATGAATGTGATATAAAATTCCAGGACTAAAGTCAAGGATAGTCATAACAGATATTTTAACATTACACTCTAATAGAGAAGGTTTTTATTATTTAATGATGCATACAACTTGGGTGAAGGGTCTTTTCTCTAGAAAAAGTATATATACCTAGATCACGGCTCAAAATAATTGATGTTTCATGAGAAAAAATAACAAAATCATGATTTCATTTTTAATGATAAAATTTTTTCATTGAAGATAAGTTGGAATCATTATAATGTAGAATGAGGAAATATATGTAAGTACTATATATGTATGAAGTACATTTTACCACATAAAGACATGGATATCATCAAAATATGGTTATTGAAGTTGATTACTGATTATAACTCGCCAATATATTTTCTCAATGGTAATGTGATAATGTTTATTGAATTATGAGTCTAAAAGAACCAAATCACATATCTATGTTGATGATAAAAATATATACAACATTCTTGGATTGTCATGGATCTAGAAATCATAAATAGAGTGGAAAATCATATATTACTCAAACAGTTGGTCAATGATCAATACAAGATAATATTAAACTTCTTCAAAATGATTATATGTACCTCTAGAAGAAGGTCAGTAATGATCATGAGTTAATCTGTGGTTATGGAGGAATGATATTTTTGGGGAATTGGGTATGTTTTCCAAGTATTTTATATTTGAAAAATTAGTTATTTTAGGAGACTCATAATTCATCATTTTAAATTAATAATATAATATAAAATATGTATAGATATTTGAAATAGTATTTTTGTTGGGAGAAATGATGGGATATATTTTAAGTACACATATTAGTTCTTGATATGTTATTATCATAATTCTTAGAGCCAGATGTCTAGAGGTATGTTACAACTATCACTCATACTATAATAGATGTGGGAAATCGACCCCATATAAAAAATTTTCAGACTCCACAAAATTTTGGAAGCCCATAATGTTATTTGGGTTCTATTCAGGCTTCTTACCATATAAGAAGACTTCATTGTTATTAGAAAATATTTTTCAATGGATTGTGAATATAGAATACATATTAAAGGAGTGGTGCATTTATAGTTAGTAACAAATTAGATTTTATCTGTTCAGGATATGATTCTTATCATATTGTTTTGGAAAAGTTTTCATCTAGGCATGGATATGTAATTATGTTGCAGCACTACTCACCATCCTCAGATAGATTTTCATTCTAAAAAAAATATTCCTTCCCTAGAGGATATTATGAGATCTTATTATATGGATTTAAAAAGTTATTTTTATAAACACCTTCTTATAGGAGAGTATTATTTAATTATTATCTTTCACCTATGAATCAAATTAGATCCTTATAAATCTATACATAAAAAATTTGAGAATGAATAATTTTTAGGATGAAATTGGAGAAGAAATGATATTTATAACTTAGCAGGCTGAGGAAGTATAAGAAAAAGTAAAATCCATTCAATAGAATATCAAAGCAACTTAGATTCTATAGAAAAGTTGTGTTGATAATTGTCATCATGATCTGGAGTTTGAAGTTGGTTCTAATTTTCTCCTATGAATTTATTTTTGGAAGAAGGTATTGATATATTTAATGAAGTTAATACTATACCTTCTCTATATTAAACATTTCTATATTCATTAATTTGTATGGATGATACTTCCACCGATCCTCCCTCAAGTTCTTGGTGTGTTCCATGTATCTCTCATACGGAAGTGTATACCTTTCCAATCACATGTACTTAACTCATATTTCATACCATTTTATGATAATCATTCATATGAATATAAAAGGTAGAAATATTTACAATAGGTAAAATATTTTATTGAATTAGACTACTTAATAGGTTTAATTTTTTTATAGGAATCATATATTTAAATGAGCTTCTTTGGAACCTAATGATGTAATAAAATAGGGATATCATAATTTTTATATATCTAAATTAAATTATTTCATGGGAGGAATTAATTATATATACGGTATCATGTAACTCCTTGAAATTTTATGGAAAATATTTTTTCAAATAATTTTAATTCCTTTAATATCATATGTTACACACAACAATGTTTTTAATGAAACATAATACTATTATAATATTATTACATAAACATGAAAATTATACACTAGAAATTAAATTTATTGTAATAAGGTGGAATAAAAATGTTATTATGTATATATATATATAATTTTCTAAATTCATAAATATTTATAGATTAATTCTTTGTATATATGTTCTTAATTTTTATTGATGTTCGTTTATGCTTCAAAAATGAATTTTCAATAAAAATGATATTTATTTCATTTTTTCAATGAGACTAATTATTAATTTCAACCAAATTGAAAATATTTATTTTATAAAATGAATTTTATATCATTAAATTAAATATGAAACATTATCTTTATGTGACTTTTAGGTATTTTTCTAAAAAAAATTCAATGAATTGTGGATAATAAGTATTTATTGAAAAGTGTAACTTTTTTCATTATAAAATAATGAGGGTATAATATATTTGATCATAACATATTATAATATTCCTATATTTAAAAAAATATAATTAATTACATATCAATTAATATTATACACTATCTTAGAATAAAAAAAATTATCCTTAAAATGAATTTTCTTCATAAAACTATTTTTCATCTCACATTGCGGGAAAATAATTACATTAAATTCTACCACATATAATGACATTATTATTTAAAAATAAGTAAAATAAATAATATTATAAATTAATATTATTTAATAATTTCAACTCAATTATTGGTCAAAATTAATAGAGAGAAAACTAATGAACTCTAAAAAGTAAAAAATAAGTGATAAGGCCAAATAATATCATCTTTAATCATGTTAAATTACGGTATTTATAACCTTATCACCATAGGTATCATAATTATAATTTTATGGGAACTATTCAATTAAATTTACCTATATAATATTTAAGTAATGAAAAAGACAAATTATCACACTCTTGATCTTAAATAACACTTATGTTTTCACAATGCCAATATAATTTTGTGAATAAATATTAATGGTTTTATAAAAATAATGAAATTTTTTTATGATGGTAATTTATTTCTAATTACTATTATTTATATATTTACATTAAATTTTTACTCAATACCAATATTTTATGTCATCAATTAAAAAATAAATCCTTAAAAACATTTCATGATTAATATGATATGAAAGAATTATTATGATCCACAAGTTTATAAGATACATATAACATTTTGGAGATTTTTTAATTTAATATATTCTAATTGAATTATATTCATATTTTATAAAATACAAATGAAATGAATAGCTAAATAATGTCATTCATGATATTTTATAAATTAATATTTATTATGTTATTTAAAATTTCTAAAAATCCAATCATTGGCCTACGAAATATAATATGGTTGAAAATATCAAGCATGGTCCAATTATGAATATTTCATTAATTTATGGTAAAAAAAATTTCCATTCATAATTAAAACGATGTTAATATTTTTAATGTTAAAATATGTTATCTAATAGTTTAATATAGTATAAAATGTTTCAAACACCACATAAACTAATCACATCATTATTTTTTAATTTTTTAATTTCAATGATTTTATACGTTATCAGCGACTTGTTATCAATTTTGAATTTTTTTCTAGAGAATGATCTTTTTAAAATTTATTATTTTATCATTTTCTAAATGTTCCCATACCATCAATTATTAATGAAAACATTTTATTTATCTTATTTAAAACAAGTTGAGACTTATATATTGAACATCCTTTAAAAAATAATCCCCAAATACATAAAAATAACATTTAGGTTTTAGTCTTCCCAAGAGAAAACACTAGGAACATTAAGAGGAGTTGTTAAGGACTTATTTCAATGAATTTATGATCATCTGAATGGAGGACTCCAGCTATAACAAATGAGAAGAATAACATTCCATCATGTGAATGGTGGTCTTTATCTTCAGGAATAGATGTAATTTAGTTTACATCAATATCTATCAAAACTAGAAATAATTACTGATTTAATTTCTATGAATATTATTTCTGATATAAGTATACTTCAATAATAAAAATATCACATCTACCTTTTTAAATTACTGGTTTTTGGAAAACCATGATGTCGCTCGTGTGCACATGTGGACTAATACATCCACCAAGCGATGTGAATCATTTTTATTTTTCTTTTTATCATTAATGGTAATAAACATGGATTACATAAATATATATGACATATATAAATTAATAATGAGTCATTCATGGTGAATTAATATTTATCATTCCATCATTCCATCCATTGAAAAGTTAAAATATCATTCAGGAGAACTTATGACTTACAATCTTCTTGAATGATGTAATTCATTTTCTGTCTCCAAACATTATGGATGACACTAAATAGATAAAAATATATAATTAAAATATATTATATTTATATCATTATTAATATTATGTACATGGTGAAACCATGATCAATGTAAAATGATATAATATATCAAACTGAACATATCATGAAGAACGAAACAATTTACATACGAAAACGATGATTTTAATAAGAAATTATTAATAAATTAGTGAAGAAATATAATAATTTGATTATATATGAAATTATATGTATATAAATGATTCTATTATAGAATTATAATTAAATAAATTTATTATAGATATGTATGACTGCTTTTTTTAATCAATTTAATCATGAGGTATGTGATATTAATATAAATTTTTTTTATCGAAACATATCTCATATTCAAAACAAGCTGATTTTATGTGGTGTATATACTAAACATAAATTTATTTTATCTATCATCTCATGAAAATTGTGGGGATTTAAATATCTATTTAGGGTCCTTGATTTCATGGGGAATATGATTCCAAATTTAACAGTGGTACAAATATAATGTCAAAATCTCATTGTTTGTTGGAATTATTTATGATTAACTTAGTAAAAATGAAATTTAATAATATTACTATAAGTCCCCAGCCTTAAACCTTAATTAATCTTGATTTCTTACAAGATTAAACATTTATAATCTTTTCAGGTCTAGAGTTTTAGTGAATTAGATCATGAAACTTGCATTACATTCCACATTTAAACAAAGTGTTTACATAAAAGACAGTATTCATTTTTTCCCATCAATAGAAACATATTTAAAATAAAACAAGGATTCTTTCTTGACACTTCCTTGGCACTATCATCACATCATGTACCTTTCCCTTGACCTGTGAAAAACATTTCAAAAACATGGGATTAGCATAAAAATCTCAGTAAGGGATATAAAAAGTATGGAAAAGAAATATGAGTACATATATACATAAGAATGAAATCATACTTTACCCATAAAGCATAATCACTATAACATACCTCATAAAATCATGAATAAATCATAGATATCATAAGACATAAAGGTAACTTGAGGCATTCATAACATACTTATGTAGGGAGTAACCCTCTTGGTTACATTTGGAATGCCCATCACAGTATATTCCCTAAATCTCTTCGGAGAAACCTTAACGTTTAACCCCTTCGCGTTACACAATGCATTGGAGAGCTATACCGGGCTCACCCGCCCTTAGTTTATCACGGAACCACCCATCTTCATAAACAATGCCCAAGAACCATAACATAGTCATAGCACATAAATTAAGCATAAAGGAAATATAACATTCCCATATTGCAATAACAATATAACATTTTAATATATTTAAATAATAAATCCATTCTAAAAACCATTTTCGAAACCATTTAAAAACATTTAATAAAGAGAGCATTGAATCAAAGTGTCCCATACCACTTTGAAGGTTTTAACATTTTAAACCATAAATATCCATATAAATAAGTCATTAAAACCATTTTGAAAACATGGATATTAATGAGAAATATTTATAAGAATAAATCATTAAAACATTTAAAACCATATTTTAGTTAAAAGGGTTTTTAACAAAATGAGAGACACTTGAATACAATAATTGAGGAATAACATTTATTCAGAACTTTATAATATCATGAGAATAAAGTAATTCATGATATAATATTCCAAAGGACAGTATATACACCATATAAGAGTTAATTGGTGCATAACAACAATGAAGTCTCAATAGTAATTTAAAATGAGATGAAATCCCCTGTAAAGAAGGTATCCTTAAATTAAGGATAAATCAATCTCATAATTATGTGTGTCAAATATAAATACACCCAATATAAGTGTATATTAAGTTTAAAACAATCAAATTAAATTCACACATATTCAAAGGATTTCATATTCAATAACTACATGTTGAACCCAAAGAAATCGAAATTGGGTTAAGAAGTTCCCTTGACAGCCTAACGGCGTCACATCAAATTTTAGAAAAAGAGTTGATGAGAGAGATAAAAGGTATGTCATCACTTGGACATAAAATTTATGTCAATAAGGATATATAATAACATATCCCCACATAATAAGATGAAAATTAAAAGACATAACAAAATAAGTCTTTTAAAAAGAGGAGGGTGAAAGGTTCCCTTACCGATTTGGGTAACTTTCGAAACGTACACCCCATGAAAGAAAGACTATACAACATTGATGTAAATACTCATAAATGAAATTATGTTACATAAATAGTAGAATAATGTAGAGTACATACACCACTCAAAAGGAAATATTGGAAAATGTAGAGTGAATCTCACGGGAAAAAAAGTGAGATGAAAAATTCCTTACGAAAACTCAACAGCCTAACGACGCCACTTAAAACTTCAAAAAATGGATTGATGAGATCAAATAGGGTCTATCACCATATTAACATAAAATTTAGATCAATAGGAATATAAAATAACATCTCCCAACATAACAAATAGGATCTTAAAAGAAGTGACATAAAGGAGAGTACTTAAAAAGAAAGAGAGAGGTTGGATCTCTTACGAAAATTCGGCAGCCTAACGACGCCAATCAAAACTTAGAAAATGGATTGATGAAAGAAAATAGGGTATCTCATCATATGAACATAAAAATTATAGTAATATTAATATAAAATAACATCCCAATCAAAATAAATATGATCTTAAAAGGAATGACATAAAAGAGTGTACTTTAAAAGAAAGAGAGGGGTCGGATCCCTTACCTCGTGTCCGACATGACTCGATCGTTATTTAATCTCATGAATAATAAAATTTGGTAAATTTATAATTGATTAAGGACCTCCTTGAAATATTATTATTCAGTTCATATCAAATATTATAATTTTATAATAATTGAACTTGTTGGAAAATAATTTTCCATGTAGTTATAGGTACATAATCTCCAGAATAGTATTTGTGTTTTAAATATAATATATATCCAGTATGTATTCATTTTATACTATTCCATACCATTTTTAGATAAAAATTTAAAAGCACCGTTCATGGAGACGGTAGGCCGTACGTACGATTGAACGATACTTTCATTTTTTGTCATATTAATGGAATTAAAACAAAAAGAGATATATATATATATATATTATAATTCCAGATTTATATCCATAATTTATATGTAATATATTACATATATATCAATTATATATATATGTACTTATAATAGTACATAACATTTGGAGATAAGAAATGAAATGTACCGTTCCTGGAGACGGTAAGCCGTATGTACGCATGAACGCAACTTTCATTTCTTTGGCACATTAATGGAATTAAAGCTATATGAGAGATATATATATATATATATTATAATTACAGTATAATATATATGTTATATATATCACATAATTTCATCAATTTCATTCTTTATACATTCCATGTATTGCATGAACGAGTCACATCACTTGAGGGGGCGGTAGTCCACACTTCCTCAAATGAAATTATCACATTTTCACAACATGAAAATCATAAAGTTATATATTAAATATAAAATACAGAATCATAGATAGGAAATAAATATAATATATATCATAAATAAATAGTGTGACATATTAATGGCCACCATTAAAGGTGTTAAAAGAAGATTGAACAATCATCGTTTCGTGAGGCAGAAAATCACCAACCACATAAACAGTATGTTCTATAACGATTAGATGAAGATGTGTGTAGGTGTATCTATAATCCTTCTAAGAAAAACATCCTAGTATATTTAATATACTTTTGTTGTTACAAAATAAAGGAATAAAAATATTTTAGGGGGTTGGAGAAGAAAAATAAAACATAAGAACACAAGAGAAGACACTACCTTTAAAACGGGTAACTCTTTTCGATTTGAGCTCAAAGGCTTCCTTGAGAAGACTTATGCCCAAAGTGAGGCTTCTAAAAGTAATATATTGATGTGGAGATACAAAATGGGTAGGGGTTGGCCGATCCAAAGTCTTTAGAGGTGTGGGTAAGGTGGTAGAGGTGGGGGCCTTTTATAAGAGGAGAGGAGGGGCACTCTTTGAAAGTTATAAAAGGTTACTTTATTATAAAATGATTTTCGGATTTTAAAGGTCCCAAAATTATATATTTCGAGTATAAGGTGATAATATTTCTAAATCCATCCATCCAATAGGTTTTTGATATGTGTAGGTCTTAGATTTTACATTATCTTTTTATTTTATTTAAATCGTTAAATAATGAGGTAATCGCTGCATCGTCACGGTGTCATAAATAATTTAATTTATTTAATTCTAAAAATTATTAAAAAAACTATCATAATGTAGGAAATATTTTTATATTTCTAATGAATATTTATAGTCAAAAATATGACTTGTATAATCCCATTTAAAAATTGTTTTAGTAAAACATCTCAAGTTTGTGACATTTTAATTTTAACTTTAAATAAAAAGGTATTTATGTCATTTTCCAACCAAAGTGGCTCCATGGGGTCCCCAAGTTGACCCATGGATTGTCTTGGTCGTACATGACACATCCAATGATGTTAAGACATGTTTCAAGTTCATTTCATATTATTAAAACATTATTTTTACCTTAAATTACACTAATTACCTCTAATTGCGATTAAAAACAAAAAAGTTAATATTCCCCAAAAAATTATTTTAATCCCATTGAACCACATTTTACTTCCTAATTACAACCATGTATGTCAGATTTTTGAAATTCAAAACACTGAAGTGGTAAAGTTTCATTTAAACGAAAAATCAGTTTTTTTAAGTACCACTTAGTGGTTTCACTATTCATCCAAAAATTGAAGTTTTTCAGAATAATACCAAAACTTCACCCTAAGCTATATTTGATATTAAAAATTAAAAAATGATATATATTTTACAAAATTCAAATCCTATAAGTTACATTAATTAATTTAATAATTAATTCCCTCTGTAAAAACAAATAGCGTGTTTTTAAGAAACAATATCTATTAAAAGATTGGCACTAGTTTAAGTCCAGTTTCAAATTGAAATTAATTCCAATGAACACCATTATATTAAATGGTAAAAATATTTTCTAAATACACTTTAATCTAAATTAAAAATATAATCTATCCATATAAATAAATCAGATTAAAAAAAGGTTTTGAATTAAAATGCAACATTTTTAATAAAAATGATCTTTATCGGAAAAATAACAAAATTTTACACAAAGTAAATTTTGATGTCCAGATTCTAAAGAAGGATTTTATTTTGTCAAATAAAACATATAAAATTGTCAAAAGTATATTTAAAAATGGTTCTCCATAAAAATGCGGTTAATCGACCTTTTAAATAATATTAGAAGATTTATGCTTAAAATTGGATTAATTTGCATTTTACGCCTCTAAAATTTATTGGATAAAAGTAAAAATATTTGACAAACATATATAATCATTTTGTAGTTATTTTCATTCTTTCCAGCCATTACAATCGCTAGGCATTAACTACCATTTAAAATGATATTATTTTATTATTAGAGTGCAACGTAAGATTCCCAAGAAACTCGCTGTTGTGTATTGGGTACGCCATCGCGCATAGCATCCCCTTTAAAATAATATTAATATTTTATTCAAAAATATGGATAAATGTGAAAATGTCATATTATTTATTTACCTAGGGTGTTACATCCTTCCCCCCTTTTGGGAATTGCATCCTCGCAATTTTAAAATTGGGGTTGGAAACTTCATTGAAAATCCCACATCGGAACAAAAGTCAGTAAAACAATCACCTTAAAATAAAGAAAGATAAGTACAAAGGTCACCCGAGTTAACCCATACTAGGATTACATGTAAGAAAATATGGATATGGAGGAGAAAACAAAGGGTCATGTTCTTACGGAGAGTGATAGTAAACATGTCTACGACAAAGTTAACCATAAGAAAATCACAAACTTGTGATGGGTTAAACGGTATTCGATTCCCCAGTAGGAAAAGATAACAGACAACATTTTTGTTTTAAGTTACTCTTAATTGAAGAATTTATTTTTGAACTTAACTAAATCATAATGAAACATACTTACTTGTCACATAGACTTTCAACTTTTACTAGATTCCTTAATCAAACTCATATTTTCTCCAAAAGATGAGTATTTAGGAAGACTTGTTCGCATTAAGAGTACTATAATAAACTTCTTGAGAATCACCTAATCCAAAAAAGAGAAATATATATTTCCCATGTCTTTAGACAAAATCTAAAACCAAAATTATTAGTATGAGGTCAGATAATCCAAAAAAGTATAATCCTTTATAAAAATAAAATCTATTCTTAATCTCCAAAATTTGTCCAAAAAAAAACCAAAGCTCAACGAAGACCATTCGATAAACAATTGTCCATAATATTCTTCAAAGTAAACCAAACTAAGATTGAAACCCAAATATTTTAAGGATTTAATCACACAGTCTTCCAACGTAAAAATTAACATTTATCTCCAAATAACATCAGTTTCTCTTAAATTCTCATATTGAAAAGTAATTAAACTAATCACATATACTCCATGATAGGTTAATCATTTACATAGATAACCCAAAATAAACTTAATATTGATTACTAAAATCATCTAACTAAAAATAATTAGTCAAACTAACCAAGGACTTCACATAGTCTAGTGGTAGGCGATAAATACCAGTCGCACTTTGGTTTTGGTTTCGATTCCCGCAGCTTTGTCCAACGCGACGGGTTGTCACATGGTCTGTGTGATGTCCTTTTTCCAAAACTATATAATTCATAAAACATTCCCCAAAATGAGATAAAATCTTCAAAAATAATCAAAACGTATTTTAACCTCAAGTTTATCTCATGCCTTTCATTTTCCATCATAACATATAATAACCCATAATTAACTCAAAAGTAAGGATCATATAAACCCTAATGGTTACCTTTATGATTATTACCTAAACTTCCACATTGATTGGTCATCTCGTACATGATGTATTACAGAAAATACCAAGGTTCATGTGGTTGATCATGAATCCTTGATAGTTGGTTTAGCACAACCATGAGATTCTTCATTGAATCCCCCATTTCATCCAATCTCTTAATTAGAGAATCACCACATTTTCCATCAAACCCATTGTCACTTTGGTGCCTGCTAGATCCATCCATTTACTAAAAACAGAAATGTCAGTGTGAGTATATCAACAAAACTATCATGTACTAATGAAGATGATATACTTACTCATTCACTTTATCTAAAAACTATGACTCTTTCTGAAATCCTAACCATTATGGTAATGTCACTTATGCTTAAATAATACCCTAACCTCTAATGTTATCTAAACTGACCTTTGATACCAACTATAAATCCCCAGCCTTAAACCTTACTTAATCTTCAGTTATTACAAGATTACACATTGAGGATCTTTTCAGGTTTAAAATTTTTGAGAAATAGATCATGAAACATGCATTACATTCAACATTTAAACAAAGTGGTTACATAAAATATAGTATTAATATTTCCCATCAATGGAAACATATTTAAAATAAAACATGGATTCTTTATTGACACTTCTTTCGCACTATCATCACATCATTTACCTTTCCCTTGACCTGTGAATAACATTTCAAAAACATGGGATGAATATAAAAATCTCATTAAGGGTTATAAAAAGTATGGAAAGGAAATATTAGTACATATATACATTAGAATGAAATCATACTTTACCCATAAAGCATAACCACTTTAACATACCTCATAAAATCATGAATAAATCATAGAAATCATAATACATAAAGGTAACTTGAGGCATTGATAACATACATACGTAGGAAGTAACCCTCTTGGTTATGTTTGGAATACCCATCACAGTATATTCCCTAAATCTCTTCGGAGAAACCTTAACGTTTAACCCCTTCGCATTACCCAATGCATTGGAGAGCTATATCGGGCTCACCCGCCCTTAGTTTATCACGGAACCACCCGTCTTCATAGACAATGCCCAAGAACCATAACATAATAATAGCACATAACTTAAGCATAAAGTAAATATAACAATCCCATATTGCAATAACAATATAACATTTTAAGATATTGAAATAATAAATCCATTCTAAAAACCATTTTTGAAACCATTTAAAAACATTTAATAAATAGATCTTTGTATCAAAGTGTCCCACACCACTTTGAAGGTTTTAACATTTTAAACCATTAATATCCATATAAATAAATCCTTAAAACCATTTTGAAAACATGGATATTAACGAGAAATATTTATAATAATAAATCATTAAAACATTTAAAACCATATTTTAGTTAAAGGGTTTTTAACAAAATGAGAGACACTTGAATACAATAATTGAGGAATAACATTTAATCAGAACTTTATAATATCATGAGAATAAATTAATTCATGATATAATATTGAAAAGGACAGTATATACACTATATAAGAGTGAATTGGTGCATAATAACAATTAAGTCTCAATAGAAATGTAAAATGAGATGAAATCCCCTGTAAAGAAGGTATCCTTAAATTAAGGAAAATCAATCTCATAATTATGTGTGAAAAATATAAATACACCCAATATAAGTAGATATTAAGTGTAAAACAATCAAAGGATATTCACACATATTCAAAGGATGACATATTCAATAACTACATGTTGAACCCAAAGAAATCAAAATTGGGTTAAGAAGTTCCCATGACAGTCTAACGGCGTCACATCAAATTTTAGAAAAAGAGTTAATGAGAGAGATAAAGGGTATATCATCACTTAGAGATAAAATTTATGGCAATAAGGATATATAATAACATATCCCCACATAATAAGATGAAAATTAAAAGACATAACAAATGATGTCTTTTAAAAAGAGGAGGGTGAAAGGTTCCCTTACCGATTTGGGTAACTTTCGAAACGTACACCCAATGAAAGAAGGACTATATAAGATTGATGTAAATAATCAGAAAATAAAGTATGTTACAAAAATAGTAGAATAATGGAGATTACATACACCACTCAAAAGGAAATATTGGCAAATGTAGCATGAATCTCGCGGGAATAAAAGTGAGATGAAAAATCCCTTACGAAAACTCGGCAGCCTAACGACGCCACATAAAACATTCAAAAATGGATTGATGAGATCAAATAGGTTCTCTCACCATATTAACATAAAATTTATAGCAAGATTAATATAGAATAAAATCTCCAAACATGACAAATAGGAGCTTAAAAGAAGTGACATAAAGGAGAGTACTTAAAAAGAAAGAGAGAGGTTGGATCTCTTACGAAAATTCGGCAACCTAACGGCGCCAATCAAAACTTCCAAAATGGATTGATGAGAAAAAAATAGGGTCTATCAACATATGAACATAAAAAGTATAGTAATATTAATATAAAATAATATCCCAATCATAAGAAATATTAGCTTAAAAGGAATGATATAAAAGAGTGTACTTTAAAAGAAAGGGAGGGGTCGGATCCCTTACCTCGTGTCAGACATGACTCGATCATTCTTTAATCTCCTGAATAATAAAATTTGGTCAATTTATAATTTATTAAGGACCTCATTTAAATATTATTATTCATTTCATATCACATATTATAATGTTATAATAATTGGTTAATAAATTGAGTACATATCTGACGTTTTTGTCGATGTTCAGTACATGTGTACAAATTGAACTTGTTGGAAAATAATTTTCCATGTAGTTATAGGTAAATCATCTCCAGAATAGTATTTATGTTTTAAATATCATATATATCTAGTATATATTCATTTTATACTATTCCATTTCATTTTGAGATAAAAAATTAAAATCACCGTTCATGGAGACGGTAGGTCGTACGTACGCATGAACGCAACTTTCATTTTTTGTCATATTAATGGAATTAAAACAAAAAGAGATATATATATATATTATAATTAAAGAATGATATACATAATTTAGATGTAATATATTACATATATATATCCATTATATATATGTACTTATAGTAGTACATAACATTTGGAGATAAGAAATGAAATGTATCGTTCATGGAGACGGTAAGCCGTACGTACGCATGAACGCTACTTTCAATTCATTGGTACATTAATGGAATTAAAACTAGATGAGATATATATATATATATATATATATATTATAATTAAATTATAATATATATGTTATATATATCACATAAGTTCATCAGTTTCATTCTTTATACATTCCATGTATTGCATGAACGAGTCACATCACTTGAGGGGGCGGTAGTCCACACTTCCTCAAATGAAATTATCGCATTTGCACAACATGAAAATCATAAAGGTATGTATTAAAAATAAAATACAGAATCATAGAGAGGAAATAAATATAATATATATCATAAATAAATAGTGTGACATCTTAATGGCCACCATGAAAGGTGTTAAAAGAAGATTTAACAATCATCGTTTCGTGAGGAAAAAATCGCCAACCACATAAACAGTATGTTCCTTAACCATTAGACAAATGTTTGTGTAGGTGTAGCTCTAATAATTATCATAAAAACATCCTAGTATATTGAAGATACTGGTTTTTTTACAAAAGAAAGTAATAAAATGATTTTAGGGGGTTGGAGAAGCAAAATAAAACATAAGAACACAAGAGAAGACACTACCTTTAAAATGGGTAACTCTTTTTGATTTGAGATCAAAGGCTTCCTTGGGAAGACTTATGCCCAAAGTGAGCCTTCTATGAGTAAGAGAGGGATTTTTAGAGACAAAATGGTCAGGTGTTGGCCGATCCAAAGGCTTTATATGTATGGGTAAGTTGGTAGAGGTGGGGACCTTTTATAAGAGGAGAGGAGGGGCACTCTTGGAAAGTTATAAAAGATAACATTATTATAAAATGATTTTCAGATTTTAAAGGTCCCAAAATTATATATTTCAAGTATAATGTGATAAGAGTTCGAAATACATCCATCCAATAGATTTTTGATATGTGTAGGTCTTATATTTTACATTATCTTTTCATTTTATTTAAATCGTTAAATAATGAGGTAATCGCTGCATCATCATGGTGTCATAAATAATTTAATTTATTTAATCTCTAAAAATTATAAAAATACTATCATGATGTAGGAAATATTTTTATATTTCTAATGAATATTTATAGTCAAAAATATGACTTGTATAACCCCATTTAAAAATTGTTTTAGTAAAACATCACATGTTTGTGACATTTTAATTTTAACTTTAAATAAAAAGGTATTTATGTCATTTTCCAACCAAAGTGGCTCCATGGGGTCCCCAAGTTGACCCATGGATTGTCTTGGTCGGTCATGAAACATCCAATGAGGGTAGGACATGCGTCAAGTTCATTTCATATTCTTAAAACAATGTTTTTACCATAAATTACACTAATTACCTCTAATCGCAATTAAAAACATAAAAGTTACTATTCACCCAAAAAATTATTTTAATCCCATTGAACCACATTTTACTTCCTAATGACAACCATGTATGTCAGATTTTTAAAATTCAAAACACAGAAGTGGTAAAGTTTAATTTAAACGAAAAATCAGTTTTTTTAAGTACACTTAGTGGTCTCACTATTCATCCAAAAATTGATGTTTTTCAGAATAATACCAAAACTTCACCCTAAGCTATATTTGATATTCTGAATTCAAAAATGATGTCTATTTTAAAAAATTCAAATCATATAAGTTACATTAATTAATTTAATAATTAATTCCCGTTGTAAAAACAAATAGCGTGTTTTTAAGAAACAATATCTATTAAAAGATTGACACTAGTTTAAGTCCAATTTCAAAGTTAAATTAATTCCAATGACCACCATTAGATTAAATGGTAAAAATATATTCTAAATACACTTTAATATAAATTAAAAATATAATCTATCAATATAAATAAATCAGATTAAAATGAGGTTTTGAATTAAAATGCAACATTTTCAATAAAAATGATCTTTGTCGGAAAAATAACAAAATTTTACACAAAGTAAATTTTGATGTCCAGATTCTAAAGACGGATTTTATTTTGTCAAATACAATATATAAAATTGTAAATAGTATATTTAAAAAGTGTTCTCCATCAAAAGGTGGTTAATCGACCTTTTAAAGAATATTAAAAGATTTATGCTTAAAATTGGATTCATTTACATTTTATGCCTCTAACATTTATTAGATAAAATTAAAAATATTTGACAAACATATATAATAATTTTGTAGTTAGTTCTGTTCTTTCCCGCCATTACAATGTCTAGGCGTTAACTACCATTTAAAATAATATTATTTTATTATTAGAGTTCAACGTAAGATTCCCAAGAAACTCTTTGTTGCGTATTGGGTATGCCATCGCGCATAGCGTCCCCTTTAAAGTAATATTAATATTTTATTTAAAAATATGGATGAATTTGAAAATGTCATATTCTTTATTTACCTGGGGTGTTATAATTACCCTCAGGAGAATCATTATTATTCATCAAATACACTTATTACTTTATTATATTTGTTTTTAATTCATTTTCCTCTATTTATGTACTCTATAAACTTAAATAATATATTTAGTGAAATATGCATTTATTTCAATCGTCAGTTAAAATTGATTTTTCATCAATATACATGATTTTTTTAAATGATTGAATGCATTTTTTTACTATTCATAAATGAATTTTATATTCTATTTTTACTCAAGATTTAACTTTTAAAATATTTAGTAAATGGAATCTTCTTCTCATATTTCAAATGGTGTACATTTTGGATTTTTTACAGAAGTGTAAACAAGAATATTCTCTTTTAACATATATGGAATGAATGGAATTTCCTGTCATCATAACCCATTAATAATTTTAATCTTATATTATATTAATTTAAGTTTTTAAAGGTATTTTGTATCATAAATTTTGGGAAATTATTGTATTTTAGAGAAGAGGTTTGAAATTTAAAATGATATTTACCCTAGAAAATATTCTGTAGATATTTTAAATATATTTTAATCTAAGATGAAAAACAGTGATTTATACTATTCTTTAAAGTGTATAAAATCCAATCATAACACCAAATTTCATTCTTTGATTGTATTATAATTATGAATAGTTACTGATGATTCTATGTAACCCGTTTCTTATACACGGGTTAGTTATGTTATGAAATTTCATTCAACTAGTAATTCTATAATTAAATGATGATATTTTTATGAACCCCATTTTCTTATAATGAGTTATGATATGATTAATGATTTTTCATCTTTTGTAACACACATATATATTATTTTAATTATGTGAGGTGTGGGACCATAATTATATATCCTTAAAGAATAATGGGAAAATATGGATATCTCATGAGAAAAATAAGATTGAAATTTGTAGAGAACCTAGTTATATGATGTACCTTTCCCACAATGATATTTATGAGATAAATCCACTAATAATACAATGATTTAGATAGTTAACCTAATTCACTAGAATTTTCTTTTTATAAATCCATTACTTCTAAAGAAATAAATTTCTATAATTATGTGTATTCAAAAAATCGATATCATACTCCAATGTTATTATAACATGACAAGTGTTATTTGATTAAATTATTATTCATGTATTATGAACTACCATACTTTATTAAATGACCCAATATTATGATCTTTGATATTTAGGGTATGGTTTTAAAATTCTATTGAAATCATCTCACACCCTCATTCTAATGTCATGTCTAAGTGATCGTTGATATATCCAATATTTACCCTTACTATGTTTCAAATATCACACATTTATATGCTTCCATTCCCCAAGTTATGAAGTATGATCTATGTATGATATGTCTAATAGTGGTTCTAGTTATGAATAAATTAGTGGGAGAAAATGTTGTTCATTTGTGAACCTATTTTTTATTAGTCCATATTTTCAAAGATAGTATATCTACATGATTCTAAAATAGATCATTTTGTTGTGTAATTAATATTCATTTATTATAATGTGATATATATTAAGGAATAGTATGGGTCACTATAGGGGCAATGTAAATTAACCAGAGCAAAAAAATTATGTGAATAATTTGATCATGACATGAATATTTATAAATAACATGAACTAATTTTATTATTCTGAACTGATGTGACATGTTTTTAGAATATATAAAAACTCAGTAATTTGTGATGTGAAAACCAAGATCACATCCTGAATGATGTTTTTTACAGTATATTTATTTATTTTATATTCCATTTAATTATCTCAAGCCAAATTCACTTCCCCCTTAGACTACATCCCCCACATTAATGATTTTGGGTGTTCAATTCAATCCAATGTAATATTTCATTATATCATGGTGTGAAAAATAATTAAATTAAAGTCAATAATCATAGTTATTCTTCCCTATTATAATTCACTATTTTTACCTTGGGGAAAGGACCAGATTTGGAATGTCCTTCCAAGATCATGGATTGATGGCTTCTGTTGATAGAGGCTCTTTGGCATTCGTTGAAGTGGGTAAAGAAGGTACCATGTTATTCCACGATCATTAAAGAATTTAATCATAAAAATAATTTTTATATTGGTAGTTTAATCATACCCATAAGGTTTTTATTATTGTTAAAAAGTGAGAATTCATCGATACATCATCTGAATTACATCACATTTTTTTGAAACCTCTAGTGTTTTTGGAATCTTCATACTCAACCCTATGATAGATCTCATCTAGTCTGTTAATGAAATACATCACGCAAAATTGAACACTAGAGACGTTTTCCTATTCCTATATTTTGGTTTGAACTAGAATATATGACCCTGGTTCACTTTTAAATTGAAATATTTAATTTTTTGTTCATTGTTGGATGGAAGATTATGAACATGGTCACCCTAGGGTTTTGGAATTGTGAATCCAAACCTAGAATGACATGAGAAATATAAATTGGAAAAAATGTGTATATAAAATATAATTTTCAACATTATTATATGAATTGGTAACATAATATGAAAATAGTAATTAGATTAATGGAATAATTGTATCTGACTAATATAATAATGATAATTGATAATTGGAATGAATTTACTGATATGGAATATTTTAACATGTTTTGAATTTTTGATAATTTAGTCCTTATTAGATATATTTTTGATATTTAGAATAAGAAATATGACATATTTTCAAAATTTACACTATATATAAAAACTATTGAACAATTATGGGACCCATATAAGGGAATTCCCACTAGGGCTATTTATTCATATAATATAAAATTCAAACATAGCTTGGGAATCTTCTTTGGTTCATTTGTGATCCAAATGTGTGATTATTCCACAACATTGTAATATTTTGATAATGAATACTATTTCTGAATAGTATCATTTTTCATCAAGATTTATCATAAATGGATGACCTCAAGTGTCAACCCCGGCCTCAAGGGTTGTTGGGTAAATTTTAGTGTTCGTTATTTAATTATTAATTAAATCATCTGTAGATCATATCATTTCAAAAACAATTAATTAAATTTTATGTTATTATACATCCTTAGATTTGTACTACCATGTTCTACATAAAACATGTTTGGGATACATTTAGGTTATCTATAAGGCTTTATCAATGTTGGTATAGTCAATAGAAAGGGGATTTGTGCTATAATCGGTATTGTTAATGTTGGAACATGAGTATGGAGTTGGAACCAAGTATGAAATTCAAGAATAGTTTTGGGTGTCATTAAATTGGTTTCATTATTATAGTTTCTTTGGTTGTATGCATTATTTCTAGAAATATTTTATGAAATTTCATGGTTTAATTATTTTTTATTGATTTTTTATTTTTCTTTTTTAACTAATAGTGTTTATTATTAAGAATTTATTTATCAAGATTATATTTTTTCAATATAAGAGGGTATTATCTTCCAAATATATTTAATTGAACATTGATAATAGTTGGAAACCTCTAGTGCCTCGGGATGTGAGATTTTGGTATCATACTGACATGAGTCAGTCATGTATAGGAGAACTATGTTGTGGATGTAATAATAGGGTTTTATATAGTATGAATTTAATTCCAGGTTTTTAAATTTTAGTGTTTATAAAAATAATAAAAATTACCTTCTTTGTTTATCAAAATGGAATATTTTTAGGTGTCTCTTTATATCATTTTCCACAATTTTTAATTTTTAAATTAATTTGACTATGTATTTTATGAATAATATATGATCATTTGAATTTTTCTGTTATTTTTTAATAATAAATTTATTTATAACTATGGTTTTCTTGGTTTAACATCCAAATTTATCAATTTTAATGTAAAATTAATTAATTATTTATGTTAATTTAAATGATGAATTATGGGCCTATAAATTTTAAAAGTAAATACAATTTGAGGTATTTATAGGCACACAGTTAGAACATGTTTAGTGAAAACCATGCTTCGATCATATGAGCATGTTTGTCATTTGATAGATTGAATTACATGCTCGGGGAATGGTCTCCCTAACTGTTCCCCATATCCTAGAACTGTGACCTAATAATTTTAGTATAGGTTCATAGATGGTGCATAATATAGAAAATCATGGTTCCTAACTCTTTGTGATGTCCGACCATTGAAAAAATGCATACCCATTTTTTATTTCATTCATGACAATTTTTAATTTGATTTTTCTTCCCTTTTTATATTTAAAGTACACCTCACCCTTCCACTTCATCTCTTTCATCCCACAAAATTGAGTGGGGTAGAACAGCACATCTCCTCTAACTACCTACTTGATTTAATGTGTTTCTCATGCACACTAACTCTTGTTCTTATTGGTAATGAATTCCATTCACCCCCAACACATTCCTCTCACTCCCCCCTTCAGTCCTCATAGTTTTCACACCCAATTCATACCCTAACAAAATATTGGGGGTTTTATTTAGTATGTTCATATTTTTTTGGGACCATGATCTCAAATTTAAGAATATTAAAACATCATTTGAGGAAGGTGATGAGTTATACATCATTTTGGAGTACATTTTCTACGATTACGATTCCATACAACAACATTATTTAGGTGTTTTTTTCTAATTTTTATTTCCCTTTATTTTCTTGTGTTTCCCAAACCCCCTTCGAGTGGAATTATGAAGCCATTATATAAGGTATAATGTCTCATATATATTACCCATTGTTCATGGCCATTAGATTTTAGAACCATTCTTGATTTCAATTTTAGTTTACCATTTATATATCATTTGATAAAAATAATTTTATTTAAAAGTTAATTGAATAAAAATAATGATTATATTGATTTACACTTAAATAAAATTGTTTTATCTTATTTTTATATTTTTTAATGATCAGTTTAGATTAATTTTATTGGCCCTTTTTTAATCCTAAATAATGTTTAATTATTATGTTAAATGTTTTAAAAGAAGTTCACTATTTGACAATTTCCTTATACAAATAGTCTTAAATGATTTTTATAGAATAGAGAACCATTGGTATAGCCAATACCAATGGTTCTCTAATCCATTGGCTATATAGGAATGGGTAATGAATGATATTAATGGTTCCCATTAAATCATTTGTATAGGTGATGTGAATTTACCTAGTACAAATGGGTTCCATAGACACTTTGTGCAGGTCCATACCAATTGTTTAATAAACCATTGGTATACCCTTCCATTAGAATGAAATCTTGTAGTACCTCTCATATTTAAAAAAAACTATAACACACCCCTAACAGATGCACACCCACCCACAAACCACTTCAATACATATAGAGAAATTGTGAAAAAAATCATTAAAAATGATACAAAAAAATTTTAAAATAGAAAATATAAGCATTCACATATAATAATGATATACAATGATTCATAAAAATGATTTATTGATAAAGACTATGAATATCTATAACATATCAACCAATATCATCACCATCATCATTATGTTCACCTTATTAATTATCTTTTTCATCCCTATAAACCTCACCATTATCATCAATATTTCTATCTCCAATGAAATCTTTATTATCACAACCACCATCATATCCAACAATAATGATAGGAAATTCATTTTCCCAACCACCACAAGTAAAATCATCAACACTACCTGGTTTATCATTTAAGGAATCAATCACCAAAATGCATCTATCAAAAACTGTATATGTATCTAGTGGATATGATGGATATAATTCATCAATTACATTGATAAATTTCACGTTGGAATTTTATCATTATACAATCAAATTAATTTCTATTTTATAGCCTATAATTCCTATTTATGAGACTATTAAAACTCTGCATGATCAATTTCTTACATGGTGTCATCCAAAACTTCACCTGAGCTGGAAAATTATCTAAAGAAAAAAATAATTTACTATGGCCAAAAGTGTTCTCTACAATGGTTATCATATCCAAATCCCTTATACAAATGCTTATATTTCTTAATGACTTCAACTACCTTCTCGACAAGGTCCTCAAAATAAAACTAATGAATATATAAATAAACTATTTATTTACAAAATAGAGATTAAAATTCTATAAAAGAAAATTAAAACTTATAATAAAATGTGGAAATTGTTTTCTTCCCTCACATACTTCTTTATTCATTCTTATCATTAATTTTCTTTCATGACACACATCCATAATTTAAAAATAATTCATACTAAATTAATTTTGGATGTTGAAAACTATTATTCGTTAATCATATTTTATTAAAGAAAAATATAACAATATTTTTAATATTTAATTGAAAATTACAAAATATAATTAAATTAATTTTCATTGAAATTTATTTTATTATACCCAACTATGTTAAAATATAAACATTCAAATGAAAATGAGAAAAAAAATTAAATTTCACCAAATTTAAGCAATTTTTCTATATCTTTTCAGTTTTCTGGATTATGTATACTTATGTTTTCAATGAAAAATAGAGCTATAGATCATAGAATTACACAACACTTGTTATTTAATAATTATTATATGCTTCTCTACATTTAATGTTGCTATAACTTAGTCTAAATAGGATGTATATTTATTCTAATAATTAACTAATTTTATAAAAAAAATTATGCTACTATATTTTTCAAAATTATGTTTGTATTTATTAGTTAGTGATATTATTCACTACATAAGTCAAAATAATGTTTTTCTTGATTCATTAGATAATTTATGAAAATACATAAATTTATGTCACGAGGATAGAAAGATGAATCTACAAATTATTTAGTACAAAAATTCATTGAACATGTGGAGGAAAAGTTGTATAGATAATCATAATTTGTAAATAATTAAGTACTAATGTTGAATAAAAATGTATGCTTCCTCTCATGATCTAACACATTCGTCCACCACACTATGTGGAGATACATTTTAGCAACTTGGTTTTTTAATTTCTCAATAATCTTTCGTAAAAAGAGAATATTTAAAAATAAAAAAGTACATTATTATTAAATCTCATCAATGTTTTCAATGAAAAAATTAAAATTATATAATACCTTATAATCATTTCTTTTCTGAGGGAAAAAATTCATGATGATGTGTTGTTGGATACATATTCATACTAGCATTAGTCTCTAAATCCATTCCAACTTATAAAACCAAACTATTATACATATCATTCATAGATTCCCTCTATTTATCAACTAATTCAATTAGTAATGCATTCCTAATATACTCATCATTATAAAAATTTTAATGAATTTTCTACAAAAATATTAGTTTATGTAAAAGGAATAATAATAACATTAAGTCTAATAAATTTTTTTATAAATAATTGATCCCAAGAATTATCATTTATTTCCCTTTTATGGTGTCTATGGGAGTGTGGATTTATCAGAATTATGTCACATTATTTGGATGGATTTAATAAAAAACTCCAACATTATTACCCTATTTTAGATATTATATTATTATAAAAATTGTTCTCATCCATCATCTGTGTGTCTTGAATCCACTATTCATGCATGTGTGTACACCAATACTAGAATATTGTTGAAAATGAAGCTATTAATTACTAAAGGAGAAATAATATATTTATAAACCCTATAATTAATACAAAATATGGTTAAAAAAATTAGTGTTGTTCTATATATATTACTAAGCCAGGATGATCATTGGGGACTGCTATATCTCTGAGCTGGAGATTATATATATCCTATATAGTTCATTTGGGGTCCAATGTATTCTTTTGAGTTTCATAATGTGTTGGAGTATTTGAAAATGGAGTATTAAAAAAATACATGGATTGAACGTAGTAGTAGGAAAATAAGGTCAAATAGTTTCCTATAGAAAATGATAATATAGAAGAAGAGTAGAATCCATCATTAGAAAAGAAAAATAAATAAGAATAGGATAATATATTATATTGGTAATAGTATATTCTATTAAAATACCCATGAGTCCACTAAAATAACTATGGAATAATAATTTATTCCAAATTTTGTGTTTGATGAAGGGGTGGGGTGTGATCTGTTCTCATGAGTGGTACGAGTAGCTCTTGTACCCCCCCTAATTTTCAGCCTGAGAATCTCTACCACTAGGATGGATGGAGAATAATTTCCACCTGGGTATTGGTACCTAATGTACATTTTTAAAAATTATTAATGACAGTATATTATGTCATTTATATATATAAATATATGTATATTTGAAATATAATACTCAAAATTGACACCATTGGATGAATTCCCATTTCTATCATGTTATGATTATTACTAGGAATCATCTTCCTTCGTATCTCTTGACTGTACTTCATTTATTTCTTTAAATATGGAAATAATAATATAATTAAAAATTTGAAACTAACATGTTTGAAAAATTAGAATGATGAGGTCGTGTGATTAATTAGGTGATGAAAATTTTTATGTATAATAAATGAAAAAATTTTAAATAACATAATCACATTATATTTAGTCTCATGTATAAAAAAATAATATATGTTTTATATAATAATAAAAAATTTCTAATTATAATTTAAAAAGTGGTTATGATATAGTTTTATACATCTATTTATAATTCAATCAGATTTAGTAATGGTTAGGTAATATATTTCATTTAAGTAAATTGATTAGGTTATTTTTCCATTTTCTAGGGTAGGTCATTTGATTCATATTATGGGAATGACAATTTGGCCATTTTTTTGGATAGGTCATATATATCATTGTTATTATTTTTAATTCCAATTAGATCAATATGATTTAGTTTAATTCATATTGTGTTTTTGTTCTAATTGCATTATTTCGGTTTTTTTTGTTTTGTGAGGTTAAAATATTGTTCTATTTTGATTATAATATTACACTCAAATAAAACAATAACAAATTTATGTTATAAATTAACATGAAGGTCTAGTTGGATATAAAATATTTATAGAAAAAAATAATTCAACTTTTAGATTACCAACCAGAATAACCCATGTCGAGTTAAAAAAAATTATCTTCTAATCCATATTGGTGATTCAATATTTTACCCACCATGACCATTGGTTCCCAATCAACAAGAAACGTTGTATTATATCTATAAATGATGTAATTTATTGAACATGGATAATGGGAAATGTGATGGTTTCTATTCCATTCACCGATCATAAAAAATATTCCCTTGGATTACATCAATAATGAAATCAAATTTTAGACATATATAATCATTTAAATAAAAAAATGTTCTTCCAATGATTCCCATATACATTTTCCAATAGTAGTAAAGATTTTTTTCAGGACTACAGCTCAAAATATAAAATCATCAATAATTGTTACATCTCTATTCTTCGGTTTAAAAGACTTATATTTCAACATAATGACTTGACCACAAGAGTAATAATGTGATATATTTTTCTCTAAACAACTCCAAAATAAGATATATTTTGAAATTTAGCCCTAGTATTAGATGCATTGTCATAATAGTGTTTATTTACAATTACCATAACACCATCACATTCTGTTCTGATGTTAATTTATTTTTTCATGATAATAAATTTATAATAATTAATAATTACTTTTCATTCATTAATTGTAGAATTGAGACCAAAAGACAAATCTAAAATTTCATAAAATATAGGTTCATTTGGTAAAATTAATTCTTAAAAAAGAAATGAATATTAATACAAAATGAATTCTAATTTTTTTTATTACACTAATACTTATTTATTAGATATTAAACTAGAAGAAAAGTGTTTACTATGAAAATTTTTTCTTCTACCATAATGATAACGAATGAAGAATGGTTTAAATATTTTTTATGTTCCTTTCATCTAAATAATTTGTTTTTTAAAAAATATGTATAAATACATCTGATGAGATAACATATAAAAGTTGAATTTACATACTTTTTGTAGTTATAAAAAAATATAAGTTAAATAAAAATTTGTGATTTTCCATGTCCCACTCCATAATGGTTAATATATTGAATTTATAAGATCTATTAATATCCTTTGTATGAAAAAAATGGAAAACTTGGTTACAATGACCCACACTACAAATCAACAATTCTCGAAAGTTGATTATGTATCTAGGTCACATAATAAAAATACATGGACGTAAATCCATACCATATTTTTCCAAGTACCCTTTTGTAATGGAACCATGAAGACAATTCCTATTTCAGACATAGTAATTCATTGTGTAATTATTATTTATTGAGGACACATAGAATAAACATAAACAAGTCATCCAAAATCTATTTCTGATAGATGACATATACTAAGATTCCACAAGAAAATGAAAAATGATTGAGAAATAAATTTCCTTAACCAACCCAAAATCAATGGTTCCTCTTCCTAAATATTTTATAGAAGTTACACGGAAAAACATTGGCCACAAATATATCTATAAGAATATAATAGTAAAATATATTACACACCTAAATTATTGGAAATTATATATCATACTATAATTAGAATCCACTCATAATGAAGGACATGATAATCATGATTGATCTATGATTTCTTCATCAACTTTTTTTTGTTTACCAGTTTTAAAATTATTATTGAGTATCCTCTGAGAATCCATTTTAGTCGCATAATCATTTTATAAATAGATTTTATTCGATGGTTTCATACCATAATAAACACATTAAACATTCCATTTAGGGATAGTTATTCACAAAAAAAGATGTTATAGTCTAATGCATCGATCCACAATGTCAGAATGAGATCATCCACTATATTTTTTCTTCCAAAATACATTGAGTATAATTGAGAAAAAAATTTCAAATGAATATTTTTTTATGCGCACTATGTCTTAATAGTGATGTAGCAAATATAGTGTCTAACAAAGAAACAAAATGATGATAATTTTCTTCCTCCAATTGTAATATAATTTATTCAAAATAATCTTTTACATTTTAGTTTTATGTGGCATGTCCAAAATAAAAAACTAGTAACACTCATTTCATTAGGAGCATTATTTCTAAACATATTCATAGCTTCATTTCCCATCTCAATGGTATTGTCAAACATTTAAGTATTTTTCAAATATGACTATTCTATTTACTAATATTAATTGATACCTAATAAAAATGAAACTAAGAAAATATTAATGTCTTCCTAATTTATTTTTCTTCATAAAAATTGGATGGGATGGTTTTCCATTCACCCTCTAACCATATGTCATCGTGTAATAAGGAAAATCATTTACCATCCACATAAGAACAAAAAAATAAGTAAAATTGATTTTATAATATAATTGTATATTTTTTTAAAAGATTGAGGTGATGCCTCTTTATTAAATTTACGTAAAAAGAGTAACCAAGGAGGGGTAAGGGGAACATGGAAAACCCATAGAAAATTGCCTAACTTTTTCAGCAGTCACTCTGTTACCCTCTGTTCTTCATCTCTAATTGCTTCCAACTCCAATATTCCATGCCCACAACCCCGACCTCTAGATCTCCCTCTGCACACACTTTCCCTATTCGAGATCTCTTGAAGTCTTTCCAGAAGTGTCTCACCATCAGTGCTCTCTGAATCCGAGATATCCTCAAAATCCTCCTTACATTTTTCAAGAGAAACATCTTTTGAAACTAGTGTCACCATTTCTTCTGCAATAGTTCGCTCAACCACCATTGGGGAAACAACCAGGGCAGTGTCTTTTTGTAAGAAACAATCTGTAAGCCGTCATCTTACACAAATGGATTCACAGTAGAGTGACAAGCCTTAGAGATGACTGGGGAGTCAGAATATAAGGTTTGTATACCTTTTCGAATGACTGAGGGAACAATGCTTTCCTGAGATTGTGCTTCTTCTTCTCTAACTTGCTCTTGAACATTTCCGTCTTCTGAGAATATATCAACCCATGATTTCTTGATTACAGGTGAGGGAGAACATACCATGGGTGAGTCCGGGCAGGATCCTTTTATATCAATATTATCTTCTTCTTTATGAGCAGTATTTTGTGCTTCTCCCTCAATAGGATTACCAGAAGTGTTCAAATCATCCAGACCCTTAACCATATCTTTGTTATCCTCATGCAACAACTATGCGTTAGTTTTCAAAGAAGAGGATTTTTTTCTCTTCTTGAGATAGTTGTTCAAATTATGGCCACGCAAAGTACAGAAGCTGCAAACTAAAGACCGTCAACAAGAAGAAGATTCATGACCAATAACATTGAAATCTTTGCAGAAGTTAGGCATTTTTTTCATAAACATGCTTTAGCTCAATTATATCATCCTCAGTAGCAAGAATCTCCTTTTCAACAAGGGTCTAACCCATCTCAACCTCAACTATAAACCTATGAAATTGTCCAAAATGAGAAACCTCTGTTTCCTTATCAATTTTGATTGGAATACCAATGGATAAGGCAATATCATACAATATTTTGGGATTCCAGAGTATCCAGTTTAACCCATAAACTCTAACCCAAATTTGGGTAGTAGTGTTACGAACCTCCCAAGGATTAAAATTTTTGTCCCATTCATGCAGGAGAATAATTCCTAGTATGAGGGAAATGGATCCAAAGCCCCATAATCGAGTTTTCAATTCATCCATGGGGAAGAGCATATGAAAATATCCTCGACCAAGAGAGACACATTTCCATGATGAGAAAACCCAAATCAATGACACACGATCCTTGAGTTCATCAATTTTCAAGGGCTGCGAACCTTTAGGAAGGAAAAGGTGAGAAATGATAGAGAAATCACCCATCTTGAGTCATTCAGAGACTACAGCAGGATCCTCTTTGATGTGCACAATGTTCCGTTTTCTTTGGATCGAAGGTTCAAGTCCACCTTTGAGACAAGTAAAGGTGTGAACACCCCTGCCCACTTGGAGATCTGCCTTGGAGGAATCCAAAAATGGATCAAGGTTACCTGAGCCAGCAAAAATTGATCCATCCTGAATTCCAGTCAAAGGCACCGATGAGTCCTTGCCAATAGTCCTTGCTGAGGCCACTCCCGGAGGAGGCACAACCCCAATCTAGTATTTAGTAGAGAAAGAAACCTTAGACTTCGTAGGTGCGCCTCCCACACCAGATCCCTGACCCGCGACTTTGGAAATAGAAGCCCTGTCGCGATTCACCTCTTCCCTCGAAGAAAAGGACATTGAGGTCCGTCCACTATCAGAATCCACAAGCGGCATCGTCCTCCTCATCTCCCCAAACGTCGCGGCCACCGTGCCTGCGCCAGCCGAATTGACCATGAATCCTCAGCCTCCATAAGAAACAGGAACTTTCATTTCCTTACACACATCCAAGTCGACGAAACTACTCACTGAAGAAGAATGGTAACAATTTAACCTACCTTGAGGAAAGAGATCTGAAGTAGCCATCATCTTCGACAGAACAACGAAGAAACCCTAGCTGAAACGAAATGTAGATAGAGAGGCAGCCACATCTCTCATCCCCCTGGTCTCATGTTTTATTCCAATAATTGTATATGCACACACCCAAATTCAGCATAAAAATAAACTCCTTGACTAAATGTATCATGTATTATTCTATACCATTGCTTGGATCATATTTTATAGGTATTAATACATTAAAAAATGTGTTCTTTTTTTATACTTATCCTCGGAGGATGGTTATAAAGTTTTATAAAATAGGTCATTTGTGATTTTAAGTGAACATATGACTAGGTGGATTGAAACTATCACATGATAGACCCAACCTCATATTACAAACATCAATAACAATATCAGGATATCTAGTATCAAATAATAACCATACTAATCCATACATGTTGTGAAAAAAACTCATTAATTTCCTTATTTCATTCATTGTCATTCCATTTCAAATTATGTGAAATTTTTTAAGATATGAAAATATTTTGGAGTTTATAAATCAATGAAATATTCCATATTACATTATTTTGCACTATATATGGTGATACAATATTATTTTTCTTCCATAGTGATATTCCTCATTTTAAAAAATAATTTAGGTCCATAGATACCTTCCATAATATGATATAATCATTTAGTTAATGAGGAGTTTTTTATAAAATATAATTTAGTCTATAAGATTATACTTCAAATATTGGTTCATGGGAATATCTTCATAGTATAGATCTAATTTCATTATAAATGTAAAAATATATTTGATGGAAATATTATAAATTCTATACACGGTTTTCCCTTGAAACCATCACATTAAATTTTATAACATTCTAATTTAATAGTTTTTTTTTTGATTTATTAAATTCATGGTAGTATCTGTTAATATTTTGACTCTATAATCATCATCATAATTATTAAATGCTTCATGTGACTTATATAATTGGCTCAATTTATTTTCTCCCATTATTTCCCTTAATAATGGATACAAAAAAACCATTTATATAATAAATTACCATATATGGTTCTCTCATTCAAATCATTACCATGTCAATATTTTCATTTTAAAAAGTTTTATACTATGAGAAATTGTTTTTATTAAAATAGTATTTTTGATATATTGTAGATAACATCTTCACTACATCACAATGTTTATCCAACTTAATTCAACCATGGGTAGTTTATAAGACATCTATACGAGGCATTTTGTAAATTCAAAATTTATAAAATTATTTAACATATATTGAAAATTGTTTGAGATTAGATCATTCTAATACAAAATACTTATATCTATTATAATAAAAAATTTATATTTATATCATATATTTAATTAAATTATTTTTATAGTCAAATATATAATAAATTAAAATAAAAAATATATTTATTTCAATCATGTTGAAAATCCTTGAACTATTATTTAAATAAAATTCCTTTTATGTCACTCTCCATACAAAATTATAAATTCTAAATTAAACATATATGAGTACATCATGATATAAAATTATAGTTTTTAATAAAAATGGTAATTATATAATGAGAAATACAGTATATAGATAATTATAATTCTATATCGATGACCTATATCCTTAATTTCACAACTCATCTCCTTGAGATAAATATGTACTAAATATATAAAACCACAATAATGAATTCCATTATATCTATGAGTAATTTATATACACAATTACCAAGAATAATTTATATGTGTGGAATAATTGAAAACAAGTCTAAATGAGAAATATAAAATAAAATAAAATAATGTATATCAACCACGATACATGGTATATATTGTGGTCTAAATAACATAGGTCAAAAACCAAAAAAGTATGTATTTGTGGTTGATCAACAACTAGATTATATATCTAGTAAATTACGTAAGTGTTTATTATTGATTATATCATAATTTTTTCTAATTAAAATATCTATCATAAGTTATATGGAATAACCAAAAAAGTTATTTATACATATGAAAATAAACTAACTCCCCTTTATATAATAATGTTTCCCACATATTTAATATAATTTGAGAATGATTTCATATAAATAAATATCAATCAATATTTATATTTTTATAAAATTAATAAAACTATGTAGTTTCAAACCATATATTACATTTTAAATCAAAACATGTTTGTAAAAAAAGGAATAATTTCAATTATTATAATAATACATTAAAATGAATAATTTCATAAATCCAATATATTTTCATAAAAAAAACCATGTATTATAAAATCTACTTACATATTTACCTCATATAACACATAAAATAATGGTCTCATATTAGATTTATAATGAAGTAGTGAGAACATGTGTTTCAAAAAATACAACACCTATAATCATATAAATTATGAATTAAAATAGAAAATATTGTCAAACTAACCCTTTGTTAATTAATTGGGAAGCATTGTAACATTAATTTACTTAGTTAAATATTTTATACAATGGAGAAAATGAAAATGATAGTTTTTATTAGATATAAAAGATTTATAACTCACCAATTAGATGTTCAATAAAAATGGAATTAAAAACAGAAGTGAAGAGAGATTTTATTATCAATTGAAGAGAAAATAAATCCAAACTCATAGATTTTAATTTTGATGTTATTTATATGGTTGGTTTATAAGATACATGTTAGGGAATTTTGTGGATGTTGGTAACAACAGTTTTTAAAAATAGTTTGTATAGCCTTACACTATATAAATAGTTTTTAGAAATTATTGGTATAGCCTAATATATAACAACAATTGAAGGATATCATTGGAATGTATTTATAATATTTTATTTATTCCATGGTGTTGAAAAATAATTTTTATAGTTCCATTTTTTGTAACTCCCCTCTCAAGAAGTGGATTTAACATAATGTGATGGTTTTCTCCAGTTAATAAAATATTAAAATAAGTTGTGTGATTTTAAAAACTTTTTATAATATATATATGTGTGTGTGTGTGTTTTTTCTAGGTATATATATATGTGTATATATATATTGTCTTAAAACATATGCATATGTGTATATATATATACTTCTATATTAAAATTCACTTGATGAAATTTTAATCTGTGCAATGGGATATATGGAAATATATTTTTGCTAGTGATTGTCGGTAAAAATATAAATGTGTTCATTTTATCAATAAGCTTTATACATTTTCATAATTTCTAAATGAATTTCATAAAAGTGAGAGTTTTGTATGTTTTCATAAATGTGTTTAAAATGACTTTTCGAAAACCTTTTTCAATAATAATGTTATTTTGTGATGATATTGATATTTATTTACATGTCTGATTGGTAAATTATCTTTTTTATCATTCTCTAGAATATTGTAATTTTGTTGTTTCAATATTCACCGATCAAATATGAAAAGAATTTGGTGATTTTATTTGACACAAAGAGTAATATAATATATATGGGAACCCCTTTTACTTATGTGGGAGGAATAGGGCAAGTATGTTGGGCACGGCCAGATTTACATAGTATGATTATGATACCACATTAAATAAATTGTTCTATGATGTGACATGATTGTTTTTACTTGGGGATCCCTAATAGAAATAATAATTTTATATGGTTTAATCACCAAGAGTATGTGGAACATATATCCCTAATAATGGTTTCCTAAGCCTTCCCATTATTCTTGGAATAATCATTTATATTTTCTACATACATTCAAAATAAATAAATTATTTACATTACATTAAGTGTATTTTCTCTTAATAATTGACGTGTCCTGATATCAAATGTTTGCATTGAATGTTTCTTGAAGATTCAAGACCCTATATATTTCAAAACTATTCTTTTTTATAAATGGATGAAAATATTTTATTTGGATTCTAATTGTTAAAATTAATCAAGTCTATCATCATAATGTTTTTCAAACTATAATGTTATGAGTCTAAATGTAAGGACATGAACATATGGTATGGGTCACATTAGTGATTCCTATGTGGTTTCTCATCCCAAACCAATGAATAATTTATGTTCTACCTTATTTTTTCTCTACTCTTGGATATTTTTATTTATTCTTTGATAGTGACTTTTAGGTTCATATGGTAGTTTTTAGAATGTTTTATCAATTTTATTTTCATTTATTGCATTAATTTTATTATCCATTGTTTTCATTTCTTGCTTCATCCATTTATTGCATCATGTATATAGAATTTTGTTTTTATTTGATGTTGGATAGTGGCATTTATTTTCTTTTTTAAGGTGATGACAAAAGAAAGAATTTGGGTGAATTAATGTGAAATGAGATGGGTGAAAACACAAATATTGGTCATATCATATTTGAAAAAAAAATATTATGATTATTTTTTTGGGTATTTGGTTTTCTATGATTCACTCCCCTTGTTTTTTCTATATTCATTATTGTTATAAAGCTAGAATTGTGTTTTTTTGTTGGACATATTTTGTTTGTATGGTTCCTATACATAACATGTCCTCTCACGTTTTTATCCCTTGTTTTTACTTTATTAGGGTAACTTTATTCGTTAGAATTTGGATTTATAGATTTTATAGTTGATTTAAATATTCAATGAAAATTCATTTGATCATTTTAGTTGTATTACCTTAGTCCAGGACCTTTATTGGTCATTTTTTTCCTTATGTTATCACTTTGTTTAGGTCACCATTATAGTTAGTAGTGTATTTATTATGGGGATATTTTTTATGGGTGTGAATACTATTTTTTATTTAAATGTGTATTTTTAATTTTTTAGTTTTACTTGGTGATTCAATGTCATTGGTTTTTTGTTATTTTGTAGTCATATATCCACTAGAGTGAATATCAATCATTTTGTCATGTTGATAATGAGTGTTTGGAGTAATTCTAAATTGGGGGGAGAGACAACCATATAGGGATTAATTTTTTTACCTTATATGAATTGGTTTAAGCTCTTTTATAGATTCTTATTTGGGTGAGGGAGTGTTTCAGTCTATACTGTAGAGATTATATAGGAGATTAATTACATTTAGGGTAATTTTCTCCCACATTGGTTAGTTTTATAGGTGTTGGATCTTGGTGGTATGGATTTCATTAGATTTTAGAGATTTGATATATATTTGAGACAATTAATCTTGTATATTACTTTGAAATCATTAAATTAGTTTCATATTTATTCACAAAGAAATACTTATAATGTATGGAATTGTTACACCTTAACAGGGTTATTTTTCTTTTTTATTTAAATTATTTTTTTCATATTTAATTATAACTAGGCATTTTGTGAAGATCTATTTTAAAATTTTCAAATATTATAAGGTTGTTCATATCCATAATATTAATTCATGATTTGTGAAAGGAGGTGGAGAATTTTCACATGCATATGCTATTTGATAGAGAAAAACACTTATGGATCATGATTTCTATAATGATTCCCCCCAAATTTTTGAACCCTAAGCTTTATAGTAGGGGAACATGATTAAACAGTAGTTTAGAAAACCATTCCTTCATGTAGTGTGTGATAATCATTCTTTAAAAACGAGTTTCTATATTTATATGTATAATTATTTTGTTTTCCTATATCCTCCCTTTACTTTTATTTAGGTCATGTATCACCCTCAGTAGTCTTATATTTCATCAAACACATTATTTATAATGACCCATACTCTACATACATTATTATTACTTCAGAATTGAAGCATACTTATTACAACATATAACAAAAACATGAAAGGACCATATAGGTATAATGTCTTCAGAAACTAGGAAACATAAACAACTAGTTCGTAAATCATATGCATTGTATCCCATTTATTTCATCATATCTAGAGTCCCTTTTGGAATATTCTACTTAATACCCTTCATCTAGACCTGAGGAAAATAAAACATATAAAATGGTGAGCTCAAATTCTCAGTAAGTGTTAGACAAAGGAAATATCAATCATATCATATCCGTAAGAACATAACATATTGAAAATCATAACCTACAAAAGAGATCATAATATCATGACATGGGATAAATCATAGTAGTGAAAATTAATCCCAAATAATCATAACATAAAACAAGATACTTTGTGGCATACAAACATAATCATAGAAAATCATTTCATATTAGTCAAGACTCATTGACAAGACTATCATAGCGGACAAAGTCCATTACTGAACTGAGTTCACTCCTCGTTCTAGTCTTGTATCACTGAACCGGATTAACTTTTCGTTCTAGACATGTGTATCTCATGAGATATAAATCTTTACCCAATGCATTGTAGGGATATATAGATCCCACCCATCTTATAATGAAATAATTCTTATGTGTTCCACAAAATCATAATTCATACATCATATCATAACCTATGTAATAAAAATGGGATTCTTAAACATCGTGACATCATAAAACAATTCTTATAAGATAATGGACTTCTTAAAAATAATTCCATCACAGCATAATAAAATCAATTTAATAATAGGGATAGAAACAGAACCCTATATTATCTTATATGGAAAACAATTTTAATAAAACACTTGAACTCCATTATTGAGGAAAATATCCTTTCTAATTCAAAAACATTTTTCCTTTATTAACATGTCCTACAATTTTAAACTAAATGATGTTGATTAAAAATAAACTTGAAAACATGTAAATGAATCTTCATAGAAATAATTTTCTATGAAATCATAAAAACCCATTCATTTTGTATAAGTTAAAAAAACATTCTTCTCGTACTTTGGCCGGAAAAGTCAAAAAGTGCCTCGTATGAAAAATGACAAAATATTCCCTTCATATCTTCTACTAAAACTCAAAAATGAGTAATATTTAATTTAAACAATTTTAGGAGGATAGAAATAATATTACATATTGAGGAAACATGGATGTGGATGATAAATATGCCCCAGTAATTACCGAAGTATAAACAATCTCGGATAAAAATTGAGATTGCGAGATTCTCCATTATCTTAGGTCTGATATGATTTGTACATATCCTAACCTCCTTTATAATGATATAAATAATGTCATTGACTTATTAAAGAATAATATTCATTGTTATTATATCATATATTATCATATTCATATCTTTTTATTAGTAATACTTCATTTCTAATTGTTATTCGGGTGTTCATTGCTTTATGTTCTTATGCATGTTTTGTCGAATAAATTATTATTCCTATTTTTAGGTTATATATAACTCATTTAAAGAATGGTATTAATGTAATATATATCATTTTTATTCATTCAATTGATTTATATAATCATTATTCAAGGAAGATCATGTAGAATGAGTCGCATCACATCGTGGACACGGTAGGTCGTACGTACGCACGAGCGATGATATCGTTCCCATGATCGTGGAATTGTATTGAAGTGTATGTATACTATTTCATAATCAATATAATTTTAAAATAATCATATATATTTATTCTTTACACCATTATACACATCCAAGTAAGGTGGTGGTGGAAAACAGATTACACCATGACGTGGAGACGGTATTCTGAACGTACGCACGCGCGGTGATTTTGTTTTTCGTAGGATGGATAGAAGGTGAAATAGGATTTTTCATATTTATAATAACATATCAGTATATAAGTGATACTGATGTTATCACTTCATAATTAAACAACTAAAGAAGAATAAGTATAAGAATAAATAAAATGGAAAGAATCGGTAAAGGATATTTATCTTCTTTGACGCGCCTCTTCTTAACCTCCTCTTAGGGCACTAAAATTGGTCATTGAAGAAGACCAGGACCTATAGTATGTTTATATGGAAGTTGACCAGAGAAATTGGAAGGGTTTGGCTGACCTTGAAGGCTCAAAGTTGTGTGAGGATGAGAGGGAGGAGGTGCCCTTTTATAAGGGAGGAGAGGGGCAGCTTTGGAATTATAAGAAATATTAATTTATAATAAATTTCAACCCCACATAAAAACCTCCAAAAATGACTCCAATCCAAATCGTAGATTCTATAGGGTTGTAATATCATCAAAAAATAAAATTTAGACATGTTGTGAATTTATTTCAAACATTATCAACATGATTTATCCTTATATAATCTATTTAATTTTATTTGCGGTAATAATATTCTAAATTTTAAATCATCATAAATAATTACTTTTATGTTGTTAATTTTCCATAATTTTATAATTTATTAAATTTTAGACCAGATAAATTTATAATTTTTAAATATTTTTTTGATTTTTAGACGATTTTATAATATGTAATTTTTATAAAATAACAATAGAGTCAATTTTGACACTATTCATTTATTAGAATTTAAATAAAATATAATCAGAAGATATGTTTGAAATAAAAGATTTAATAGATTCATAACATATCATATTTATCTAGAAAATTTTTATATCACATTAAATATTTCATATAATATTTATTTTAATACTTGTAAAATAATTTATTTGATAATTCAATCAATAATATTATTTCAACATCACTATTGTGTCATAATTAATGATAATTATTTAATCCCTAAAAATTATAAATAAATTCACATGATGTATATAATTAAATTATATTTTTGGAGACTATTCATGTTATAAGTTTCATGAAGTTTATCAGTATGTTAAAATTATTATACTTATAATATTTAAGAGAGTGACATGTTGTCACTTTCTTGGGTTTTAATAATAATTAAATTATTTTAATGGTAAAAAATATATAAAATGAATTTATTCTGACCCTCAGGTGATAAGGTTTTACTTTTAGTCATCTTATAGAATTTTGGTAGATGTTAGGGTGATTTTATAATCTTATATTTACCCTTAATTACCCGATTTATGTTTAACTGCAGTAAATAAAAATTATCGTAGTTACTATTCATAATATCAAAAAAATAAAATAAAAGTAACCTATTAATAGAATTTTGACCCACTGAATTCAAATATAGAATAAATTTTTAATAATTCAAAATATAGAAGTTTCCCTAATTAATTTATAATTAATCCCATTGTTAAGAAAACATGTTTTAGAAGTTAAAACATTGCCAAAGATTGAAAAGATTTTACCTAGGAATTCAATGTAAAATTAATGGTAATGAAATAAATTAGATTAAATAGTAAAAATATTTTCTATTTATACTTTAAAACCATTCAATATTATAATTTAACCATATAAATTATTGAGATCAAAAAAGTTTTTTTAATTAAAATATAGCGTGTTTTAACAATTCATTAAAATATGAAAGTTATCAGAATAATATGAAAATTTTATTAAAAGTAAATTTTTATATCTTGATTCCAATGAATAATATTATTTTTTCAAATTGAACTTATAAACTTATCAAATACTAGATTTAATGCTGGTGCGCCATCAAAAGACGACAAAATTTCATTTTTTGAAAAATAATTATTTTACCTGAAAAATTTATTTTTTTCTCATACCGTGTACTAGAAAATAAGTAAGATGAATAATAATGTTATAAAATTAAAAATTTAGTTAATACTATTCATAACAGCTTGTCCATAATAATATTATAATAATATATCGTCCTTTAGTGAAACCCAGTATTGCGTACTACCTACACTATCGAGGAAGGTTGTGATTGCGTGTAACGCAAGCCAAGATAGTTTTGTGTGCATTGAATGATTCCTTTAATGTTTCGTATAACATAAGACATAAAAAAATATACTTCTCATAAAATATCAGGGTGTTACATTCTACGCCCCTTAAAATGAATTTCTCCCTTGAAATTCGTCACTTCGTAACAAACAGATGAGGATACCTCTCCCTCATCATATCCTCAAGCTCTCATGTAGCTTCTTCTAATTGGTGGTTCCTCTATAAAACATTCACCAAGAGAGTGGTCTTGTTCCGTAAAACTTTTTCTCTATGATCCAGAATCTCCATCGGCTATTATTTATAAGAAATATCTTGATCCAGCTGTACAACTTTTGTGCTTAGTACATGTGAAGGATCAGGTATGTACTTTCTCAGGAGAGATACATGGAACACATCATGAACTTGAGAGAGATTCGGTGGAAGAGCCAATTGGTAAGCTACCTTCGCAACATGATTCTTTATTTTGAAAGGACTAGGGCTCAATTTTCCCTTCTTCCCAAATCTCATTACTCTCTACCAAGGAGAAATTCATAAGAATGCTTTATCACCCACTTCAAACTCTAGATATTTTCTTCGGTTATCGACATAACTTTTTTGCCGACTCTGAGCTGCTCTTATGTGTTGTTGAATAGATCGGACCTTTTCTTCCATCTCATCAACAAGATAAGGTCCTAAAAGCTTTCTTTCCCTAACTTCATCCCAGCAAGTTGGAGTTCGGCATTTCATTCCATAGAGAGCTTTATAAAGAGCCATTTGAATACTGGAGTGAAAGCTATTATTATAAGTAAATTCCACCAAAGGTAGGTGTTGATCCCAAATACCATTGAAATCCATAGTGAAAGCTCACAACATGTCTTCTAGAGTTTAAATTGTTCTCTCAGACTGACTGTCTATGTGAGGATGATATGCAACACTGAAACTCAACTTTGTATCTATAGTATGGTGAAGACTTCACCAGAACGTCGAGGTAAACCTCAGATCCCGATCAGATATAATGGAAAGTGGTACTCCATGAAATCATACCACTTCCTTTAAATATATCCTGGTAAGATGATCCAGAGAGAAATATTCTCTAATAGCAATGAACTATGCCTACTTCATAAGATGATCAACTATGACCCAGATAGCATTATTTCCTTTGGATATTTTAGGAAGTCCAGTTACAAAGTCCATAGTGATGTTTTCCCATTTCCATTCTGGTATGGGTAATGGTTGTAACATCCCTTTAGACTTCTGTCTCTCATATTTAACTTCCTAACAAACCAACCATCGAGAGACATATTCAGCAACATCTCTTTTCATTCCATACCACCATAAGTACTCTTTCAGGTCCCTATATATCTTCATGCATCCAGGATAAATAGATAATGAAGAACTATGTGCCTCGTCCAGAACCTCCTTCTTTAATTCTGGGATGGGAGGAACATAACCTTGATTCCTGAACCTTATTATCCCATTATAATCAATTTTGATTTCAGGAACATTTCTCACCTTCTTTTGTGACTCTACATCTTCTTTTTGTGCCTCTTTAATCTTCACATGCATAGATGGTTGAACATTCATTTGAGAAAGATAAGATTTTTCCCCTTCCATTATAATTCCATGATCCATACTTTGTACATCTATAAATATTGGATCTTTTCTGATCCTCATAATAGATAAGCTAGCATGGTCTTGTCGACTTAATGCATCCACCACCTTATTTTCTTTCCCAGGTTGATAATGAATTGAGAAGCCGTAATCCTTATTCAGCTCCAAACATGTTCTTTGGCTCATATTCAGCTCATTTTGTGTAAAAATATACTTTAAACTTTAATGATTAATATAAATATCACACCTTTTAGCATAAAGATAATGCCTCCAAATCATTAATGCAAAGATTACCGTAGCTAACTCCAAATCATGAGTTGGGTAATTTTACTCAAGGATTTTCAAGTTCTGTGAGGCATAAGCTATCACCATATAATTTTACATGAGAACTCACCCCAATCCTTTCTTGGATGCATCACTGTAGATAATAAACCATTCTCCAATTCAAGGAAATGTGAGCACAGGTGCACTGGATAACCATATTTTCAACTCCTTGAAATTCTTTTCACACTCCTCCGTCCACACGAACTTAACTCCTTTCGAGTCAACCTGGTGAGTGGATTAGATAATCATGAAAAATCTTTCACAAAACACCGATAATATCCAGCCAAACCAAGAAAACATCAGATCTCAGTTACTATTGTTGGTCTCAACCCTCTTTCGATAACCTCTATCTTTGCTGGATCCACAGATATCCCCTCTTTTGAGATTATGTGACCAAAAAATGAAACTTTTTGAAGCCAAAATTCACACTTGGTAAATTTGGAATAAATCTTCTCCTTTCATAGGGTCTCTAATACCCTTCTCAAGTGATCTTCATGTTCTTACTTTCTCTTTTAATAGACTAGAATATCGTCTATAAAGACTACCACAAACTGATCAAGATAGTATCTAAAGACTCTATTCATTAGATCCCTAAAGATAGCAGGGGATTAGTAAGACCAAATGGCATCACTATAAATTCAAAGTGTCCATACCTTGTACCGAAAGTCGTCTTTGGTATATCCTCTTTTTTGACCCTTAATTGATGATTCCCTGAATGAATATCAATCTTGGAAAAGTATTGAGCTATGCGTAGTTGGTTAAATAAGTCATCAATGCACGAGATAGGATATTTGTTCATGATAGTGATCTTGTTAAGTTCTCGATAATCAATGCAGAGTATCATTGATCCATCTTTCATATTAACAAACAGAACAGGTGCTCCCCAAGGTGACGCACTTGGGTGTTTGAATCCTTTATCAATATTCTCTTGGAGTTGCTTCTTCAATTCCTGCAACTCAATTGGTGACATTCTATAAGGTGTCTTTGAAATGGCCATAGCACCCGGTATGAGTTCTATTGAAAACTAAACTTCGCGATTTGGTGGAAGACTGGGAAATTCCTCCAGAAAGACATCATCAGACTCTCATACAATGGGAATATTCTTAATTGTGAGTTTCTATCCAACCATTTGAGATAAATAATCTTCATTTATTGGAATAAAGACCCATAAGATGGAAGAAATTTCCACCGGAAGGTTATATTCATCCTTGCATCGAAAGATGATAGTTGATTGATCGAGAATATTAAATTTGATTTCCCTTCTTGGAAATTGATATCAGATCCATATAAAGAAAGAAATTCCATGCAATGAATCACATCAAATTCCACTTTAGGAAGGATCAAAACATTTGTAGGAAGCACTTTCCCACAAACTTCAATCGGAGAAGAATTTTAAACTTTTGATGTGACTTTTATGCCATTAGGAGTTGTCACAGATAACTCAACATCTAATTTTTGATGTATTACAGAGATACCCTTTGAAAATTCATCAAATACTAAAGAGTGGGTGGATCCAGAATCAAATATAACATTTGATACTTTAGAGTGGATGGTAAGTGTACCTTTCACCACTTCTTTATCGTACTCCACATCGCCGATAGTAATTTCATGTGACATTCCTTTGTCTTTGGCCTTAAGTGTTTGTTGACGTCGATCATCATCAAAAACCCTTGGATTAGGGCATTGATAGGAATAATGCCCCATCTCTTTTCACATGAAACATTGAAGTGTTGGAGGTGTATTCTGTGTATCCCTTTCTTTATTCACATCATTAAACATCTTTTTTTCCATTATTTCGACATTCAATTTCCCAATGACATTATTTTCCACACTTAATACAATTTTTAGTCCCTTTAAGACAATTCCATCCATGTTTCTTTCCAAAATTTGATCATAAAAGAAAACTCATCTTCTTTTCAGTGTGGTCTTTAGATTTTCCTTTAAATTCCATTTTCCTCTTCTTATCAAACCCAAATGATTGATGGGTCACTCCAATATCCATCTCAACCTTGAGAGCACATTGAACAATTTCCTCGTAGCTATTGAAGTCCCTTATGGATAATTCCCTTCGAATACTTGGTTTTAAGCCACTAAAAATTGACCGATCTTACTCTCAGGTTGAATAATAATTTCGAAAGCGTACCTTGCAAGTCTTGTAAAATTTTCTTTGTAGGTACCAAAATATCCATCATCCTTTTTATTCAGTTCAATAAACTCCTTCTCCATATTTGTTCAAAGAATACGAGGGGGGTACTTATTGAAAAATATGTTCTTGAACTCTTCTCATTCCATGGACTCAATTTCATCTCTTTGCCTCATATTCTTGAAAAGATTCCACCATTGATCAGTATCACCTTCCAAACGATGCACTGCTAAGATGACTTTGTCATGTTCAGAACATTGTAGAACTGAAAATATCTTTTCAGTGGTACTAATCCATTGTTCTTCCACTAATGGATCAGAAGACCCGCTGAATGAAGGTGGACGCTGCCTCATGAAGGATTCAACAGAATTTTGCTCCTTATTTTTCATGTTTGGATGTCATGAATTGTTCCTAGCTTGCGAGTGTTATGTGAGCATGGCTGTAAGATTTTTCATTCCATCTCCCATAACGTTTGGTCTCTCAGGGGGAAAATCATTGCATTTCCCATCGCATTTAGCATTAACAAGGTTCCTTTGATTTTCAGCCACTGACTAAACCCAATATGCATTGTGTGAGAAACACTAAACATAAAAGAAAAACCACATAATCAAGAATAAAATTTTATACTTAAGGTATTATCATAGGTTATTCATGGCCATTTCTAAATCACTAATATTGTGTTCTATGCTTAGACATATCCTCAGGGTTCTTACTAAGGCTTTCACATCCTAGTTTCCAATGGTTGACTATACCTTCCCTATGATACCAACTATAATTACCCAGACTCTACATACATTGTTATTACATCAGAATTGAATAATACTTATGACAACATATAACAAAACCATGAATGGACCGTATAGGTATAGTGTCTTTAGAAACTGGGAAACATAAACAACTGGTTCGTAAATCATCTACGTTGTCTTCCATTTATTTAATTATATCTAGAGTCTCTTTTGGCATATTCTACTTAATCACCATCATCCAGACCTAGGGAATGAAAAAAATACAAAACGGTGAGGTCAAATGCTCAGAAAGGGGTAAACAATGGAAATATCAATCATTTCATATCCGTAAGAACATAACATTTTTAAAATATTAACCTGCAAAAGAGATCATAATATCATGACATGGGATAAATCAAAGTAGTGAAAATTAATCCCAAATAATCATAACTTAAAACATGATACTTTGTGTCATACACACATAATCATCGAAAATAATTTCATATTAGTCAAGACTCATTTCCAAGAATATCATAGCGGACCAAGTCCATTACTGAACCAAGTTCACTCCTCATTCCAGTACTGTATCACTGAACCAGATTAACTTGTCATTCCAGCATTGTCTATCTCATGAGATATAAATCTTTACCTAATGCATTGGAAGAAGATATAGATCCCACCCATCTCATAATGAAATCATTCTTATGTGTGCCAAAAAATCATAATTCATACATCATAGCATAACCCATGTAATAAAAATGGGACTCTTGAACATTGTGACATCAAAAAACAATTCATATAAGATAAAGGAATTCATAAAAATAATTACATCAGAACATAATAAAATAAAATTAATAATAGGGATAGAAACAGAAACCTATATTATCATAGATGGTAAATAATTTTGATAAAACACTTGAACTCCATTCTTAAGGAAAATATTCTTTCTACTTCAAAAATATTTTTCATTTCTTAACATGTCATACAATTTTAAACTAAAAGAAGTTGATTAAAAATAAACTTAGAAACAAGTAAAGGAAGCTTCATGGAAATAATGTTCTATGAAGTCATAAAAATACATTCATTCTGTATAAGTTAAAAAAACATTCTTCTTGTACTTTGGCCCGAAAAGTCAAAAAGTACCTTGTACGAAAAACGACAAAAGATTACTTTCATATATTTTACTAAAACTCACCAATGAGTAATATTGGATTTAAACAATTTTAGGTGGATAGAAATAATATTAAATATTGAGGATACATGGATGTTAATGATAAATATTCCCCAGTAATTACCAAAGTATAAACAATTATGGATAAAAATTGGGATTGCGAGATTCTCCCTTACCTTAGGTCTGATATGCTTTGTACGTATCTGAACATCCTATATAATGATTTAAATAATGTCATTGACTTATTATAGAATAATATTAATTTTTATTATATCATATATGATCATATTCTTATCTCCCTATTAGTAATATTTCATTGCTACTTTTTATTCCAGTGTTTATTGCTTTATGTTCTTATGCATGTTTTATCGAATAATTTATTATTCCTATTTTTTAGGTTATAGATACCTCATTTACAGAATGGTATTAAGTTAATATATTTCATATTTATTGATTCAATTCATTTATATAATCATTATTCAATGAAGATGATGTAGAACGAGTCGCATCACATCGTGGAGACGGTAGGCCGTACGTACGCACGAGGGATGATATCATTCCCATGATCGTGGAATTGTATTGATGAGTATGTATACTATTTAAGAATCAATATAATTTTACAATAATCATATATAGTTATTCTTTCCACCATTATACCCATCCAAGTAAGGTGGTGGTGGAAAACAGATTACACCAAGCCATGGGGACGGTATTCTGTACGTACGCACGCGCGGTAATTTCGTTTTCCGTAGGATGGATAGAAGGTGAAATAGGTTTGTTTCATATTTATAATAACATATTAGTATATGAGTGATAATGATGTTATTACCTCATAATTAAACAACTATATAATAATAAGTAGAAGAATAATTAAAATGGAATGAATCGTTAAAGGATCTTACCTCTTCTTTGACGTGCCTCTTCTTTACCTCCTCTTAGGGCACTAAAATTGGTCTTTAAATAAGAACAAGACCTCTAGTAAGTTTCTAGAAAAGTTTGGAAGATAAATGTTTAGGGTTTTTCCGAGCTTTAAGGCTAAATGTTGTGTGAGGAGGAGAGGGAGGAGCTGCCCTTTTATAAGGGAGGAGAGGGGCACCTTTGGAATTATAAGAAATAATAATTTATAATAAATTCAAACCCCACTTAGAAACCTCAAAAAATGACTCAAATATAAATATTAGATGATATAGGGTTGTAATCTCATCAAACAATAAAATTTAGACAAGTTGGAAATTTATTTTAAACATTATCAACATGATTTATCGTTATATAATCTATTTAATTTTATTTGTTGTAATAATATTCTAAATTTAAAATCATTATAAATATTTACTTATATGTTGTGAATTTTATATAATTGTATACTTTATTACTTTTTAGACCATATAAATTTTAATTTATAATTTTATAAATATTTTTGTGATTTTTAAACGATTTTATAATATGTAATATTTATAAAATAACAATAGAGTCTATTTTGGCACTATTAATTTATTTGAATTTAAATAAAATACACACCAAAAATATGTTTGAAATAAAAGATTTAATAGATTCATAACATGTCATATTTATCTAGAAAATTAGTGCAGAACATTAAATAGTTAATATAATATTTATTTTAATACTTTTAAAATCATTTATTTGATAATTCGATCAATAAAATAATTTCAACATCACTATTGTTTCATAATTAATGATAATTATTTAATCATTAAAAATTACAAATAAATTCACATTATGTAGATAATTTTTTTATCTTTTTGTATACTATTCATTTTAGAAGTTTCATGAAGTTTGTCACTAAATTAAAATTATTATACTTAAAAGATTTAAGAGAGTGGCATGTTGTCACTTTCTTTAGTTTTAATAATAATTAAATCATTTTAATTGTCAAAAGTCTATAAAATGAATTTATTCCGACCCTAAGGTGATAACAGTAAACTTTCATTCATCCAATAGAATTTTGGCAGGTGTTAGGGTAATTTTATAATCTTATATTTACCCTTAATTACCCGATTTTCCTTTAACTACAGTAAATAAAAATTACCATAGTTACTATTCATAATATCAAAAAAAAAAGTAACCTATTAACATAATTTGGACCCACTGAATTAAAATATTGAATCCATTTTTCAAAATACAAAATACAGAAGTTTCATTAATTAATTTAAAATTAACTCCGTTGTTAAGAAAAAGGGTTTTAAATGTTAAAACATTGCCAAATATTGAAATGTTTTTAACTATGAATTCAATGTAGAATTAATGGTAATTATATAAATTACATTAAATGGTAAAATATATATTCTATTTATACTTTAATACCATTCAATATTATAATTTAACCATATAAATTATTTATATGAAAAAATTTGTTTTTAATTAAAATATAGCGTGTTTTTACTATTCATTAAAATACGAAAGATATCAGAATAATATGAAAAATCTATCCAAAGTAAGTTTTTATATCTTGATTACAAAGAAGAATTTTATTTTTTAAAATTTAACTTATAAACTTGTCAAAAACTACATTTAAAGTTGGTGCACCATCAAAAGGCGGAAAAACTGCATTTTTTTTAAAATACTTATTTTACCCAAAAAAAAACTTTCTCATACCATGTTCTAGAAAATATGTAAGATTAATAATAATGTTATAAAATTAAAAATTTAGTTAATACTATTCATAAAATATAGTCCATAATAATATTATAACAATATATCGTTGTTTAGTGAAACCCGGTATTGCGTACTACATACGCTATCGAGGAAGGTCATGATTGCGTGTAACGTAAGCCAAGCTAGTGTTGTGTGCAATGAAATATTCCTTTGATGTTGTGTATAACATAAGATATAAAAAATATACTTCTCATAAAATATCAGGGTGTTACATTATTGGGTGGTTGAGCCTCACCTCCCCTCCTCTTATCCTCTCACTCCTATCACAACATCAAGAGGAATTCTTGGTTTTTGGGTCCTTTTCATTATGGTAATGAATTTTCTCCCTCCACCTTCCCATTCCACTCATTTCCCACTCTATACCTCACTATTGATGCACTCTATATGACCTCTCTCCTTATTTTTGGTGTTTAATTTAGAATATTTCATAATAATAATAGTTTATGAGCCCTAATCGAGATGCCTTATATTAACCATTAAGAATGGTGACGAGTTACCCATAATTTATAGAAAGGTTATCTTCCATTATTCTTCTATAGATGTATTTTATATAGGTAATTTGGAATTTTTTGTTTCCTATTTTTTATGGAGCATCTTGAACCCCATTGAGATGGAATATCACCACCATTGTCAAAGGTAGAATGTTTCTTATATGGTTCCCTTTGTTCAAGGTCATTAGATTTTAGATCATTTTTTCTTACATGTATAATTTCTCATTTATATATCCTTTTATAATAATTAATTTATTTAATGTATATTTGAAGTTTAAATCATGTTTTAATTAATTCTCTCATCACTAAAAATATTCTCCTTAAAATGAAGTTTATTATAGTTGTGTTTTGATTAATTTATAATACTTGGTATTTTCAAAATAAGAGGATATCAATTAATTTATATGATAAATAATTTATGATATTGTTTTATTTAAGTTGGTATTTATTTATTCTTTGGAATTTATAAATATTGTGGGTTTCAAAAAGGAAAATTTAGAATATATATTTGTGTGTGTATGGGTTTATATATATATATATATATATATATATATATATATATATATATATTTAAGAATATAAATATGAATATGTATATAAAATTATGTGTTGAATTAACAAAATAGTATTTTAATGTTGAAAATGATATATGACCATATATGTGTGCAAGTTTTAAATAGTAATATTATAAAAGGATGACTTTTAAACATAATAATGATAGTCATTTTTTATAAATGTACTTATGTCATTGGGATTTTAGTATAGTTTTAAAATTTTGTTTTAAATTCCTATAAAAAATATTATTAATCATAATGTCTCCTCAAGAGGCTACAAATATTTCTATACATGTCCCTAGGGTACAAAACATGTTTAACCCTTCACATGATTAATGTAAATGGGTTCTTCCAGTGTGCATTGATCATAGATCAATTGAATGTGGTGATGTGATTTGACACAAATCATAAAATTAAGCACATTGGAACCCTAGGTACCTATGTGGTTATACTATGACATGAACACAACGAAGGACCCATATTATATATAAGTATCATGTAACAAAACTATCTAAAAAGTTATATGAAATGACATAACTTTGTTCATTGGGGCTCTATACATGGGAGGGGTTTTACAAATGTATAAGTCATTATGATTATGAGGACTGTAGTACCATAACCATTATCAACTGAGGATTTATATCTTTATATTACAATTTATTTAGATTTTCATATTTTAAAAAAATTTATATATTGTTTACTTTACATTGTGTGAAAAGTTTCTAGAAAATAAATGTTTCATTCCGTTTAATGTTTGCATCGAATGGTTTATAAAAATATAGGACCCTCTGTGTTTTATGAATATGTTACATATTTAAATTGATTGTAATATTTCACATAATATGATATTTAATATAAATACATGAAAATGGTATATGGATTTCATTTGTAATTCTAACAATACATTATAGATAATCAACATGTAACATTTTAGGTTATACTTTATTTATATATTCCAAGAAAACGTGTATAGTTAAGGTTTTATTGAGACATATAAATCTATATTAAGGTATGTTTTCTATTTTATTTATTTTGTATTTCCATTATTACAACATCAAAATATTCTTTTTCATTTATGGATGGTGGATAGAGATATATCTAAGTGATTCAAGGAGGAAACCCGAGGATGATACTGCTTTCATTATAAGGCATTGTGTTAGGGGAATGAAAGGGATTATTTATTTATTTATTTTTCTACAAGTTAATATACTATGTATTGTGTTTTTCTTCCTATACATTGGATTATCCATTGTCTTCCATCTTATAGATGGGTCATTCCAAAAAAAAATTATTTTTTTTAATTTTTCATAACTAATTATTGTGAGAAATCATTCTCATTAGGTTATAATTCGATTCCATGAAACGGTTCACCACACCATGGTGATATAAAATGATTCTCAAGGAGTTTACAGGATGGCCCTTGTATCTAATGGAGGGATGAATCTGGTTGGTATATAATATTTAGACCGCAAATAGTGATGAGAATTTTTAAATTTTTATGGCCTATAACATTATATCAGCGTTTTAATAAATTTATAGAAAATTTATATAATTTTTTAAAATAGTTGATTTTATGATGACTTTAATTTAATATCAGTTTGATGATGATGTGAAAATGTTTCAATGTTGTAATTTTTTATTATTAAATGATGATTTAATTATATTTTCTTCCAAAAATTATATGCATACAATATTGTTATTTCTTTTATTTTTCTCATGAAAATATTATATTAATGATTTCATTGTTATTTGGTGACTCTTGAATACTATAATTGACCCCTTAAAAGGAAGATATGGGTAAAATCGATCATTCATGTTGAAAGAATTCAATATTCCATGTCTATGGTAGATAAATCCTTTTATAACGGCCAAACATATAATAATTTTTTTTTTCTATCCATTGGCACTTAGGTGGCCTTGTGTCTTTGTATATAGGAATGGGTGATAAATCCCATGAATTGTATTATTTGGGTTCAGTTTGTCTGGGTATGTATCGTTTTATTTTATTTTTTTATTTTAATCAAAATATTATATATCCCATTTAAATTAACTAAAACTAACATTAATGAAATGAAAGCAACCTATAGTTATAGTTTTGATTTATTTATCTTTGAAAAAAATCCTAAAATAAAACAAAAATAAATATCAATTAAACATTAATAAAATTGTCTTAAATGAGTCCTAAAATAATCTTTAATCATCTAAAACATTTTTAAAAATGATTTTATCATTTTTCCATGTGGTTTTTATTTTTGAATGATCATTTTTAGAATATTCCCACATAATGCCTCCTCATATATGTCACCATGCATCTCATTATATCTGGGTACCTTTTTAATATTTTCTCTATCTCTTTACTAAATAATAATATAAATTGTTCTCTTGGTCTAGTTTATTATTTCAGAATTTATATATACATATATGACCTCATGAAATAATATTGTGTCATCTATATCTTCCAAATTATGGGATATAAATTTCTCATTTTTATATCAATTTAACCTGTTTTTTTCTAGTTTTTTGGATTGAAAGAATAAATTTTACTTTTTGATATTTTTTTAAGTAACATGGTAATAATTATAATTTCATTATATACATCATTATGTAGAAAAAATATTGGTTATTTCACATGAATCACTCTTATAGAAGGCCTAAATTTAAAATTTAATATATAATTTATAACTTCAAATAATACCTTTATCTCTATCCAAGATGTTTCCAAATTAATATTCTAAATAGGTTGTAAGATATCTTAAAATCCAAAAAAAAATTATATCTTGGATTCGTTTTAACCACTTTGTGACATGCCAATATAATACTTTTATCCATGAACACAAGCTTCTATGAATGTATCATTCCCCTAGTGATGAATTCTATAATTTATCTTTTAAAAATAAATAGTTTCAAATAAATAAAATAAACCATAGTGTCCCAGATGAACTAACATAATTGGAAATATGACCAAAGGACCTAACCCAAGTTGAAACAAATAACCTTAAACAAAATGAACATAATATCCTTTGTCCAAATAATCTAAATAAAATAAAAAATTATTCAAGTGACCTAACTAAATAAATAAATAAATATCAAAAAGGCCTATCTTAAAATGAATGAAATAACCAAACCCTAAATAAACTAAATAACATAAAATAATATGAACAAAATACCCAACCCAATTTAATAATATAACATAAACCAAAAAGTTAAATAAACCAAAAATAAAACAAATAAACAGACCCAAAATATAAAGAAGCCTTAACTCAAAAACAAAATAAAATTTAACCAAAATGGACTAAACTAAAAATAACCTATAACAAAAGGAACCAAATTACTTATACCAAAAGGATCCAAAAAAGAAAATTAATAAAATGACTTAACCCTAAACTGAATTAAAAAACCAATAAAAATTTAATAAAAATAATATAACATGAAATGAAACCAATGATATAATTAAATGACTTGATGAATAAAGAATCTCGGCATCCTAACCCAAAAATGAACCATATGATCTAATATAAAATAAATATATAAACTAAAAAAATTAAACTAAAACAAAATGAACTAAATGATAAAACTGAATTATAAATGACTAAATAAACAATTAACCATATAAATATATTATAAAATTAAAAAAATTCCTAAAATATAACATAAAAATCGACTAAAACTAACACAAACATAATGAGACCATCATAAATAGAACCAATCATGGCCAAATCAAAATCCTTGGTATATAAAATTTATGTTTTCCTTATAAATAACAACATATAACGATGTTCAAATCATTAACATACTTTTTTAAAATACATAAAAATAATTTTTTCTTCTATTAAATAAAATAAAAGAACACATTAATTTTACATTTTGGGAATATAGAACATGAATTGACAAATTGAAATGAAAGAAAAATAACACAATAACGTTAGTGATATAACAAATTATCATTAGTGTTACTATAAATTAATTTTTGTGTTGATTATCAGTAAAAATTAATTTCAGAAACAAATTCAATATTATTAGTTAACTACCCTTAACTCGCAAACATTAGGGAATCAAAATATCATGAGAGGTATCCAATGTATATATAGTTTATTTTCATTAAAAATTTGTAGATAATGAACATACATCAATCTAGGGTGTGATGCCACCCAAGACATGGAACCATCTTATACCATTCCAAAACATTACAATATCCATATCCATCATAGGAAGTGTTGGTAAAGATAATTTAATAGAAGATGTTAATAAGAAATTATGTTGATCCATATAAAAGATAATGGTTAAGGACTCCAAAAAACCATGAATAAACCATGATAACTATAAATATGGATTGAAATAATATTTAAAATTTTACAATCAAACATGAGAATTATATATATATTTCAAAGACCAAAGCCCCATATTATTTTTCGTCTAATGATGAATTAGATATGATTGGTTCATGAAATTATAGAAGAATGATGTAAATAAAAGAGAGATAAATATTGGTAGACAGGTAAGAATACCATAATGTATTAAAAATGATAAAAATATAGAAATTAATTGTAAGTCACATTGGCCAAAGATTCTTATTTTGGAACCATGGTCCCAATTTATTTTTATAATAGAGTGAAAAACTATAAATGAATAGAATAGTTCTTTTGTATTTTAATGGTGATCTTCCATTTTTCTCTACCAGGAATAAAACATTATCTATATTGAATGGTTTAAGAGGTTAAATGATTCTGAAAACACGACATACATTATTTTCATGGATTCAATGTATTTCGAATCCTCTAATAATTAACATTTAATTTTGTTTAAAGAAATATGTTTGATATTGTTTCTTTTTTTATCAAAAATATACTATATAATATTTTTGAAAAAAAATTACACAATGAATTTTAATGTTTCTTTAAATTTCACTACATTTGGATTGTGGAGTTTTCGAATAATATTAACTATGTACTATAGGTGGATCATTGAAATAAATTCATAGTGTTTGGAAACCATTGTTTGTTAAATAAATGGTTCCTAAATTGTGAGAATATCATATCATAAAGGATGTTGAATCTAATATGAGAAATTTTTTATTTCATTAATGTTATGGGTGTGACATTTTCAACCTGATCTGAGTGCTTCATTCTGAAGGTGTTATTTTACATTTAATATGGAATTGTGGTTTAATAAAAAATATATCATGAGTTCATCTAATGCATTAGGAATCTTCATTGCTAAATATTACAATATGATATACTGAATTTTAATTGATCCTTGAAATCAATTTAATATCATATGAAACAGATGAGTATTGATTATAAATTTTCTTTTATATTTTTATTTTCAATATTTCATTGATTTTTAGGAATTATAATGAAACATAAACAAGTTTTTAAGAGGTTATTCATGTGTGACATCCACATTATTCCCTCGTAAATCCTACATAGATGCCCTAACCCATTTTATCAAAAGTTACTTCCTAATTCACATTTTAATATAATGTGCTCCTTTATTATAACATTTAATTAACTATTTCACTTATATAAAAAAACCAAATATAAATTTAAAATATATTATAATGATAAATCATTTTATAATATTAATAAATTTAGAAAATTCATTGAATTATATGAATTTTATAATTGAAAAAAATTAAAACTCCATTCTAAATAAGTGAAACATTCTTAAATTTTAATGACATTAGATTGAATTAATTTATTTAATTTAAAATAAAAATTAATGAAATATTTTTCTTCACTAGGGATTATTCTTATCATAAATTTATAATACCTATGGATAGTGGGATAAATTTAATGTGAACCTTCAAACATTGATTCTTTTTTATGAAAGCATTTAGGATTAGGTAATTGGGTAGTGGTTCGGTGTGTTATTGATCATATCAACTATTAGAAGATAACACGAATAACATTTCTCTAATTATATTACAAAACAATTTATAGGTGAACTTGATTAAATTTCACTATGAAAATGCATCACAGTCTTAGTTGAATCACATGTATTTTCATCAGCTAATTATATAAATATTATGTTTAGCATCCATTTATATTAGTTTGTTTGTTTTGGGGAATCCTGAATGTATGAGTTGGATTATACTAGATCAATATATTCCATGTTTATTTGTCACTTTATACCATAGAAAAAAAAGACTATATAAATATACATTTGATTTGTATGATACACATTATTTTGGTCATGTTTTTATGAAGATATGAGTATGTTTAATCAAGATCACATCACACCCCATTGTTACTTGCGTGCTATAGAAAAATTGAAATAGGGTTCTTTTTCATACATATATGAAATAAGGATTTAATAACTTTTTTCAATTTCATTATGGCCCATCATGTCACATATTTTTTCTTAAAATGATTGTTATATTATATATATTTATTTATTTATTTATTTAAAAATGATAAATTTTTGATAAAAAATATCTGATGGAGTTTAGGTGAAACCAGAAAGTGTTTTTATGTTTTTTATAAAGTTATAATTGATATTTAATACAATTGGTATATTTTTATATGTGAATAAAAATAGAAAAAAAATATTATTACTTATCTATGACAAAAGTAAAAATATTAAAATAATTAGATTCCTATGATATGATTTATTCATATCATATTTTGTATGGAGATACATTTATCATAATTTATAATGAAATTATGTTATTGGATACCAAGTGAACATCCACTATCCCATATACCAAAAAATATATTTTTATTTGTGCATCACAAATAGTATTCATTTATATCATTATATTCATGTTATTTTCATTGATACATTAAATTATTATAATAAACCAAACGTAATTCATTTTTAGTAATTTATTTTTTCTTCCAAGTGTTAGTATTCAATTATCGACCTCATTCGATTAATTAATATGGTTTATATAGGTTTTCATGACCCCTCCCCACAATGTGTAGCCCTTAAAATCCAAAAATGCTAGAAAGGAGATAGTGACACCCAAGTCATGTCTGTGCTAGTCCCCAGGTTAGAGACTAGCACAGAGTGTATTATAAACACAAAAATGGGAGGCATTACCCTCTAAGAGAACACATTCTGAAGGGAGAGATAAGTCATACACCAAACAACACCAAATCAATCTAAAATATAAAATAAACCCAAGTACATATATGCAATGTCATGCAAGAATTGTTATAACAGAATGTGAAAACAGTAAGTACCAAAAGAAAAAAACGGTAGAGACCACAAATCCTGAACAACTCCAACAAAAACTCCAAACTAGTAGTAATCGTCCTGATCTCCAACCAACTACAAGTGACTTAATAATAGTTTATATAACATAGGTTTAGTATAATTGTATACACAGTAGGATTTTCCCCAAATCCACTTGTGCAAATGTAAAGAAAGAATGATAAAGAGTAGTGAACAACTAGTGAAACAAATTCATCAATTAAATGGGTATTCTATGTTAGTAGCCTCACCATGGGTACTCTTAAAAAATACCACACAAGAGTGTATATAATATAATATATAATATCAAGGGTACCCTGCTACCACTTACCTACCCTTTTGTATGTTTTTCGAACCTTACACTTCTTTAGACATTTATCTCCAAAAATGGCACAATGATAGCATAACATAAACCTCATGAAATAGAAGGATTTCTCATAGAACACTAGGTGAAAAACACACAATCCACACAACCATTACTAACCCGTTAGTTCCTATGAACCTCCACTATCCGCATAACGTGTATCATACATTAGGTATTACAACTCAACAAATTAAAGAAAATACACCGAGTAAGGATCTTCAAGCCATCAAACCCTATACATGTTATACCTATAGTATTCTATAAGAAGATATATCCATAATGTATGTTTCTAAAATACCCACAATCTATTACTTCCCTCTACACACATATATACAGAATACTAACCACCATACATAACAACAAAATTAAATTCTAGGAGAAGAGAGTGGAGCAAAAGACTGTAGTCGTCCATCTATCGTCCTATTAGGATGTTGGGGAAAACACCCCCATTGATAAGAATCCCTAGTAAATTAGTTACAAAAAAACTAAATAGTGGAGTAGAAAATAGAAACATAAAAAGTATATAATATAATAGCTTACAAACACCATATGGGAAAAACCATATCTTAGACTCAATTACAGAAAACGTCTATCAGATTCCCAACTGCCACTGCTAGGAATAGGTATTATATAAGAACATAACTATTTACATAATAAAAATATATTTCATTATCAATATTTATTAATATAATTTTTTTTATTAATTATTTAACCATTATTATTTTCCACATTACATTTCATTACAATTCAAACCAAGATCCATGCCCTTCGGGAATAACCAACCTAGTCCACATCTCTTTTAAACTGTAACCACATCATTGCGTACTAGAAAGATCCCACCACAGGGGTTAACATAATTTATTCAATCATTTATTAACAGAATTATCACATTTCCATAATTCCATGTATTCTAGAAAAAAACATTTTATGCTTCCAAACACAATGTACTCCACACGGTGAGTAGATAAAAACCTTGTCGAGTCTTTTCCACTTATATTTTTATATTAGACCCATGCATTCTCATGATGTTAATCACAGAAAGCATGAGGCATACCCCACGTGTCTTCACCTATTTTGGAAGGAGAGTTATCAAATAGAACTACATCAAGCATTGGTAAAAATAAAGAAGATAACAAACAACAGATTTAGCAGCAACCACTTTCATATCAATGGTAATCCCTGCATCAGCCAGTTCCATATTCCTCGGTGTCCTCCCTGACACCCATATGTATAAATCGATTCATCTCAACAATCTAGGAGTCAAATGATACCCCATCCAATGGGCCTCCCTACCCACACATACCTAAATATCTCTCTATACTCAACAATCACAGGCTCACACAACAAAACAAGAAGGAGGAAAAAACCACATCACAACTTTGCTCTTGGCCCTAAACAAGGCATTCAACCATCACACACAATGTGGACTCTAGCTCCAAAGCATAAGGCACATAGCCTTTATAATAAAAAAGGTAACTCAGAAATATTCATGTCATTACCTCAATCACACAACTGGTTTATTATTCCATATTTATTTAACTAATTTATTTAAACATGAATAAATGGATCTAGTTGACTATCATCAAAGAACCACAACAAAAACCTGATTCATTAATCATTCCTCTTTATAATTGGATGATTAATTTAAAATTAATACCAACATTACATTCATTACCTAATTCCATGAATAAAGGAATTCTAAAGAGAAAAGATATAGATATCACATTATCTATAAAATCAAGAGGAAAACTTCTAACACGGTATAAAGTAGTAATAAATCATTGATAGGAATTCTTTAAATCTGTTCAAGTAATTTTTTGGTTGATTTAATTTTGATCAAAGGGCTAAAACATGCCAAATATAAAAATTTCACATTGGAAATAGATAATAAACCAACCGCCTAATTCAAAATGTTTCTGATGTTCATTGCACAAGAACAATCCACACAACGGATCGCAATCCCCTCCCTCCCCCCCCCCCGCAAAAAATTCATCCACCCAAGAATGTTGTGTCGTAACCAAACCACAAAATACCATTAACACTCTATTAGAATAATGTAAATCAAGTTCCATCACATGGAAAAGATAAACATGAGAAAAATTATAAATGAAACCACATGAGCGGAGGTGGATCTTACCTCAGATCAAAGTCTAATCGAAGAATAAAGCCCAAGTTTGATCCAAGATAAAGAGATCTCTAAAATTTCATATAGTTTCCTACTGGGTCTCCTAGGATAAGTGGGAGGGGATCCATGGCTGAATGTTTTGAAAGGCTATAGTGGATTGAATGTCTTTAAAACATACTGCAGTATGTCAGTACATGATGTGTACTTCCCATTCACGCCATCAACTGCCTCGAGGTTGGGTTTCACTAAAAATCCCATCACCACAACATTTATTTTATTTTTTGAAACCCAAAATAGTACATTTCAAACACACCTTGGTCACACCGTGTAGCCCATTATTTCTAGATACTAACAACCATACTTTTCAAGACTTCCTTTGAGCCTTCATTTATCTCTCTAGTCTATGAAGTCACGCAATGTATCGATCCTCACAAAATTGGGAACTTAGATCAGATACATCTCAAAAAATTATCATCCAATAGATTTCCAAAATTAAACCAGAGAGGAAACTGAAAAATTTCCAAACATCCACCATTTGAGATACATCTCATGGATCTCAAAAAGGAAGATCTCAACCACATCCACAATGAAACAACATGAACACATGCCAAAACTGCAACATCTCATAAATACTCTCACAGGGGAGATAACTCTCAAAAAAGAGCTAGCCACATCAAACCAAAAGAGATTTCATCTCATAATCTGGAAAGTTCTACGACCATAAGATGAACATCGTTACATGAAAAGAGATAAATATCAAACAATATAGTGTATTGAGCATGTATATGTGACTCACGTTACCTAGTAATCTCCTCCATGACACCGTGTCGCCACAATACATGAACCGATGAGATATAATTACCACAGAACACCTTGTACTTATGGTCATGGTTATCTACAGGCCACTTCTATAAGGTCTCAAAATTTTCAACATCATTCTCCCCCTAATTGATGTCACGAGATTCATCATGAAGGTAATAGATAAGATGTGACATGTGAAAGACATCATGTATCTTTCTCATATGTGGGGAAGTGATACCTAATACTATAGGGATCCAATAAAATCCCACACCTCGAGAGTCCCTACTAAACGGGGAGAAAGATTTCTCCAACGAACAAACATATGATTCCCATGATGAGGAGTCACCTTCAAAAACACGTGATCGCCAAAATCAAACTCAAATAGTCACCTCTTATGTTTGGGAATGGATTCATAACAATCATGCACTACCTTCATCCTCTCACGAATCACCTAAACCATATATGTCATGTTCTATACTACTTACAAGAATAGAATTACCAACTCTTCAACCTCAATAAAATATAATGTATAATGGAATGTTCATCCGTACATAGAATCAAATGGATCCATACCAATAGTGGAGTGGAAAAAAAATATGTTGGTGAACTCTACCAAGGGTAAGTGCCTCACCATTGAACATCCAAAATCTAAGACAGTAGAAAACAACTTATCATCAACAGTTCAGATGATCTTATTTATATGACAATCCATCAATGGATAAAATTAGTTGCCAAGGTATTATAGAGAACTAAAATAATTCTTGAGGCACATCCATACAATTGAGGTAAAATGAGTTGCTCGATCAGAAATGATTGTCCGCAGGACTCTATGGAGTTTCATCACCTCCTCCACATACTGAATCAAAAAAACATCCACTGATTTCAACACCTTATTACAATGATGTGGGTCGATATCATTAAACAATCCACTACCACCCATATAGAATTGTGTCCTCCCTAAGCTCGAGGTGAACCTATAACCAAGTCCATAATGATTTCCTCACACTTATATTGAGGAACATCTAATAGCTGGAGAAAACCAATAGGTACATAGTTCTCGACCATCACCTTATGATAGACTAAATATCGAGACCCAATATTTACAACTACGTGCTTCAATCAGGACCACAAAAACTGAGTCTTGAAGGAAAAATATATTTGTGTCATTCCAGTATGTACAACTAAGTGATAAAAATGGAACACTCTCAGAACCATATCATGCATTACCCATGGAATGAAAATATTCCCATGAAATAACAACTGGTGTAGTTATTCCTCATACCAGACTTCAAGGGCCTTACCACAAACAAATCGGTCTTTCTAGACCTCCACCTCAATGTCCCCCAAATGGGACTCTTCAACCTACAACATCAAATATGACTACACTGTCATATGAAAAATACAACCTCTACCCCCAATTATTCCAATATCTAGATGCAATGAAGAGAAATATTCTATCACTCTCCAGGAATAAATAGATTACCACACTACATCAATAATATACTACCTACTAAACACATCGACTAAAACAGTCAAATTATAAGGTTTAAATGAGATTTTGAAGTTGCAATCCTATAAGAACTCCATGGACCAACGCCTCTGCATTTTCAAGTAATGTTGGGGGGAAAATACCTTAGGCTCTTATGATTTATGAAAAACACAAAGCACTCACTGATGAGGAACTGTCGCCAAAAATTCAAAAAAAACACCACTCCGTCCAACATTAGAATGTGGGTGGAATAGTTACATTCAAAAGGAATCAACTACTAAGACCCATAATAAATTACTGATTTATTCTGCATCAGAACACAACCTAACCCTAGATGTAAAGCATCACAAAAAACTTCAAACTAAACTCTTTCACCTGGTAGACAAATAACTACAACACTAACCAACATATCCTTCTGATACTCAAAAGAAGCATTATTATGATCATTTCACATGAACACCAAATCCATCATGGTCTATGCTATCAGATGACTTACAACCTGAGAGAAATCAAATACAATCCTCCTATAATATCTTGTGAAACCAAGAAAACTTCACACCTCTACCACTATCATGGGGATTGCACAAGACAATACTGCATCTATCTTCGATGGATCCACAACCTATACCTAATGGAATACAACATTCCTTAAGAAGAGGACTTATTGAGACCAAAACTAATTATTCGACAACTTCCAAAAAAGCTTCTATCGATGAATAACTCCCAAAATAGATTGAATATTCCATGCATTCTCCTCCTCAGATGCATAGTACACAAGTATGACTTTGATGAGGACTACCATGAAATTGTCTATGAATTCATTGAACATCAAGTTAATCGTCCCAATGAACAGATCTGGAGCATTCATATCATCGAACAACATCATAACAAACACATAATTCCTATAAAGACAACATGAATAAGTATTCAGGATATCCTCATCCTTCACATGAATTTCAATATATCCCGACTACAAGTCGATCTTCAAGAACCTAGTTACACTCTTCAATTTATCAATAAAATCATAAATTTATGGAAGTGGATAGAGGTTATTCACTATAACATTGTTCAATTAATGATAATAAATACACAACTACAAACTTTCATTAGCCTTCATCATGAACAAAACTAGTGCACCGGACACTGAAACACTCAGTTGAAAAAAACAACACTATAATAGCCAATTGATCTATATACGTAGATCCTGAAACTTATAAGGTTTTACTCTATTCCGAGACATTGATATGCGAGTGTCTCCATGCTATAGACCGATCCCAAAATTGATCTCTCATCATGGGGGTAACACTACAACATCATCTGTAAAGACATCACAATACTTATCTATGTCTAGGGGTAATACCTTCTGTTGAACCTCCAATAAACCCAGCATCATCTAAGCCATCAAGGATATCAAGGAAGGAACATACCTCTGACCCTTTTATGGGTCTCTATCACCAAAAAACACTTCTAGCTCTCCATCAGCATCGAAGAATACCACCAGAATCCTTAAAAATCTAAGATATCCCACACCGAATAGAACCAACCCATGACAATGAGGAAATAATTTGGTGGTATAAATAATCATAAGAAATATACCCAAGAATTGTACTTCCTCACCACTAGCTCATAGAATCTACATATATAAAACAAATCATCTCGATATCTGACTGGCACAGTCAATTCCAATTTCACTAGAAGCCTATCTACCACATGTTGCAAGGCATGGACATGGGTAGATTATATGAAGGAGTGTGTCTCTCCTGAATCAGACAATGCATAAAACAAAGTTGAAATAAAGAAAAAAGTACCTCTAACAATGTCTTCCTTTCCCTGTTATAGCAACGCTAAAGTATTAAGTTTTCTATGACCTGCTCCATGACCTCTCCAAACCTAATAAGGACTACCACCATGTGCACACTCTTCTCTCTAAGGATGGGGAGCATTATGAGGTTGTACTCTACCTGCCCCATCAACCCTCTACTGATCTATTGCTGGTGCAACCTTCTACTCCTCCCTCAATTATAACTGTGTCAACAGAGGAACCAGAAGCTGATCACCTAACACATGTTGACTGCTCAGAAAATCATATTAGTCTCACTACTAATGACCATGGCCTCTATAAGAAAAACATTCACTTAATCTCTTAGATTTATTTGGAGAGATAATTCCCCTAGAGAAACAAGATATAAATGTTTGGGACCTACCCATGACCGAATGGAAACTCCTCTTCCAAGAAAACCAGGAACCCTAGACCACAACAATATTTAGTGAGGAATCCTGATGACTCCCCTCTCTTGATGATCATGTTCTGGATAATTTCTACTTGATGACCTCTGACCTCGAAAATGACTCATGATATGTCGTTATCATAAATAGGGTGACCAAATTCTGGATCTCTATATGCAAACCAGACTCAAAATGCTTCGATGTGGCCTCCATATCTCAAACTAGGTCCAAAAAATATTGCAGAAGGTTCCTAAAATAGATTCCAAACTCTCTCATAGTGGATCACCCATGTTAAAGGGTAAGAACCTCTTAATGACTTGTTTCCTTCAAAAAAAATAAAGAAAATAGACTCTAAAAATGTTTCAGAACTCCTACCCCAATACTTCCACCCCCATGTGATCCCCGAGGAACAAGAACCACCACTTTCTTGCTACTCCATGTGGCATTGTCAAAACCAATGACACACAATAATCATTCAGAGTAAGGATTGAACTAAAGGAAATCTCAACCTCCTCTAACCAGTCTTTTATGAATGCATCTAAAATAGAGCCCTCATACTTCTGCATAATTTGGAAATGAAACTCTAATAGTTTGCTCCTCCATGTGTATTCATCATCAACCTCTACTTTTTGGCCATAACCTAGAATATCAAGTTGAACAACATATGTGTGAACTTTTTGAGGATGTAAACCTGGATCCATGCCTACAAAAAAATAGTTAGAGCTCCTAAAATTGGAATATGGAAGACTCAACATTAATTAATTAGTTTTATTAATTTATTCATTTTAGTATAACTTATCCTAAGATCAACCCATTCAAACATAGGCAAAAAAAATATAATGATGCATGATCATTTCCTGGGTCTCTACCCTAAAACAAGTATCACCTCATTTAGTAGCCACTACAAACTTAACGGTTCATTTATCAGATCATAGGTGTCCTAAATACCAATGTCTTAGCTAGTCTTTATTGTCTACAGTTCAATCTAAATGTAGTTTACATCATTTCCCTACCAAACAAGGAAACCCCAGTCGTGACAAACTCCATACAACATCCTATCCTTTAACTAAAGCATCTGATACCACTCTTTGATGACCCCTAAACACAAAGTGTACCCCAGAAGTGTGGAAATGTGAGAAGACAGGTTTTAATACATGAATCCCACATCAAGTAGGCCATGGTTAGTTGACTAGAACCATAGATATAGTAAAAACTCAAATGGGAGGCATTACCCTCTAAGAGAACACATGCAGAAGATAGATATAAGAAAAACACATGCCAACTACAACCCCAGATACAATGTAAAAGAGACCCAAGTACATGTATTCAATATCATGCAAGATTTACTAAAATTGAAAGGAAAAAGTATATGTACCAAAAGAAATTAAAAATGGAAGTCACCATATTGCCCGAATAGATCCTGCAAAACTCGCATACTATTAGGAACCATCCTAATCTACACCTTGTTGTGAGTGACCTAAAAACAGTTTACAAAACATAGGGTGATAGTAACAATATACTCAGTAGGATTCTTCCTATAGCCTCTTCTAAAAAAATAATGAAATCATGATGATGAACACTAAACAATAACTAAATCAAACTCATCACCTAAATAGGTTTACTTAGTTCCCATACTCACCATGGATACTCTCATCAATTACCCCATAAAATAGTATATAATATATTAAATTATATCTAGGGTAACCCCCTACCACTTCCCCACTGGTTGGGATCTTCAACCCAACATCGCACGTCCTAAGCCATCTCTCTCAGAAAAAGCTGGCCCGAAGACTCCTGGTTAATCACCATAACCTACACCTCATGCAACCCAACACTTGCTCAGAGACACCCGAGTAAATTACCTAACCATCAACACAAAAATAAGTAACCCCAATATTTTCTAGAAGCCACCAAATCCTACATACGTGTATAATAAATTAGCTATTACACATAAATCCACTACAACCCATACACTGTGTATGGTTCCTCAATCCATCAAAGCCAACACACATTATATCTATAATAGTCTATATAAAACTATATCTATAATATATGAGTTTGAAATAAGGAAAAGGTATTTTATCCAACTATACACATATATGATGAAAACTATCCAGCATGCATGCCATCAAAAGTAACTACCAATAGAAGAGAGTGGGGACAATGGGGGTTGTCAGTCATCCATTGTCCAATCCAGATGTTGTGGAAAAACACCCTCAGGGATCAAAATCCCAAAGGTGTCAATCTCCCTAAGAAATAGTGGAGTAGCATTTTGAAACACAAAAGGTACAGAATATACCAGGTCATAGCCACACTGTGGGCACAACCTAGTCTTAGACTCAATCGTAGCTAACATCTCTTGGACTCATTCCTTCCATTGCTAAATCTATGTGTCCTATAAGAACACAACCATTTAAAGAGTTAAATTATATTACATTATCCATTTTTATAAGTTTCAACTTGTGTTAATTTGTTATTTAACAATGAAATATCTATTATCATTTTCAAAATTAAACTTAATTACCATTCCAAAACTGATCCATTCCCTTCAAGATAAACCAAATAACTCCATTGTTCTTTTAAATTTTAATCACTACATTTCATCCATGCAAGCTCTAACCTCTTAGGATAAAATCATTTTTTCAGTAATTTATTATAATCATTATAACTTTTTCCATAATTATATGTATTCAATTAAGAAAACATTCTATGCTTCCAAACATAAGGTGCTCAACACGGTGAGTATATGTCCAACTTATAGAGTCTTTTCTGCCTATAGATGGAGCGTAGAACCATCCATCATTGAGATGATAAAAATAGAAATCATGTGGAATTCCCCACACAAATTCACCTATTTGGAAGGGGAGTAAGGAAATCCACCTTCCCTAAGCAGTGGAAAAAGTAATGTAGATAACAAATAATAGATTCAAATGAAACCACTTTAATATCAATAGTAAAAACAACTTCAGAAAATTCTACCATCCTCAATGTCCTCCGAGAAACCCATATGTATAAATCATTACATCTCGCCACTCTTGGTGTAAAATATTGCCACAACCACTAAGACAACCTACCCCCACAAACCACAACATGTCTCTAAGCTCATCCATCCCAGTCTCACACCACAAGACATGAAGTAAAAAAACAACATGGCATCTGGGCTCTTAGCAACAAATATGGTATTCATCCTTCAAAGACAATGAGTACATATAGCCTTAAATCATAAGGATCATGGCCTTTACATGTAAGAGGGTAACCTATAACCCTTTAGTGATTTATCTCTATCACACAAGTGGTTTATTATTCCGCATTTAATTAGTTGATTCAATTAAACATATACAAAGGAACTCATTTCTTTATCATCAAAGAACAACAAAAACATAAAAATTCATTAATCATTCCACATTATCATTGACCCATTAATTTTTAATTATTTCCAACATTATGTTATTTACTAATATCTATCAAGAAATACGTGAAAAACAATCCAGTAATTGATATCATGATGTCTAGAAAATTAGGTGGCAACCCACTATCACATTAAAAAGAAAAATCATTTGATTGGTACCAATCCATAATCTGGTTCACGTAATTATTAGGTCAATTTAATTATGATATAAGTGATAAAACATCCTTACTCTACAATTTCACATAGTAAGAATATAACCAATGAATCCCCTACCTCAGAAGGCTTCTGAGATTATTTTCATGAGAACATTTCATGAAATAGATCATGATCACCTCCCCCCATGACAACTGCATCCTCCTGAGGATTCCACAAGATAAATTCACCAATAAACAACATGGAAAATTATATTAGAACCCTGGATATCAATATCAATTACATAGAAAATATAAATGAGAGAAAACTGAACAAATCAGCCACAAGAATGGAGGTAGATCTTACCTAGGATCAGAGAAGGATCAAAAAAGGATTCTCGAGATCAATCCTAGCCAAAGACATCACTGAAATGCCATAGTGGGGTATTCTTGGTCACTTGGTGTGAGAGGTAGGGGAGATATTGTCGTAGGGTTTGAATGAACAAAGTAGATGCTTTTTATATAAAACATACAATGGCAGGTTAGTACACAACATGTACTTCCCATTCACATAGTGTACTTCCTTGAGGTCGAGTATCTTCGAATAACAATTCTCTTCAGAATATATTTTATTTTTCAAAACCTCAAATAGTACATGTCATATACACCTTGGTCATGTCGTGTATCCCTCTATTTATAGCTCCTCATGACCAAGCTTTTCCATACTTATTTTAAGCCTTCTTTGAGCACCCAAGTCTTTGAAGATAAAAAAGGGTCAATCCACATAGATCTGGGACCTTACATAGGTATTCAATCCTTTTTTGGGTGAATGGTGTGCTTCAATATTTTCCTAACAAAATATATCACTTAACATGGATCATTATTTTTCTATGTGGGATGAATTACTATCATACATCTTATAGTTTATAAGGCCCTCTAATAGTTTAGGATGATTTTAGTGGTTGGTGTAAATCTATATTGAAGTGAGGTACCATTGTAAATTTCTTTTTTATCTCTAAAAAATGTACTCTATCGAGATTAATAGAGATTGTGTGTTCTCTGATGGGGGTTTTCCTATGTTTTTTTAAAAAAATATATTTATTATGTGGTGATTGGTCAGGCATAAAAATTCATTTCATCCATTTAATTTATCATAAAATAATCTTAAAAAACTTATCAGATTAAATTATTAAAAAAAGTCAGAAATTATAATCTATGATTAAAGATAATATATATTTTAGATTTATTATGTGTTTATAAATTATAAAATAATGAAAAGTATAAATTCATTTTTAGGGATATATAAAATGATTCTAAACAATATTATGAAATATTCATATTTAATGCTTTATTTATAAATTCATCTAAATAATTAAAAATGTGTTTTTGTGGACTTGATCATGGTTTTTATAATATTAATTAAGATATATTTATTTTTCGAAAAGTATTTTCACAAAATTGGAAATGTTTATCTGATTAAAAAAGATTTTCTATATATAATTTATTTTTAAATATAAAGGTGTTCATGAAAAATATCATGTAAATTATTATATAATGTAGTTTATATTAATATGAATAATAAATTTATGTGTTAATTTACATATGAAATACACAAAAATCATGTTCATGTATACAATGTTTTTAGTATTTAATTTAAGAATTTTTTAAAATATTTATCTCATGTTTAAATTTAGGATTTATTTATTTATTTCTTTCATTACCTAATTGATATTCACTAATATAACCTGTTATATTTTAAATTAATTTATTTATTAATAAAAAGTTTGTATCATATCATTATAGACTATATTACATTGAGATATGTAGTGACATGCTACACACAACAAAATATTTTATTAAGTTTCTCCATCGATTTTATTTTTTTAGGTTATGAACATGAAGGTAATGTTTGGTTATGATGTATAAATTTTATGAGTATTTGTTGTATTGGAATGATGATCTCTATTTAATATTTCTCAATAGAAATATGGACTTTTTGTTAGAATTATCGTTGTCTTGGGATCTTAGACTAGGTTCTAGAAATTTATGGGTTTTTACCTATCACATCATAATTTCTAAAGAAAAATGTGAGTTTTATAAGATTATAATTCAGTAAATGAAAGTGTTTTATACACATTATACATCACAAGAATTTGGAAATCAGTCGGTATAATCGAATTTTATTTTTTGTGAGAAACTCAAATTATTTTTTTTGTAAATACTATACATTAATATATTTAAGACATATTATTTTGATAAAAATAATTTGATGAAAACTAAATTTTTAGATGGATGAAAACATAAATATAAAACATTATATATTTTAGTGAAATATTAAAACCATGTTAATATAATGATTGTTGTATAAATTCTTATGAGTGAAATTTATATACCATGATCTTCTAAAGGGGTTTTATCATAAAAATATTGGGTTCTTGTGGTTTATTGAATTTAATAATGCTATATATGGTTATCCCTAAGCATTTCTAACCATATCTCATTGTTCTCATTTTATTTCTCATATAAAAAAAATCTTAATGGTGAAAATACCCAAAAACATGTGTCATTATTATCAATGTTATGATTTTGGATATATAATTTCCAATGAAAAATCATAGAGTTATAAATAATATCATTGAAAGGATGATCTACCTAAATTAAAATTTGATTAGTGAAATGTTAAATATGTTTCCAATATTTAGTGAAATATAGATCATATATCTGTAATCGATATAGTGTAATAAAAACTCTCCTCATTTTAGTAATATAACATTTCATTAGAGTCCTTAAAAAATTATTCTATAACATCATAATCAGTTGATAAACATCTATTGGAGATAGAATTGAATCATAATTATCTAACATAATATATAGATCAATTGTATATATTATAATTATTAATGAAAGGAACATCCTAGAAAGCTATAATTATTTCATAATTTTTCATAAATAAAATAAATAATTTTATTTATTAAAGCCAAAACATTATAAGAAATCTCTTAATGATGATATTCAAAAATATAAATATTCCTATAGTAATCAATGAAATGATTCAATACTGTATCTTCTAATGTATCCTATGTATTTTAGTGATTTAATTTGATTCATTGTTCAGATTTATCATGTGAAGCTTGGAATATTTATGATGTTTTATTGATTGAAATTCAAGAAAAGGATACTTTAGTGGCTAACTTCAAATAATTTTTTAAAGATGTATTTTGTTTTATATCTGGGCTTTTAGAACAACTCTTCAAAATCAATTAATTTGGTACAAAACCCATCACTATTTTAGGGTGGTTAAAACCATCTGTATTTGTGAAATTTTATTTTTATGTTTTTATATTACATGTTTTATCATCTATTAAATAATTGCAAAAAATTAAAAGTGGTTTTTAATAATTAAATAATTTTTTATTTTTTATTTTTTAGTTATTATTAATTCTTAATTATTTAGTATTTATTCTGTAGTAAAAAAAAGTATTATTGTTAATTATATAATATTGACTATTTGAATTATTTTCTAATTATTATTTTTTAATTTTTAATTGATAATTATTAGTTTGAACCATGAAGTTATATGTGTTGTATTTGATTAAAATAACCATCAGAAGAGAGAAATGGTAGTTTTTAATTGATTTATTGACAACTATTAGTTGTGGTGAAGATGATGAATAATAGATATCTAATTGTGTAGATATTTTATAAATATAATGGAAGAATAATGTCACATGTGTATGGAAGATAAAGAACCAAACAATTAATAAAATGGATTCAAACACTTATGAGTATCATGTACAATTTATTATCTTTGTGGAAGAAGTATATTATTTTGCATAAGGTCCTCGATGATCATGATGAGAGAGAAAAATAAGATATCTCGATGTATTGGTACATAAAGGTCATAGTTAAGAATGATTAAGATTAATGAATACTAAAGAATTTTGATGCTTTGAATGATGTGAGGATAGGAATACTGTGGACGCAACACTATTAATAAATTTCAAGGTAATTTTTTTTCTACTAACACTTTTAGTATCAAAATGACGATTTTTCGGTACCCAAAAGCTTATGAAAGGTATTTTTATGTCAAAGTGGTGTGTACCACTATTTATAAGATTATTCACATAATTGATATAAATTATAATTTTTTATATTCAACCATGAATAATTGTTTCCATATTAGTAGTGATGTAATTTCTAAAAAGGATACCATTAAATTAAAATAAGACATTCTAAATAAAGTAATTAATTATATTGAAGTAGTAAATGATGATTTTATTAAATAATTATATTATCATTGGATGATAATCCAGAATATTGTATGACTATTGAATTAGTCCTATGAGTTTTTTATGAAAAATATGGATGAATATTCTATGCATGAATACGTTGTTCAATATAAATAAGTAGATAATAAATAATCAAAATTGTGTAATTTTTAAATCAAATTATTAATGGAAAATCACCGTTGGTTGAATATTTGGTGTATTTTTTTGAGAGTTACATGATCAAATTATGTATTTTCATGTATAAATTGATGTATTAAATAATATAGATATTAATGATCCCTTTTAAGATTAATTATTCAATGAAAAATTTTCAATGATTTATTTGTAAATATGAATCGCATTAGTATAGTGAGTGTAGTAATGAAGAAGATCTATTTCACGTCGTAATAGGGGTTGTGAAGAAATGAATAAGGAATATCATGAATACATGGAAAATATATTTAATGAATATTATAATATTATACATGGTAATTCATGGGGATCTTATTGAGAAATAAGATCGCCAAATATTTTTCATTATTCATTCATAGGAAAAGAATAATGGAGTTAAATATTTATATTTATTTAGTAATCTTAAATAAAACATTAAATAAGTTTATGTATAATTAAAAATTAGAAAATTTATCATTAATACTTATCTATATATAAAAATATTACAAAATTATTTAACATTTGAGGTTTTTAGTATCTTTTCTTGAGTAAAATGAAAAAAATTAATCTTCTCAAAAGGGAGTGTGAAGAAAAATAAAAATCATTGTTTGATGTAAGTGGTCAGCTCAAAATTATCTTCATGTGTATGGAAGTAAAGATGATAAATGTTATAGAAATGATGGATATAAAATAATAGGACTCTGTTATATTTTTCGATTCATTATAAAGGGAATAGGAACCCCATGCAATTTAGTTATATAATTTTTTTGGGAAGGTATGATTGACGGTTGACACATTTTCATCCAAATATATCAATATACCTACATTTGATTACAATTGGAAGGAAAATAGAGTTTAAAATGATAAAAAATGATGGAAAATAAAAAATAATATCATTTTCTTGAATTAAAATAGTTGATTCCACGAAATAAGTATGAAAGAATGTATTTATATTATAAGTTAACTAACCATAGAATAATCCTTTTTGAAGATGAAAGTCGATTCATTTTATATTGTTTAAGGAAGAAAATACCAAATTAGTTCATACCACAAGAAATAAAGTATAATTACTATTATTCAGATTATAATTCCTTCAATCATGGTGTTGGTGACTTGAGGAAGATGTAATGGCCTGGAACTCTCTGGCCCATTCCTTTGTCAAGAATAAGGTCATGAAGTGTTCTGGAGGGTAAAATGAACTTTTCCCACACTTTCTAGAATTTTGTAAGTACACACTGTGTAGTGTGAGTACAGGTCGTGTACCCCCTCTCCGGCTATACCCCGTGTTGATGTCGTGTCCTTGTCGCATGAAATAAATGGGTACATGCCATGTATCCCATATTACACGTCGTGTAGTCCCTCCTCGCGTACGCGTTCCCCTCAAACTATGTGTTGACCAGTCAACAGTTGTGTTCCATGTTGATGTTGTGTCCTTGCCGCTTGAAATAAATGGGTATACGCTATGTATCACATACTACACGCTGTGTAGTCCCTCCCCGCATACGCATTACCCTCAAACCGTGTATTGACCAGTCAACGGTCACGTTCGGCATTGAAGGCCGTGTTGGAAGCCGCGCGGTGACTGTGTGAAATGGCCAAGTACACGTCGTGTACAAGAAAGTAAACGTCGTGTACTTTAGTTTTTCTTGCCTATAAAAGGAGATAGCCTCTCCTCCTTTTCAAATCACTCCTCTCCTCCCCTTTCCCTCGAGCAAAGATCTCCCAAGAGACTCGAATGCTCTTTTCTTCTATAACTTCTTCCTCTGATCTCCAATTTATGATTCATTAGTGGCCATGGGATCGTAACGACGAGGCGGAACTTCTGAACTTGGATCTGTTGTTTTCCCTTCAGGCTTTCCTTCCTAGCTTCCACCTGATGAGGTTTTTCTAGGATTTGACAGAAGCAAAGGAAGCCGACGAACGTCTTTTAAAGTTGACTTAGGAAAGCATTGTGATCAAAACCTGTTGAGGTAGGGATCTTACCTTCGTCTCTCTAAATTGTGAATAATGCAGGATGGGTGTCCTCTTGTTTTCACGAGACTTAGTTGAACCAGTTTAATAAAGATAATAACTGGCCTAAAGAATGAGGTTGGGGAAGTTGTTATGTTCGTCTTTATTTATCCTATTTTTATGTTGTGAATTGAATAGGCTTCTACTTGCTTAAAATCACGTTCGTTGGGGGCCTTTGCTTGTGCAATTAAATGATTCCCTATCTTTCAAGATTGTTTATGGATGAAAACTTTATGGAACGTGGGAATTGTTTAATCACGTAAATTTGGCTGATTAAAAACTAGAACCCTTGTGTGATCACCCCAGTTGAACAAAATGGAATAATAAACATGTGGTGCTGGTTAGGGTTTGTTTATGAGAAGGAAGTGTTTTGTGGGTTTTTGTTGATCTGGTGACCAGTGGGGTTGTGGTTGTCTTGGTTACGGGATGGAGTGAATGCTATGTTGGTAGTTGGGAACGGGGTTGTAGGGATGGGTTTGAATGTTAATGAACTATGGGTTGTGAATAATAAATAAAATTGGAAGATTAAATGAATGGTGGGGCATGGTAATGAAATGAGAATAACAATCAATGGGGCTGGTTGGTTAATAATAAGGGATTTGTTTTTGTTGCTTGTGTTTTTCCTAACTTGATTTGTGGATGGAAGGAATATGTTTTATGAACTATTGATATGGTTGGTTGTGGATAATTTCCCATTAGTTAAGGAAATAATAAACTAATTCTGTTGAAAAATGAAAACCTAAATGGGGTTGGGGTTGTTTGTTGTATGCATACTTTGACATATCAGTGCCGAGGCACGTGCTCAGTTTATCTGTTTAGAAGCCATAGGTTGGGTTGTGTGTTTGGTATACATATATATATATATATATATATCTTTGTGTTTTATCGCACCCCACCCATGTTGAGCACTTAGTACCGAACACTTCCATTTCAAGGGATAGAGTGTTTTCCCCTTAGTTACTAGCTCCTTCCTGCTCCTTCTTCCATAGGTTGTGATGTCTTGAGGCGACCATACACTTAAGACTCTTTAGGTACATTTCATTTGGGGTGGTTTTAGCCCAAGACTCTTCGGGGAGGTTTACTATTTCCCAAGAATCATCGGGATGAGGCCTAGGTGTGTGCGGGTGGGATATATGGTTGAGAGGCCTAGGTGTGTGCGGGCGAGATATGTGGTTCTTGAGGCCCATGTGTGTGCGGGCGGGAAGAGTGTGGTAGATTCAAGACATTCACCATTAGGAAGAGCATCTAACTAGTGGGAAATGGTGCAGGGTACCCAATACTCTTGTTCTTATATACTACTACATGTTGTTTTGTGTTTTTGTGAGCGTGGCTGGTGAGGATGGGTAGATAGAATTCCTTGTTAGGTTTTGGTTTCTTCTGTTGTTCTCACGGGATAATACGATGTCTCCCCACTTGTGCATGAGATATTGTTGTTTCCCTACTTAGTATACTTGTATTCTCACCCTACGTTTACTTTCAGGTTTCCAGGAGGACTACCTAGGCCGTGCGAGACCCTACTAGTCAGGACAGTTTGAGTTTTTATAGTTTCCCATACTCTTGTTTCTTTTGGTGTTGTACTTTTTGATATTTCTTTACTTGTACCTTGTTCCAGAACTATTTAAACATGCTTGTGGGATTGGTTTGGGTGTATTTCTATAAACTTGTTCTTTTCCTTTTTGGTGGTTGACTTGTCCTATTTCCCGATCTTAAATAAAAAAAGGGTAATGCCTCCCATATTTGTGAAAACTCATACTCTTGGTTCTAGTTGCCACCTCGGGGCCTACTGGAGGCGGGCATCGGGGGTCATTATCTCCCTTTCACCATTGCAAGCTCAGGAGGGGCATCTTTGATGGAAGGGGGTCCTTACAGAATGGCATCAAAGGTGATGGTTGAGAGACAGGATGGAGTCTGGAGTTTGTCATAGTGAGGATTGCATGGGATGGTAGGGCGACAATGTTGGATGATCATGGTGTGTAACATAGGCCAGGGAAGAATAGCTAGGACATGGGATTTTAGGGCCCCCCATGATCTGATGCATAGACTCTGAGCCTACCGAACAACCAAGTGAGACTACATTGATTGTAGGGTAGAGACCCTAGGGAAGGTACATGCATCATCATGATTGTGGTTTACTTGATTTGGGTGTTCTGGGAAAAAAAATGAATAAAATGATAAAATAAAACCTTGAAAAATTTCCTTACTACTTGGGCTGAGGCGATCTTTCTTAACCATACATCTATGGCACCTGGATGACTTCCCCGAGTGGCTCAGACAGTCGAGGCTCAGCAGATTTAGGTGGTCAATCAGTTGTGGATTGACTGAGAGGAGGAAGATAACCAGTGGAAGAAGACTCTCCATTCTTTCCAACGACAAACCCTCAAGAAGTACGAGGGCAGTACTTTAGATATGGAGACGTAGGGGTGTCTTGAGGAGCTAGGGATCGATTTTACATTGATCTGTGCTCCGAGGGTGTACTGGGTTCCCCTCGCAGTCAGTCAGCTGAGAGGTGTGGCACATTAGTGGTGGATGCTCTACCTTGGAGAGAGGACAGAGGCAGAGGTTCTGTGGGAGGAATTTGAGAAGGAATTCAATGAGGAATTCCTTTTTTCCATGATCAAGGCGGAGAAGCGGCAGGAGTTACTCTCCCATCAGTAGGGGAGTATGTCAGTACGAGATTTGGGGATCAAGTTCAAGGATCTCTTATGCTTTGCTCCAGATCTCTTTCCAGATGAGGAGTCTCGGGTGAGATGTTTGGAGGAGACGCTTCGTCCTTCGCTCCAGTATGTTGTCACCCCCTTCACTCTTCTGACGTACATGGCAGTACAGAAGAAGTCAGAGGATGTAGAGAGGATGAACTTGCAGGGAGGTTCACCACAAGAGGGGATCCAGCCAGGTTCGTCAAAGGGGAAGGCAGTGAGCAGCATGTATCCTAGGACAGGACCTTCCAGATTCAGGCCAGTGGGGAGCAGGCCCCAGCAGTACCAGTTCAGATCTTTGGATCCTCATACCTTTTTTACGAGCCCATGACCTAAGTGTTTTTATTGTAGAGGTTTCAGGAACATTCAGAGTCGATGTCCGACCTGGGCTCAGTACGCTGGAGGTGGGAAGGTTCAGCACCCGCCTCAGCAGCACCAGTTTCCGGTGAGGCCCTTCCAGCAGCAGAAGGACCCTGCTCCTCTGAGGGACGATTTTGCAGGAGGAGGATGACCTTAGGGTGCTCCTTAGGGACCTCGACCAGGGCGTGGTCGGGGAGGTGGTCGACATCAGAGAGGCGGAGGAGCTGGGCATGGACAGCTTCACATAGTAGAGTTGACAGCTTCAGCAGGACCATAGGTGTTGCGAGGTAAGATTTGTTTGTTCAGCACTCTCGTTTCTTCTTTGTTCGATTCAGGATCTTCACACTCCTTTGTTACACCTAGTCTAGCCCATGCATTGGGTCTAGAGGTAGAGAGAATTTCTATACCCCTAGTGGTGGTTACACTAGTTGGAGGATAGACCAGTGTATCTTGTGTTTTCTAGGGATGTAGGCTGACGTTGGGACCACATCGATCTAGTGGGAACCTTTTTTTACTACAGATGCAGCCATACGATGTCATCCTAGGAATCAACTAGTTTTTTTTTCTATTAGTGTCGTTATCAACTGCTTCCGAAGAAGGGTCGTGTTCTCCTACGTGGATGGGCAGCGTGTATCTTTTGTTAGCGAGAGGAGCTATCATGTGGGAAGCCATCATGCAATGCCTCTCCATTCCTTGTTAGGCGGGTTATCAGTGGTTCCAACTGATACAGAGATTATGGATGTTCCAAAGGTTGTTGGGGAGTTCCTCGATGTCTTTCCTGAGGAGGTTGTGACACTATCCCCCCCCCCCCCGACGTGACGTTGAGTTTGGGATAGACTTACACCATGGTGCCCGTCTGATTTTGATGGAGCCTTATCGGATGGCACCTTCGGAGTTGCGGGAGTTGCGGATTCTGATTGATGATCTGATGGAGAAAGGTTTTGTTCGACCCAGCGTGTCGTCGTGGGGTGATCCTGTTTTCTTCCTGAAGAAGGAAGATGGTGGTCTCAAGCTATGCATAGACTACCGAAGGTTGAATCAAGTAACGATCAAGAACTGTTACCCCCTTACAAGGATAGATGATCTCTTCGACCAGCTGAGGGGAGTAGGTTGGTTTTCTAAGATTGATCTGCGATATGTAAATCATCAGCTGAAGGTAAAGGATAGTGACATCTCGAAGACGGCTTTCGGGTGCAGATATGGACACTTTGAGTTTGTAGTGATGTCGTTTGGAGTTACGAATGCACCAGCTATGTTCAGGGGGCTTATGAACTTTGTCTTCTAGAAGTTTTGGGACCGGTTCGTCATTGTTTTTATCGATGACATCCTTATCTACACAAGATTATAGGAAGAGCATGTTGAGCATCTCAGGGCAATCTTGGAAGTCCTTCGACACCACAAACATTATTAAAAATTGTCGAAGTGTAAGTTATTGATGAAATAATTACACTTCCTTGGGAACGTAGTGTCTCAGCGTGGAGTGTTAGTGGACCCGTAGAAGGTAGAGGCAGTGGTTTCTTCGGCGGCACCCAAGAGCGTGGAAGAAGTTCATAGTTTACTGGGGTTGGCATGATATTTTTAGAGGTTCGTTTCAGACTTCTTTCAATTTTCTGCTCCATTAACGGCTTTGACTAGGAAGATCCAGGTCTTCCTATGGAGCGAGTAGTGTCAGGAAGCTTTCGAATACCTGAATGAGAAGTTGGCCAGTGCTCCCATACTCAGGTTTCCAGAGGAAGGGTTTTTGTATGAGGTGTTTTGTGATGATTCTGGCCTTCGCTTGGGGTGCGTACTGATGCAGAAGAAGGGTGTGATCTGTTATGGGTCTAGGTAGTTGCACCCTCATGAGCGTAACTATTCCACCCATGACCTGGATCTTATAGCAGTAGTGTTCGCACTGAATTTATGGCGACATTACCTCTTTGGGAACACTTTTTGGTCTTCTCAGATCACAAGATCTTGCGTTATATCTTCTCCCAGTGTGACCTGAACTTACGGTAGCAGATATGGGTCGATTTTCTCCAAGACTACGACTTCGAGATCACATACACTGAAGGAAAGGGCAACTTTGTGGCTGATGCACTGAGCAGGAAGTCGCATCAGGAAGTGGTTCGAGAGTCCGCTGATGCTTGGAAAGTGATGGGAGAGTTGGCTTCCTTGCACTTGGATGCAAGGGTAGAGGGTGTTAGAGGCTGTTTGTTTCAGATGACAGTGCAGTCCTCCTTGTTTCAGCAGGTGGAAGAGTCTCAGTGGGGAGAATCTGAGAAAAAAGTAATACGGGATCATATCGATCAGGAGAAATCTCCAGAAAGATACTCAAAGGACAGTCGACATCAGATGCTCATTCATGGAAGGTTGTTTGTTCTGGAGGCGATGCATGAGATATTTCTCTGTGAGTTCTATATCTCATCCTTGGATGTACATCCAGGGGTTTTAAAAATGTACTGAGGCCTGAGGGAATAGTTTTGGTGGCCTGGGGTGAAACGGGCAGTGGCAGAGTTTGTCGCTAAATGCCTCGTGTGTCAGAAAGTGAAGGCTAAACATCGTGTTCCCAGGGGTTTGTTTAATCCTTTATATGTCACCAAGTGGAAGTGGGATGACATCTCAATGGTCTTTGTCACAGGACTACCCAGATCTCAGGGTGGTTATGATGCTATCTGGGTAGTGGTGGATCGACTGACAAAATCAGCTCACTTCTTAGAAATTAAGGATTCAGGCCCGGTGAATACCTTAGCACAGAGGTATGTAGACGAGGTGATACGTTTGCATAGATTTTTGAAGACTATCATCTCAGATCGGGATACATGGTTTACCTTATGAGACTGGAGGGGTTTACAGCATGCTTATGGCACCCAGCTATGCCTTAGCACCGCTTTCCACCCCCAGACCGATGGGCAAACAGATCGGACTATCCAGATGTTGGAGGACATGCTGTGAGCATGCGTTCTGGATTTCGGAGGGTCATGGGTGCGACACCTACCTTTAGTAGATTTTTCCTACAACAAAAAATTCCACTCTACTATTGGCATGGTACCGTTTGAGTCTTTGTATGGATGACCATGTTGTTCACCCATTTTCTAGGCAGAGGTTGGTGAGACAGGTGCTCTTGGCCCAGAGGTAGTACAGAGCACCACAGAGAAAGTCCATCTTGTGCGTGAGAGAATGAAAGCGGCTCAGGACCGATAGAAGTCTTATCTTGATCATCGGAGGAGGCCCTTGGAGTTATAGTTGGGAGATCAGGTGTTCTTGAAGGTTTCCCCTCGATGGGGGCAACAGAGGTTTGGTAAAAGGAGTAAGCTCTCCCCTAGGTTCATTGGACCTTTCGAGGTGCTGAGGCGAGTCAGCGAGGTGGCATATCAGCTAGCCCTTCCACCTCAGTTGGAGAAGGTTCATGATGTCTTCCACGTCTCCCATATTCGTCGGTACTTGCACGATGACTCTCACATTATCGACTATGGAGAGTTAGATATGGGAGATGATGGGACCTTCGAGGAGAGACCGGTCAGAATCGAGGATCTTAAAGAGAAGGTTCTTCGTGGAAAAACCATTCCCTTGGTTCGTGTGTTGTGGAGGCATGGCGGCCTCAAGGAGAGAACTTGGGAGTGGGAGGCTCAGATGCAGGCTTAGTACCCAGAGTTCTTTTGACTTGTGTTTTTCTTTGTTCTTCTGATCCTTTTTTGATGTTATACTCTGTACCTTTGATATATGGAATGCCTGGCTTGTAGGTTCTAAGACCTTTTGTTTCCATGTTCTCTGGAAGTGTGTAACATGTATGGATGTGTGGGGAAAGGGAGAAACCTATTCCTTAATCATGAAGCATTAATGCGTATGCGATTGAACATGTGCGGGCGAGTCAGTGTCGCCTAAAGCAGATAATATCTTGACAAAGGAGAAGGAATTTCCCTAAACCACGTGTTCGGGCAGTGTGTTGGTTGTGTGGTGTTGGGGGTAGTGCAAGTTGGAAAAAAATAATAATGAATGAAAGTGGGAAGACCCAATTCTTAATCTAGACGCATTAATGAGGATGCGATTAAACCCGTGCAGGCGAGTCAGTGCCGCCTAAAGCAGATAATATCACGACATAGGAGAAGGAATTCCTAACACATATGATTAGGGTTGTTATATGGGTTCCTGTTATAACAAGAGCCCTAAGAGGTATCTTTCTGGGTTCCTCTGGATTGGCTTTGGAATTCTTGAGGAAGAGAATGTTTTATGAGGTATTTTATGTAATGGCCCGGACCTCTCCGGCCCATTCCTTTGTCAAAAATAAGGTCATGAAGTGTTCTGGAGGGTAAAATGGACTTTTCCCACACATTCCATAATTTTGTAAGTACACACCGTGTAGTGTGAGTACACGATGTGTAACCCATCTCCGGGGTATACCCCATGTTGATGTCGTGTCCTTGCGCGTGAAATAAATGGGTACACACCATGTATCCCATACTACATGCCGTGTAGTCCCTCCCCGCGTACGCGTTACCCTCAAACCATGTGTTGACCAGTCAACGGTCATGTTCTGTGTTGATGTTGTATCATTGCCGCGTGAAATAAATGGGTACACACCGTGTATCCCATACTATAGGCCATGTAGTCCCTCCCTGCGTACGCATTACCCTCAAACAGTGTGTTGACCAGTCAATGGTTGTGTTCCGCGTTGAAGGCCGTGTTGGAAGCCTCATGGTGACCATGTGAAATGGCCGACTACATGCCATGTACTTTAGTTTTTCTCACCTATAAAAGTATGGGGCCTCTCCTCCTTTTCAAATCACTCCTCTCCTCCTCTTTCCCTCGAGCAGAGCTCTCCCAAGATACTCGAAGGATCTTTTCTTCCATAACTTCTTCATCCGAGATCCGATTTATGATCCGTTAGCGGCCACAGGATCGTAACAACGAGGCAGAACATTTGAGCTTGGATCTATTGTCTTCCGTTAAGCCTTTCTGTCCCAGATTCCACATGAGAAGGTTTTTCCAGGATTTGATAGAAGCAACAGATGTCGACGAACGTCTTCTAAAGTTGAACCAAGGAGCATTGTGATCAGAACCTGTTGAGGTAGGGATCTTACCTTCATCTCTCTAAATTGTGCATCATGCGGGATGTGTGTCATCTTGTTTTCACGAGACATAGTTGAACCAGTTTAATAAAGATACTAACTGGCTTAAAGAACAATGTTGGGGATGTTGTTATGTTCATCTTTATTTATCCTATTGTTAGGTTGTGAATTGAATAGACTTATGCCTACTGAAAATCACGGTCGTTGGGGGACTTTGATTGTGCAATTAAATACTGCCCTATCTTTCTAGACCATTTATGGATGGAAACATTATGAATGTGGTAATTTCTTAATCATGTATAGATGGATGATTAAAATCTAGAACCCTTGTGTGATCACCCCTATTGAACAAAATAAAATAATAACCATGTGGTGCTGGTTGGGGTTTTTTTATGTGAAGGAAGTGTTTTGTGAGTTGTTGTGGATCGGGTGAGCAGCGGGGCTACAGTTGGATTAGTTACAGGATGGAGTGAATTCTATGTTGGTGGTTGGCAACGGGGCTGCAGGGATGGGTTTGAATGTGAACGAACTCTGGGTTGTGAATAATAAATAAAAGTGGAAGACTAAATGAATGGTGGGGTGTGGTAATGAAACGATAATAACAATCAATGGGAATGGATGGTTAATAAGAAGGTAATTGTTTGTGTTTCTTGTGTTTTTCCTAACATGATTTGTAGATGGAAATAATATGTTTTACGAACGATTGATATGGTTTGTTGTGGATAATTTCCCAGTAGTTAAGGAACTAATAAACTAATTCTGCTGAAACATGAAAACCTAAATGGGGTTGGGGTTGTTTGTTGTATGCATGCTTCGATATAGCAGTGCCGAGGCACGTGCTCAGTTTCTCGGTTTAGAAGCCATAGGTTGGGTGGTGTGTTTGGTATACATATATATATATATATATATATATATATATATATATATATATATATATATGTTTGTGTTTTTTCGCACCCCACCCATGTTGAGCACTTAGTGCCGAACACTCTCATTTCATGGGAGAGGGTGTTTTCCCCTTAGTAACTAGATCCTTCCTGCTCCTTATTCCATAGGCTGTGATGGCTTGAGGTGACCTTACACATAAGACTTTTCAGGTAGGTTTCGTTTGGGGTGGTTTTAGCCCAAGACTCTTCGGGCAGGTTTACTATTTCCCAAGAATCATCGAGATGAGGCCCAGGTGTGTGCGGGCGGGATACGTGGTTGTGAGGCCCATGTGTGTGCAGGCAGGATATGTGGCTCTTGAGGCCTAGGTGTGTGCGGGCGGGAAGAGTGTAGTAGTGTTAGGATGTTCTCCATTAGTAAGATCTGCTAACTAGTGGGAAATGGTGTGGGGTACCTAATACTCTTGTTCTTATATACTAATACTTATTTTTTTCTGTTTTGGTGAGTGTGGCTAGTGAGGTTGGGTGGATAGAATTCCTTGTTAGGTTTTGGTTTCTTCTATTATTCTCATAGGACATTAGGATGTATCCCCATTTGTGCACAAGAGCTTTAGGTTTCCCTACTGAGTATACTTGTATTCTCACCCTACGTTTACTTTTAGGTTTCCAAAAGGACTATCAGGGTCGTGTGGGACCCTACTAGTCAGGACAGTTGGAGTTGTTGTAGTTTTTTGTACTCTTGTTTCTTTTTGTATTGTACTTTTTGAGCTTTCTTGTACTTGTACCATGTTTCAGAACTATTTAAACATGTATGTGGGATTGGTTTGGGTTTATTTCTATACACATGTTCTTTTCCTTTTTCGTGGTTGACTTGTCCTATTTCCCGATCTTAAATATAAAAAATGGTAATGCCTCCCTTATTTGTGAAAACTCATACCCTTGATGCTAGTCACCACCCCGGGGCCTACTAGAGGTGAGACTCGGGGGGTCATTATCTCCCTTTCACCATTGCCACCTCACGAGGGGCATCTTTGATGAAAGGGGGTCATGACAGAAGAAATTAAAATATCGAAGGATATGTATGACTAGTTAAAGGTGTTAAAAATTCAATATTAAATGAATATTGTATTATTTGGTACTGTAATGAAACTTCATAATTAAATAAAAATGTAATTTTATGGATAGAATCCATGGGAGAGAATATCATGTTTTGATCATTATAGTATAAGATAGTATGAATGTGTCTATAAAAGACATTTTGCATCAATCAATAATAAAAATGAGGGGATGGAAAAAATGGGGAACAAAATTCCACCTATATCTAGTTGAAGTTATGATATAAATAATTGATAATTTTTTATATTAAATAAATTATGTGTGTGTCTAGGAAAAGGTCATATTGACTACAAAAGGTATATTTTTCCAAGATTAATCATTGTTATATTAAAACAGCCCTCATATTATGAAAATAATTATTTAGGAATGATATGAATGAAGAATATAATTTCTTCTTGTAAATGGACTAGTAAGTGTTGAAACTATACATCTATTAAAAATTTAATATGGAATTAATGTGAAGATCCTTATAGAACTAGTTGATGACATCTTATTATAAAAAAATTATTCTTAAAAAATTATTTATTTAAAAAATTTCCATATAATGAATTCACATGAATCCATATGATATAGAGGATGAGAAATCATAGAATTATGTGGTATTATGAGTTAGTGGTATTATTATTATAAAAAGTTTTAAAAATAAAGGTGTAAACTAAAAGAGTTCGATGAAAAATAAAAAAAATTGTTAAAAGGTGGGATTAGTATCACTTTAGAAATGGTAACAAATCTGAATAAACTAGTGATTCACTATGATAAAACTCCAAAAAATAAAAATAAAAATCATGTAGATATAATCACGAATCAGTTCAAAAATAATTTTCTGGAGGAAAATAACCGACCACATCCCTCTATAGGATGAAGTTGGAGGTTCTCATATCCCATTAATTTCTATTTATAAAATTGTTATGTTAAGTAATGAATATTATATGGGAGATAAAATCTATGGAGTATATGAAATCAATGGAGATAGATTCATGATAAGTGTATTCATAAATTAATTTAAGGAAAATATTTATTATGTGTGAATTATATGATGTTTTATTTGGTCAAAAACAAAAAAAAAATTATATTCTTTATCATTAGTGTGATGAATAAATTCATGGGGAGTTCATATAAATAATGACATACTACTTTTGTCAATAATAATGGAATTTTATTACCAAGAGTGTAGAGACGATGAAAAATATACAAGATAATTCAAAAATTTAGAAGAAATTTGCATCAAAGATATATCAAAATGGTTCCAATTGTATCAAGTCACCAAAAACATTGAAAATATGTTATTAGGTTTGGAATTTTTTGGTATGAAGATACTATATAAGATGGATAGTTTCTTGGAGAATAATCAACATTCATAGAAGAATAATAGTTTTTTTTATTTAGGGACTGACAATTTAATTTAATATAATTGTATTTTTATGTTTCTGGAGCTATTTTTATTAATTTATTATCATTTAAAAGTATTTTTATGCGATTAATTTTCAAGAAAAATATGTTGTTAATTTTTTTTGAAAAAAGGGATGTTACTGATCATCGTATAATGATTGTTTATTCCTCATCATAGAATTGAGATATATTATAACACCCTAACCCATGTACAACATATTGGTTCCATGAGTGATTTTGTCACATATTCTCAACCTCAACTCACAATATTCCATAGGCTACCGACTAGTTTTGAGGGTCTGAAATCAAACATGTAAATATTATACCCTCTTTATTTGACTAATACAATAGGGAAAATTGAATAAATAGGGATAATAATGAAAAAATGTTATAACTATAATAGAACCAAACCGATATCACAAGATAACCGAAATAGGAAATACAGCATCCAAAACTGCACTAGAGATATATCGTCACAAATATATATCATGTGTCAATATGAAAACAAAAAATAAATAAATACACTGAATACTATGAAGAGGTTTCTAATAAATTTATGGCTACCACATCTAGATCTATATGAACTCATGCATATAACATATGACCTTTTCCTTTATACTATCCTACTAGCGTGATGTTTATTTGGGTACTGATCAGGAAGCCCAAGTATAGGTTGGGTAAAAATCAGTAGTCCACCACCAATGACATCTAAACAATATGCAGTCAATAAAATATTATGTATTTTTATAAATAATAAAATTAAATACATAAATAAACTGAATAAAATTATTTAAAAATTATTTATTTAATCACATAAACCCTGGGGTTTATGAGGACACCCAAACCATCAATATATACTTTAGTCCATGCTAGATTATATACAATATCACTTATTTAATTCACAATTAATTATTCTATATGATATTTCATTATAAATTTCATTTCAATTTCATAAATCAAGTCCCACTAGAACCATAGATCAATACTATCATTTTCGGCATGGAACACCATGGGTATTTTCGGCATCATTCTATGTTCCACTAAACATTTATCAATTAAATAGACAAGTGCGCTTTTGAATTTGTGGTTAGAGTCACACACTCAACGTCACATCCATTCATTTGGGTCTATAAATCCATGTCTAAAACTTCCTGGGTATTTGAATCATTGGTCTATGTGCCACAATCTAAATATAATTGAAATCACATGTATGAAAATATCGCATGTATCACAATATTTCATGTTTAAAAATTTCATATGTATCACAATTTCATAAATATAAATTTTGATCCACCAATTTTAGAATTACATTGTGTAAATAAATTCTTAGAGATATTAATTGACTAATAACAAAAATAAATTAATTTATTCATTAATAAACTAGTACAATTCAACAATACCAATATAGAATTATTGGATTCAAAAATTATTTTATCCAATTCAAAAATCTCAAAATTACATTATTCAATTCACTAATTAAATAATCATATTCAACAGTTCAATTGTTTCAAAACCCTAATAATTTTATAATTCCAAAACCCCATTAATCTATATATTTCAGAATCCCTCAATAAATAAATTGGAAAAATTTAATAAATTCAATTAAATAAATTAAATTTCTAAATGTTCAATTTATATTATACAATTACATACATGGAACTAAATCAAGACTATGGGATTTTTAATTTTGACGAATTACCTCCAAATTGATGTTGAATGTTCACCGATGGAAATTCCCAATTTAATCTGAACAACCCCAATCACAATGAGGTATAAGATCTATATTTGAAATATAAATCCAAGATAAAATTGATTAGATCAAATAAAACATATTTCATGATCCTTCACATGAATAAGAAAAAATCTCTTCAAGGATGGGTGGAATATGGGAAAGTGTGAGGAAACCGCACGGGATAAGAATATATTACTGGGATAGGGGCATATCTTCAATCCGTGTTTCATGTCATCTAGGACGGAGGTCATGGGTGTCATAAAATCCATCTGGAAGCCTAAAAAAATGACGGAAATATTTTAGGGATATTCTAGGGTCTATTTGTAGTTAGTAATGTGGAATCACTTATTTTAAAATGAATATTTTTTTTAATTAAACCACATACACATATTCTTGTGTAGAGGTGCTAGGATTTCCAAACCATGGGATTTAATGTGAACCACTTCTATAGGGGGATTCAAATTTACTCCTAAGAGAGTGCATTATTTGAAAAACTATTCCCCAACTATGTGAATCCCATCCACTAAAATTCAAATGAATTATTGGGATATTCACACAATATGGGAAAATTATGTTTCAACCATGAACTTCTCCTCTCCCTTCCAATATTCACTAATTTTAGGGAAACAAACTCTCCAAAGTAAAACATAAAAAATGGTATACTATATATATGTTAAAATAGTACCTAAAACCATGATCAATAAATCTCTTGAAAAAGGCAAGATCTTAAAAATTCCCCACCTTATAAATGATCATCATCAAGATATACTCCCATGAATCTGTAAGATTCTAAATCAATAATATTTGGAAACTTATCCCATGTATCATACTATACCTCCCTATATTCCTCCTTCACCTTCCCATTATTCCCCAACACATGAATGGTTAGCATTATCATTCCTCGTAAGAATTTTTCACAGTGATCCACAACATATTTCAGACAGTCCTCAAAGAGCGCATCAAACTCAAGATCAAAACCATCCACATAGATCGCATGAGAAGTTTAGGGGCGATACAAATAAATTTGTGACACATGAAAAAGTACATTCATAGAACATTACCTCTATGGAAAATCCATTCCGTATATAAATGTCCTGATTCTCCCTAAAGTCTCAAATAGTACAAAAATCATGGGCATCAACTTGCCCAATCTCAGAATCATGTGATGACCTATCCTGGTCAACACTTGAAAGAATTCAATATCTTCACCAATAAACTATAGGGTTCATCAACATCCATCAGCAAACAAATTTTATCCACTCTGATTTGTAGCTATATGATTTAAAATATACAATAAGAGTTACTGTAGAGACCCCAAACTTGACTTACATGGAAATTACATTCCTTTTGCTGAATACATAATGCATAACAAGAACCAAAACTCAAGGAATGTAATATTTTAGTGTCTTTGGAAACTTGGAACATAATCTTCTAATTGTAGTGAAATATATTCAACATCTCCCATAAAGATCTTCCCCTTTTTTTCTTACCTAAAACCTTTCTTTAAATCCTAGGGAAAAGAAAACATATAAAAGGGTGAGCTCAAATGCTCAGTAAGGGTAAGCATGAAGAAAATAAAACAAATTATATACATTTGAAATTAAATACATGAACATAATATTTAGACATCAAGATCTTGAGCAATGACATAAAACATGGAAATATGTAAGGCATAGATCATAAAAAAAATTAATCCTGATAAGATAGAAGAGGAATAAAACATTTAATTTTGGAAACCATTAAGCACATGTTATTATTTCCATAGTAGCCAAGTCATTGCTTCCAAGACCATCTTAGTGGACAAAGTCCCTTTCTGAATGGAGTTCACTCCTCGTTCCAGTCCTGTATCACTGAACCGGATTAACTTACCTTTCCATTCATGTCTATCTCATGAGATATAAATCTTTACCCAATTAATTAGAGGGAGATATATTTCCCACCAATATCATAATGAAATCATTCTTTCATGTGCCACAAAATTATAAATCATACATCATAGCATAACCCATGTAATAGAATGGGATACATAAACATCATGTCATCATAACATAATCCATATAAAAAAATGGATATAATTTCATCATAAGAAGAATAAATCTATGTAAATAATGGAGACATTATACATAAAACATAAACATATTAAATAATTTCATTTTAGATGGAAAATAGTTTTGATAAAACACTTTAAATTAATTCTTAAGGAAAATATCCTTTCTTCATCAAAATCATTTTCTTTTCCCAAAATGCCCCGAAATTTTAAAAGAAAAGGGTTTTGTTGAAAATAATAATGAAATATTGTAGAGGAAGTTTCACGAAAATGAGGTGTTATGAAACCTTAAAAATCAGTTCATGCCGTATAAGTTAAAAATAACATTATCCTCGTACTTTTGTCGGAAAAGTCAAAATGTTCCTCGTATATTAAACTAAAGTAATATTCATTTCGTAACATCTGGTAAAATTAAAAAATGGATAAAAATTACATTAAACACACATGAAAAAAAAAATTAGAAAACAGGGACATGGATGATAAAAAACCCCAATAAATACTTACGAATAAACAATCTCAGATAAGAGCGAGATTGGAATAGTTATCCCTTACCTTATTTCCGATATGCTTCGTATGTATCTGAACCTCCTGTATAATGATTTAAATAATGTCATTGACTTATTACAGAATCATATTCATTTTTATGATATCATATAAGGTTCACTTATTCCATTTTTTTACCCGTTCTTTTGTAAATTCCATGTTAAAGCAGCGTTTTGGGTAAAATCTTTTCATTTATCATATGTGTTTCGACTTGTTTTTCTTGATATTATTACTTATATCCTGATTTACATAATTCCAGAATGTAATAAATTATTTATATATAATATATATTCATCATATACATATATATATATATGATAGATCGATACATGGAATGACATACACCGTTCATGGAGACAATAGGCCGTATGTACGCATGAACGCTGTTTTCGTTTCCTTATTGAATTGAATGGAATTAAGTAGATGAAATATATATATATATATACATAAATCCAGTAGAATTATTATGTAATATATTTCATGATTACTTATTATATATACTTTATAATCATTCTTGAATTGTTAACATGGAAAATGAATCTCATCGTGTCATGGAGACGGTAATCCGTACGTACGCATGAGCGATGATATCGTTCCCATATTTATTGAATGGAATTAGAGTGGATGATATAATATCTTATAATCATTATGATTCTATAATAATCATATATAGTTAATATTTACACCATTATACCCATCCAATTAAGGTGGTGGTGGAAAAACTAATTACCCCACGGCGTGGAGACGGTATTCTGTACGTACGCACGTGCGGTGATTTCGTTTTCCGTATGAAGGATAGAAGGTGAAATAGGGTTGTTTCATATTTATAATAACATATCAGTATATAAATAATACTGATGTTATTACTTTATAATTAAATAACTAAAGAAGAGGAAGTAGAAGAAGAATGAAACTTGAGAGAATCGGAAGAAAAGATTACCTCCTCTTCGATGCACCTCCTTAAGCTTCCTCTTATGGAAGTAGAGTTGGTATTTTGAGAAGACCAGAACCACCATAATTTTTCTAGGGAAGTGGAGAAGATAAATGGTCAGGGGTTGGCCAATCTTCAAGGATCAAAATGGTGTGAAGAGAAGAGGGAATGGGTTCCCTTTTAATAAGGGAGGAGAGGGGCACCTTAAGAAAAACTTAAATATTATTTTATAATACAGTCATATTCGGTTTATAATAGCTCCAAATTGATTAATTTAGAAGCTAAAGTTGGGATGGGTATAAATCCTCTGAAACAATAGGATTTAGACAAGTTTATGTTACTATTTTAACCTTATCATTTAGATTTAACTCTAAGTTAATTAATTTAACCTTTATCGTGTCTTCTTGTTTACTTACACTATATGGTTAATAAACTTACTATAACCAGACAAACGAACCCCAAGTGGTTAATTATTAATATATATAACTTAATATACATCATTTGGCTGAACTGTATATTTTTATGAATAATATAACTATTAATAATATAATATTTGTTTTAAAAACTATTTTATGAAAAATTTCACACTATTTGGTAATTTATTTTTTTGAAAATCTTAAAAGCATGATTAGTTCAAATAAAGTTAATTAAATCATTAATAACATGTCATATTAACCTATAGAATTAGTTTAATACATAAAAAGTCTCAAATTACATTTATTTGGGTATTTATATCATCAATTATGTTAATATTTCATTAATAAGGAAATTAATGCATCATCATTGTTTCATAAATAAACTAAATTATTTAATGTCTAAAAATTATAAATAAAACACCATTATGTAGGAATTTTTTTTAATTCAAATTAATATTTATAGTCTAAATTATCTTATTTATAACCCTATATTAAAAATGTTTTAGTTATTAAACATTTATTTTAACTATTTTAACTCTTTTTTAAATAAAATAATAATAAATGTCCTAAACTAATCCAAGTGGACCTAAATGGTCATATTTTATAGCTAAGGTTGTTTTTGGTCAAATTAAACTTATCCAATAGAATTAGTACATGTGTTAGGGTAATAATAATATCATTTTTACCCTTAATTACCCTATTTATTCTTAAGCGGTGTAAAAAAAGTAAAAAGTTACTATTCACCAAAAATTATTTTTATCTTATGGAAACACATTTTACTCCTTGATATTAACCATGTCTCTCATATTTTCGAAATTCCACTCATAGATGCGGTAAAATTAAGTTTTATGTAAATTTTCAAATTCTCCTAGGAGGTGGGTAAAAGAGGATGAAAAGTTAAATAAAATTTTTATATATCTAAAATTATTATAAAATGACTCAAATGAATTTCATTTAACATATATAGGTATTATGTATCAATTTTGTCCTAAAAAAATTTAAATTAAATAAATAATTATATAAATAAAAAGTCGGTTTTTAAATAGTAACCCAGTGTTTCACTATTCATAAAAAATTGAATGTTTTCAGAAAAATATCAAAATTCACCCTAGGATAATTTCGATATTTCGAATCCAAAAATGAAGTCCATTTCAAAAGATAAAATTTATAAAATTTTAAAAAATAGTTATTATTATTCATAAACGCATGTTTATATAACATATCGTTGTTTAGTGAAACTCGGTATTGCGTACAACACACACTATCATGGAAGGTCGCGATTGCATGTAATGTAAGGCAAGTCAGGGTTGCGTGTAGTGAAAGACTCCTTTTTTGTTGTGTATAACATAATCCAACCATATTTTATTTATACATTATATATATATATATATACACACAATGTTACATAGAATAACTACTATCAAACAAACTTGAAATTGTGTGTAACACAATCCAAGAATTGTGTTGCATATACTACAAGCTAATACAGTGTTATGTATAGCGCAAGATAATCTTGGTGTAGTGTACAACAGAAGATATTAAATAAATTAAAAAGAATATATCTCATAAAATCGCGGGGTGTTACATTCTACCCCCCCTTAAAATGAATTTCTCCCTCAAAATTTGTCGGGGGTTATAAATCGTTTAATATTTGTAATTTTCTTTAATAGAAACCCACATTGTAAAAAGGAATACCAAAACTTATCCTTAAAAACAAAAGTATGAAACATAACGGTTACCCAAATAAACTAATCACTGGGATTCCACATAGGAGAACATATGTGAAAATATGGATATGGAAGAGAAATCTAACCATCATGTTTTGATGGAGAGTGGTAGAGAACATGGCTATAAAAAATCCAACAATCACAAAGCCGTAAATTTGTGATGATTTAAGGTACCATCTGATTCATCGGATATAAGGACACTAGGACAACTTTTTTTGTATTCAAGATCATTTCCCTAAAGTTTAAGAATTGTGGAATTAAAAGAAATACTTACTTGTTTTTGGTAAAATCTTACTGTTGTTTGTGCCTTGAACAATTTCCACATCATATCTTAAAGAAATGAAGTTGAATTTTTCTTCTGTGAAGTGTTAGAAGATCATAAGATAGAATGATAGGTCATTCAATCTGTCTCAAACAAAAGTATAGTAAAAGTTATTAAATATAAATAAGTACATGTATAGTGAGATTAATCATATATGGTTCCTAAAATGGACTTATACTTCATATAAAATACGTCTTAATATAATTAAACTAGCTTCTACTAATGAGGGACGTCTTGTAGGCCAGTGGTAGGCGATAAAGGCCTGTCGCACTTTGGTTGTAGGTTCGATTCCTACATCCTTGTCTGACGCGACAAGTTGTCATTTGTTCTGCATGTTGTCTCTTTTCCTAAACTACACTATTATAACATTCCATCAATAATATCAAAAAATTTTATAGCCTTAAACAATACTGACTTATGTCCAACATAATTCATTCCAATCTTTAGGCTTATCTAAAATACTTATGTCCAAGCTCATAGTATAAAGAAAACAATTACTAGAAATGTCATCTACCGATCATGTGTATACCATCATTTATCCCACATATATCATATGATATATCTTTTTGGTCACATTCCAAACATGTGAATACCTAAATCATGTATTACCACAGAACCTTAGTGAAAACATGAATTCTATCAAAAGTTAACTCTTTCCACATACCAAAATCCCAAAAATTATATATACTCAAACCATGATATCACATTGTCCTTACATCAGTCATGAGCTCAATAATACTATCAAACATATCGTTATATCCTTATCCCTTCATTATGCACATATCATCTACATTCCAAAAATATTACAGTCACTTTTCATGGTTACAGGTACCATATAATTATTGAAAACCAATACATAGATATTCCAAAATTCCACGATGCCATAAATGAGACTCCATGATACTTTTTTGAAATCCCATTACATAAAAACTTAATCATTACACAACATCATTGTCATACTCAACATCACAAATAGTGATCGCATGTGACTTCCCTTTATCCTTTTCCTTAAGTTGTTTTTCAAGTTGATCATCATTAACCCTTGGATTAGTACATTGATAAGAAAATTCCCAATTTCCTTGCACATGAAGCATTGAAGTGTTCGTGGTGCATTCTCTGCAGTATTTTCTTTATTCACATCATTAGAAACCCTTTTTCCATTACTTCAACACTCAACTACTCTATGACCTTCTTTTCCACACTTAAAACATTTTCTAGTCCCTTTAAGACAATCTCCACCATGCTTCTTTCCACACTTTGAACATAAAGAAACATTCGTCTTCTTTTCACCATTATTCTAAGATTTCTCCTTGAACTCCATGTTTTGTTTCTTGTCAAAACCATGAGATGGATATGTTACACCCACTTCCAGTTCTACCTTGATAGCACAAAGCACAATTTCTGCATAGCTACTGAAGTCTCTTGTAGCTAATTCCCTTCGAAGACTTGGTTTTAAGCCACTGAAGAATAGATCAACATTACTTTCAGGTTGGATGATAAAAACAGATGCATACCTTGAAAGTCTTGTAAAATTCTCATTGTATATACCAACATATTAATCATCCTTCTGCTTATGCTCAAGGAACTCCTTTTCTATCTTTGTTCGAAGAATACGAGGTAAGTACATACTGAAAAATAGGTTCTTGAACTCGTCCCATTCCATGGATTCAATTTCATCTTGGGTCCTTCTATTATTAATTAGAGTCCACCACTGGTCGTATTCACCTTCTAAATGGTAAATAGCTAGAATGAATTTATCATGTTCTGAACATCGAAGTATGGAAAATATCTTTTCAATGGTACTAAACCATTGTTCAGCAACAAGTGGATTAGAAGACCCACTAAAAGAAGGTGGATGTTGCCACATGAAGGACTTAATAGAATATTGTTTCCTTCTCTACTCATTTGGAATTCCAGAATGATTCATAGCTTGTGTAAGTGTAGAAATAAGATTTTTCACTCCATCTCCCATGACATAGGTTCGTTCAGGAGGAAAATCATTGCATTGTTCATTACATTTATCAACACGGTTCCTTCGGGTTCCAACCATCGTCTAAAACCCAAAAAGAATAGTGTGAGAGGAAAAAATCATACTAGAGAAAACAACATAATAAAGTGGGATTACCTTAAATATCTAACATATTAGGTTTAATTATAATATCATTACCATAATTCTAGGACTATAACCTATACTTATACTTAACCTTAGGTACATCCCTAGGCATACCATAGAAATATCTCTAGGGATCTCACTAAAGTTTTCGCATCCTAGTTTCCAAAGGTTAATTAAACCTTTCCTTTGATATCAACTATAGAGACCCCAAACTTGACTTACATGGACATTACATTTCTTTTGCGGAATAATTAATACATAAAAAGAACCAACACTCAAGGATCGTAATAGTTTAGTGTCTTTGGAATCTCGGAACATAATCTTATAATCATGGTGAAAGATCTTCAACATCTCCCATAAAGTCCTTCCCCTTTTTGTTTTCTTACCTAAAACCTTTCTTTAAATCCTATGGAAAAGAAAACATATAAAAGGGTGAGCTCAAATTCTCAATAAGGGTAATCATGTAGAAAATAAAACAAATTATATACATTTGAACTTAAATACACGAACATAATGTTTAAAAATCAATATCTTGATCAATGACATAAAACATGGCAGTATGTAAACATAAATCTTGATAAAATATCTTGGGAATAAAACATTTAATTGTGGAAACCATTAACCACATGTTATGATTTCCATAGTAGCCAAGGCATTGCTTCTTAGACCATATTAGTGGACAAAGTCCCTTTCTGAATCGAGTTCACTCCTCGTTCCAATCCTGTATCACTGAACCGGATTAACTTACCATTCCGTCCATGTCTATCTCATGAGATATAAATCTTTACCCAATGAATTGAAGGGAGATATCGGTCCCACCCATCTCATAATGAAATCATTCTTTCGTGTGCCACAAAATCATAAATCATACATCATAGCATAACCCATGTAATAGAATGGGATTCTTAAACATCATGTCATCATAACATAATCCATATAAAAAATGTATATCATTTCATCATAATAAGAAAAAAAACCATGTAAATAATGGAGAGATTATACTTGAAACATAAATATATTAAATAATTTCATTTTAGATGGAAAATAGTTTTGATAAAAAACTTGAAATGAATTCTTGTGGAAAATATCCTTTTTTCTTCAAAATAATTTTCTTTTTACAAAATTCCATGAAATTTTAAAAGAAAATGGTTTTGTTGAAAATAATCATGCAATATTGTAGAGGAAGCATCATGAAAATGAGGAATTATGAAACTGTAAAAATATGTTCACGCCGTATAAGTTAAAAATAACATTCTCCTCGTACTTTTATCGAAAAAGTCAAAAAGTTCCTCATGTGGTAAACAAAAGTAAGATTCCTTTCATAACATGTGGTAAAATTCAGAAATGGGAAAAAAATCCCATTATAGATACATGAAAACAGTTTTAGAAAATAGTGACATGGATGATAACAAAAACCGCAGTAAATACTTACAAATAAACAATCTCGGATAAGAGCAAGATTGGAATATTTATCCCTTACCTTATGTTTGATATGATTCGTATGTATCCTAACCTCTTGTATAATGATTTAAATATTGTCATTGACTTATTACAGAATGATATTCATTGTTATGATATCATATATGGTTCACTTATGACTTTATATTACCCATTCTTTTGTAAATTCCATGTTAAAGCAGCGTTTTGGGTAAAATCATTTCATTTATCATACGTGTTTCGACTTGTTATTCTGGATATTATTACTTATATCCTGATTTAATTAATACTAGAATGTGAAACATGATTTATATATAATATATATTCATAATATACATATATATATATGATAGATTGATAAATGGATTGAAATACACCGTTCATGGAGACGGTAGGCCGTACGTACGCATGAACGTTGTTTTCATTTCCTTGTTGAATTTAATGGAATTAAGTAGATGAAATACACACACATATATATATATACATAAATACAGTAGCATTATTATGTCATATATTTTATTATTACTTATTATATATACTTTCTAATCATTATTGAATTGTTATCATGGAAAATGAATCCCATCGTGTCGTGGAGACGGTAATCCGTACGTACGCACGAGCGATGATATTGTTCCCATATTTATTGAATTGAATTAGAGTAGATGATATAATATCTTAGAATTAATATGATGTTATAATAATCATATAAAGTTATTCTTTACACCATTATACCCATCCATGTAAGGTGGTGGTGGAAAAACTGATTACACCACGGCGTGGAGACGGTATTCCGTACGTACGCACGAGCGGTGATTTCGTTTTCCGGAGGAAGGATAGAAGGATAAATAGTGTTGTTTCGTATTTATAATAACATATCATTATATAAGTAATACTGATGTTATTAATTTATAATGAAACAACCAAAGAATAGGAAGTAGAAGAAGAAAGAAACTTGATAGAATCGAAAGAAAATATTACCACTTCTTCGACGCACCTCCTTTAAGATTCCTCTTAAGGAAGTAGAGTTGGTCTTTTGAGAAGACCAGAACCACCATAATGTTGCTAGGGAAGTGGATAAGAGAAATGGATAGGCGTTGGCTGAGCTTCAAGGCTCAAAAGTGTGTGAAGGGAAGAGGGAAGGGGTGCCCTTTTAATAAGAAAGGAGAGGGACACCTTAGGAAAAACTGAAAATATTATTTTATAATAAAGTCATATTTGGTTTATAATAGCTCCAAATTGATTTATTTCGAATCTAAAGTGGGGATGGATCAAAATCATCTCAACCAATAAGATTTAGACAAGTTTATATTACTATTTTAACCTTATCATTTAGATTTAACTCTAAGTTAAATAATTTAACCTTTACTGTGACTTCTTGTTTTCTTACATTATATTGTAAATAAACTTACTATAACAAGACAAAAAAACCCTAAGTGGTAAATTATTAATATATATAACCTTATATAAGTAATTTTTCTGAACTTTAGATTTTTAGGAATATTATAACAATTAATAATATAAATTTTTTTAAAAAACTATTTTATGTCAATTTTGACACTATCTGGTAATTGAATTTTTTGAAAATCATAACAGCATGATTAGTTCGAACAAAGTTAATTAAATATACTAACATGTCATATTAACCTATAAAATTAGTGGAACTCAATAAAAGTCTCAAATTACATTTATTTGTGTGTTTATAACATCAATTATGTTAATATTTCATTAATAAGGTAATTACTGCATCATCATTGTGTCAAAAATAAATTAAATTATTTAATGTCTAAAAATTATAAATAAAATACCATTATGTAGGAAATATTTTTGTCTGTATAATTAATATTTATAGTTGAATATATCTTATGTATAACCCTATATTAAAAATGTTTTAGTTATTAAACATTGATTTTAACTATTTTAACTCTTTTTAAATAAAATAATAATAAATGTCCTAAACTAATCCAAGTGGACCTAAATGGTAATATTTTTTTCCTAAGGTTTTTTTTGGTCGAATAAAACTTATCCAATTGAATTAGGACATGTTTTAGGGTAATAATAATATCATTTTTACCCTTAATTACCCTATTTACTTTTAACCGTGGTAAAATAAAGTAAAAAGTTATTATTCACCAAAAATTATTTTTATCTTATTGGACCACATTTTACTCCTTGATATTACCCGTGTCTCTCGGATTTTTGAAATTCCACTCACAAAAGCGGTAAAATTATGTTTTATTAAAATTTTCAAATTCTCCTAGGAGGTGGGTAAAAGACGGTGAAAAGTTAAATAAATTTTTATATATCTAAAATTATTATAAAGTGACTCAAATTAATTACATTGAACTTATATAGGTATTATGTATAAATTTTGACCTAAAATAAATTTAACTAAAATAAATAATTATTTAAATAAAAAGTCGGTTTTTAAATAGTAACCCAGTGTTTTCACTATTCATCAAAAATTGAATGTTTTTAGAAAAATATCAAAAATTCACCCTAGTCTAATTTCGATATTCCGAATCCAAAAATAAAGTCCATTTAGAAAGATAAAATTTATAAAATTTCAAGTAGAGGGTATTACTATTCATAACGGCTTGTTTATATAACATATCATTGTTAAGTGAAACTCGGTATTGCGTACAACACACACTATCGGGGAAGGTCGTGATTGCGTGTAATGCAAGGCAAGGCAGGGTTACATTTAGTGCAAGACTCCTTTGTTGTTGCATATAACAGAATCCAACCATATTTCATTTATACATTGAATATATATATATATATATACACACTCAATGTTGCATAGAATAAATACTATCAAACGAACTTGAAATTGTGTGTAACACAATCCAAGAATAGTGTTACGTATACTGCAAGCTAATACGGTGTTGCGTATAGCGCAAGATAATCTTGGTGTAGCATACAATAGAAGATATGAAAGAAATTAAAAAGAATATATCTCATAAATTTCGGGGTGATACACTTACCTTCTCTGACATATCCTGAAAGAGACCCAGTTCCATATATATATATTTATATATATATATATATATATATATATATATATATATTCATGATAATAAAATTTAAAGTAAACTCTACCCATGATAAGTGGCTCTCTCATGTCCAACCAAAGTGTATAACACACACTCATATCATAACCTCAAGCACCAATATATTATGTTCTGAAATCCCATATGTCTATGGGTGGAATGTCATTCTCCTTGAAACCCATGTACATATATCGTTTTGTAAGCCCTTCTAGAAGTGTGAATTAAATGGATAGTCACCCACCGAAATGATACTCTATGGAACTCTATGCAGACAAACTATTTTTCCACCAAACATCTCCCTTAAATGATCTAGTTAAAAATTATCTAATACTATTAAGAATTGGTATACATTTTTTAATTGTATAAAATAACCCAAAAGTATCATTCTTTCATGGATTCCTTATGAGACCCATCAAAAATTCCATGGTCAAATTTTCCCACTTCTATTATGGAATAGTGAATGACTTAATAAACCATTAGGTCCTTTGTGCTCCACCATCACCTATTAATCGGTGATTCATCATTTCATGAACCCTTCTACCCCCTCCTTCAATCCTAATCAGCAAAAACTAATATCATATGTCACAATAAATGATGGACACTCCAAGATGTACCCCTAACTCTGAGGCATGAAATTCACACATAAGCTCTTATCACATACATTTTTGAACAAAATCCTAATTCCTAATGTCTACAATCTCTTCCTCATCTATTATCAAGTATGAAAGTGTCTCAATGTATTCAAGTGTTTCCTTCATAGATAAACATTGTGGAACCTGATACTTTATTTCTCTGAAAAAATTCAAAATTGTTAACTAAAAATGATATAGGTGTCATCTTATTATGAACCTCTTCATCCAAAACATGTTTCTCAAGTAGTTAAATCTTAATGTTCCACTCATCACTGGACTATTAAAATACATAATTTTTTTCCCTTCTTCCAGTGTAAGGAACACTATTTCAGTTTCAGAGGGTATATGCCACATCAAAATCAAGAGGCATCAAATTCATAACCATTATTTACTTTTAGAGATTAAAATCACTTTGAGAAAAGATGTACCATAACATATTGGGATTAGTATACATTGTAAAATTATTTCTTGAAAGATAATGTCTTTAAAAATTAAAACCATAAAACACAGTAGCTAATTCAAAGATGTGTTTAGGGTAGTTCTATTCATGTCATCTCAACTGCAGACACCAGTACAAAACAAATCAAGCTCCTTGTATCAACACATTTCAACGTCTTATCCTAGAAGAATCCCAAATACTGTATACACTACCCATGGATCTAATATGATGAAGATTTTCATTTTAGATAAATTATTCTTATGTTCTGAGAAATCATTACTATATAGTCAAAAGAAAATTTACCTCTTCTTTGTCACGCCTAAAATAGGTTCTACCAAATGGGAAAATTATTGGATGAACCTAATATAATATCCTTATGACCCTAGAATTCTATAAATATATAAAACATTATAAGATTTTTCCCAAAATACAACATCTTGAACCTTATCTAATTCCACTTCCACACCTTCCTCTGATTTGATTTTACCCAAGAAGTGTACTTGATCAATCCAAAATATAAACATATAAATCTTGTTATATATTTGGTTCTAACATAATGTAATTATAATGATGTTAATATTAGGGAAATTTTTGTCATGTTTCTTTGACTACAACATGATATCACCCAAAAAATACCATGTAAAATTTATCTAGGTATAGATGGATTCTTTAGTTCATCAAGGACATGTACATAGTAGGATTATTCATTCTTACAAACAGAATCACAAAAAAATCATATAGTTTATACCTGCCTATGAAAGTATTCCTTGGTATATCAGATGGTAATACTCTCAAAAAATTATACACTAACCTGAAGGAAACCTTGGAAAAAACACAATCACCTCTCAACTATTAAAAGGTATAGTTGGTACATAGAAGAAGAAACAAATTCTTAATAATCATCTCAATTAGATTCTAGTAATCAACACACATGTTTAATGTCCCATTATCCGTATTTGAATAAAATCATTGCTGAATCCCAATGTGACGTACTCGAATGGATGAACCCCATTTGAATCAACTCTTCTAGATCCATCATAATATTGTGATTCTCTATTGGTTTCATTATGTATGGTGGAATATAAATCTTCTCATACCTTAGAGATAGATCACTGTTAATTTAAAAATCTCTCTTGGGTGTAATCACTAATAAATCATAAGGAAACACACCCAAAAACTGAGTGGAATGATATTGTGATTTTTACCTTAATCATAAAGAAATAGACTAAAAACCTGGGCAGTGATCTCCCCTAGATGTTGATGAACGTTCCTTGCATGGCCCTCCTTGATATCTTACTACCTGTGGGGAATATAATTAATACATTTACAAGACATAAAATTAACTAAAATTTGGTAGAAACCATTGAGATCATGTTATGCTACTAACAGGTCCATTCTCATAATTATGTCAAATCCTCACATATATAGAATTTACAAATACCAAAAAAATTAATACTATCATCCCAATCGATGTTTTCTAGTAGTCTAACACAAGTCTTGATATCTGAAAAACATATCACTTGAACTCATAAAATGAAAATAGCTAGTTTAACTCTCTTATCAATCAAATTCTCCAGGTGATCAAGTATTTATTGGATATAGTAAATCTAGAACATAACTGACTATGGTATACCCTATGTGGTGGAAGATGGAGGGTACTACAATTGAAACACCCATGTCATGTCAGGAATGTTCTTCATAACATATCCTAGGTCTCCATCCATGAATTCCCTGAATAGTTCAATGTTATCTTAGAACCTCTCTATGATTTCATCACATGGTGCTATCAGGGGATTAGGTTCTGCCCTTGTTGGAACATTTCTAACCATGGCCTCCTTCTATCCTATCAATACGCCTCATAATGGAATCATAACTCTACAATGAAAAATCTTATCTTAGGACAAAAATAAAACATAACACATTTACGTATGAGGGATTCAAAATAGGCTATAAAAACCCATTCTCCCAAATCCCTCTACATTGTCAATGATGAGACACTATCTCTACAATAAATCATCCATTATATTATAAGTTTCAAATAACAAAACATCTTATAAATGATGGTCACATCACACAATAAGTGAACTACGCAATGTGAAATAACAGTCAACTAAAATAGGCAATACAAATAACTACAATCCCACATATGGTTCTAACCCCACCCCCTATAAAAGGTCCAGCTACGCAAATCCATGAGTGCATAAATAAGGACCAACCCTTCCTAGTCTCATTTATACCATTCCCAAACAATAATATATAAGAACAAGATAAGATAAATTTTATATGATACTAATTTGTAACATCTTGACTTGTGTACCACATACCAGTAGCCCAAGCTGGTTTGTTTCAATACCTCAGTCACCCCTCCTCAATGGCCAAAGTTGTACAACTAGTAGCGAGGAGTTGATATTTAAAATTGGGAGACTATACCACATTGTCAAAGTAATATCGTAGAAGAAATGAAACAGAGAAGGATAATAATAACGTAATGAGAAAACTAGGACAAAAAAACCAATATCACATGATGTCCAGAATAGAAAATATAGTATCCAATAATGAATAGTAGATTTTTTATTACAAATATGATTCATGTTTAAAAATGAAAACCCAAAATAAAGGCACTGGAAAATCCCAACGTGGTGTGAAATCTAGTATTGTTCCCCCATCTATAATCCATCCCAACTCATCTATCTAACATCATACATTGTCAGTTATCATATCATACAGAAATATAGTATATTTGGGTTCCCATCAGCTAGCCTGAGTAGGGTGTGATTAAAACTTATTGGTCCACCACCAATTGAGCCTAAAAAATATCCAATCAATAATAGTGCATGTAGTATTATAAAGAATAATATATAGGAAATAAAAAATTTTGAATACATTTATTTACATATTCTTTATTTATCCACATAAACCCCCTAGTTCTTAAGGCCACATGAACCCTCTATACCTTCATTGACCCATGTGGGAGTATGAACCATATCATATATTAAGTTCAAAAATTTAAATAGATAAGATTACATTATACATTTCATTTAATTTCATAGATCACATCCAATTAGAATCATTGAAAATTTCCAATATTTTATTGCATAGAACTCTATGGGTTGGACCCTATGGGTATTTAAAGCATATGTCCATGTACCACTAACTACTTATCAATTAAACACACGAGTGGGGTTTTTATGAAGTAGTTCATGTCCCAAAATCATTTTCACAATAATATATTTGGGTCTTTGAATCCCATGTCAAGGAATTTATTTGTATTAAAAGCATCAGTCCATGTCCCATTACCATTATATCACAGAAATACCAAGTATCACAATATCACATATATCCCAATATAACATGTATAATAACTTCATTAAAATCAATTTTGATCCATCTATTTCATAATTCATCTTTTCCAAATAATTCTTCAATACATTAATTGACCAATCATTAAAATATATTAATTAATTCATGAATAAATTAATCCAATTCAAGAATACCAATATCGCATTAATTAATTCAAAAATAAATTAATCCAATTAAAAAAATGCAAAAACTCATTAAATGTTTTCACAAATTCATTAAATTAATTAAAAAATTGAACAATTACACTAAAAAATTAATTTTCCAATTCCATAATCCAATTATTACATTCAATTACAAAACCCCATAATTAATTATTTGATCATATTAATTAATTTAATTAAGGAAACACAATTTCAAAACATTCATTATAGAATCTAAAATTTCATAAATTGAATTTAAATCGAAACTATGGGATTTTTAATTTATACAACCTACCTCAAAATTAGTGATGAAGGATCGCTAACAAAAAACTCCCATTGATGTGGAACAACCCTAATCCTAATGAAGAATGAGCTCTAGATATAAATACTAAATACAAGGTAATACAAATTATATCTAATAAAACCTATGTAAATATCTATCACAAATAGATGAAAAAATACATTCAAGGGTGAGAGAAACACTTGGGAGAGGGAGGAAACCACATGGGTTAAGAAACATTTTTTGGGATAGGTATAAATCATTGATCCATGACTCAAATCATCAATAAAGGAGCACGTATGGCATTAAAATCTATCTGAGAGCCTCTGAAGATTATAGTAATTATTAAGGGATAAGATATGGTTTATTTTGGGTTAATAAAGGGTGTTGATGTATTTTTAAATGAATTTTAGAGTTAACTAAAACTACACGCATGATTTCTTAAGTCGAATCACTTCATTTTCCAAATTGTGTGCCTCTTATTGGGGGAAAATTAATCTAATGAGGGAGCATAGTTTGATAAACCCTGAACTGTCTATTCAAATATCTTGTAATTAGGTTTTTATGGTTCTCTGTGTTGGACGCACAGATTATGCAAACTTTTTGATTACCATGCACTTCCCATGTCTCTTAAAAAAATTCAAAATTTCACCCCCAAAATTCCCAATGTAAAACCCAATAAATATATACAGAAAAAAGGTTAAATTGTACCTAAAAACATGCTCAGGACATCTCTAGAAAAGGTTTGTATCTTATAAATATATATTATAAATAAATAAAGATAATTTACAAAATATGGAACCAAATCCTTACAAATGGATACAATTATTATATATTTGGTATGTACGACACTATATATCTTAGCTGATTATGAACATAAAATTTATTATGAACATTGTTTTTATCATAAGTAGTTTATTATGACAGATATTACTTGTTCGATTTTATTGTAATTAAATGAGAACTAGTAACTCGTGTACATAAAAATGATATTTAAAACACACATGTTTCCTTCACCAATTTCAATCTCTATGGGATTAGAGGATTTATAAATATTTCATTTACAACTTAAAATCAATAAATATTTTTTTTCCGAATATAATGCATTTATTAGTGAAAAATTGTTAATATGAGATTGTAATGAATAATGACTGAAGGAAGATGAATTGATTTGATTATTTCATTGAAATTATTATGAAAATATTTTTTTGTGTAAATATGAAGGGGAGGATAGTATCCTTATATATATAATTTATGGCGATATAGAGTGTATTGGTTTCTATGTAAAATATAGAGAATGTTTTTTTGTCAACCAAGGTGTATGATATGATGATGATATCAATATCAAGTTTAAGGTAAAATTTAAATATATCATGTTGTCAAAACATAAAATACCCTTACATTTATATTTTCAAAAAAAGATAGAAATTATAGGAAGACCCTTTTATTATTTTTCTAAAGGTTAAGGAGTATAATATCTTAAAAACTATATATTTTTAGGATAATAGATTATAAATAAACAGGAGTGATATTTCCTATATCTAATACTGTTATTAAATTTTATTAAAGAATTTAAAAAAATACAATGAAGGAGTTATTTAAACTGAGATGTTATTTATTGGATCTTTTGATGATAACCAATTGGAGGATTTAATGTGTCTATAATGAATAGGAGATATAAATCATTGATAATTACTATTTTATTTGGTGAACTTTTTGTTTAACCACAAATTTAGATTTTTTGAAAATAATATCTATTTCCTATTGAATTAATGATGTGAATGAATTCCTCAAATATTTATAGTAGAGGATCTCTTGGAAATACATTACATTGGGTATTTTTTAACATGAATAAATTATATTGTTTTATAATGAAATTATTGTTTAAGAAATGGATTTAAATGGTTAATTTTTTTTGGATAATGAATTTATATTATAAATTGAGGAATTATTAATAATATTGCAGTGCTTCCCTGTATCTTAAAAAATTTAGGGTATGAAAATTTTGAGGAAGTATTATTTTTCTAGAGTTAATTGTATAACACTAAATGGATATGGAATATAAATTGATATATTTTATGAAAATTGAAGAGATTATAAATGTCAAATCAGAAAATCATATTCCACACCCTGAATTATTTGAGAGTAAGAAAAATGGAAATGGAAATTATTTATAAGAGTCAAATAGAGACATAATATGTGTGATACATTCCATGACATATATGATCACACTGCAAGGCTCACCTACATAAAAATAATACACATTGGGATAATTGGAATAAATTAATTATAAGGATTTAATTATATAATTTGGAATATTTATGATATGTAATAAATCTCATAATATATTTCCCTTTTCAAATTATATATATGTGTGTCACATATTTTTATAACTATTCACTCGGTGAATGAAATATGAGTAAAATTTTGATGTTTTTCCACCAATGTGAAATGATAGGAATTGTGTGACATAACATGATTATTATTTTTTCAATTATTTTAGAATTGATAAAGTTATTCTTTGAAACACATGATCACATAAAAAATAATCTAGTTATATTCAATTTTTTTTAATTTTAAGTACTCCTGTTATGGAAGGCATGTCAGGCAGTGCTAGGTGATGGGATGAGGAGGAGGATTACATACATTAAAATACTATATTTTAATGAATATAAAATATTTTATATTATTCTATTCATTTTTTAATGTTATAAGTTACACTCTGACTTATTTACCAGTTAAGAGAATTTATAAGGAAATTATAATGTCATATAAAGAATAAAATGACCAATGAGTTATTCTATCATTTTATAGGTCTAAATAGAAATGAGGATGTGGATATATCAGTATGAAAATGTGGTTATTTGGAAAACCCATTATTTTCACATTCAAAATTACTAGTTTATATGTAATGGTTGATAATCTAAATTATATATTTGAACCTAGATAAATTTAATTTTTATTTTAGATTCAAATATAAAATTGGAAATTCTAATGATTGTATGATATGATATATTTTTTTATGGATTAATCGTTAAAAATATAATGTGGTATAGGAAATATAGAGATCAAAGGGAATAATGGGATTGAATAGAAGAAGAATGAAGGATCTGAAACATGGGTTATTTTAATATATGATATTATGAAATTGAAGTGGTTTATAAAAGTAATTATATTTTATGTTCATTTATGAGAATGATGAAATTGAGATCTATGTGCATATAATAGAAAATTAGTTATGGTGATTATCATGGAATAATCTGGTCTTCAAAAGGAAGAGAACTAATTAATTATTAATTAAATTTCATGACTTTTGCTACTATTTTTTCCATTATTTTTAATTTTATATATGATTATAATTTAGATATATTTATGATCATTTCAAGTAGTAGTATTGTGATATGCATATGGATTTCATTAAAGAATTAATATTTTTTATTTCAGATAAATTTTTTATATACAGAACATTGAGTGACCGTCGATCCATTAATATGCGAAGTGGACTAAAAGTATATAAATACATTCATTAACCAAATTTGTGTGTGGAGTTGAAGAAGGGATAGTGGGCCTTTAGAAGTTGTGAAATACCCTTGAATAATTCTATAAGAATTGTACCTCTGGATGAAATGATCATTTCCCTAAAACATATGTAGGTAGTGATCCTTGGTTAGGAGTAAAATTAAATAAATATTATACCCAAAAAATAGTGAGTTATATTTTATTCTATGAATGGAAAAAATATTATTATACACTAATTAAATGTTGATTATAATAAGTTATCCATCTAAAATCTATTTCTTTGTTATATTAAAATATCTTCATCTATGTAAGTTCATGGTAAAATTAATTAGAGGGTGAGTTTTGTTTATTTTAATAAGATATGTAATATCTTAATAAAAATTGAAGATGGAAAAATATTATTTCTACTAGAAGCTGGATTCACCCCGAGTGTGTCTTAAGTTCCAACAATTGGTATATGATCCAATAGGTTCTATTGTAGATTGAACCTTAAATATCTATTGTATCTTCATTAGTTCAATTCTCGATATCCCCCACACACCACCACACGAATCAATTCCCATAATAGGAAATTGCCTCTTGACTATGTAGAGTACCCAAATGGTTTAGATTCTTCACAAGAAACTCCCCATCATCCATTGTGGGACTTGGGGTGTTAGTGTCACAACATTACCACACTGGTCATGTTGAGACACCTCAAATCCCTACATTATTCTGGTTAGTCCCTTGTCACAAACCTCACAGGGCACTAAACAACCCACGGATCAACAATCATCCCATCATATTTTCCAAATTGGGTTGAATAAAACCCTAAAATCTAATATTAGCTAAATTGAATTACCTACAACTCTAATCATGATTTTTCCACATTTTCTCACTACCACATATATTCCCACCGCGTATGGATAAAATTACCTTATTGGAAAGGCCTCATGATGGGGGGGGGAGTCCTAATTTGATTTATAATCTATAGAAGAAACTATTCCTCAACCCACAAGGGACATAATATTTTGTAATCATGGAAAGACCTCACTAGTCATGTTGTGACACTTGACAATTAGAAAATACAGTGGTTAGTCTAATGTCACAAACCTCATGGAGGGTTGATGAATCCTAGGTCTAATATTATTTATAAACATAATAAATTATTTATTTTAAAAAAAATTAATTAGTAATTTTTAATTAGTAATTTGTGATTATAATTAATTTTTTATATTTTTATATTTTAGTATTATTTTTTATCAAATCTTGTTATTAATTATTAGTAACTAACTAGGGATTATTAATTATTTCTTAGTATTTAATTATTAGTAATTCATTATTGTTAATTATTATTTATTAATTACTAAATAAGAATTATTAATAATATATTATAAATTATATAAAACAATTAATTATATATTATATATACTTTCTATTTCATGGTTTTAATTTATTGTAATTCATCAATTAATATTATTTAATTTTTAGCAAGTAATTAATAATCGTGAATAATTAATAATTTATAATTGAAATTAATTAAACTTTTAATTACTGTTATTTAATTAATAAGAATAATAATAAAATTATAATTATTCATTATTGAAACAAATTTATTATTTATTATTTTTAATTATTTAATTAACATTCCACTTTAAAATATTGATAATAAATATTTTAAGTACTATAAATTTTTAAATATTTATATTTTATAATTTCTAATAGATTATTTGATTGTATAATTTATAAATAAATATTATATAATTTTTAATTTTTATTTAATACTCAATAATTATCTAATATTATTTTAAATTATAAATCAATCATAAGAAATGAATCGTTATCAATTTTTTATAACTATAAATTCTATATTATTTAACAATGTATTTATTGGTAAATTATTACTTAATATTTAATTATTATCTCTTATTAATTATAATGATATTATTAATTTAACTATTAAATTTTAAGGAATTTTTTGTTAAATTCAAGTGTCATTATTTTTTCATTTGTAAATAATAATAATAATTATAAATTCTAAATAATTATTAATTTTACCATGAATATGTAATTTTATTCATTAGTTACTTATATAATATATTCTATTTTTCAAATAGGATAATTTACTTTTGTTAACTTTTTATTATATACAAATTTATTTAGTGAGGTTCTTATTACATAATGATTTCAACAATATTGTGTTAGTGTAACAACCATGGAAATTTAATGATAAATTATTTTCATATTTTTTAATCAAAAAGTAAATTGGAAATTTTTTATTTTAAAGTGTAATTAATAAAAAGATCAAATTTCAATTTGAAAAGTGAATATAATTTTAAAGGTAGAATAAAAAAATTCAAATAGAATGAAACATTCTAATTTTTTGGAAAATATTTATTTTTTAGTAAATTGTTAAACTATAACATTTTATTATAAAAGGACATTTCATTTTATTATGTAATTTAATTGAAGAATCTCAATATATTCTAAAATTGATTTAATGTATCCTAGACATCATTTTGTATTATTTTTTCCACTTAATTAATTTTTAATAATCTTTATATTGGTGTTTTAGTATAATGTTGTTTTTGGGTTTTAAAAATGGTTTTTCAGAGAACTATTTTACTTGCATAATGTTTTCCAATTTAGTTTATTTAAATAATCCATAATAGGGAATTTTTATTAAAAAATAGTTATAATATATATCATTAAATATTAATTGTGTTTTATACACTGATTATTTATTTTCATAGAGTTAATTTAGATTAATGTTTTTCTAAAAAAACATTATTCGTAAAAAATCGTTGTCTTGCTACATTTTCTGGATTTAAATTAAATTAAAATCTACCAAATCAATGAGTTTAATTTTGTTTAATAGATTTTATATTAGGAATCATAATAATTCAAATTATATATTATAATCAATAGAATTTTATCCAATAATTATTAGTGAAAATAGTTAAAATTTTAATTAGGATAATCAAGGTCCAAATATGGTCCTCCAAATGAAATATGTTTGTATTAAAACAAATTTTACGGACATAGAATCTTTTTTAACAAATTTAATTCATATTTATAATAATTAGGTTTTAATTATATTTTAAAACTCATATTAATTTTATTCTTATGAGATAAGTTACCTTGGAAAAATAAAATTATCAAGATACAATTGAAAAAACAAAAAAGCTGAATATGAGAAAACATAAAGACTAAAGAGTATCATAAAAAATGTATTCATTTATTTGGTGGTGGGGTTTTCTTAAAGACCACATAAACCATATCCTCTATGATTGAACTTTTTTATAGGAACATTAGTAATGAGATACCTCAGAATAGTTAACACTTTTTGGTTTTTACACGAATTCTCCTCTACCTATATTATAAATGGACATCCCCCCTCCCTCACAAATTCACACATCTAGAGACATTTAGCTAAGAAAATACATGAAAAATCACATCCAAAATTCCCAAACCTAAACCTATAATTGTTATATTCATAATAAATACCTCCTAGGATGCTTTTGGAGAAAGAATTTTTGGGACACCTGAAGAAGATATAATGTTAATTGGTGAGAATTTGTTTATATCTTCATATATACCCATAAAATATTCTTATATCATGCTTATAAATATACTAAATTTTTGGAGATTAACATTAAATTTTTTTTTATACTTAAATTATTATAAAAACATGTTCTTAAATACTGAATTAGTCTTATGCCTTTAGAAACATGGAAGCATAAACACTGGTACCGAAGTGAACTACATTATCTCCTAATATGTTCTTCCTAACAAGAACGCTCATTAAAACCATCATATGAAAATATATATTCATATATAATGAAAAGAATCATAAAAATTTTGGATCTTAGATGCACTGTAAGGGTAAAAAAGAGAGACATATAAGAATAAATACTAGAAAATAAGTATTAGAATATGATCATAATAATAGAATATCATGTAATGACTTTCATAATATCATAAACATGAATCATGGAATAAAAAATAGTAGTTTAAATGAATTGAACCATAATGAAATAAATAACATAATCCATGAAAGTATAATAAATAAATAATAAATGGTAATTTGGTAGAAACATAATCATATAATGTTATTTCTAGGGTAGATAAGGCATTTCTACCAAATCCATCTTAGTAGTATAGGTTCACTCCCCATACTATTATGGTCGTCATGGTTCACTCCAACAATCAACATAAAAGTATTAATTCACTCCCCAAACCATCTTGGTTGTCATGGTTCTTCACATGCACATATTAGTAGTGAAGGATCACTCCCAAGACTATATTAGTCTATTTAATTAGATATAATTCATTACCAAATGCACTGGAGGGAGATATATGTCTCACTCATCCCCTGAAGAAATTATATATACAAGTTCAAAAACATAATAAAAATTCATATCTTACCCATAAAATGAATTGGGTATCATAATAATTTAGTCATATCATAACATGTGAAAAAATAAACGGTTCCTAATCATTTCATCAAAATATTACCCATTAAAAGAAGAAAATTTCATAAACATATAACCCTTTAAAGAGAAAAAATTTTCATAAACCTATAACAGATGAAAAATAACTTATTTTTGAAAACATAATTCCATAATTTTTATAACAATCATAGAAATAACATGAATGGAACATTCATATCATTTCCTAGAAATTAATGTGATACAATAATGGATGTCATCATAGATGGTAAATATTTTTTAATGATCCTTTAAAAAAATTTCATGAGGAAAATATCATTTCATAATTGAAATGTTTTTTAAAACATTAAAACATTTAAAAACCATTTTTTAAAAATACCTGTAAAAATATTAATATTTCTATAAAAAAATTTAAATCCTATTACATTAATTATTATAAAATAATCTTGAAACAATTTTTGATAAAAAATTCTTCGAAAACAATTTGATAACATACAAATTCATATTGAAAAAAAATTAAAAACAATTTTATTGAAAATGTTTTTGAAAATTTACAAGGGATTCTGAAATAATTTAAATCAATTTCTTTGAAAATATCCATTTTAAAAAAAAAAGAGTAATTATTAAAAATCCCAAAAAACGCTTTTTGAATATGAAAACTTTATGAAAACTTTTTTTTCATGAAAACCACCTTGAAATAAAAAAATTCCAAAAGAATTAGGAAAAAAAATTTCCTTAAAAAGAAACCTGTAAACTTATATTGGATGATTAAAGGAAGTGATGGTCAGGACTGAGGGTAAGTCTGTACATTCCGAATAATCCTTTTACACGTTAATAGTATATAAAAGTTACTTGACTGGAAAATGAAAAAAAAATCCTTTTAGAATCGTTTTCTAAAACGGTAAAACAAGGATAAAATTTTCCTTTAAACATCATAGGATAATTGTAAATTTTTTAAGAAAATCATGTAGACACCACAGTTTTCCAAGAACACATATTTCAAACCAAAACGAATTATATAGACACATTTTCTTAAAAAATTCATATTTTTCTTATGTTTGAAAGTTTTGGTAAATACTACCATTAAATGGATATAAATAAAATTATAAAGGGTAATTAAATTTATTATTTTTATTTAGATATGGATTATAATATTTCATCAAAGAAAGTATAATCGTAAACAATCATGATACATGATGTCATTTTTTGAATAAACTCTTATCACACGGTATCTATGAATCATACACTCTACATAATAAAATGAAATTTCATGTAGCCTAAATTACCATCGCAAAATGATATTAGTGATATAAAGTTTTAATTATATGAATATAAACCATTATCATGAATATAGTTGCAAAAAAATATGTGTCTCAATGAAGGAAAATTGAGACAAAATTACTTAACTATTTGTTACCTTTTAAACCAAAAATACAATGAAATAAAGATCATAAAATGGATATTTAAATAGAAAAAATCAAATTAGAGGAATCATAGAATACATTGAAGGTTTGTATATACAGAACCCAATCGAAATTAGTGGTGAACTAGTAATGTATCTCACATAAATAAAAAGTGAGATGAAATTCCCTTACCTTTTGTCTTGGAACTCATCATACTCAATCACAAATCCTATAAAATAAATATAATTTTATTATAAATCTATTCAAAACACATATTTATATATCTAATAACATACTTCTTTTTAATTATGACATAATTTCACAATATTATTAAAAATTCTATATTATTGTTTAAATTCGTGTAATATCTACATTATTCATCATACATGTTTGGACTTATTTTTCAGGGTCATCATAACAATATCATGATATAATTAATTATAGTGTATAAAAAATTATATAAATATGATATATATTCAGTGTATACATATTTTTCATAATCAATGAAATATTGAAATATAAAATTGAATACACCATTCACAGAGAAGGTAGGTCGTACATACACATGTACCTTATTCTTGTTTAGTTGTTGTATTGAAAGAAAGTAAGAAAATAGAATATATATATATATATATATATATATATAATTATATAAGAATTATAATAATAAATATATTATATATGTTCACTAAAACCATCCTTAACACATTCCATGCAATTTATGAACGAATTGCATCCCTTTGAGGTGGTGGTTGTCCACATACCCACAAACTGTGTTATCGTATTGACACATGATGGAAATTTTAAAGGTATGTATTATAAAAGAGTTATAGAATCGTAATTATATCATAAAAATAATATATAACATATATTAAAATATTATCCATCATTATTCACAACCATGAATGATTATAAAGGAATAAATTAACAATCATTATTTCATGAGGATGTAGTTCTTCATCAACATAAATAGTATTTTCATTTCCCATCAAATGGAAGTGTTTGAATGTGTTAGTAAGAACTATATAATATTAAAAAAAAAATATTGAGTATAATGGAGTTTTTTATAATAATGTAATATGGAATTTCGAAGGTTTTAGAATGAAAATAAATATAAATAGCTCAACGAAAAAAATTTCCTCTTATTTAGAAAACATCTTTTCGTTTTCATCTAAGGGATTCTTTGAATGAATTTTTACTGAAGGGGTGGATTATAATATGAGTATAAGGTATTTTATAATCTATTTAGGTAGATATTAGTCAATCCAATGTGGCATGATATGTGTGTTTTTTTGTGAGGATACAAGACCTTTTTATTATGGAGGAGGATTTCAACTCTTGTAAATGTTGGAAAAGGGAATCCACCCACATTTTTTCCATTTAAAGTGTCTCCAATAATAGAAAAATATATACCCAAGGAATTATATGTTATAAATACGGATATCCATTGAAATTTTGATATGTTTCTAGGTTATTTTGTTTCTAATGTTTAATGTTTAGTCCCTTATTAATCTTAATTGCATATTAATCATTAAAATGAATTTAAATTTCACTCACTAATCCTATTGGTAAAAAAACATTAATGTATTAGAAATTATAAATTATTAATATTCTAAATATGGAATCCATTTTATCAAATTTCAATCATATAAGTGTTTTATATTAATTTAGATTTAATTTCACACAGGTGTAGATAATACGATCTTTTAAAGTAAAAACATGTAATTGTTTTTTAAGTTTTATTATTCAATTTCAATGTGACATTGTTTCCAATTATAAAATTAGATTAATTTATAAATATTTTTTTATAGTTATTCCTAAAAACCAAATTAAAATATAATATAATAGAAGAAATTATTTAGATAAAAAAATATGTTTTGAATTAAAATTCAGTATTATGATAATTCATTAAAAAATATCGCAAAAAAATATCAAAAAATATCCTTAAGATAATTTTTATGTATCTCAATGAAATATAATGTTATGTTTTACATTTAATATAAATAAAACTACCAAAAATGGATTTATAATAGGTTATCCATTAAAAAGAAGTAAAAGTGCCTTAATAAAAATATTGATTTTTATGGAAAATATTAGGTTGCTTCTTATATTATTCATAGAAAATCTATTGGATGAATATCAAAAATATTATATTGAATTTATAATATATATATTTCATTAAGATCATTTACTAATATTAATTAATTTAAATTTATATATTTAAATATCTTTGGGAGTATAAAGATTATTTTCAATAAAAATATTTCCTTTATAGTCAATTGGTTATTATATCCATTTCTTATTAATTTATCACCAATGAATTCATTTTATATTTTGTGTAAGCTGTATATTTTCATATGTAGTTAATACTATTCATAAGTCTAAATTTAATGACTTGGTTATATATTATTATTATTATATTTTAATAATATATTGTTTTTTTGGTAAAACACAGTTATGTGTATAACAAAAGTTATTGAAGAAAATAATTTGTTCATGTGATGCATGTTAATTAAGTATTATGTGAATTTCAATATATATTGAATATATAGAATAGATTAAATATATTAAATATCTTTAATATGATAGGAAAATATATTCCCTTACACTCTTTAGGTTTTGTATAGTGCAATCTTAACCTGGGGTTGTGTATAATGCAATCCAAACATATAACTTTCTTATAATAAATATAGATTGTTCCAGGAAATAAAAATTATCAAACATGATTAAATTAATTCAAAATTGAATATTTCATAAAATCTCAAGTTGTTAAATTCTAGCCCCATAAAATGAATTTCTCCAACTATATTAATCTAGGTTATTAATGTTTTAATAGATTGAATTTTCTTTCCTAGAAACCAACAACATAAAAATGAATAATAAAACATACTTTTATAATGAAAAGTAAGAAACACAATTTTTACCCAGAGTGACACATAAATTGTTTTTCATATATGATACCATTGGTGGAAAGAGAAAATATGGTTTTGGAGGTAAGGATGAAATATTTATAGGGTGTGATTATGATCATAAATTAAAAAAGGTGTTGACTGATGAAAATTTGATGGCCTCATATTCATAACACTATGATGATTTAAAATGACACGAGTTCAAAAAAAACAGGTATTAAGACAACATTTTTTGTGACTACTTTTCTTTTATTGAACATAAATATAAAAAAATATACTTACATTATATATTTATATATGAAAATTTAATCCCTTGGTTATTCATCAAACTAATTATTTTTCATCCATTACTTCATGAAATGGATATAAAAAACTACATGAGATTCATGAAGCAGGAAAATATGATTCGTAAGGACCAAAAAAGGGAAACAAGTCCAAATATTTATCTCTAACTATTTCCCAATGTCAATACAGTTAATAAAAACCCTATAGACATATAAATGTAACTATACTAGTTCATCATTAATATTTATTAATCAAAATGTTTAATTGAAAAATGTACATTAACCAGGATATCATGTAGGCTAGTGGTAGATGTAAAATCCATATTGTCCTTCAGTCGTGGGATCAGGACATGCAAGCTTGATGGACATGATAGGCTGTCAAATGTCATATAGGTTTCCATTTACTAAAACCGCATAGATATAATTTCAAAAATTAATATAGCGTATATCCATGGAATATGATTAATCGCTAAATAGCCTTTTATCGATGGGTTTCAACACAAACTCAATAAAAAAATACTCCATGAAAAGTTTAACATAAAGATTCTATAAATGGATAATCTTATAACCCTTACAAAATATTAATATAAAAACATTTGGAAATAATTAAATTAAATTAGACTACCACTGATCCCCAATATATCACAAATTATCTCTTGGTTGTCACATTCCAGACATTTTCATACCCTTATCATGTTTTCTCTTGAAACATGGTAAAAACCAAAATTACTTAAATTCCTTATCTAAAACATGCATTTTACCATATTAAAAATTTTATTGGATATACTCCTTAAATACAAAAATGTCATAACCCACAATAATTATAGTATAACCACTTGTCAACAAGTCCTTAATTATATACAAGGTAATTGGTACCTTCTAATTTACTTATTCATATCAAACACATATTTAACCAAAAAACAATATCATAATATCAATACCATATTAAGGGTTATATTAACTAACTAAAAATGTCACCTTGTTAATAAATCACATTTCCAGTCCATCAGAAATATTCCACATAATCCTATAAATGAATATTGAAAACCCAAAACTAATCAATCTATATATATTTCACCGAACTTCTGGAATCGAAATATATAAAAAATCATTTATTCCACTTCATACATAAGGAATAAGAAATATACCCCATTCTATTATATATTACCACTTTCTTGTAACACTTAATTGCTTGTATCATTATTGTACAGAATATAACCATTAATCGTACCACCTTGTTGATTTTATTTGGGATCATTCCACTTAGAATATTGATATAAATAATGGGGATTTATTCTACAATTAAATCAGTAAACCTTTCATTGTGTTATAGGGAGTGAAATATTCCCATCAATTTCATTTGTTGAACCCTTAATTTTTTATTTGAAATTACTCACTTTCTTTCCTTCTTTTCCATAGTAAAAACACGTTCTTATTCTTCTAGGACATTCACTTCGGTTATTATTTATATATTCTTTACACAAAGGAATCCAACTACTTTCCTCTATGGTCTCCATTACCGAAATATTCTAAAAATTCCTTCCTTCTCTTCTTTGGTTTGTCCGAGAGTTTGATAAGGTACATATTCTTCATCATGTTCAATGACCCGAGATTATAAATAATAACAACATCATTCACACTAGTGATCATTCAATTATAATTATCTTCCATAGATTTCCCATCAGATTCAATGTTAATAGAGTTCGTTCCAGTTCTATCCATTATCCAAAACAAAAAAAAAATTGTGTAAGAAATGATTATAAAAGTGTATAACCGCATAATCATAAAAACCAATTATATAATATCTAAATTATAACACCTTTCTTAAAATATGTGACCTCACATTTATTCATGGTTATTTATTAAAAACATCCATTTAAATACTTCATGATGGTTCATTAATATATTTTAATTTCCAATGAATATCCCCCTAGGAGTGTCAAACCAGGTGCGCAGTAAGGACCATTGTTGTGTACCATGATACATCGAGTCTAGAACGACACACCTTGTCCCAGTATCTACCCACTAGTGCAACTACACAAGCACTACATCCTCATGTAGTATCATGACCCTATATTTTCATATATTAATAGTAAAAAACTTTTTATGAATGCTAAAAACATTATACCAATAGACAGCCAAAGACTTTATTAATCTTGTTCCTTTGAAAACATAGAAACTTAAACCCTGGTACATAAGTTATGTATTTTATACCCCACTAGGATCATCATCACTAAAACCCTCTGTGGGAAAATAACAAATAATACATATCTTCATGACCTAGTAAAGGACACATAAAATTTGGTGTTCTCAAATGCTTAGTAATGGTAAACAATGAAGAAATGCAAGAATAAAGATTACCATAGGGGTATGAGAACATGATCATAACATTATAATATCATACCCTACATATACCAATATCATAAATATGAGTTATTGTATATATATTGGCAGATTATATGACATAAATCATAAGTGAATAAAAAACATAATCCATGAGATCATACCATAAGAATAATATATATAATTTTTGTAGACATACAAACATATAAAATGCTTTCCATATTATTCAAGGAATTACATACAAGGATATCCTAGTGTTATGGGTTCACTCCCAATATAAATTTAGTAGAAATGGTTCACTTCCATGACCATACTATTAGTATGAATAAACTCCGCAAACCATTTTGGTGTGATGGTTGTCTCCCATGGCTATCTTAGTAGTCAAGGTTCACACTAAAGAAATTATTTTTCTATATCATGTGATATAAATATTTACCTAATGTAGTAGAGGGATATATAGATCTCACCCATCTCATAATGAGATCATATATAAATTTTTCACAATATCATAAAAAATCATACTATATCTCATGAAATTAAATGGGTTGCATAAACCTATAATCCTATCATATCCTATGGGAAAATATATTTTCCATTATAGTTTTATCATATGATAACCCATTAAAAGAGTAGTTTTCATAAACATATAAATTCTAAAAAGGGAAATGGGTTTCATAAACATGTAACATGTGAAAGATTATAGATTTGGTAAACATTATTCAATAATGTTAAACCCATTAATTAAAATAATATAAATGAAACACTTTTATCATTTTCTGGAAATGAATGAGTAAAAGCAATAGATTTCATTCTATGTGGGAACATGTTTCAATTAACCTTTAAAAATATTTTCCTGAAGAAAATTTCATTAATTTTTTAAAAATTTATTTTTTTTAAAATAAATCCTTTTGAAAATAACTTCATTTTAAAATAAATATGAAAACATATAAATGAGGTCTAGAAAAAATGTGAAAATATTGTTTTGAAACCAATTTTTATGGAAAAAACTTAGAAAAATTATAATGAAATCGGGAAAACAATTTTAAAACAAATTATATTGAAAATGAATTTTAAAAATTATATAGATATATTTAAATAATTTATATCATATTTTTAAATAATTTTTTTATACGTATATTGAAGTGTTTACAAATTACATAATTTATATTTTTAAGATAAAAGATTTATCATGATCTTTTCATTGATAGCCCATAAAAATTAAAAAAATTCCAAATATTAGGGAAAATAATTATTTAAAACTAACCTTTTAATCATATAATGTAATGTTAAATGAAACTATGGTCATAACAATGGGTAATTCTATACATTCTGAACATTTATTTTGTTGCTGAGAAATTTAGAAATGCTTATTAATTGAAAATGATAAAGAAGATTAATTTTAATAAATTTTAATTTAAATTGTAAATCAAGGGTAAAAATATTCATTAAAAACCATATGATAATAGTAATTGTTTTGGAAAACCGTGTATAAGGCATCATTTTGAAACAATACATATTTTTGAATGAATGTAATGATAAAGAAACATTTTCATAAAACCATTTTTCTCATTATCATTGGTACCAAATAGTTGAAAATGGTTTCATTAAATGGATATAACCTGCTTATGAAGAGGGAATGATAATTCTTGATATTTAATGAGAGATGGGCCATAAAATCACAGTAAAAAATAATAACGATTAATTATGAGATTTTTTCAATAAACTCTTACCACTTGATCACATTGATTCATACTCCCCATATACGAATATTAAATTACATGAAACCCAAAAATCCATTAAAAATTATGATATTCATGGAATAAATTTCCATTTTTAAGAACATACACATTATGAATGAATATAGGTGCATAACAAAACATGTGTCACAATGAAAGAATATTGATACAAAATTACTTCATCGATCTGGTAACTTTTGATCCAGAGTATCAATGAAAGAAATATCATTAAAATGCTATTTAAATAACAAAAAATTTAATTATATGAATCATAGAAGAAATTTAAGGAAAGTATATACACCACATAAAAAAATGAGTGGTGAATAAGACATATATCTCATGAAAATAAAAAGTGAGATAAAATCCCCTTACGACATGTCTTGATTCTCATCGTACTCATTCAAAAAATATATATAATAAATATAAATTAATTATAAATCTATAATAGAACCATATTATTATATCTATTACCATGTATTATTTTATTAAAACATTATATTAGCGGCTTATTCACCGGACTATGTTATGGCTTCACATCAAGTAATACCTTATATATTCTTCACACATGTTTTGAATTATGATCATCTTAAATAGATCATTGGTTACATATTTAATGAAGAACCTTTTCCAAAAGGGTAATAGAGAGAGAAGGACGATGCAGCGATGGATCTGAGAATGAATCCTCGTTTCCCCGGTCGCAAACCTAATTTCTTTGATGAATCTGTTCGATCCCAAAGTGGAGTTGGCTTCCAAGAGAAATCGAGAATCCCTGACAATCCTAATCAAAACATCGGATACTCAAGATCCTTCGGGATAGGAGAATAATGGTCGTAATTTTGTGGAAGCACTCATAGGATCCAGACATCCTTCCAAGGAAGATCATCATATACCCTCCAATATTACTCGTCTTGAAAATGGAGGTTTATCTGTTGAAGTAGATCCGGAAACCCTACAGCAAAAGATTCAGTTATGTATGTTTTTTATTCTAGTTCGTGTTATCTACTCAAACGGTGACAGGCCCTAGTCTTACGTTGATCTTAAGAGCCGAATCTCTCATTGCTAGAGCAACACGAATTGGAAGATAATTTCCATAGGGAGAGGTTTCTTTCACATTATCCTTCAATCCAAGGATGCGATGAATGCTGCTTGGAATGTAGGAAACTTGCAATTGAAGCCATGATTTCTTAGATTATCTGATTGGGATGTTAATTTAAATCCATTTAATCTCAAGAAATCCAATGCTCAGATTTGGGTAAGGCTACATGGTCTGAATTGGGTGTACTGGCATCCCCAGATACTAAATGACATTGCCTCTTGTCTTGGTACTCCAATTCGAATGGAGCAAAGGACTATGGAAGGAGAAATTGGTTTCTTTGCTCGCATGCTGGTTGATGTCAACCTGGAGCTGAAATGACCTAATAGCATATCTTTCAGCGCTAAAGACAACAAATTAGTGTTAAAAATTGAGTATGAAAATGTTCCTTCTTTCTGTGAGGTTTCTGAGATGGTAGGACACTCGGTTTCTAACTGCAGAATCGTGCAAAATAAGTTCAATGACCCGAAAACCTCGGAATGGAAATATACCAGCAAGAAAAAAAACAATAATTTCACCGGTGACAGGATGGGAGTCTCTAAAAATCAGGATGGTCCTTCGGAGGCAGCCTTGAAGTTCCAATTGGTTAAACCTACTGTCATTACAGAAGTGACTCAAACTGCAAATCAGGATGTTGCCACTGGAAGGAGAAAATCTGTTTCTCTAAAAAAAAGCATACCTGGGCCGATAAGGTGGAGGAGGAGAAGGATGAGGAAGCATTGGCAAACACCTTGGTAGAGAATGAGATTAAGTGTACTCAAGATCTAGACATTTTCATATAAAATGACATCTTCCAGTTGGATTTGAAATTGCAACAGGAAATGGAAGATAAATTCATTTGTATGGAAATATCCAATGAAATCCATAGCATGGTACGCTTGCTGATGGCTGGACAGACCTCAAATGATGATCTGCAAGAGGGCTCATCCATCATGAAGAACCCTCCAGAAAGCAATGGTGATGGGATTAATATTGGGCGGGATCAACAAGAATCTTTGAAGATCGATGAATCTGGTTTTATGAGTACTGAAGGAGCACGTGAAAAAGGGGAAAAACCGGGCATGAGTTTGAATCAGTAGCTGGGGGAACACCATGGAGAACAGGCAGATGGTGCTGGATTTTTAGAGGCAGGGACACATATACAAGGTGGCCTAGATGGCAGCCTCAATCTGCAGGCAGAGGAAAATTATGGAATGAAGACGGCTGGAACTGAATATTCTCAAGGCAAAGAGCATGAAGATGCAAACAGAATAAATTAGATGAATGAAGGAAAATATAGATGTGGTTCCAAATTGGTTGTTGACAGTATCAACACTAATTCGGCTACTCGGCCAGATCTGGGAAATAAAAATCTGCATGATAAAGACAAGGTTGTAGAGAATAGAGAAGCTGATATCTCAGACATATTGGAGAGTTCTCCAGCCATCAAAAAGAAGGCTGGACGTCCACCCAAGAAGCAAGGAGTAAAAGGCACAAGGGGTACCACCCTCAGAGTTAGTTTCAAATAATGTTGTTCTGGAACTTTCAAGGCCTTGGGGACCTGGATTCTACCAGATCCATTTGGCTCTTTATTCACAAGCATCAACCTGCCCTTATAGGTCTTTCCGAGCCCAAAAAGATCTTCGCTTCTAATATTGCCAGCTTTGATAAGTTTGGACACTCTATTATTGACACAAATTGTTGTTCAACTGAAGTAAAGAGTCTTTGGGACTTGGCTCATTCTTCCTTGGACATCACCATGGTTGTATCAAGTGATCAACAGGTCACTTGTTCATCTAATTACCTTGGTTCTGAATTTGTCTGCACTTTTGTTTATGCCAGTAATAGATATCAGGACCGCAGAAACCTTTGAGAGGATTTGGGATCACTAAACTCAAGCATTTCTACTCCTTGGATCATACTGGGGGATTTTAATTCAATTCTCAATCCAGATGAAAAAATGGGGGCTGACAATAATTCCACTTCATCCAGAGAATTCATAACTTTCATTGATCAAAATGACATGATAGAGGTTAACATGGTTGGTGCTAGGTACACCTGGTATAAGAAACACCTTAATAGCATTGTTGCATGTAAAATTGATAGAGAATTCATCAAAGGGACATATTTAGATGAATGGGGATCCATATCATGCTCAACCCTTGAAATACTTAATTCTTATCATCATCCAATTCTGATGAACCTTGCTGACAAGGAATCCATGCGTCCTTTTCCCTTTAGGTTTAATAAAGCCTGGATCACTCATCCTGATTGCAGGGTCATTGTGCAGAGTACTTGGAACTCTGTGGAATGTAGGAATGATGCTTTTTCATGCATCACCAAGCTTAAGATCCTCAAGAGGAACCTTATAATTTGGAGTAAGGATAGATTCAGCTCACTTGACTCTAACATTTTTTCTCTTGAATCATCTCTCCAGGATCTTCGAGAGCTAAATAAGTCCAATGATTTTTTAAATGGGTGTGGGGCTGAAGCTGATTTAACCTCCAAGCTAAACAAGATTCTCAATTTATGAGATGCCTTACAGAGGGATTCTTTTAAGGTAAAATGGTTAAAGGATGGAGATATGAATTCAAAATTCATCAATGCTCTTCAGAAAATCAGAAGGTTGTCTAAACCCCTCTCTCTGATCAAAAATGGGGATAGCATGATTGATAATAGAATGGATCTCTTAGAGCATATCATTCCTTACTTCAAGAGTCTTTTCAATGGGTCATCATCTATCATTAATCCTATGGATGGTGTTATTTCTATGCTTATGAATCAAGAGGATAACTCTTGTCTTACTAATATTCCTCTTGAATCTGAAATCAAGGAAGCTGTCTTGAGCCTCAAACCTGATAGTTCTCTAGGTCTGGATGGGTTTTGTAATTTTATTCTTTCATTCTTTCTGGGATATCATTCATGCAGATGTCTTCTAGCTTGTCATTCATTTTTTCAAAGGTGGGCTTCTCCCAAAAGGTCTGAATGCACAGTTCTTGCTCTTATTCCAAAAGTGGAAAATGCTAATGAAATTCATCTCTTCAAGCCTGTTGCTCTTGTCAACACAGTTTAAAAATCATATGAAAAATTCTTGCTACTAGTTTATCATGTATTGCTGGTAAGATTGTATCTGCAAATCAGTTTGGCTTCATCAAGGGGAGATCGATTCAGGACTGTCTCATTACTTCCTCGGAGTGTGTGAATATTTTTAAAAGCCATGTCAGGGGTGTAAACATTGATCTTAAGTTGTACATCAGGAGAGCATTTGACACAATGTATTAAGGTTTCATATGTAAGATTATTGAAATGTATGGATTTGATAATGTTTTTATTAATTGGTTAAATTCTATTTTAAACTCTTCTCGCATTTCTATTCTTATCAATGGATCCCCCGAGGGATACTTTGACTGTTCAAGAGGTGTTAGTTAGGGAAATCCCTTATCAGCTGTCATTTTCTCTATCATTGAAGACTATCATAGTAGAATTCTCTCTATTATGGAGGGAAATGGAACGTTAAAGGCCATTCATGCTGAAAGGGGGTTGGTTGCTCCATATCACCTTTTATATGCTGACGACATTATCATTTTTACCCAAGGGGACAAGAGAAACATCAATAATATCAAGAGAGCTCTTCTGTATTATGAAATGGTCTCTGGACAAGAAATCAGCTGGAATAAGTCATTTGTTTATTTTGGGAGGAATGTCCCTTTTATCAGGAAGAATGATATCATCAGAGAGATGGGAATCTGGGAGGGATTACTTCCCTTCACTTACTTGGGGGTGCCTATGTTCTGGGGAAGGCCAAAGGATTGTTATTTTTCTTCCATTATATTCATGATAATGAGGAAACATTCATCATGGAAGGGGAAATATTTATCCATGGCTGGTAGAGTGTGTCTTGTAAAATATATCATCATTTCAAAATATGTTTATTCATTCATGGTGTACAATTTGCCTATCGCTTTACTAAAGAGAGTCAATGTCTCTATAATGAATTTTATTTGGATTGGATGTGTCCCTGAAAGGAGGCTTGCAACGGTTTCTTGGAATTTGGTGTGTAAGCCTTTTGATGAAGGGGGCTTGGGTATCAAGAATCTAGGATGTTTCAATGATTCCATGTAGGCTGGTTTCATTTGGAGACTCATGAATGTGAAATCTGATGCACTCTCCTTTCTCAGAGCTAGGTTTTTAGCAAACTTAAAGCAGGGAACTTTAATTATTTTACTTCTTCGGTTTGGTATGCCTTCAAAAGTATTTTTTCCATAATTGATGCTGATTCTCATTGGTTAGTATCGAGGGATTATTCTCTTCAATTTTGGAAATTCAGTTGGACATGAAACTGATTGGATGATCTGGTTTTTGAGGATGGCTCTAATCTGGATTTTGACTTGTCAATCAAAGACCAGCTTGGCTGCATGGATGGACTACCTAATCAGGTTAGCTCCATTGTTGCGCAGTGTTGTTTTTCCTCTCAGGGGGATTTCTGGGCTTGGGAACCGGCCTCAAATGGGATACTATCATCGAAATGTCTTTATAAAGACATGATTCTGAGCTCACCTGGTCTTCAATGGATGGGTCAAATGAATAAAGGCTTCTTGAAGCCTTCTCGGGCCATGCTTTCTTGGAGGATTTCTCACAAAAGGCTTACAACTGATGGCTTTCTTCAACGTTGTGGAATATCTTTTTGTTCAAGATTTGTTTTGTGTCATCAACACAGGGAAGACATTAATCATCTCTTCCTTACTTGTGTGGTAGCTTCAGCTGTGTGGGAGGTAGTGTCTAATATATTTTAAGTGATTTTACATTGTGCCAACACAATTGATGTTTTCTTGCAGCTTTGGTTTGATATGAGGATGTCCCCGCAAGTTGCATCACTATTTATTTCTGTTGCAGTGGAACTTCTTCATTTTTTATGGTTTTCCAGGAACAAGGCTCTGCATGTACAATAGTCCTTTCATGCTGGATCTGTCTTGGCATGGCTTCGCATTTCTGTACATGATTTCACAGTTCCATATGCTGGAGTTCACAATGATGCTCATGCTGTCACGGCTCTAGTTGTTGATAATGACTTAGCAGGGCCATTCAATGCTGATCCTGATGTCATGGATGCTGATTTAGGAGATGTATTTGTAGGTCTTCCCACGGATGTTGTAATCAGATCTCATGTTCGTACTGCTTTCAATGCTCCTCGAGCTATGGATGCTCTTGCTACAGGTTTTACAAATTACTTAGAAGGGTATTCCATTGCTGATCATGATGCCACAGATCCTCATTCAAGTGTTGTAATGGCAGGGCTTCACAATGATGCAGGGAGCAGGACTCAGGTTGGTACTGCCTTGGCATGTCTTCTCACAGCTACTCGAGTTACCATGGTTCCATGTAGCAGGTTCTGTGACAACTCTATACATGATTTCCAGGTTCTTAACTGGGTTGGTGTCAAAGGAAATTTTTGGCCACTTCTTGGCACACTTGAAGTGGTATGGCGGCCTCCCTTTCATGGATGGATCAAGGTCAATTCATATGGTTCTTCAAGGGGTAATCCAGGAATTTTAAAGCTTTGTTGTGGTCTTTAGGTATCATAGGGGGTATGTTCTTGGCTGTATTCATGGCACGTGTGGTGTTGCCTCTGCTCTTGAAGTAGATATGCATGGTGTCATTGAGGCAGTTGACCAAGCTGATCGAATGGGATTGAAGAAGTAATGGATTGAGAGAGACTCTACGATTGTGGTTATGCATATTCAAACAGGTTCTCTTCATCTTTCTTGGAAGTTGACTAATTGATGGACAAGGGGTTTGGATCTTCTTTTTTCAAGGGAACATTATGTTACTCATGTTTATCGGGAGGCTAACTCTTTGACAGATGGGCTTGCTAGCAAAGGTGTTAATGGATCTGATTCTTACTGGGCAGACCACATACTGGATGACCTTTTTCCTATTCTTAGGAAGGATAAATGTAATCTCCCTACTTTCATACTGGTGTAATTTTTCTTCTTTTTGTTAATAAAGGGATCTTGCTTTTCTTGTCAAGGTCTCAGTCTTCTTCAAAAAAAAAAAACATAATGAATGAATTTATAAAATTATACAATTACCATATATATTCCTTATATATGTTTTTATAATAATTTATTTAATAAATAAATATGAAATGGATACATTATTCTTAGAGACGGTAGGTCGTACGCACACAAAAATGATGTTTATGTTTTATTATCGTATAGAAATAATGTAATTAAGAAAAATTTGTATATATGTATATACTATAATTAAATTATAATTATTATGTTATATATATCATATATTTTTATGAAAACCATCCCAATCACATTCCATGTAAAGTGCCAACAAATCACATCGTTTTGAGGAGGCAGTAGTCCACCCATCCACAACTGATGTTATCATATTTTAAAAACAGAATGTGTAAATGTATGTGTTATGACAAATTTAAATAAGAATATTTACATAATAAATATAATATATATCATATATAAATAGATTTTCCATTAAAATTCCCATATATGAATGGTGGTAAAGGAGAAATTAACAATCATCATTTCGTGACGTGGTAGTTCATCGTACACATAAATTGTATGTCTGTTACCCATTAGACGGATTTTTGTATAAGTGTTGGTCGAGACCCTATATTAAAAACAAATAATTATATTTAGAGTATTTTATTTTTTGTGTAATAATGAACTAATTATATTTTATGGGGTTTAGAATAAAAATAAAACTAAAGATCATGGGTAAAGATGTTATCTTTCCTTTAAGTAACTCCTTTTGGTTTAACCATCAGGAATATATGGATAGATTTATTATCAAGTGGAGTATTATTGGATGATTTAAGGTATTTTTAGGATATATTTTGGATGAAATTTTTCAATCCAATGTGGTTTGAGAGGTGGGAGGTAGTGCGAGGAGAAGAGTCCAATTTATAGTGGAGGAGGAGTAGAACTCTTGTAATATTTTTAAAATGTGATTCCATATACGTTTTTACCATTCCATGTGGAACCAATAATGGGATAAATTCATTTAAAATAATAATATGTAAAAATGGATAGAAAATGGATTTTGGAAAAGTTTCTAGGTCATTTTATCCCTTATGTATAATGGTTAGTATGTAGTTAAGCATAATTTCACATTAATTATTGTAATTCATTTTAATTAAATTACCTTTCTTTATAAAACCTAAATTTAAACCTACTAGAAAGTACAAATTATAATTATTAAAAATATAGAATCAACGTTTCCAATTTCTAGTCATATATGTGGCATAAATTAATTTAAATTTAATCTCGAATATTGGATGATAATATATGGATTTAAAGTAAAAATGGTCAAAAGTTGTCTTTGTTTTTATATATTCAATTTCAATGTAATATAGATTACAATGACATAAATTGAATTATTAAAAAAAAAGTGATTTAATTTTTAATTTAAAAAAAAATATAATATAATTTAATAGTATATATTTATTAGGAAAAAAGCTATGTTAAATTATAATTCTGTATTTTTAACCATTCATTAAAAATTGTAACAGCATAGAAAAAACCAAAAATTTACATCAAGGTAATTTTTATGTTTCTCATTGAAATATGAAGTTTATTTTGAAATATATGATTTATGATGATCCATATGATGTATTTAAAATTGGTTTTATATTAAAAAGTTATAAATCTTTGTTTATAAATATAATTTTTAGCGAAATATTTGTTTTTTCCTTAAGATATTATTATTAAATTTATTGGATGAATATAAATTTTTTTAAGAATGAATTACATATATATTTAATTAATTTTCTTCTATAATTGTAATTAATTTAATTTATTATGAAAAATAGATTTTTATGTCTAAAAATAGTATTCAATAAAAATATTTCTTTTATATTCTATTGGTTCTTATATCGGTTTATTATTAATTTGTAACCAATAAATACATTTTATATTTTCTTTAAACCACATATATTATTAAGTTATTTAATAATATTCATAACCATTAATTTAACAACATCGATATATTGTATTATAAAAATATTTTAATAATATATTGTTGTTAGGTAAAACATGGTAATGTGTGTAAAACAAGTCATTGAAGAAAGTCATTATTTTGTGCGACACACACAGACTATATATCATGTGCATTGAGATATATATATAATATATGGAATCTACATAAAATAGTAAATTCATTGTGAATTCCTGGGATAATATATTACCTTACGCACTTGGTGTTTCGAGTAGTGAAATCCTAACATGGTGTTTCATATAACACAATAATAGCATAGTTCTTTCAAAAAACGAAATCTATATTGTATCATGAAATGAAAAATATCTACAATAGATTTAAATAATTAGAAAAAAATATATCACAAAATCATCAGGTGTTACAATGCTTATATAATAAATTTATTATCATCTATATTGTGAGATTTTGTTTTTTTGAGGATGACATAAAACCATAGATACTTCAATAAAATGGGTTTCAAAATTATCATTTGTGTGTACGGTGGAATACAAAATCACGAAATGATGTTATTTTTTCTCGGTGACCATATATCACGGTAGGATAAGATGATGGATATAAATTTTATATTTGATATTATAATATAATTATACCTATGGAGTCTTTATATCATATATACCCTTCTAATAATTCATACTGTATGTCATACAATAATATTGCTCATGTGTATGGTAGACTTACACATCACAAAATGATATTATTTGTTTTTAGTAATGTGTTACATGAAATGTACTAACGATAAAAATAATTAATATATAATAAATGAAAGATATAATTATTTTATTCATGGAATATTTATATATATTGAATAATAATATATCATTTTCATGTTTACTTTTTCACTCAGTGAAAAAATGATAACGTCATTCATGGACGTGTAGACTAATTCCTCCTTAAAGGGATACAATTCCATTTTTACACCCCCATAAAAGTAATTATATTTATAATTATATATAATTAAATAATATTTTATTTATGATATAAAGATCATTCTAAAATGATATATTATTACTTAAATTATTTCAATAATGGTCAATGAAAAATGGAAATGTATCCCATGGATATGTACAACCTACCATTTCAATAAATGTAATATTATTAATTTTCCATTACCATATTTCATAATTATTTTTAATATTATAATTTATCTATAAATATGATATTTATTTCCTTATTATTATTCTATATATGTTTAATTAATAACCTTATAGACCATAGTCAACCTACAGAAGTCAATTTTGACACATAAGTCGAATATGGTCAAAACATTTGACTTAAAAATAATTGATTATGTATTCTTATATAACATGTTAATAAGTGAAGTAAAAAATATAATAAAAATTAAAAATTTACCAAATCAAGTAAAAAATTATTATAAGTTCATTATTTAAGTATATTATGACACCCGTGATAATTCAAACCTGAGTTAAGGGACATCGTCTCAATTTCCTTTTGTGGAGGAATATCTTGATGTTATGCACGTTTATTCTATTATAAGGTATACATAGAGACAATTTGATATGTCATATCAAGAATTTATCTATTCTCATGAAATGTAATTTTATAAATTTTTATTGTTTCATGAGGCTTATGAATTAAATATTTTCAAAGTGAATAGGGACTTTTCCAATAAATAACAATTTTTTTAATATTTTCTATACAACTAACTTTATCTTCTATTTCCATATTTTAATATTATTTGTTATATTTTTTATGTACACATAAAATATTTATAAATTTCATTTCATGTGTCTTTTACTTTATTTTAATGTTTCTCAAAAAGAATTTTTTTTTATTTTAAACATAATAACATCAAGTTATTTTATTTACTCCATGACTATTATTTCATTTATATAATACCTTATAAGATTATATGTATTAAGAAATTAAAAATATTATTTTCCATTGATTGGGTATTTATGGATTTAATTTTTTTAAATTTTTTTTTTATTTGGTTAATCGAATGTGACTTCAATATGAATTTTTAGAATTTTTTATAGGATGAATTGTTTAATTCATGGTGTTGTTCTTACACAATATATATACTACGTGAAACTAGATTTTACAGGGTGGGCCCATTATTGTTTAAATTATGGTTGTGGCTATAAAGCACTCCAATCCATTGGGTAATGATTATTATCTCTAGATAACAATATAGGATGTTGGTTATATGGTTAATTAAATCTGTAAAAGTTTTATATGGGTTCAATAAGGGTTCGGGTAAGGTTTCTCTCAAATAATGTCCTAAGGTTCCAACATGACTTCTCAATACATTATAATTTGATTTCTTGGAAATTATTTTTTTAAAGGTGATATAAATATTCTTTTTAATAGACATTTTAATCCCTTTATGGTTAAAGATTAATTTATTTAAGAAAATCTATTTTAGGGATTATAATGTATTTCAATGGGCAAATAAGTTTCATCATTTTATTACCCTTACTGATAATTTTTGGTCTAATACTACTTTTTTAAAATGATTTCACATGATTTCAAGTATTGTTAATGGAAAAGAAGAGGTAAAGTTGAAATTCATGATGATTTTTCAAGAAAATTGATCATGATTTATTTATATGTTTTATATTATTTTAAAATAATAATTAATTAGAAGTATCTAAGTATTATTTTAAGGTTTTTTATGTATGAACTATGACCTAATTCCCTATAATACTAGACCAAAAAATATACCCGAGTGAATGATTGTAATCTATTGAATAAACTCAAGATCATAAAATTTTTATATATTTTTCCTTATACTTGGTATCAATTGTCGATTTAGATAACTTTAGAGGTTAGGGTAATGATAATATTTTGGACATTAGTAGTTTAACCTTTTGGTAATGTAAAAATGATATAGCATTTGAACATTATGGGTTTGGCTGATCTAATATATTTCAAAATAGAAATGTTCTTCATATAGTTAATGGTGAATCTATAGTAGGAAGGGACCAAGTGAAAAATATCCAAAAATTTATCATCCTTATATGGTTTTAATAAGAAAAAAATAGTTTTTTGGTATATGTATTAGTTTACACAGTATATGAATAATGGTGGTATCCATTATAGATAGGTTCCCAATCTTCCAAGAAAGAACATGTATTTTGAGTTGAATTTCATAAGGAAACATCTTGTATCATTTTGGGGATCATATGACCACGTGGTAGTTGAAGGATGGATCAATTCGATGGAAATGTTTTTTGATTTTACATGATTTTTAGAACACAAAGATGATACTTTATTTGTTTATCATTTTGATGGTGTGATTGATTGATGGTGGTATTTTGTTAAGAATATGAGAGAGAAATAGGATCAGAATACCATTGAAGGGGATATTTTTTTTAATATTTTCCATGTGAAATATTAAACAAATAATTTTTTTCTATATATGGAAAAAAATACCTAGAACTAAGGAAGAAATATGATGATCATGTTGAAAAATATAATGAAATCCTAATAGGATAGTCTAGTTATGTTGATGATTTTATTCAACAAACTTATAAAAAAATTAATACGTTTTATGTAGGGTTGTTACCAAGATTACAAAGATCTTTGGACCTAAAAGAATTTAAATATTTTCAGAAAGTGGTTCATTGGGATGTGAAATTTGAGATGTGTTTTGCTAGAATATATATTCCATGAGATTACAATAGTATGAAAAGTTCAAGGTGATAGTAAATGTGGAAAACCCATCTATGATTTTTTGATGTAAGCTAACAAAATATTCTATGTGTGGAAAATTATATTTTAATAAATGTTTGATGGGAGATAGGATGTGTTTATGGTGTGGTTATTTTGGTCACATGTATCCTAATTGTAAATAAAAGTGTCTTGAATAACCAATGATTGGGGTAACAAATAGCTATCAAACTGTGAGTTTCTTTAGTTGTTTCTTTAGTTGCAATGATTTGGTTCATTATGCTAATTTATGTTCAATTTTATTTGTATGAGGTGAGAATAACCATGATTGGAAATAGAAATATTGAGAGAAGTATTTATATACAGCTAAAGATAATGTTCAGACGTCAAATTAAGTTGTGAATGTAATTTAACATCTACCTTCATAATATATCAATACATTTTTTGAGTCTAGATCTTCAAATAATTCAATTTTTTTGAAATTTTTCTAGTAATTTAGGAATATTAACTCTTGAATGAAAGATATAATATTTTATCAGACCTCTAGATATAATTATTTAAGAAACTAGGATTTATAAGATTTTAGTTATTTTTATTCGTGGTATGGTCCTTCAAGTAAATACTGTTGATGTGGAAACAATTCGTTTTGATATTTGTCTCGGTGTGATTTGGATTTCAATGTTTCATGATAATAATGATTTTAGATGTAATAAATATTTTTTCAACAATGTTATACCATTGATAACATACCACGATGATGATAAATTTTTTATAGGTGGAACTAAAATATACCTAGATCACATAATTTAAAAGTATAAATCTTTTCAAATAAATGATGTTCATATAGTAAATGATTAAATTGAGGTATTACCTGCTAATTTTTTCAATGTTATTCATGATTTGGAGGTTGAGTTTTCAATTGAATTAGTACTGGATGATAAACCTCCATTTTTAATGGCTCATGTGGAACATTTATAATTTAAAAAAATTGAGGCTGTCAAAATTTAAAGATTTAATCTGACTTATGAATTTACCATGGGATACTCATTTTCGAATTTTTAAAATTAAATATGATTCAATGATACATTATATTGAATATAGATATTTTAATAACTACATTGTTAAGAATATGTACCATTTTCCTCATATTAATTATTTGTTTGATTAGAACTTTGGAGCTCATTATTTTCCAATGGATGGCCTCAGGTCAGGGTACCGTCTGCTGGAAGAAATGGAGTAGAAATTCTAAAGACTTTATTTTGAACTAGATATATGAACTATGAGTTTGCAGTTACGAAATTTAGATTTTCTAATTAAAATGCTGTATTTATAGACATTATGTATAAAATTTTTCATGAGGTCTTGGAGATGTTATTGGTTGTGATTATTATTGATAGTTTATTTATTCTAAACTTCAATAGGATCATGAGAGTTAGAAAATGTTTTTTTTCAATCCTTAAATGATGAAAACTACATGTTTAATTTAGTTTCAATGAATTTTAATTAAAAATATATCATTCATTAGATATATATATATATATAGATATGGAATAACATTAGAATTTACTTAATCAAAATTTGTTAAAATATGAAAAATATTATAAAAAATAACATAGAAATTATTAGTTTTCTTGTATTAGAAAGTTACTATAAGTGGATTATGGACAGAATTTCTCAGTTTTCACCCCACTAACAATGTTAGCATGAAAAATAGTTAATTTAATCTAGAAAAATAATGTTAATTATATTTTTATGAACTAAAAATAAGATTTTTGAATTCTCATGTTTTTTTATACTTTCATAAATAGTGAATTTAAAATCAACGACATCTAATTATTGAAAGGAAATGGATTTTTCCTAATGTTGAATGATTAGTTAATTTCTTGGGTTTTATTTTAGTTAAAATAAAAATAGTTAAATTACCCTACACGTGATAGGATTTAGATTCTATGGTTTTATGTCAAAAAAATGGAGGAATCATTTCCATGTAGAAAAATGTGAAATATGTTCTAATCACAACTGATTGATATATATATTCCCTCAGAAAGAATTAATCATGAGAACGAGAATATTGGTGGAATTAATCAAGGATTATTATTACATGATTCATTACAATCGTTGAAAATAAATCAATATATAATATGATTACAATTTAAATAATAATTATAAATTAAACAAGTTCGATTTGGAATGTGGCCCTTGGTTAGAGATTCGATAAATTTTGGAATATATGTAGGGGATAAAGGGAAATTCTCTATTTTTTAGGTCTTAGTGTGGTCAATGTTATCTGAAATACTTAATCATCCTTCAAAAGAGGAACATTCATTAGATGAAAAGCTATAATCTACTAAGGTGGGTTACTTATATAATTTTAATATCTATGAATAAAGTGTTTTGTGATTAAAAAAAGGCTATTTTCACATTTTGATTCCCATTTAAAGAGATATTGATTGTGTGAAGCTAAAGGTTCTCTATTTTCTATTCATATGGGAAGTACAAAGGTGTTCAAAGACCTTCGCAAGTATTACTCATGGGGTGGATTGAAAAGAGATATTGATATCTTCATTAAGAACTATTTGAATTGTTAATATGTTAAAGAAAAACAATAGTTACCATAGAATATTATAAAAACATTAACTCCAAAGTAGAAAAAGGAAAATATATCCCTCAATTTCATGATAGGATTAAAAAGAACATCAGGTGGTAACAATGTAATTATGGTTATTGTTCATCATTCAATTAAATCTGAACTTTTCTTTCTAATTCAAGATATAATATCATTACATTTACTTTCTCAACTATACCTAAATGTGTTTATCTATTTAAATTGATTACCCCTATCCATTTTATTAGACTGCAACCCATGGTTGACATCTATATTAGGTTATGGAATTTAGAAATAATTGGGTAATAAGTTAATTATCCATATAAATATTCATATATAACATATTAGACATTTTGAGTGGATGATTGAGATCTTTGAATATACGATTCATTCTACTTTAATGGATTATGAAGGTAGTTTGAATCAACATTTTTTCAAGGGTGATTTTTATTATTATAATATATTTTATTTCATTGTAGAGATGTAACAATTTGAGGCATTATATGAGAAGAAGTGTATGAAATTAATTTTTTTGGGATTCTAGTGGAGAATGATATTTTTTGGGACCATAGTTTTAAGTTTAAATTAAAGATAATGTATAGTTAATTTTGTGATATATGAGGATAACTCAAAGTAGGTAGAAATGTTATGTAGATAAAAAGGGAAAATATCAGTCTTTTGTGGTCGGTGATCATTCCATTATCAATATTTATCCATTAAATAGTATTATTTATTTTTTACAAAAATGGAATATATTTCCATGGTAGATTATAATTTATGAAAAAATTAGATATAGTTAAGACAATTTCCTACCAAGTGGATTTGCCTCTGATATTTATTGTAACATCCCAGGTAAATAAAGAATATGACATTTCATATTTATCCATATTTGTGAATAAAATATTTAAATGACTTTAAAGGGGACGCTATGCTCGATGGCGTACCCAACACGCAACAACGAGTTTCTTGGGAATCTTACGTTGCACTCTAATAATAAAATAATATTATTTTAAATGGTAGTTAACATGTAGCCATTGTATTGGCGGGAATGGATCGAAATAACTATGATATGATTATATATGTTTTTATATGTTTTTACATTTATCCAATAAAGGATAGAGGCTTAAAATACGGAAAGAATTCAATTTTAGGCGTATATGCCCTAGTTTTCACTAAAGGTTCACTTATCACCTTTTGATGTTGAACGATAATTAAATATAGTTTTGTTCACTCTTAAACATTATTTTGGACCAAATAAAACTCTTACTAAGAATCGGGACATCAAATTTTACTTTGTGTAATTTTTTGGTATCTTTCCGATAAGGTTCATTTTTTTTAATGAATAGTGTAAAATGTTGTATTTTAGTTCAAAACCACTTTTTAATCTAATTTATTTATATGATTAGATAATATTTTGAATTGTTTTTAAAGTGAAATTTGAAAATATTTTTACCATTAAATCCAATAGTGGTCGTTGGAATTAATTTCACTTTGAAATCAGACGTAAACTAGTGTCAATCTTTTGATACTTATTGTTTTATGAAAACACGCTATTTGCACTGACAGCGGGAATTAATTATTAAATTAATTAATGTGACTAATATGTTTTGAATTTTGTAAAATGGACTTCATTTTTGAATTCGGAATATCAATTATAGCTTAGGGTGAATTTTTGGTAATTTTCTGAAAAACTCCAATTTTTGATGAATAGTGAAACCACTAAGTGGTAATCAAGCAAACTGATTTTTCAGTTAAATGAAATTTTACCACTAATGTGTATTGAATTTTGAAAATCCTACATACATGGTTGCCATTAAGAAGTAAAATTTGGTTCAATGAGATTATAATAAATTTTTTGGTGAATAGTAACTCATTAAGTTCTTAATCGCGATTAGTGGTAATTAGTGTAGTTTAAGGTAAAAATAATGCTTTAATAAAATGAAATGAACATGACACATGTCCCAACCTCATTGGTTGTGTCATGGCCGACCAAGACAAGCCATGGGTCAACTTGGGGACCCCATGGATCCACTTTTGTTGGGAAATGACATAAATAACATTTTATTTAATGTAAAAGAAAAATTGACACAAACATGATATGTTTTACTAAAACAATTTTTAAGTGGGGTTACACAAGTCCAAATTTTGATTATAAATATTCATTGGAAAGCTAAAAGGATTTCCTACATCATAGTATTTCTTTTATAATTTTTAGACATTAAATAAATTAAATTATTTATGACATAATAATGATTTAACGATGACATCATTATTTGACGATTTAAATAAAATGGAAAGATAATGTAATATCTATGAACTACACATGTCCAAAACCAATTGGATGAGTGGATTTCGAAGCCTTATCACCTTATCCACGAATTATATCAATGTGGGACCTTTTGAAACCGAAACACATTTTCAAATAATGTAATATTTCTTTACTTTCCAAAAGTGCCCCTCCTCTCCTCTTATAAAAGGCCCCCACCTCTACCTCATTCCATACACTTCTCAAGCCTTTGGCTCGGCCAACCCCTGCCCATTTGCTCTCTACACATCCCTCTCCTCATCCTAGAGGACTCCCTTTGGGCAGAATCCTTTCAAAGGAAGCCTTTAGGCTTAAATCAAAAGGAGTTACACTTTTAAAGGTAATTCATTCTCTCATGTTCATTTGTTTTATTTTGCTTCTCCAACCCCCTAAACTCTTTTTATTTACTTCTTTTGTAACAACACCAGTATCTTAAATATACTAGGATGTTGTTATAATATTTATTTGAGCTACACTCTCACACAAATGCATCAAATGGTTAAAGAACATACGGTTTCCGTGGATGGCGAAATTCTGCCTCCCGAAACGATGATTGTTCAATACTCATTTAACACCTTCAAAGGTGGCCATTATGATGTCTCTATTTTTATATATGATATATAATATGTTTATGTTATATTTATGCTTCTGTATTTTTCATTTTTGTCTTACCTTTATGGCTTCCATTATGGGTATACGCGATATCTTCATTTAAGGAAGTGCGGACTACCGCCCCCTCAAAGTGATTTGATTCGTTAAATACCATATGTGGGATGTATAAAGGATGGAAATATGATATTATATATGATATTATACTGGAATTATAATATACCTTTATATCATTATTATTCCATTCTATAAAATACGAAATAGAAATGAAAGTAGCGTTCATGCGTACGTACGGCTTACCGTCTCCATGAACGGTGCATTTCATTTCTTACCTCTAAATGATTATGTAATGTTATAAATGCATGCATGTACTGGATATATATGAAATATATGATATCTACATAATGAATACAATTCTGGATATAATAAACATTTGGCCACACGAACAACATGTAATTGTAAGAAGACCACTTTCGACTTAAGAACCAAATATCGGCAAAACAAATATTATTAACTTAAATGATTACATAATGTTTGTGACATGGTAACAAGTGGTATAAAAGTAATAATGAACTTGAAAAAGGGTTCTTAAGGAATTAGAAATTAACTCAAGTTTATTATTCAGGAGATTAAAGAACGATCGAGTCAAGTCGGACCCGAGGTAAGGGATCCTACACCTCTCTTTCTTTTTAAGTACACTCTTTTATGTCATTCCTTTTAAGCTCATATTTCTTATGATTGGGATGTTCTTTTATATTAATCCTACTGTACTTATTATTTTCATATGATGAGAGACCCTATTTCCTCTCATCAATCCATTTTGGAAGTTTTGAGTGGCGCCGTTAGGCTGCCGAATTTTCGTAAGGGATTTTTCATCTCACTTTTATTCCCGTGAGATTTATGCTACATTTTCCACAAATTCCATTGAGTGGTGTATGTACTTCCCATTATTCTACTCTTTGTGTAATATACTTTCGTTTATGAGTATTTACATCAATGATCTATTGCCCTTCTTTCATGGGGTGTATGTTTTGAAAGATACCCAAGTCGGTAAGGGGACCTTTCACCCTCCTTTTTTTTTAAAAGACTTCTTTTGTTGGGTCTTTTAATTTACATATTTTTATGTTGGGATATGTTCTCATATATCCTTATTAATGTAAATTTTATGTCCAAGTGATGAGATGTACTTTTTATCTCTCATCAACTCATTTTGATGTGATGCTGTTAGGCTGTCAAGGGAACTTTTTAACCCAATTTCGATTTCTTTGGGTTCAACATGTAGTCATTGAATATGTCATCCATTGAATATGTGTGAATGACCTTTTATTGTTTTACACTTAATATCCACTTATATTGGGTGTATTTATATTTGTCACACATATTTTTGAGATTGATTTGTCCTTAATTTAAGGATACCTTCTTTATAAGGGATTTCATCACATTTGACATTTCTATTGAGGGTTCATTGTTGTTATGCACCAATTCACTCTTATATGGTGTATATACTGTCCGTTGGAGTATTATATCATGAATCCTTTTATTCTCATGATATTATAAAATTCTGACTAAATGTTATTCCTCGATTATTGTATTCAAGTGTCTCTAATTTTGGTAAAACCCCTTTAACCAAAATATCGTTTTAAATGTTTTAATTATTTGTTCTTATTAATATCCATGTTTTAAAAATGGTTTTAAGGATTTATTTATATGGATATTAATGGTTTAAAATGTTAAAATCTTCAAGGTGGTATGGGACACTTTGATTCAAAAATCTCTTTATTAAATGTTTTAAATGGTTTTGGAAATGGTTTCTTTTTGAATGGATTCATTATTTCAATATCCTAAAATGTTATATTGTGATTGAAATGTGGAAATGTTATGTTTCCTTTATTCATGTTTATGTGATACGATTATGTTATGGTTCTTGGTCATTGTTATGAAGAACGGGTGGTTCCGTGATAAACTAAGGGCGGGTGAGCCCGATATAGCTCTCCAATGCATTGGGTAACGCGAAGGAGTGAAACGTTAAGGTTTCTCCGAAGAGATTTTTAGGGAATATACTGTGATGGGTATTCCAAACGTAACCAAGAGGGTTACTCCCTATGCAAGAATGTTATGAATGCCTCAAGTTACCTTTATGTCTTATGTTTTCTATGATTTATTCATGATTTGATATGCCTATGTTTTATGGGTAAAGCATGATTTCATTCTTATGTATTTATGAACTCATGTTTTTATAACCCTTACTGAGATTTTTATGCTCATCCCAAGTTTTTGAAATGTTTTTCACAGGTCAAGGGAAAGGTACATGATGTTATGATAGTGTCAAGGATGTGTCAAGAAAGAATCCGTGTTTTATTTTAAATAGGTTTCCGTTGATGGGAAGAATGAATATTGTCTTTTATGTAACCACTTTGTTTAAATGTGGAATGTAATGCAAGTTTCATGATCTAATTCTCTAAAACTCTAAACCTGAAAAGATCCTCAATGTGTAATCTTGTAATAACTCAAGATTAAGTAAGGTTTAAGGCTGGGGCCTTATAGTTGGTATCAAAGGTCGGTTTAGATAACTTTAGAGGTTAGGGTACTCTTTAAGCATAAGTGACATTACCATAATGGTTAGGATTTCAAAAAGAGTCCTAGTTTTAGATAAAGTAAATGAGTAAGTATATCTTAGTGTTTACCTTCCTCATTAGTACATGATGGTTTTGTTGATATACTCACACTGACCTTTTTGGTTTTAGTAAATGGCTGGATCTAGCAGGTACCAATGTGACAATGGGTTTGAAGGAAACTGTGGTGGTTCTCTGATTAAGAGACTGGATGAGATGGGGGATTCAATGAGGAATCTCATGGTAGTTCTAAACCAACTATCAAGGAGTCATGATCAACCACTTCAACCTTGGTGAGTTATCTAATGCATCATGTACGAGATGGCCAACTCGATGTGGAAATTCAGGTAATAATTATTAAGGTAACCATTAGGGTTTATATGATCCTGACTTTTGAGGTAATTATGGGTTACTAAATGTTATGATTGATGTGGAAGGCATGAGATAAAATTGAGGTTAAAATATGTAGTGAATATTTCTGAATATTTTATCTAGTTTTGGGGAATGTTTTGAGAATTATATAGTTTTGAAAAAAGGACAACACGCAGACCGTGTGACAACCCGTCGCGTCGGACAAAGCTGCGAGAATCGAACCCACAACCAAAGTGCGACTGTTATTTATCGCCTACCACTGGACTACGTGAAGTCCCTGGTTAGTTTGACTGATTCTTTTCAGTTATATGATTTTATGAATTAAGAGTAAGTTGATTTTGGGTTATTTATGAAAATGATTAACCTATCATGGAGGATATGTGATTAGGTTAATTACATTCAATGCGAGACTTTAAGAGGAACTGATTTTGTTTGGAGATAAATGTTACGATTTAACTTGGAAGACTATGTGACTAAATCCTTCAAATATTTGGGTTTCAATCTTATATTGGTTTACTTTGAAGAATTTTATGGACAAATTGTTTATCGGATGGTCCTCGTTGAACTTTGGGTTTTTTTGGACAAATTTTGGAGATTAAGAATAGATTTTCTTTTTATAAGGGGTTATCCTTTTCTGGATTATCTGATCTTGTACTAAACATTTTGGTTTTGGTTCTGGTTTAAGCCTAAAGACATAGGATGTACATAGTTCTCTTTTGTGGATTAGGTGATCCTCTAGAAGTTGATTATAGTACTCTTAATGTGAACAAGTCTTCCTAAATACTCGTCTTTTGGAGAAAATATGAGTTTGTGTAAGGAATATAATAAAGGTTGAAAGTCAATATGATAAGTGATTATGTTTCCTTATGAATAAATTCCTCAATAAAAAGTAACTTAAAACAAAAATGTTGTATATTAACTTTTCCTACTGGGGAATCGAATACCGTTTAACCCATCACAAGTTTGTGATTTTCTCATTGTTAACTTTCTCCTAAACATGTTTTCTATCACTCTCCATAAGAACATGACCCTATGTTTTCTCCTCCATGTCCATATTTTCATACTTGGAATCCTAGTATGGGTTAACTCGGGTGACCTTTGTACTTATCTTTCTTTATTTTAAAGTGTTTGTTTTACCGACTTTTGTTCCGATGTGGGACTTTCAAGGATGTTTCCAAGCGCAATTTTAAAATTGCGAGGACGCAATTCCCAAAAGGGGGGAAGGATGTAACATCCCAGGTAAATAAAGAATATGACATTTCATATTTATCCATATTTGTGAATAAAATATTTAAATGACTTTAAAGGGGACGCTATGCTCGATGGCGTACCCAACACGCAACAACGAGTTTCTTGGGAATCTTACGTTGCACTCTAATAATAAAATAATATTATTTTAAATGGTAGTTAACATGTAGCCATTGTATTGGCGGGAATGGATAGAAATAACTATGATATGATTATATATGTTTTTATATGTTTTTACATTTATCCAATAAAGGATAGAGGCTTAAAATACGGAAAGAATTCAATTTTAGGCGTATATGCCCTAGTTTTCACTAAAGGTTCACTTATCACCTTTTGATGTTGAACGATAATTAAATATAGTTTTGTTCACTCTTAAACATTATTTTGGACCAAATAAAACTCTTACTAAGAATCGGGACATCAAATTTTACTTTGTGTAATTTTTTGGTATCTTTCCGATAAGGTTCATTTTTTTTAATGAATAGTGTAAAATGTTGTATTTTAGTTCAAAACCACTTTTTAATCTAATTTATTTATATGATTAGATAATATTTTGAATTGTTTTTAAAGTGAAATTTGAAAATATTTTTACCATTAAATCCAATAGTGGTCGTTGGAATTAATTTCACTTTGAAATCAGACGTAAACTAGTGTCAATCTTTTGATACTTATTGTTTTATGAAAACACGCTATTTGCACTGACAGCGGGAATTAATTATTAAATTAATTAATGTGACTAATATGTTTTGAATTTTGTAAAATGGACTTCATTTTTGAATTCGGAATATCAATTATAGCTTAGGGTGAATTTTTGGTAATTTTCTGAAAAACTCCAATTTTTGATGAATAGTGAAACCACTAAGTGGTAATCAAGCAAACTGATTTTTCAGTTAAATGAAATTTTACCACTAATGTGTATTGAATTTTGAAAATCCTACATACATGGTTGTCATTAAGAAGTAAAATGTGGTTCAATGAGATTATAATAAATTTTTTGGTGAATAGTAACTCATTAAGTTCTTAATCGCGATTAGTGGTAATTAGTGTAGTTTAAGGTAAAAATAATGCTTTAATAAAATGAAATGAACATGACACATGTCCCAACCTCATTGGTTGTGTCATGGCCGACCAAGACAAGCCATGGGTCAACTTGGGGACCCCATGGATCCACTTTTGTTGGGAAATGACATAAATAACATTTTATTTAATGTAAAAGAAAAATTGACACAAACATGATATGTTTTACTAAAACAATTTTTAAGTGGGGTTACACAAGTCCAAATTTTGATTATAAATATTCATTGGAAAGCTAAAAGGATTTCCTACATCATAGTATTTCTTTTATAATTTTTAGACATTAAATAAATTAAATTATTTATGACATAATAATGATTTAACGATGACATCATTATTTGACGATTTAAATAAAATGGAAAGATAATGTAATATCTATGAACTACACATGTCCAAAACCAATTGGATGAGTGGATTTCGAAGCCTTATCACCTTATCCACGAATTATATCAATGTGGGACCTTTTGAAACCGAAACACATTTTCAAATAATGTAATATTTCTTTACTTTCCAAAAGTGCCCCTCCTCTCCTCTTATAAAAGGCCCCCACCTCTACCTCATTCCATACACTTCTCAAGCCTTTGGCTCGGCCAACCCCTGCCCATTTGCTCTCTACACATCCCTCTCCTCATCCTAGAGGACTCCCTTTGGGCAGAATCCTTTCAAAGGAAGCCTTTAGGCTTAAATCAAAAGGAGTTACACTTTTAAAGGTAATTCATTCTCTCATGTTCATTTGTTTTATTTTGCTTCTCCAACCCCCTAAACTCTTTTTATTTACTTCTTTTGTAACAACACCAGTATCTTAAATATACTAGGATGTTGTTATAATATTTATTTGAGCTACACTCTCACACAAATGCATCAAATGGTTAAAGAACATACGGTTTCCGTGGATGGCGAAATTCTGCCTCCCGAAACGATGATTGTTCAATACTCATTTAACACCTTCAAAGGTGGCCATTATGATGTCTCTATTTTTATATATGATATATAATATGTTTATGTTATATTTATGCTTCTGTATTTTTCATTTTTGTCTTACCTTTATGGCTTCCATTATGGGTATACGCGATATCTTCATTTAAGGAAGTGCGGACTACCGCCCCCTCAAAGTGATTTGATTCGTTAAATACCATATGTGGGATGTATAAAGGATGGAAATATGATATTATATATGATATTATACTGGAATTATAATATACCTTTATATCATTATTATTCCATTCTATAAAATACGAAATAGAAATGAAAGTAGCGTTCATGCGTACGTACGGCTTACCGTCTCCATGAACGGTGCATTTCATTTCTTACCTCTAAATGATTATGTAATGTTATAAATGCATGCATGTACTGGATATATATGAAATATATGATATCTACATAATGAATACAATTCTGGATATAATAAACATTTGGCCACACGAACAACATGTAATTGTAAGAAGACCACTTTCGACTTAAGAACCAAATATCGGCAAAACAAATATTATTAACTTAAATGATTACATAATGTTTGTGACATGGTAACAAGTGGTATAAAAGTAATAATGAACTTGAAAAAGGGTTCTTAAGGAATTAGAAATTAACTCAAGTTTATTATTCAGGAGATTAAAGAACGATCGAGTCAAGTCGGACCCGAGGTAAGGGATCCTACACCTCTCTTTCTTTTTAAGTACACTCTTTTATGTCATTCCTTTTAAGCTCATATTTCTTATGATTGGGATGTTCTTTTATATTAATCCTACTGTACTTATTATTTTCATATGATGAGAGACCCTATTTCCTCTCATCAATCCATTTTGGAAGTTTTGAGTGGCGCCGTTAGGCTGCCGAATTTTCGTAAGGGATTTTTCATCTCACTTTTATTCCCGTGAGATTTATGCTACATTTTCCACAAATTCCATTGAGTGGTGTATGTACTTCCCATTATTCTACTCTTTGTGTAATATACTTTCGTTTATGAGTATTTACATCAATGATCTATTGCCCTTCTTTCATGGGGTGTATGTTTTGAAAGATACCCAAGTCGGTAAGGGGACCTTTCACCCTCCTTTTTTTTTAAAAGACTTCTTTTGTTGGGTCTTTTAATTTACATATTGTTATGTTGGGATATGTTCTCATATATCCTTATTAATGTAAATTTTATGTCCAAGTGATGAGATGTACTTTTTATCTCTCATCAACTCATTTTGATGTGATGCTGTTAGGCTGTCAAGGGAACTTTTTAACCCAATTTCGATTTCTTTGGGTTCAACATGTAGTCATTGAATATGTCATCCATTGAATATGTGTGAATGACCTTTTATTGTTTTACACTTAATATCCACTTATATTGGGTGTATTTATATTTGTCACACATATTTTTGAGATTGATTTGTCCTTAATTTAAGGATACCTTCTTTATAAGGGATTTCATCACATTTGACATTTCTATTGAGGGTTCATTGTTGTTATGCACCAATTCACTCTTATATGGTGTATATACTGTCCGTTGGAGTATTATATCATGAATCCTTTTATTCTCATGATATTATAAAATTCTGACTAAATGTTATTCCTCGATTATTGTATTCAAGTGTCTCTAATTTTGGTAAAACCCCTTTAACCAAAATATCGTTTTAAATGTTTTAATTATTTGTTCTTATTAATATCCATGTTTTAAAAATGGTTTTAAGGATTTATTTATATGGATATTAATGGTTTAAAATGTTAAAATCTTCAAGGTGGTATGGGACACTTTGATTCAAAAATCTCTTTATTAAATGTTTTAAATGGTTTTGGAAATGGTTTCTTTTTGAATGGATTCATTATTTCAATATCCTAAAATGTTATATTGTGATTGAAATGTGGAAATGTTATGTTTCCTTTATTCATGTTTATGTGATACGATTATGTTATGGTTCTTGGTCATTGTTATGAAGAACGGGTGGTTCCGTGATAAACTAAGGGCGGGTGAGCCCGATATAGCTCTCCAATGCATTGGGTAACGCGAAGGAGTGAAACGTTAAGGTTTCTCCGAAGAGATTTTTAGGGAATATACTGTGATGGGTATTCCAAACGTAACCAAGAGGGTTACTCCCTATGCAAGAATGTTATGAATGCCTCAAGTTACCTTTATGTCTTATGTTTTCTATGATTTATTCATGATTTGATATGCCTATGTTTTATGGGTAAAGCATGATTTCATTCTTATGTATTTATGAACTCATGTTTTTATAACCCTTACTGAGATTTTTATGCTCATCCCAAGTTTTTGAAATGTTTTTCACAGGTCAAGGGAAAGGTACATGATGTTATGATAGTGTCAAGGATGTGTCAAGAAAGAATCCGTGTTTTATTTTAAATAGGTTTCCGTTGATGGGAAGAATGAATATTGTCTTTTATGTAACCACTTTGTTTAAATGTGGAATGTAATGCAAGTTTCATGATCTAATTCTCTAAAACTCTAAACCTGAAAAGATCCTCAATGTGTAATCTTGTAATAACTCAAGATTAAGTAAGGTTTAAGGCTGGGGCCTTATATTTATTAGGTACATAATGATTTTATTGGTTAAATACTAAGGAAATATATTCATAATTCATCTCATATTTTGAGACCTGATGAAGTTCTCTTGGAAGTGAATCCTTCTTATAAGGAACTACTGGTTCAAATTTCTAACCATGGGGATAAGGTGTTTTTGAATAAGATTATTCCCTTGGTTATATTTTAAGAAAAATATTGTTGATGAGGTGATATAGAAATTGGAAAATGTAATGAGGGAAAGATATCCCTACCTATTTAATTAGTGAATAAAATTTTGAGGAAATAATTTATATAAGGGGTAAGGTTGTAACAACCTATGTAATAATAGAATATAACATTTTCATATTTATAAAATGAATTATATAATTATATTTGTTATAAAGAATAAGTAAATTTTAATAATAAATGAAAATGTTTTAATTAAAAATGTTTCTTATATGTTTTTATTTAAAAGTATAATTACTAAATTTAGTACTTTTAATTTTATAAAATGAATACCATTTTTAAAATTATCAATCAAAAAATTACTTTGGTTGAAATATATATATTTTTTTAAAAATATTTTTTAATGACTATTAAAAAAGTATGATTTTAATAAAAATAATTATTTTTTAATAAATAAAGTAATTTATGAGTCCTAATATTTGTTTAAATATTATTTGAAATAAAATAAGTATTTTTTTTATTTTTATTTGATCCGTATAAATAATTATTAATAAAAATTAAATTTATTAGTATATTTTTTTTGTTTTTAAAAAATTTTTCTAAAAAAATTAAAATTCATAATTTTTATCTATGTTAATTAATTATAATAATAACAAATGGGGAATATTATAAATTTGATGAATATAATATAGATAATTATATAATAATTTATTTTCATAAAATGAGTATTATTATCCACAGATTTAATATAAAACCATTTTTTCTAAAAAATACTCTCCTTAAATAAATGTTGTCTCGACGCCTCTACATAATTAATATTAAATGAAAGCATGCTAATTTCGTCCGTTTACTGTGGCCAAATAGATACCATGTTTGAAATCATAAAAAATTTATAATATCTAATATGGTAAAAAAATTACCATAATGATTTGTGAAAACTATTAAAAATTAATAATCATGATTAATGTTAAAATATGGACTTTGGAATTTCAGGTGTTTGTATTCAATCCAATTTTACACCTACATATAATATATATTTTACTATTTTATATTAAAATTTAAAATTAGTAGGTTAAATTATCATAACATATTATATATAATTATATTATTGATGTATAAATTACCTTGGTTAGTAAAATTATAAAAGTAAAAATGATAAAAACACAATGGGTAACATTAATTAAACTAAATGACTATGAAATAACATGATAAAAATGTTTTTTGGGTTGGATTATTTTATTAACCATGTAAAATATCCCATAAATTATTGTCCTAATTTTTAAGTCACATTACGAATGAGATATCTTCAAATAGTGAATACTATTAGTTACTTATAATATCTCCACACCTCTATTATAAAAGGGAATTCACTTTGCTGACTTCATCACAACACCAAATACATTTGGATCGACTAACCCCATACAATGTAACATCCAAATTTCTCTCCCCTAATCCTAGAATCCATATTTTTTTTCCAAAATCAATCCATGGATGGTTTTTGAGAAAACCTAATGAGGACACCCATATAAGAGGACACATTCATCCATGATTGTTTTTTATTTATATCTTTATCCATCCATTCAATTATTCTTATTATATTTTGATATAAATAAATTACTCTCATATATATTATGATATTTATTTATGTTAATTGAGTTACCTATAAAACACAGACTCTCATCACATGGGTTAAAATAACATCATTCAATTGTATGATGGACTACTGCCTCACAAAACGATGTCATTTATTTTTCCATTACCATCTCTCACGGCAGGGTATGATTATCGATCAATGTTTTATAGATTATATATAGAACATAATTATAGAATTATATTTATTATATTATATAAACTCTTTATATATTCCATACAATAATAGATTTGATAACGCCGCTCATATGAATTGCAGACTACAACTTCGTGAAGGAATGTGGTTTTATTTTACTTACGTGTCACCTGAAAAAATAATAATAGGGATAATGATTATTTTTGATAAAATTACATGATTATGATATTCATTACATATTTATAATTTTATAAACATAACATATCATTTTATTATTATCTTTTAACTCACTGAAACAAAATGATAACTTCATTTGTGGAATTTTGGACTACCACCTCCATAAAGAGATGTGATTACTTGTTTTATCATCACATCACAATAGTGACACAGATAATTTCATATAAATTATTTATATTGAATATAAGAAATAATTATTTTTATTTATAGATAAAATATTACTTACCATCATTTCATAATAGTATTTGAAAAATGGATATGTTAAATCATATGTACATAAAGCCCACGCTCTCCGTAAGCATAAAATTAGTCATTTTTAGAACCATATATCATGATTTTTTAAAAATTATAATTGATATATAAATTTGATAATAATTACATGATTATTGTTCTAGATATGTTAAAATAATGTCATCTTTGACCATTTTCCGCCTAAAAAATCCATTTCTGACACATAATAACAATATGGTCAAAACATCAGACTTAATATAAATTTCTTATGTACTTATACATAATTGAATTAAAAGTAAAATGAATGGAATAATAATCATTTAAAATTTTCTCTATCAATTAAATAATAAATATAAAATTATTATTTAGGAATATAATGACACAGTTTAAAATTCAAACATAAGGAAAATGAATTCATCTAAATTTCTCTTTTAATTGAGGCATATCTGATTTTTGTGTACCTTTATTATTTAATATAGTGTAAATATTTCAAATTTGGCATGTTATATCATGAATTAACCATTATTATGATATTTAATGTTTTTTTAATTTTACTGTTAGACAAATATAGAAATTGCATACATGGTTATTTCATTATGTTACATGAATATTTAGAATATTCAAAAAAAAGATTTTCATTGATCATAATAGGTCAGTTTATTAGGAAAGGAGTAAACAAAATATTCTAACATAGTGAATTAAATTCAAAATTTTACATACAGACATACCACTTTATTAATCCTACATAAAACTTTTATGCATATCATGGGGAGAGGAAACATAAAAAATGGGTGACATCAGATGCTCAACAAGGGTAAAAAAATAAGTTATTTTAGTATAACATGAGCACAGGTGTATGAAAACATTATATTAACATTATAAGATCATACCCTATATATTAATTATCATAAACATGAATTATGGAATAATGATTTGTAGTTCATGAGGAATGAGTCATAAGGGAATCAAGAACATAATCCATGAAATCCTAACAAAGGAATAAGTCATGGATTATTTTATTACACCTCGTCATATAACATGGTGAAAATGTGTAAATAGAAATAGGTTAACTCATTATGTTATGGCCATGAAATAAATCCCTCAGATAAATTTATGGACATGGAATCTAGTCCATGCATAACATTGGGAACATGCAACGAGGTTCATGCATAACATTGTAAACCTGTAATCAAATTTGCGCATAATATTATAGACACATAACAAGGTCCCTACATAACATTGTGAACATTTAATGAAGTTCACACATAATATTGTGAAAATATAATAAGGTTGGCTCATAAAATTTTGATCATTTAATCTGGTTCACTTATAAACACATAGACATGAAACCAGATCCATTTATAACATATATACTCATGACTAATAGTCCATTACCAAATGTATTGTAGGGAGATATAGGTCCCACCCATCACATAATTTCTCTACCACAAAATTATAATACATGATCATATAATAACCCCTTAAATAAAATAGCTACTATAGATACGTCATCATATCATTACCAATGGAAAAGAGATAGGTCTCATAATCATTTCATCAATTAATAACACATTAAAAGAAGCGGTTTCAAAACCATATAACCCATAGACAAGAAATAGTTCTCATAAAAATCATTCCTTTTAGATTTAATCCATTAAAAATGGAATTAGAAGTGTATAATTGGATCTTATCCCCAATAAAGTATAATATATCACAAAGTATTGTTTCATTATTGGATAAATATTTTGAAAGGTCACCTGAAAAATTGTTTATGGAATATGGATTTTCATTGGAAATCTATATCATAAAACCATTTCAAAAATTCCTTTCATATTAAGAATAGTTTAGAATTTATTTTAAAGTATTTCTTGATGAAAATATATTTTATTTATTGAAAAATTACTTTTCAATCATAAATCATATGGAAAATATTTTTCATTTAAAATATCTTTGAAAACATAAAAATGAATCTATAAAATATTTTGAAAACATTTTTCATTTGTAACACATTGATAACTCATAAATAAAGAATGAAAAAAAATTAAAACTATTTATTTCAAAATACATTGAAATCATAAAAATAATGATTGAATATTTTTTGGAAATCCTTTTCACTGAACAAAACCTTTTGAATCATAAAAAGGATTATTTGAAAATAACATAAACATATTTTTAACCAAATAGTTTTTGATAACCATTTTATTTCAATACCAATTTAGATAAAAAAAAATATAATAGAACATTATGAAATGATTTTTTTCAAAAAATAAACCCAAAAACGTACGAAGAAATCATAAACAAAATGATGATCATGATTGTGGGTATGTTCATAAAGGATATAAATTTCTTTTTTCAAAGAAAAATGTTCAAAAAAGTGCCATTCTCAGTAAATGAAAAGAAGATACCTCTTATAACTATTTTGTAAAAAGGTAAAACATGGGTAAAAACATCCATTAATTAGAAACGGAAAAAAATAACAATTCTAAAACCATCTTTTCAAAAAAAAATTCAAAGGACATATATTTATGATATAAAGAAGAAATAAGTTCATATTTTCATAAAGATGTTTTGATAATTAATTCACGTACAAAATAGTGTAAAAATTTCACCATTAAATGGATATAAATTGAATAACCAGAGGATTAGAAGATTAATGATATTTCATTATATTGAGACTATAATATTTCATCAATTTTATTATATTCATAAAAAATCATGATAAATAATGAGATTGTATCTATAAATTTTAACCACTTTAGTATACTTATATCATGACCCCATTAAGAGAATAAAATTAAATAAATATTATTATATCTTTAAAAGAAGAAAATTCATGATATAATAATCCAGAGTCTATATATATACCTCAGAAAATATAGGTTCATAACATGGAATGTATCTTTATGAAGGAAAATTGAGACTAAATTAGATTACAGATATGATAACTTTTGAACCATAAACCCGATGAAAGTGAGATCATAAAATGGACATTTCAATACCCTTAAATTCAAGAAAAATAAAAATAGTATAAATACCAGGTAATTATAAACACCACACAAATTAAATGAGTAGTGAACATGGAATGTATCACATGAATATAATATGTCACATGATAAAACCCTTACGTTATGTCTTGAAATTCTTCTAAAATATTCCAAACTATTTTAAATTATATATTAATTTATTATAAATAATCTACATAAATGTCACGAACCGAATCTGTTCGCCTTCAAAATTGGCACCCGACCCGGTCCATGGCAAGACCCGAAGGGCGTTCCCAATCCCCACGGGCTAGAACAAGTGCCCGGGTATCATAAAATTATGTTTGGGAACGATTTACCCAAGTTTATAAACATTAAACAACAAACAAACTCAATAAAACGAATCTGGATTTTTCCACTAAAACCATCTTTTACAAAATTCATAACTGAATTACACAATTTTAAACAAGGTTTTAAGACCATTAAAAAGGTACAAATCATGAAATAACATCCCAAGAACTTCCACATGGAAAGAGGCACCGCCCTCATGCCATCTCCATGACACTGCATCACGATGGACCTCTAAACACCCGAACCAAAGGCATAAAACCTATACCCAAACCTGTGACATAAAATAAGCAAGTCTACTTACACCCAAAGGTGTAAGTAGGGTGTGAGCGAAAGCCCAGTAGGATACCACCACTAAGAGATTCCCTGTGATAAACATTCAAAGACGAAAAGCATGCAAGTTTTCAAAAAAATGTAATTTCTAGTTACAATTTCTAAAAGATGTGACTTAAAAAAAAACAGTTTTCGAGTGGGCTAATTTAAAGAATCAACACTTTTAAAATAAATTAAAAAGCCACTGATTTTTCCAGCCAAATATACCGTATGCCGACGGTAAGTATAAAATATCTAATGAGCACAACCAATAGGAAATAACCCCTAGGCACTAGCTAGCTGTGGGTCCCAGGTACCTCGTATCTCAGTGAGAGTAACCACAAAAATTATCCATTCTCGTGCACGAGCCACTAGTAGGGAACATACCCATAACCTAGTGGTCCCCAATCATCATCATCATAGTTTAGTTAGAGTTGTAAGCGTCAATCCTGCTAAGTGAAACTGAGGCCAAACCTCACAGATTCACTAGCATACTAGTACACGTCCACCCACCTAGATACCCGGGTTTTCCCTTTGTGCTCAAACAAGTTCAACAATCCAAGAAATATACTTTTCACATGAAAATATCACTTCCACATCACACATTATCCAAACAGCCCCATGAACATCACACAAGTCACAAATTTAACTTTTCATTCAAATTCATTTTGAAATCAAACTCACACCAAAATAGCCCACAACAATTTTTCATAACTTTCACAATCCAACACATCCTTTAACAATTTTATGAAGTCCTTAAAAATATGATAAACATCACATAACAGAACTATTCACATTTACAATGGTTCATTTGAATGTATAAACAATCCAAAACAGTTTTCCAATATGGTTTCACCTCTTACATAAATCATTAAACCACTCAAAACTTTCATAAAACAATTCTAAATAGTGTACCAAAGCTTTTCAAATAAAACCCATTTCAAAACCATATTTCAAGGACAAAATCAAATCAATAAAAATTCAAAACAGAATTTGAAGCTCCAAAAATATTTATTAAAAAACCCCCATGTGTTATACAAACACCTCAAACAATAGTACAAAAGATCCAAATGAAACACACACGTTTTCAAGATCACTTTCAAGAAGTACAATAATGTTTTACACCTTAAACCCTTAAAAAAACCTCTTTAAGACATAGTGGCACACCAATACCCCACCAAATCAGAATTTTCATCACGAACAAGATTTATTAAACAAAATTTATATGTTATAAAACAATACCAAACAATACCCAAAGGGTTGCACATGAAAACACCAAATTTAAAGCTAAAATGAAACTATAAAAACAAATGCTTTACTAAATCCAACATAAATAGTTCACGCACCACACACATCATATCAGGAACATGAATAAAAAGTAATTCAAGCAAACTAACTCATCTATAAATGTTTACACATGGAATCACCTACCTTTTATGACGAAACCCTCAAAACATGGTGCGAAACATCAACCGCACCACCGCCGCATCTCAAGGAATATAAATCCAACCCTAGACCAAAATATTTGACCAAAATGACACCAAATCAAACCCTAGTTTCGAACCTCAGTTTCTGGACATGATGAACTTTTTGAAAGGGTGAAAGAAACCCTTAGGAAGGGGAGGAAATCAAGGAAAGAAATACTTACTTGAAACATCCTGAATAAAACGAACCAAAATCGACCAGAATCTGAATTTTAAAATAGATAAAAATTTAATGGATATTCGAACAAGAATGATAAGGTCATGTAGGAATTGGAATTGGGGAAAAAGATTATGAATAGAAGGAGTTATGAAAGGATCAATTTACCTCTCCAAAATCTGGACGATTTCTGAAATCCAGTGAAGTTTAGACTATTTTAGTGATTCTATCGAGCTCCAAAGAGGGGGAAAATTAATGGGAGCGCGGATGGGCTCCTTAGGGTCGAGGGGGATGTGGAATCACCAAAACAACTCAAATAGTGAAGGAGATATTAAATAATTAAAATTTATTTTTAATGCAGAAAATGAGCTTTCGGGCAGGCCCAATTCCTTAAATAAAAACCCATATCCTCCATGATTATTGATTTATAAAGGCTACAAATTTAAATGTTGTGTTAATATATCCGGGGAGGACATTTAGGAGTTGGAATTACTGAAAAATATTAAAAAATTAAAAAGTTATAAAAGAAACAAAAAATTATTTTTAAATCTGGAATTGGGCTCAGGTTTGACCCAATTCTTGAAAACTCACATATTCTCCATAAAACCATTGGAAACACCCAAAACAAAGCATGAATGGAAAATAAATTAAAAATAACTTAAAATAAGTTATGTATGTGACAATTCTCCCCACCTTGAAAACTTTCCGCCCCGGAAAGTCATAGCAAGGTTAAAGCAACAACCAAACCCCATTGAGAAATCAATAGGTACTCCTTTGCAAGGTTTCACCCCCAAAGGCCAAAACACCTCCAGTGATCAATTAAGGAAGGATTAATCTCACAACCATAACATACAATACTTTCCTGAAAGGATCAATAACATTCATACTTTATCCCAAAATAAAACTCATCAAACACTATCTGAACAAGACTCAAGCTATTCACCCAAACGAACAACAACATTGAACATGGTTACACTTACCTTACTTTAACTAAACCATTGGGCGCTCTCTAGTCCCAACGTTTAGTCAAGGAAGATGTTGGTATATAGATATATCTGAACGAGACTATCTACATCAAGCCAAAACCATAGATATATCTATGTTACTGGTACGGGGGGACACTAATATGCTCCCCACTGTAAGAGACAACCAATATTTTTTTCCGAGACTGAATCAGGACACTAATAGGGGGAGGCCTGAACGGACTCCCTGGTACCTAGGGTAGACTTCCATTCAAAATTTCCTAAGGAACATACATGATAATCATAGTGGTTTTCCCCACCATATGAACCAACCATCTTAATCGACCAGCATGGGCCGACACGAAAAGACCCCAAAATTAAGGAGTTGGGACGGTCACACGGTTAGTCTGCATAGTTTGAGAAACTGTGCAATAACTATGTGGATCCTTATATCTGCATGGTTATTTTTTTTGTTCATGGTTAGAACTAACCATGTGAAACTTGTGTTCTCAACTTGTCTAGCCAAATTTCCACCCATTCTCCAAAGACTCAATGGAAACCAAAGGGGGAGGGAATAACATTGTGTGATGACATGGGTACAAGACCCTCCACCTATTTCCACCGAACGGGAACAACAGAAGAAATATGATGACACCATAGGTTTAAACTCTTCCTATCTTTCATACTGAGGATAGGAATTTGTACAAGGGTTTAAACGACACTGGGGTTTCCCCTGACTACACACCAGCTTCTCTCCGGGACCTATGGCTGGAGCTTAAAATATTAAAGCATCTTCAGCCTCGCAGTTAGGTTGTGGAAACCCCTATATGGATCTTCTTCATTCGATGCCACAAACAACAAAACTGCATAACCTGATGGGTTCATCAAGACATAACACACTCCATAGCCCACTTTACCAAAACAAGACATTTCACTGAAACAAGGGATCAGAAGATGCACACACATCGCACCTTGTTTCTTTGGGTGAGAAACAACAGAAGGGCAGGACACGTATAAACACCTTCCTCTAATATAAGAGATTTGATATTTTTCCCAAGGGAGACATACTCCCAACATAACAGAGAACCTAATAGGATTGTGTGACCTTGACCTTTACAGTCAAAAGAGCACACAACATCACAATGCATCACCAAACATGACCCTTGTGATTGATAGAAACAATTCATGGAGAGGGACCTTATACAACATCCCCAAACAACACACAATTCTAGAAAGTGGCCACATATCCTATCATGACCATATTTCTCACACTAGTGGTTTAACATGAACTCATGCTTCAAAGAAACTTTGAAGAACCCCAAAGGCCCTCTTAGACACCATCGAGACACTCATCCACAATAACAACCCTAGACCACATCCACCTTCGACGAATTAGGAAACATAAGAAACTATGGTCTCTTTCACCCATCCACAAGAACTCTCCCGTTACAAGAGGATCTAAAAATCAAAGAAAGAAATGGGTGTAGACTCAATCTAAAAATCTCAAGAAAAAAAAATTCCTTATATTGATCAACTGGAGGGTCTTCAAACGGAGAAACAATCCGGGTTGCACTTCAGTTGTGCACTAACCTTTAATGGGGGTGTACCTTATCCAACGATTGAACCCAAGGACCCAACCAAGATGGTCCATTAGTCAATATATACCAAAAACCATATCTAAACACATGAAGGGAACCATCATAAATGCGTCCCAAAACATTTTTCAAAAGAGACCACTAACTGTCCCTATAACACAACTTATTGACCAAACCCAAACCCAAAACACAGTTCAAACAGGAGGGGTTCTTGGACTCAAAACATCCCACAACATCAACATTTTCCAAAAATACATAATATAAACCATTCCAAACAATTCATCAAGTCTTCATGTTTCTCTTTAAAAACATTTCTTTGAAAACAAACGGTTTAGTAGTAAGCGTATCCACCAATGGTACCCCATGGGCCTCACACATGCATGTTTTTGTGCCACACCGGGCACCCTCCTCATATCCATCCCAGCACTCATCCAGTCATGCCATCAACCATCCATCATCCCATATAACCTCATGCATGTGGTCACTCATGGAAATACCAAAGGGTAAAACAAAACTTCCTTCCACTTTTCAAAAACAAAATGGTCAACCAACCCAACCTTTTTCTCAAAACTGCTAACAATGAGATCGAAATCCCAATTCACATCTTAAAAAACATTTCATAAGGACACAACCATTTAGAAAATAACTCAATTTCAAGTTATTCACATCAATTTCGAAACATATCATCCCATTAAAACACACTATAATTGTTTAGAAAACTCTATTGGAAATGCTTTTCAAAACCAAATTCAATATAGTTCCTGCTTTCAAAGAGGTGTAAGCACACCATTTTACATTTCAAAAAAATTCTGAAAATTCAGTTCCGCCATTTCATAAACCAAACCATTCCCTCTTTATTTGAAAATCATTTCATAAAAACTTTACGCTTCTTAAAAACAAGTCACCTTAAAACCAAAGTGCTAAGATTTCAAAACTAAAGCACAAAACAATGCAAGAGGAAACTAGTTTCGGTGGGTGACTTGGACATATGGTTGGCAGCCATATTCCAATCACTTCTCCGTCACAGAGAGTATTCTAGGGAAATATCCATGGCTCCACATGGCTTTCCAGGCCCTGCGAGCACACTGAGATTATTCTCCCAACTCTCTTTTCATTTCCAATAGTCATCATTGAACCAAGAAAACCAAAGGACTCAGATAAAACCATACTTCCCATGGTGACTTGAATCCCTTCATGAGGTGTGATGGCCAGGCACACTACCCATGACTGAAATTTCAAGTCCCAAAAATCCTAGCTCCAGACTATGCTGACTCTTCCCCAAATAACATGACCCAATGAGCGAACCTCCTCTGATACCATTTTGTCACGAACCGAATCTGGTCGCCTTCAAAATCGGCACCCGACCCAGTCCATGGCAAGACCCGAAGGGCGTTCCCAATCCCCACGGGCTGGAACAAGTGCCCGGGTATCATAAAATGATGTTTGGGAATGATTTACCCAAGTTTATAAACATTAAACAACAAACAAACTCAATAAAACGAATCTGGATTTTTCTACTAAAACCATATTTTACAAAATTCAGAACTGAATTACACAATTTTAAACAAGGTTTGAAGACCATTAAAAAGGTAAAAATCATGAAATAATAGCCCAAGAACCTCCACATGGAAAGAGGCACCGCCCTCATGCCATCTCCATGACACTGCATCACGATGGACCTCTAAACACCCGAACCAAAGGCATAAAACCTATACCCAAACCTGTGACATAAAATAAGCAAGTCTACTTACACCCAAAGGTGTAAGTAGGGTGTGAGCGAAAGCCCAGTAGGATACCACCACTAAGCGATTCCCTGTGATAAACATTCAAAGACGAAAAGCATGCAAGTTTTCAAAAACATGTAATTTCTAGTTACAATTTCTAAAAGATGTGACTTAAAAAAAACAGTTTTCGAGTGGGCTAATTTAAAGAATCAACACTTTTAAAATAAATTAAAAATCCACTGATTTTTCCAGCCAAATATACCATATGCCGACGGTAAGTATAAAATATCTAATGAGCACAACCAATAGGAAATAACCCCTAGGCACTAGCTAGCTGTGGGTCCCAGGTACCTCGTATCTCGGTGAGAGTAACCAAAAAAATTATCCATTCTCGTGCACGATCCACTAGTAGGGAACATACCCATAACCTAATGGCCCCCAATAATCATCATCATAGTTTAGTTAGAGTTGTAAGCGTCAATCCTGCTAAGTGAAACTGAGGCCAAACCTCACAGATTCACTAGCATACTAGTACACGTCCACCCACCTAGATACCCGGGTTTTCCCTTTGTGCTCAAACAAGTTCAACAATCAAAGAAATATACTTTTCACATGAAAATATCACTTCCACATCACACATTATCCAAACAGCCCCATGAACATCACACAAGTCACAAATTTAACTTTTCATTCAAATTCATTTTGAAATCAAACTCACACCAAAATAGCCCACAACAATTTTTCATAACTTTCACAATCCAACACATCCTTTAAAAATTTTATGAAGTCCTTAAAAATATGATAAAAATCACATAACAGAACTATTTACATTTTCAATGGTTCATTTGAATGTATAAACAATCCAAAACAGTTTTCCAATATGGTTTCACCTCTTACATAAATCATTAAACCACTCAAAAATTTCATAAAACAATTCTAAATAGTGTACCAAAGCTTTTCAAATAAAACCCATTTCAAAACCATATTTCAAGGACAAAATCAAATCAATACAAATTCAAAACAGGATTTTAAGCTCCAAAAATATTTATTAAAAAACCCCCATGTGTTATACAAACACCTCAAACAACAGTACAAAAGATCCAAATGAAACACACACGTTTTCAAGATCACTTTCAAGAAGTACAATAATGTTTTACACCTTAAACCCTTAAAAAAACCTCTTTAAGACCTAGTGGCACACCAATACCCCACAAAATCATAATTTTCATCATGAACAAGATTTATTAAACAAAATTTATATGTTATAAAACAATACCAAACAATACCCAAAGGGTTGCACATGAAAACACCAAATTTAAAGCTAAAATGAAACTATAAAAACAAATGCTTTACTAAATCCAACATAAACAGTTCACGCACCACACACATCATATTAGGAACATGAATAACAAGTAATTCAAGCAAACTAACTCATCTATAAATGTTTACACATGGAATCACCTACCTTTTATGACGAAACCCTCAAAACATGGTGCGAAACATCAACCGCACCACCGCCGCATCTCAAGGAATATAAATCCAACCCTAGACCAAAATATTTGACCAAAATGACACCAAATCAAACCCTAGTTTCGAACCTCAATTTCTGGACATGATGAACTTGTTGAAAGGGTGAAAGAAACCCTTAGGAAGGGGAGGAAATCAAGGAAAGAAACACTTACTTGAAACATCCTGAATAAAACGAACCAAAATCGATCAGAATCTGAATTTTAAAACAGATAAAAATTTAATGGATATTCTAAAAAGAATGATAAGGTCATTTAGGAATTGGAATTGGGGAAAAATATTATGAATAGAAGGAGTTATGAAAGGATCAATTTACCTCTCCAAAATCTGGACGATTTCTGAAATCCAGTGAAGTTTAGACTATTTTCGCGATTCTATCGAGCTCCAAAGAGGGAGAAAATGAATGGGAGCGCGGATGGGCTCCTTAGGGTCGAGGTGGAGGTGGAATCACCGAAAAAACTCAAATAGTGAAGGAGATATTAAAGAATTAAAATTTATTTTTAATGCAGAAAATGGGCTTTCGGGCAGGCCCAATTCCTTAAATAAAAACCCATATCCCCCATGATTATTGATTTATAAAGACTCCAAATTTAAATGTGGTGTTAATATATCCGGGGAGGAAATTTAGGAGTTGGAATTACTGAAAAATATTAAAAAATTAAAAAGTTATAAAAGAAACAAAAATTTATTTTTAAATCTGGAATTGGGCTCACGGTTTGGCCCAATTCTTGAAAACTCACATATTCTCCATAAAACCATTGGAAACCCCCAAAACAAAGCATGAATAGAAAATAAATTAAAAATAACTTAAAATAAGTTATGTATGTGACAATAAACATATTATTATATCTAATACAACATAATATATGGTAATTAATTTATATGACACATCTATTAACAACTAAATTCTAATATTATGTTTTGGGTAATAACCTCTTTGTTTTTCATATATGTTTTTCTTTATTTATCTTGACCTTATTTATTTTATAATGATTTTATTATTTCTATAATTTAAAACATGATATTAATATCATATATACTCAGTATATATGTATATATATAAATATTTTAAAATATATAAATATAGAAATATGAAATGGAATACTCCGCTCATGGAGACGGTAGGTCAAACATATGCATGGATGTTGTTATCGTTTTATTGTATTATTAGAACAATGATAGTAATATTTAAATATATATATATATATTTATATATATAATATCATTATATTAGAATAATTATTTTATATATTTCCTATATTATCACTAATCCCCTCCTCAATAAAATCCTTGTAATATGTGAATGAGTCACATCACTTTGAGAAGGCTGTATTCCATTTTTCAGCAAACAATGTTATCATATATACACAAAATGGAATGAAAGAAGGTATATGTCATATAAAAAATTATAAAGCATAAATACAAGAAAATTATCATATATATTGTATAAAACATATTTTCTCACATAATGCCCAATAATTTTGGGATGTAATCGAAAAGTGAAAAACATTGTTTCATGAGACAATTGTTCTTCGTATACAATAATGGTTTGTTCGATTCCCATTAGATAGAATTGTGTAAAGATGTTGGTATAAACCTTAGAATAAAAAATTATTACTATACTAAGGTTAATCATGATTTTATATAAACATTTAATTATAATATTTTAGTTGATGGGGTGTAAAAATAAAACACAATTGGTTAGGAAGGGTGTTACCTCTTCTGTGGGTATCTGCTATTGGTTTTCACCGAAGGGATTCCTTGGTAGGATTTATTCACAAATTAATAATTTTATGGTAATGTTATTGATTTTCAGATCTTATTTGAGATAAAATTTTTATATAAAAATGGAATTATAGGTGTGTATAAGTTGGAGGGTTGACGAACTTTTTATAGTGGTGGTGGAGTGACATTCTTGTAATTGTTTTTTAAAGGGAATTACAATAATGATTATCTTTAGTAATGTGGAACCAAAAATAGTAAAACATATATCCATTGGATTATGTGGTTTAAATGCAAACATAAATATTTTTTTTGGAGAATTTCCTATGTTATTTTGTTCTCTATGTATAATGCATAATCCTTTGTGAGGATAATTTTTTTCTTAATATCTCTTATAAATTTTAATCACATTCACTAATATGTTTGATAAATACCTTATTTAACCTTATTATAAATTATAAATTATAAATATTACATATATGGAATATATTTTTACAAATTATAATCACATAAGTGGTAGATATTAATTTAAAATTAATCCTGCATATGGAATGAAAATACGTGTTTTTAAATAGACATGGTCTAAAAGATTGAAATTATTTTATATAAAATTTCATTGTGATTTTTGTTACAGTGGAAGAAATTTGATTAGGTGTTGTATAATTTATATAATTAATCTTTGAAACCATATTAAAAAAATGATAACTATATAAATAAATTATATGAAAATAATAGTTTTGAATAAAAATTTAGTATTTTCATTATTCATCAAAAAATAAAACCTCTCATAAAAACACCAAAAATCAATAAATATTTATATTTATATTATTATTAAAAAATTATGTTTTTTTCAAATATAAATTATAAATGTATAAATATAATAATTATAATGGGTTCTACATTAAAATACAGTAAAATCACCTTCTATAAAAATAATCCTTTTTATTCATAAAATTCAATTTATTCTTATAATTTATCAATCCAATATATTGGATGAGTATAGAAAATTTTATTGAATATAATAAAAATAAATTTTATTCAATAAATTACTCAAATTTTGTTTGTTTAATTAATTTATAAAAAAATGTATTTGTACATAAATAAATAGTTTTCTTTGGAAAGTTATTTCTTTATTTTAAAATTGTTCTTAAATTCAATAATACTAATTGATAACCAAATGATACATTTTATATACAAGTGTAAATTATATTTTTAAAATTTAATTAACAGTATTTTCCATTTCCATTCCTATGGCTAGGTGATAGCTATAAAAAATTTTCAATTATAATATTAATAGTATATTATAGTTTGGTAGGACACAACCTTGGATATTAAACAATCAATCTGAGGAACATGAAATTATGTGTAATAGAAAGAAATATTACAGTTACGTGTACCACAATCAAATCTAACTATTGTATGTAGTGAATGATTAACATGGTGTTTCATAAATTGCAAGCCAAACACAATTCTTTTATATATATAAACCCATATTCATGATTTTGTGGAATGAAAACATTGAAAAAGATTAAATTAATTAAGAAAACAATATTTCCCAAATTCTCATTATTTTACATTCTACATCCCTTAAATTTAATTTCTCCATCAAAAATATCATGGTTTATTAGAGGTTTAATACATTAAATTTCCATTTATAGAGACCAACATTCTAAAAATGGATATTAAAAATTATTTAATAATGAATATTTTTAATTATAATGGTAACATAAAGTAACACATAACTATGTTTACATATAAGTGGAACACAGTTGGAAAGTGAAAACATGGACATGTAAGAAAAATATATCTATCAATTTTTGATTGAGAGTGATAGAGAACATGGTTAGGATAAAGTTACCAATCACAATGAAATAACCCATTGAGGCTTGAAAATGACATTACTGCCATAAATTTTTTTATAACTTCACATCATTTTATTTCAAGGATAACTTCCTAATATTGAATAATTTTCATGAGAATATATACAGACATTATTTCAAGACAACTTTACCCTTTAATTTTTCTTAATCAATTCATCCTCTATCTATTATTCTATATAGTGAAGATTAATTTGTAATTATTGAAGCATTATTAGATGAGATCCATAAATATAATGATTGGTAATTCAAATTTTCATTATTAAATGAAAAAATTTAGAACATTATATCTGATGTGAATAAATTTTTATATGGACAGATAATATCATAAATCTATAAAACCTCAATCGAATGATAACGTATACTATTCAATAAATGATTTTCTTTTTAACCCATACACAATATAATTGACCTTTTATTCTTTCAATAGGCTATAATATTATCCCAATAAATGTTTTATGGGAAAAATTAATTCATCCTTGCAAAAATCAAATATTAATTGTCATTTTTTATTACAAAATCTATTTGGAGGGAGATAATCGCATGGAAATTCACAAAATGATGAATAATAATATCTTAATAGTTATTATTCACACAAAATTAAACCTCCAATTTACATCTTGATAGGGGGTTAGTGTCCCCCAATTTTCATTATCCACATCATCCATTTTGATTGAATAATATATGAATTTATCCCTCATCTGAATAGATTTTTGATATCCATCAACATCATGAGTAACACCCCAACCCTAAAAACCCAGAGTTGGTGCATTATTATGTATCATTAGTATGATCACAAAAGATCAGGTCTTGAATGATCGATTAGTTTAGTAGCCTTTGAAGTATTAGATACATTCATAAGGTTTACATTAAATCATTAAATGAGAAACTACAACAACATTGTTTCCATAGAACACACTCATATCCTCTCAGACTATCCATGCAAGTCAGTCATAAAATACTTCTTCACATCCTAGGAAAAATAAAACATAGAAATGTGTGAGCTCAGATGCTCATTACAGATAACAATATAGCGTAAACTTTCATAAATGAGCATAAACATTTAAGGCAATGTATAAGACTAAAAAAATCCTTTTAAACATGATATTCAACATAATATGGAAAGGATAAAAATTCAATAATGCCATTTACTTATTCACATGGATATTATACTAATCAAATAATCACATGCAATAACAATAGCCACTTTCATAATGATGGAATGCATAATGCCAATCATTCATAACCACATAGTTAAGGACTTACTCCAAGACTACAAAGAAGATTTTGTCAAGGCCTTGTCCCAAGACACTATTTTTTATAATGATACCTACCGATACATCGAGGAGCTATAGCGGGCTCCACCCATCACATACTAAGTCCAATTCATTCCTCATATGAAAAGGTTTAAACATAACATAAACATTCATATTAAAACTAGCATACAAAATATCAATACTATATCCTTAAACTATTAATGGAATAAAAATAACACATCCACATTCAAATATATCAAAAAACCATCAATAAAATATGGAATTTTTGTATCATAATAAATCATCTTCAAACAAACATAAAATCCATCAAAGGATGTTGACATAGATTAAATTAAAACCTTTTTTAGAGATATATATCTTTCTGTTTTGAAATCATTTAATATTCATATAATTATAAAAGATAACATTTATTTTTGGAAATATTATTATAAGCTTGTAAGGAAATCTTTGATGATGTTATAATAGTGGAAAATAGTCTCACCCTCCGTAAAAGTTAAAAAAGACATTCATACCTAAATTTTGTCGAAAAGGATATAAAGGACCTTATTTGGAAAACAACGGAAAGATTCCTTTATAAACATATTATAAAAAGTAAAACAAGGGTATAAATGAATTTAAACATTAGTCTATAAAATAGTAAAAAAATGAAATATATTTTTAAGTAACATGTATGTGGATGATAAAGAGGTCTCGGTAGATACTTACATAAAAACAACCTCAGATATTAAGTAAATTGCAAAATTTAGCCTTACCTTGTACTTTTCCTTCGTCGAGGGTAGGTTAACCACCTGTATAATGGTGAAATAATTTTTATTATGTTATAAAATAATCATAAACATTAATATGATATCATATTTGATCTTTTAATATTGCTTTGTTAATAATATCTTTGTATTATTGGTGTTTCGGGTGATAACAGATTTCTTTAACTTTATATTCTTTGTTTTGTGTGTCATATTGTTTATCGATAAGATGTATCTTATTCATATATATAATGATATAAAGTATTTAAAAATTATTTTTAATCATCTAACGAAAATTAGTCATGAATGGATACGATAGGGAATGAATCTCATCACCTTCATGGAGACGGTAATCTGTGCGTACACACGAGCGACAATATCATTATTTTGATGTTAAACAAATATATAATTGGATGTTATATAATATATACAGAAAAATAATCATGGTATATTTATTATTTACATAAATTAAGCATCATTATCATACCCATCCAATAATAATGTATTGAATAACAATTACATCACGACGTGGAGACAGTAAGTCATACTTACTCACATATGGTGACATATCATTCAAAGGATGTATAGAATAATGAATATTGTTGTATCATATTTATAATAAAAAAAAAATATACATAAGTTACTGGATTTATTATTTTATAATAGAAAAAACAAAGAAAAAGGATGTGGAAGGAGAAAGAGACGTGAAATAGGTGATGAAATATTTACCTCTTCTTCGGGTTCTTCTATTTGATTTGATCAAAAGGGATTCTTAGGTTGGATTTCTGAATAATGGAAGGAATCTAGGATAAAGGGTGGTTAGTTGAGAGGGTATTTGGGTAGGGTTTGGCTGATCCAAATTGCTTTGATGATGTGAATTAGAGAGAAGGGGGAGTACCTTTTTACAAGATGGTGAGGGGCTACATAGGAAAAGCTAGAAATATTATTTTATAATAGAATAATTTTTTGTTTCTAATGTCTCCAAAAGGAATTATTTAAATTCCATGGTGGGGATAGAACTAAAACCACTCAACCAATAGGTTTTAGACAGGTTTGGGTCACTATATTAATTTTATCTTTTAGATTTAACTCTAAGTTAAATAGTTTGACATTTACCATGTCTCTTTCTATTTTTATGTTATATGGTTAATAAACATACTATATACTACCAAGAGGACCCCAATTGGTTCATTAATGATAAATCTATCATTAGATAATTATTTTGGATGATACTTAAATTTTTAGAAATAGAATATAAATTAATAATACCATAATTTTTTAAAATACTCTTTTATGTCAAATTTGACACTATTTGGTATTTTATATTTGATAAATAATAATAGCATTATTACTTCAAAAAAAAAAATCATCTAACCGACCCTAAAAGGTCATATTAACATATAAAATTATTTTAATTCATAAAAAGTCTCAAATTACATTTATTTGGATATTTTTAATATCAATTATTTTAATATTTCGTTAATTAGGTAATTATTGCATCATCATAGTGTCATAAATAAATTAAATTATTTAATGTATAAAAAATATAAATAAAATATCATTATGTAGTAAATAATTTTATATTTCTAATGAATATTTATAGTCTAATTTAGTTTATGTATATCCCTATATTAAAAATGTTTGTAGTTATTAAACTTTGATTTTAACACTTTTAACTCTTCTTTAAATAAAATAATAATAAGTGTACTAATCTAATACAAGTGGACCAAAAAGGTTCATATTTTTTTCCTATGATTGTTTTTGGTCAAATTATACTTATACAATAGAATTAGGATATGTATTAGGGTAATAATAATATCATTTTTACCCTAAAATACCCTATTTACTTTTAATCATGGTAAATAAAAGTAAATAGTTTCTATTTACCAAAAATTATTTTCTTCTTATTGAAAAACATTTTTATTATTGATATCAACTGTGTCTCTCAGATTTCTGAAATTACAATCATAGAAGTGATAAAATTATGTTTTATGTAAATTTTCAAATTCACCTTGGAGGTGGGTAAAATACGGTGAAATGTTCTATAAAGTTTTTATATGTCAAAAATTATTATAAACATAATGCATTTAATTACATTATACTAATATAGGTATTATATATATATATTGACCTAAAATAAATTTAATTAATATAAATATTTATTTAAATAAAAATTATGTTTTAAACAATAACTCAGTGTAATTCACTATTCATAAAAAATTTATGGTTTTCAGAAAAATACCCAAAATTCACCCTAGGCTAATTTCAATATTATGAATCCAAAAATGAAGTCCATTTTGAAAGATAAAATTTATAAAATTTAATAAGTTGGTATTACTATTCATAACGGCTTGTTTGATTGGTTGTGGTGTGTTAGAACACGAAGTTGCATACAACACACGCTACTGTATTATTCAAAGAGAATCATACCATAGAAGATTGGGGAGTTACATTCTCCCCTACATCAAATAATTTCATCCTTGAAATTTCTAGAATATTACTACATAAAAAGACTCGGGTGTTTCTTCCTCATATGTTCCTCAGGTTCCCACGTTTCCTCTTCTATCTTATGGTTTTCCATATAACTTTTACCAGATGAGTCTTACGGTTTCTCAGCACTTGTTCTCTTGTATCAAGAACCTTGACAAGATCTTCACAATAAGACAAATCAAGTTTCAGATCTAATTTCTCATAGGTGACTACATGCATTGGGTCAGACATTTATTTTCTCCACAGTGATATGTGGAACACATCGTGGAGTTTGGAAGGACATGGCAGCATTGTGAAATGGTAAGATATACCCCAATTAGTTTTATAATTTCAAAAGGTCTGATGTACCTGGGACTCAATTTTTCCTTCTTACCGAAACGTAAAACACCCTTCCTTTGAGATACCTTCAAGAAAACATGATCTCCTACATGAAATTCTAAATCCTTCCTTCGGTTATCGATATAGCTCTTCTACATACTTTGAGCTACTTTGATGTGGGTTTGAATTTCCTTCACATTTTCCATCGTTTCCTCCACAAGTTATGGGCCTACGAGTTTTCTTTCACCAACATCAACCCAACAAGGTGGTGTGCGACATCTCTTTACATATAATGATTCATATGGTTCCATATGAATATGTGAATGAAAGATATTGTCGTAGGAAAATTCAACCAGTGGTAAATATTGATCCCACATACCTTGAATTTCAAGTGAGCATGATATCAACATGTCTTATAAGGTTTTAATGGTCCGTTCTGATTGTCCATCAGTTTGAGGGTGGTATGCAGTGCACAAATGAAGTTCAGTATCCAGGGATTTCTGAAGAATTTTCCAGAATCTTGATGTAAAACACAGATCACGATCAGAAACTATAGATAGTGGTACTCCATGGAGTCTGACAAGTTCATTAATATATATCCTTTCTAGATGTTCAAGTGGTAAATCTTCTCTTATAGTTTGAAAATGTTCTAACTTGGTAAGATGATCAATAATGACCATATTGAATCATTCTTTCCAAGAGTCTTTGGTAGTCCCATGACAAATTACATCATAACAATATTCCATTTCCACTCATGTATGGGAAAAGGTTGCATGAATCCTCCAGGTTGTTGCCTTCCAGGCTTCACTTGTTTACATACCATACATCTTGACAAAAAATCAGCAATCTCCATCTTCATGTTTTCCCACAAAAAATGTTCCTTAAAATTTATATACATTTTGGTGCTCCCAGGGTGTGTAATGAAACTGGAGATATGACAATCATCTAACAATTCTCTTTTCAAATCATGAATATCGGGAACACAAAGTCTCTTCCCAAATTTCAAAATTACATCTTCATATATGAAGTCACTCAATCTCCCATCATTTTCATCTTTAATATTCTTTTGAAACTCTTCATCACCGGTCTGATAACTCTTTCTCATTTCTAGTAAAGATGGTTTGGAAACAATTAGAAAAATTACTGATGTTTCACCATCCATGGTGATTCCCATATCCATCTTTACTAGATCCATATATATAGGATCCTTTTCAACCCTCATCTAGTTCAAAACTCCATGATCCTTTCTACTCAAAGAATCTTCCACCTTATTTGCCTTCCCTGAGTAGTAGTGTATAGTGTATTCATAATCCTTGAGTCGTTCAAGCCATTACCTTTACCACATGTTATTTTCTTTTTGTGAGAAAATATACTTCAAACTCTTGTGATCGGTATATATCTCACATTTTTCACCATAGAGATAGTGTCTTCAAATCATCAAAGAAAAGATTACAACTGCTAACTCAAGATCATGTGTAGGATAGTTTTTCTCATTAATTTATAGCTGTCGTGATGCATAGGCAATAACCTTATCTTCTTGCATAAGGACACAACCAATTCCTTTCTTTGAAGCATCACTATAAATAACAAACCCATCATTCCCCATTGGTAGAGTCAATATAAGAGCATTGAAAAATATTTTCTCCAGTTCGTCAAAACAATCTTCACACTCTTTTTTCCAAACAAATTTAACCCCTTTACGTGTGATCTTGGTTAATGGGTTAGCCAATCAGGAAAAATTATGGAGGAAATGCCGATAATAACCTTCTAAACCAATAAAACCATGTACCTCAGTTACACTTGACGGTGTCGGCCATTCTTGGATTGCCTTGGTCTTTGAAGGATCAATAGAGATTCTATCCTTACAGACAATATGGCCAATAAAAGAAATCTCCTAAATCCAGAATTCACACTTGATAAACATCCCATATAATTTATGTCTTCTAAAAGTCTTTAGGATAATGTGCAAGTGATTTTCATGATCTTTGTAGTTTTTGGACTATACTAAGATATCATCAATAAATACCACTACAATGTCATCGAGATATTCGTTGAAAAATCTGTTCATTAGATCCATGAAAACAAAGGGTGCAGTAGTCAATCCAAAACAAATTACTGTAAAATTCTAATGCTCATACCTGGTTCAAAATGCAATTTTCAGAATGTATTCCTTCTTCACACACAACTGATGATATCCAGATCAAAGTCCAATCATTTACAAGTATTAAGATCCATGAATTTGGTCAAATAAGCCATAAATGCATGGTAGGGGACACTTGTTCTTATTGATATAGCATTGATCTCCCGGTAGTCAATGCACAACCTCATAGATCTATATTTATTCTTAACAAAAAGGACATGGGCTCCCCATAGAGAAACACTTGGGAGAATAAATCCCTTATTACTCAATTCATCTAGTTGTTTCCTTAGTTCCACTAATTCCTCAGTGGCCATTCTATAAGGGGTCTTTGATATGGGCCTTGAACTAGGAATTAAATCAATTGAAAACTCAATTTATAGTTCTAGAGGATGTTCAGGTAAGTCTTATAGAAACACATCAACATATTCATTTATAATAGGTACATCCTCTTTTTGAACATTATTTTCCTCACCCATAGTTATTTCATTCTCTTCCTCCACAGTAATTGAATTTAGTTGAGCTACTGGGGGTGGATCTGGATAAGAGTTAGGTGGTGACGATTCTGCTCTAAATATAGGGTGTTCTTTATCATCATCATAAAAAATTGTAACCACTTTCTTCTTACAATAAATGTTCACCTAATAGTCCTAAAGCCAATCCATACGGAGGATTATATCAAATTCATTCATGGGTATGACGATGAGATCAACGGATAAAGAATATTTATATGCTCTAATGAGAACTGATTCATAAAACATTATTACGATGATACTTCCCTTATGAGTTTTTACTGAAAAATCAATTGTTAAATCAAATTGAAAATATCTAATTTTCTTAGAAAACTAGGAAGATATGAAATAATGTGATGATCCAAAATCAAATATATAATTTTCTAAGCTTGAGAAAACCATTAAATTACCAACCACCACATCTTTCGAAGCTTTAACCTCAACAGTAGTGACAACATAAGCTTGTCCTTGATCCCTAGGTCTTTTCTGAAGTACGTTCCCCTGACGCTTAGGAAAATGATTTGTATAATTCCCCTATCTCTACAATTTTAGCATTCAAAATCGACAGCCTCTTTTTTCCCCTTGAAATCACGAGCATGGTGGCCTTTTTCACCACACATTTAACAGGCACCCATTCTCTTCAGGAAAGTACCACGGTGTTTCTTCCCACATTTAATATAGGATGGATATTCAACATTTCTATTCTTTCCCTTATTTCCATTTCTAGAGTGTTCAATATATCTCTTCTTCTTTTGCTTTACCTTAATGTCGTAAGACATTGAGATCTCTTTTTCTGTCTTAATAGCACGTGAGACAATATCTTCATTAGACGAGAAGGATTTTGGGACTAATGCTCGATACCGAAATTATTTTAACCCATTAAAGAAATGATCAATCTTACATATTGGGTTATGTAAATAATCTACTCTATTCCTCGCTAACCTTTTAAAGTTAGCTTCATACTTTGCAACATTCTCATCCTCCTTTTTCCTCACACTCAGAAATTTCTTTTCCATATATGTTTGATAGTCACGATGAATGTATTTTTCTAAGAAAATCTCTTTAAACTCCCTCCATTCCATATTTGATACATCATCATCTTCCATTGTGTTTTGAATCAATGACAACCATTGATCAACATCTCTAGTGTGGCGGTAAACTGCCTTGACAATTTTTCCCTTTTGCTACTCCCCAAGGTGTGGAATATTGTTTCTATAGAATTTATCCATTTTTTAGATACTATTGGATTTTTAATCGCATTGAATGTTGGTGGTTGTTTACTCATGAAGTGATCTGACATTGATCCTTCACACTGCGGATCAGGGTGCTCTATTCATGTAAGTTTATTATTCATGACCTGAGTGAGTTGTCCCAATATAGTGATAAGATGATCAACACTAGTTGTATCACCAGCTCCACTATAGTTATCTTGAGTAGGATAGAAATATCTACATGTAGTGTGTGCATTGATATGGTTTCCATTCCATCCACTAGGTTCCATTTCTAAATAATGGCATAAACTATATTAGTTTATGAATCAAAATACATAATTACAAACTTGTAAAACACTTAACATAAATTGAACAGTTTATGGATATAATCCATAATCATACAAATGTTTTTTTGAGGAAGTATATACTTATAAACCCTTCATAATGGTTTGTAATGAAAATGAAAATTATCCTAAGAATATCCCCCAGTATTGTCGTAACTAAGAGTGCAACAAGGACCGTTGTCGTGCACCAGTTCTCATTCGAGTCTTGATCAAAGCCGTCTTTTCGGGTTTTACCGCATTGTACATCTGTGCCAGAGCTGCCACTACCTGATTTAATCCAAACGGAGATGTATTTCTTAGAAAACTCACAAAATCTCTACAATGCCAAAATTATAGGAAGTTCTTCTATACTAATCCTAGAAGACTATCTTAGGGAAATGTGATCTAATCAGAGTTTATCTAAATCTAGATTCCAAGGATTGTACTAAACTTTCTCTAATACCAACTGTAATTCCCGACCCCAGAAGCCCAGAGTCGGTTCATTATTATGTATCATTGGTATGATCACAAAAAATCATGTCTTGAATGATCGATTAGTTTAGTAGCTTTGGAAGAACTAGATACATTCATAAGGTTTACATTATATCATTTAAAGAAAAACTACAACAAAATTGTTTCCATAGACCACACTCATATCCCCTTAGACTATCCCTATAGGTCAGTCATAAAATAATTCGTCGCATCCTGGAAAAAATAAAACATATAAAGGGGTGAGCTCTAATGCTCAGTAAGGATAACAATATAGCGGAAACTTTCATAAATAAGCATAAACATTTAAGGCAGTGTATAATACTAAAAAAATCCTTTTAAACATTAACTTCAGCATAATACAGAAAAGATAAAAATAAAATAATTCCATTTACATATTCACATGTATATTCTACTTATTGAATAATCACATGCAATAACAATAGCCACTTTCATAATGATAGAATGCATAATGTCAGACTTTCATAACCACATAGTCAAGGCTTTGTGCCAAGACTACAAATAAGATTATGTCAAGGCCTTGTTCCAAGACACTAGTTGGTCTCATGAGACCTACTGATGCATCGAGGAGCTATAGCGGGATCCATCCTTCACATACTAAGTCCAATGCATTCCTCATATGTAAAGGATTAAACATAACATAAACATTCGTATTAAAAATAGCATACGAAAGGTCAATACTATACCTATAAACCATGAATGGCATAAAAATAATACATCCACAGTCAAAAATATCATAAAACCTTAAATAAAATATGGAAGTTTTGTATCATAATAAATCAACTTCAAATAAACTTAAAATTCATCAAAGGACGTTGGAATAGATAAAATCAAAACCTTTTTAGAGATATATCATTTTCTGTTTTAAAATCATTTAAATTTAATATAATTATAAAGGATAACATTTATTTATCCAAATATTCTTATAAGCTTTTAAGGGAAGGTTTGATGATGTTATAATGGCAGAAAATAGCCGCACCCGCCATATAAGTTAAAAAAGACATTCACACTTTAATTTTGTTGAAAAGGTTATAAAGGACCTTGTTTGGAAAACGATGGAAATATTAAATTATAAACAACTTATAAAAAGTAAAACAATGGTATAAATGAGTTTAAATCATATTATATAAAATAGTAATAATTTTTTGAAATATATTTTTAAGAAACATGGATGTGGATGATAAAGAGTTCTCGGTAGATACTTACGTAAAAACAACCTTGAATAATAAATAGATTGTGAAATTAACCCCTACATTGTACTTTTTCTTCTTCGAGGGTAGGTTAACATCTTGTATAATGGTGAAATAATTTTTATTAAATTATAAAAGGATCATATAAATTAATATGATATCATATATTATTTTTTAAAATTTCTTTGTTAATAATATCTTAGCATTATCATTGTTTCCGGTGTTAACAGATTTGTTTTTATTTATATTCATTATAATTTGAGTCATATTTTTTATGGATGGGATGTATATCATTCATCTCCATAATTTTATCAAGTCTATAAAAATTATTTTTATTCATCTAATGAAAATTAGTCTTGAATGGATATGATGGGGAAGAAATCTCATTGCGTTCATGGAGATGGTAATCTGTACGTACACACGAGCGACAATATCATTATTTTGATATTATAATAATATATAATTGAATGTTATATCATATATAAAGAATCATTATCATGTTATATTTATTATTTACATAAATTATATATCATTATTATACCCATCCAAATAATAATGTATTGAATAACAATTACACCACGGCGTGGAGACAATTTGTCGTGTGTACGCACGTAAGGTGACATGTCATTCAAAGGATGGATAGAATAATGAATATGGTTGTAACATATTTAAAAAAACATAAAAATATATATAATTTACGGGAATTATTAGTTTATAATAGAAACAACCAAGAAAAAGGAAGTGGAAGAAGAAAGGAACGTGGAATAGGTGATTAAATATTTACAGCTTCGTCGGGTTATTTTTTTATGATTTGATCAAAATGGATACTTATTTGGATTTATAACTAATTTAAGGCCTATAAGATTAAGGGAGGATAGTTTAGAGGGTATTTTTAAGGGTTTTTTGAGCCAAATAGCTTTAAATGTGTGAATTAGAGAGAAGGGTGTGTGCCCTTTTATAAGAGGGGTGAGGGGAAACTTAGGAAAATCTAGAAATATTATTTTATAATAGAATCATTTTCGGTTTATAATGGATCAAAAATGGATTATTTATAGACTAAGGTTGTTATGGGTCGAAAACCCATCGACCAATAGGTTTTAGACAGGTTTGGGTCACTATATTAACTTTATCTTTTTAGATTTAACTCTTAGTTAAATAGTTTGACATTTACCATTTCTATTTGTATTTTTGTATTATATGGTTAATAAAAATACTATATACTTATAATAGAACCCCAATTGGTTCATTAACGATACACATATAATTATATATGTATTTTTTCTGAACCTTAGATTTTAAGGAAAAGAATATCAATTAATAATATAATATTTGTTTTAAATACTCTTTTTTGTCAATTTTGACACTATTTGGTATTTTGTTTTTTCTAAATTTATAACAGCATTATAACATTGAAAAAAAACTCATCAAACTATCCCTAATTATCCATATTAACCTATAAAATTAGTTTAATTCATAAAAGTCTCAAAATCCATTTATTTTCATATTTATAATATCAATTATTTTTATATTTCATTAATTAGGTAATTGCTGCATCATCATTGTGTCATAAATAAATTAAATTATATAAGGTCTAAAAAATATAAGTAAAATACCAGTATGTGTTAAATCGTTTTATCTTTCTAATTAATATTTATAGTCAAATTTATTTAATGTATAACCCCATATTAAAAATGTTATATTTATTAAACATTGATTTTTACTCTTTTAACTCTTCTTTAAATAAAATAATAATAAGTGTCCTAATCTAATCTAAGTGAACTAAACAGGTTCATATTTTATTCCTGAGGTTGGTTTTTGTCTAATAATACTTATCCAATAGAATTAGTAAATCTGTTAGGGTAATAATAATATCATTTTTACCCTTAAATACCCTATTTATTTTTAACAATGGTCAGTAAATGTAGAAAGTTACTATTTACAAAAAATTATTTTCATACTATTGACCCAAATATTTCTTAGTGATATCAACTGTGTCTCTTGGAATTTTGAAATTCTACTCACATAAGTGGTAAAAGTATGTTTTATGTGATTTTTCAAATTCTCCTAGGAGGTGTGTAAAAGACGGCGAAAAGTTCAATAAAATTTTTATATATCTAAAATTACTATAAACTGACTCCAATGAATTACATTGAACTTATATAAGTATTATATATATATATTGACCTAAAATAAATTACAATAATTAAATAATTATTTTTAAAAAATATGTATTAAACTATAACTCAATGTTTTTTACTATTCATAAAAAATTGAGAGTTTTCAGAAAAATACCAAAAATTAACCGTAAGCTAATTTTTATATTCTGAATTCAAAAATGAAGTCCATTTTGAAAGATAAAATTTATTATATTTCAAAAATTGGGTGTTAATATTCATAAAGTCCAGTTTTATTGGTTGTGTTCTATTATAACTCGATGTTGCGTACAACACATGTTACTGTATTATTCAAAGAGAAGGGTACTGTGGAAGCTTGGTGTGTTATATAATGAAATTTTTTGTTTTATCAAATTCTATCATAATTACAATACTTTATACTTTTGAAGCATTGAATTATGGGATGTGTATTGTTTGGTGAATTATCTTTATTCCCATTACTTTAGTATTCAACTACTCAATGACACTTCATTCCATATTTAAAACACTTATCAATTCCCCAAAGACAATTTACTCCAAGTTACCTTCCATATATTGATCATGAAGTAAATATAATCCTCTCATATCCTAGGTTTTTATAGTTTCCTCTTGATTCCATTTTTATTTTCTGGTAATAGTAATGATATTGATGCCTTACTTCAATCTCCATTTTTTAATAAGAATTAATGGACAACACGTACAGAGAAATATTTCTTTTATCTCATAATCAATGAAGACAATTTTATACTATTTTTTATTAAATGTTATAAATTATCACCATTGATTCACATCACCTCATAACTGATAATTTCCCAAAAAAATCATTTCATGAATAATAGAGAACAAAAAATAATTTTAATATGGTATATATCCATTTTTTATTAACTATTGGATCAGTTGTTCCACTAAAATAAGGAGAAAATTTCATTAAGAATGGTTCAAGAAAACATTGTTCCCTCCATTGGTCATTGGAAAACTCTACACAATTAATGTATTGATATGGATATTGGTCATACCAAAGAGTTTTTTTACTACAACTTCTATAAAATTAAGTTACTAAAGATAACTATAATAGAATTGTCTGTTTAATTCCTCATTAATATGGTTTCTTTGGGTTTTATCCATTTTATAAAACTTGAAATCATAGTATAAAGAAGAAATATCCTGGAGGAGAACTATATAATAATAATAAATAACTTATATGATGCCTAAATTATGTAACCTACATTTTAATATATGACATCATAGGCTTATTTTTAGATACACCTCAAGAAAATCCATAGAAATATCCATAGGTATCTCACTAACATTTTATCATCATTATTTCCGAATATTAAATAGGCCCTTAATTTGATACCATATATAAAAACCAAATATTAACATACATGTATATTTTATCTTTTTAGATGAAAGTTTAGAATATTAGAAAAATATATGACCAAGGACCATAATAGTTTTGTGTCTTTGGAATAATATAAACATAATAATATAAATTGGTGAAATATCATCAACACCCTCCTAATTGTCCTCCATATAGTAGTCCTACTTAAAAATATTCATCATAACCTAGTGAAATAAAACCTAAGAACTAGGTGAGGTCAGATGATTAGTATGGTAAAATAAGGTAGAATTGTAAGTATAAAATGATTATAAGGGTATGAGAATGTGATCATAACATTATAAAACCATTTCATACATATCAAAGAACATAAACATGAATCTTGACATATATATTGTATATTAATAAGAAAATAATTATAATGGAGTCAATAAAAAAATTCATGAAAGCATAATATTCGAATAATAAATGGAATTTTGGCATACACATTAGCATATCACATTGTGAACATGTATTTTTATAAATAAGAAAACTATTTAAATTATGGATATAGAATGAGTTCGTTCAATAAAATTATAATCATAAAACCAGGTCCATGAATTATGTTATGAATATGTAATTAGGTTCACATATAACATTGTGAACATGTAATGTAGTTCACGCATAAACTTGTGCACACATGACATGGTCCAAGCATAACATATTGAACATGTAATCAGGTTCTCATGTAAAATTATGAACATTTAATAAGGTTCACTCATCACACTATGGACATGTAATAAGATTCAATCATAAAACTGTGAACACGTAATTAAATTTATATATAAACTTATTTACATGAAAATAGGATGATGCATAACATATAAACCTATGGGTCATCCACTATCAGTAAATTCAATGGAGGGAGATATTGGTCACACCCATAACATAATATGTCTGGAAAATAAATTTAAAAAATAAAAATATAAAAACCCATGAAACAAATTAGTCTCTATTAAAACTTCATCATATCATTACCAATGGAAATGGAATATGTGTCTTAATCATATCATTGATATATTATTCATGAAAACAAGAAATTTAAAAATAATATGACCCATAGAAGATAAATGGGTGTAATAAACATCATTCAATCAAAAATTAATCTAATCTATTAATAATATGACTTTTTTTCTTTGATAGTGTCCCTAATAAATCCTAAACTATAACAATGTATATTTTCTTAGTTGATGAAATATTTTTGAAGTTCACACGTTACATTTAATAAATAATATATCCACTCTTGGATAATCACTATCATAAAACCATTTAAAAAATATTTTTCTTATAAGGAAGTATTTAAAATTTAATTTGAAATTTTATTATAGAAAATATCTTTTTAAGACATAATGAATTTTTTTATACATTCTTATTATATAATTCATTTGAAAATATATAATAGAAGTATGAAAATGTTTGTAAAACATTTTTATTTAAAAAATATTGACAACTCATAAAGAAATAATTGAAGCATTTGGAAAATATTTTTAGTTTGAATTAATATGAAAACATATATGTTTTCATGAAATTATTTTTAAAACATTTTAAATTGAAAATAACCTTTTCAAAACTTATTAAGGATGATTTGAAATTAATTTAAAAAACATTTTATATATAAATTTTTTTGGAAAACAATCTTTGAAACCCGCTTTAAAAGAAAAATAATAATAGAATATTCAGAAATCATTTTCTTTGAAAAAAAAATATAATTTTAGAAATGTAGTATTATGGAAATTATGGTCATGATGGAGGGTAATTATTTACATATCGAACATTCCTTTTTATCCTTATAATTTTTAGAAAAGTGCCTTGATTGAAAAACCAAAAGAATATTCTTATAGAAACCATTTTATAAAAAGGTAAATAATGGGTAAAATTTTCCTTTACACATCATTGGATAATATTAAAACATTTCTAAAAATATAATTAGAAAACATGGTTTATAAATAATCTATATTTTTGAAATAAATGAGAAATAATTTTAGAGTTTCATAAAAACAATTTTTCATTATCTCAAGATCCAAAGAGTGGAACATTGAACAATTATAGAGATATAACATGAATAAAAATACGTTAGGAAAATTAATGGGACTTATTAAGAGATGCATTATAATATTTCATTAGTTATAAAATATTACTAAACAATCTCAATGAACTATGAGATAGTAGCAATAAATTGTTACCACATTGGTAACATCAAATCATGACCCCGATAAGAACATAAAATTAAATAATTATTATAATATCATTAAAAATTATAAATTTCATGCTATAAAATTTCAAAATAATTATATAAAAATCAAATAGAAATATATTTTCATAACCTGGAATGTATATAAAAATAGGAAAATTGAGATAAAATTACATTACCGATTTGGTAAGTTTTAACTATAAACCTCATGTAAGAGAGATCATGAAATAGATATGTAAATATCCATCAATTTATGTATAATATTAATTTAATAAATTCTTGGTACATATGTACAAAGTTAAAAATAAAATATTGGTAAACATTGAATTTATCTCACAAATATAAAATGTGAGATGAGAAGACACTTTCTTTAGGTCACGGATTTCTTCGTACACATTCAAAACCCAGGTATATTAAATATATGTTTATATTATAAATCTACCAAAAACCCATATTATTATATATAATAACATATATTATTTTATAATTAATTTATACTACATATTTATTAACACCTCTATGTTAATGTTTTGTTTGAAGTGATATCCACTTTGTTTATCATATATGTTTTAGATTTCTATTATTGAACCTCTCACATACATCATGATTTAATTTTTTTTCAGAATCTAAAACATGAGATAAATATAATAAATATTCATTATACTTTTATTTATAAAAATATATAATATATATAAATATGAAATTCAATAAGCCATTCTTGGAGATGATATGACATACTTACGGATGAACGTAGTTTCCATTTTTTTATCATATTAGTTGAAAGAAAGTAATTTATATAAATGTATATATAAATAATATCATTATAGTTGAATAATTATTTCCTATATTTGATATATGTTAAAAATACCCATCCTTTATATATTCCATTAACGTGTGAATGAATCACATCAAATTGAGTAGGTGGTAGTCCACACGTCCACAAATAAATTTATAGTATTTATATAAAAATGGGAAGAATGAAGTAATGTTTTATATAATAATAAATAATAACTAATAAAACATAAATAAAATATATTTGTCCCATTATATTTGATTATCTATCATAATTCTCAACCATGAGTGGTGATAAAGGTAAAAATGAACATCATTGTGTGATGTTCTAGTTCACCATACAGAAGAAAAATATATTTATTACCTATTGGATAGATGTGTGTATAGGTGTTTTTATAACCATTAGAATAAAAAAATAACAATATATTTAGGATACATTGGTTATTATATAATAATGAAATAGTAAATGTTGACAGGATGGATAAGGAAGATAAAACAAAATAGCTTGATGGAGGATGTGACCTTTTCTTTGGGTAACTCTTGGTTATCACAAAGGGGATTAGTTGGATGGATTTTTACCCAAAGGGGGGATTCAATGATTTAATTATAGAATTTGTGATGTTATTTTCATAGAGTTTAGGTGATAAAAATGGCTTGTTATCCAAAGGATTAATTTTTTATACAAGTGTAAAAAAATTTATAATTTATTTAATATTATTTATAACATCAAATCTAATGAATATGTGGTACGTATAATAATATTTCAATAATAATATTAATAGTATATTGTAGTTCGGTAAAAATTGGTCTTATGTTTCTGCCAGTTATCGAAGGAACTCGATATTATTTATAATACATGGAAAACATAGTGTGGCTGGTAGAACAATTTAATCTATGTGATTCATTTATCCCCCTATTAACATGGTGTTGTGTATATCGATATTCAAATATAGTGATTTTATATATAAAAAATATATTCAGTGATGTATGAACATGAAAATATCAAAATGATAAAATTGATTAGGGGGAAAAATTTACAATATTTAGGGGTGTTTTAATTTAATAATGGGTCTTATGATTAAAATATATCCAAAGTTGTAAGGGACATTTCATTTTAAAAATTCATCTTTTAATGTTTTCCAGTATACACTCTTTCTATTAAATTTATTTCTTTTAAAATGTATTTTGAAATGTTTTAATAAAAGTAAAAGATTTATAATGTTCATTTTATGGTTATTTTAATTTATTTCTATGTATTTAAAAAGGGATATTTTTATATATTTTTAATGTAATAGGGATAATAAATTTTCAACTATCTTGACAATTTTTTATAGCTTCATTTGTAGGATAATATAACTAATTAAAAAAACTATATTTTCATTTTCTTTTGAATTTTGGTATTACAAATGTTTTATTGAAATTATATTTTAGTTTTATTACCTTAAATTATTTTCATATAAGTTGGAAATAATTTTATAAATTGTGATATTTTTTATTCCGGTTTTATTTATTATATATTTTATATGATGGGTGTTCCCATATATCTTCGGGTGATACAAATATAGATTAAACTATGGGTGTACCTAGATTTTACTCTAATGCATTGAATAATTATTTTGTTTTATGGGTAATTATATGGTAATTTTTTGAATATTTATTATATTTTTTATGGGTTTTGAAATGTATCTAGAATATGATTTCCTAAGGTACTTACATGAAATATATTTGACTACTAATGATTTTTCATGGAAATAATTTGTTTTTAATAGCTAAACAATTGATATTTTCAAAATAATGATAATTCTATTTAAGGGTGAGATATTATGTTTTTATCAAATGAGTTTTCATGAGTTTTAATAATTTTCAATGGAATAATAGTTTTATTCAATTTTATGTATTTAGTATTATTTTGGTCTACATCCCATATTTCTAAATTGTTTTCAAAAAATTAAAATACTTTCTTGAAAAAGGAATAGGTCAACTCAAATTTCGTTAAGTGTTTTCATTAAAATTGATCATGATTTGTTTAAAATGTTTATTAGTATAGGAAAAATGTATAAAAATTGGAAAATTCCACATTGTATTTTATATTTTATTTATTATGTTTCATTTATGGCCATGTTCACTGAAACACTAAACCTAAAAATATCCTCAAAGTGAAAGAAAGAAATTTTATGAATAAAATACAAGATGATGTAAATTTTTAGGCTGGGTCATTATATTAAGATTATAGAATGGATGGATGACTTCCTAAAAATTTCAAGGGTAATGTAAAATAAGAGAATAAATAGATTAAAAAAATTATTGACATATTAATGCATATAAATGCATTTAATTGAGTGTTTCATACTTAGAATATAATATAACAATGTATTGAGGTAATTCAATGATGGACGACCTTTGATGCTGTTTTTATACTTTGTTTAATAAATATTAAAAAATTAAAAAATATAAAAATATAAATAAATGATTTTTTTAATAATATTAATAATATAAATTTAATTTTTTTTATTTTTTATAGATATAAAAATATTATTTCCAAAAATAATATTAACATTTAGATTCACTACAAAAAAATACTAGATTAGGAATGAAACCCTTAAAAATACAATAATAAAATAACTCTTAACACAAAAAATCATAAAATTATTTTAAAATTATCATCAACCATTTATCAATGGATTAAAAAACTATTAAAATCCCAAAAAATTACTAAATAAAATCTTCATTCTAGGGTCACTCATAGTATTCGTAGAGAGTGTATGGAATTTTCTCACGATTCCACGACTTATATATTAATGAGATAACTCTATTTATAGTAGTGGGGATAAAAGAATGTGGGTAAGCTATTAGTTCATCCAACTACCTAGTGGAAATTTAGTGGGAACTTAATGGGTTCCAGTTACTATGTGTAAGGTTATAAGGTACTGGAGGAAATATTTTTAAAATAGTAACATATGATTTTAATTATTGAATTTTTAAAAATGATAGTGATAGATTACATTTTACAGAAAATATGAAATCTTGAACTTTACTCCCCCTCTCCCATTTTTCCTTCTCATTAGTGGTATTCCCACTCATTATTCATTATATCATCGGGATTAATGTCATAGAGGAATGTTTCATATGAGTATCAATATCACTTTATCAACAATGTTTTTGACTTATTATAGTTGCGAGTTTAAATTCAAAACATAGTTATAGGATTTTCTTATCTATTTCACCATTCAAAAATTAATCCAGTTGAAGATAATTGATAAAGAATTTCTAGTTCATACCCTTTATGCGGTTACAAGATATTTAATTTGTTAAATGTGTGTTTAGGTCTATTTTGATGAGAGGAATGGAAAAGGACGCATTTTTTATTGGAAAAAATAAATTTTCATTTTTTTCTTTCTGAGAAAGACCTATAACATCCATGAATAATTACCAATTAGATAGTCTATATATTATTTTCTTTTACTTTTTTGGCATTTTTTTTGATTTGAATGATTTTATTGTTGAGTAAAAACTAAATTTATCTTTATTTTTGAAAATCACGCAGCACTAATGAATTAATTGATGTTTGTTTATGTTTTATATTTTTAAATATATAGAACTAAATCTCTAATGAAAATATGTAGATAGGATTTAAAATAATATTATTAAAGACTTAATTTTCTATTAAAATAAATTTCACAAGATTTATCTGTATTAAAGAGCCAATAACTAAATTTATCTGATGTTGTGAATCGTAATTGTATTTTTTGGATGACAAAGAAGATGATTTTATTGTCATTTCAAAAAATATGGAGGAATAAATAATCCTATCAATGATTATTTTCTTCTAAAGATAACCTCAAATTTGTGTGAAATGAATATTTAAAAGCTGTGTTATATAAAATTTTGATATTGTAATAACATGAATTCAATATCATCATGTTGTCGTTAGAGTGATCACCATTATATTTTATTTATATTTTTCATTAATTTAATAAAAAAATTAGGTGTTTTAAATATAAAACTCATATCCTAATTTTATAATTTTTGAGTTTATAATCATTTCTTATTGAGACCCTCTAAAGATAAAGATAGAGTTTTATGTAATGCTTTGATATCATGAGAATATGAGGTGTGGAATCAATGATTATGTAGATCAAGGTGGTTTATGGCTATGGTTTGTAAGGATATACCGAGGAATCAAGTAATATAATATGACTAATATCATCGAATTCATTTATTGAAGGGATTAAAGGGTACAATGAAACATATACTTTAATAGGATAAAGTCATGGATACATTAAATCATGTTTATAATTCTTTATATTATTTATGTTAAAAGGTTCCAATATAATATACTTTTAAAGGGGTATTGAATTTTTAAGTCACAAATATATGATTTTCCAATTTTCATTATGGATAATCTCTTGTGAATTTTTTTCTTATTTTTACTATTCACTTTTCAATTGATGGTTTATAAAAATTTAAAATATGTAATTTTGTTTCTCTTTTATTACTCTAATATATTATGGGTTTATAAATATGGGGGTAAAGGAAAATGTTAAATTCATTTTTTTTAAAACATGTTCTGAAAATTTCTAAGCCATATTTTTAACTACAGATACCTCACCTCATCTAGTGGTTACATATTTTGTTAATGTAATATAATATTTACTATTAAATGTATTAAATATAGGTGTTATTAAACTTTATAATATTATTTTATTTATTTTCATAATATTAAATTAAATAATTTACACTAATTATTCATACCCCTACAAGTGTTATGGATAAATGTTTTTTAAATAGAAGGATTTCAAGCTGGTTATGTCGATAATAGGAATCCATATAGAGCATAGATTTTTTTTGGAATGATTATAATTATTAAACAGATCGTACTAATACTTTAATCATTAATATTAATTTATTTAATATTTTCTAATCAGTTGGTTATTATATGATTCTACAGAAGGGTGTTTTATGTTATCAATATAATAAAATGATCAATTTTAGTTGATCATTTTACTTATAAATATATTATTTAATTCTATTTTGAAAAATTCATTTAAAATAAATATTTACCATATTATGAAACCAAAAAATTTGGAAATTGATATAAATGAAACACTTTGTAACTTCAGGATTTCTCGATACTAAGTGAACCATTCTCAAAAAATATTAATAAATTGTTTTAATAAATATCCTATGAATCTTTTCCTGTAATGCATCAAAAGTTGAAGAAAATATTAAACAAAATTACAATCTATTTATGAAAATGAATTATAAGCATATTACCTTATTTATAAATTCATCGGAATACTTCTGAATGAATGGGTATTCAAGATTACTAATATTCATGATATGAATGTTATATCTTTATTAGGTCTTAATGATTTTATAGAAAAATTAATAGAGTATGAATTTCTCTTAAGTAGAGATGTAGATAAGGTAATGAATAAAGAGTTGTCTCTTTTTCACCGACCATATATTTTAATTCATGATATTGTAATTATAATCTGTATACATCAATGGTTATAACTCTGTAAAGCAATGTGATGCTGAGGTTTACTAATTTTCAATAAAGATGAATTATTATATAGATTTTTTTTCAAATTGTTGGATTTTAATGAATGAGAGTTTGGATAATGAATATTCTACTAAATAGATTTTTTATAAATATATAATTTCTAAAGATATTCAACATGGTTTTCAAGAATTACAAAGGATATTTATAATTTATTTGAAGAAATATATTATGATAAAAGAAAAAAATTATGAATGTTATTAATATTTTTATTGCTATAGAATGAGATTATTCATCTGATAGTTCATAAAAAGAATGTGATGCTAGTAGATTCATCGTCAATCTACATGTTAATACTCTAGAGTTTGAAAAAATAAACATGGAAAAGATAAATATTAATGGATTTAATAATATGAATCTTGAATTTAAATTTTTAATAAATAAATGTGGTGATGAATGTGAGAGTGATTTTGTGTTTGATTATACTACAACTGATGAGATGATGCTGTATATTTATAGTCTTAAAAAGAGTGAAAATATAATTAAATATGTATGGGAAAAGGTAAAGGATGAATTCTAAATCCTAATTAATATTATAGTCAATTAAATAAAGATTCTGTTCAAGGGAAGTATAAATTTTCCATGTTATTAAATGAGACTAATTTATTGAATTATAGAATAAAATTTAATTTTTTTTGGAAGTGTTGACTAGAAAGAAATTTCCCATCCAGGAACAATTCTCTCCAATGTTCTAATGAGTAATCTATTGTATAATGAATTTTTCTAATATAAAAATTCAATATATTGAAGAACATGGGTTCTTATTTAAATGAATTAGGAAATTATTTCACAATATTCCTTTGAATTTATAAGTTCTAACGACTATAATTCCAAAATAACTGTAAAAGAAAAATGGTATATCTTCTGAAAATGTATATTCTACACACATTGATTCACTATGTATATGCAGATAAATATATATATATATAACTAGTATATTATAAATATATTTTTTTTATAAAAAACATACTTCTTTTATGAGATAAATGTTTTTCCAATTTTCAAATTTTTTAATCTATTCCTTATATCATACATTAATATGATTTATTGAAATGGAGTAAGAGTATAAATGTTTATTAAATTTTTTAAATATTAATATTTTTGAGTGATTAATAATTAGTTAAATTAATAGAGAATAATATTTTAATGGATAAGAGAATGTCATTTTATCAAAAGATAAATTCAAGTTGAAGAAGATCCTCAGTCCAGTTAGTGAGGAATCGACAAGCGCATCCAAGACACCCGAGTTCAGAACCGGGTGGAGACATATTTATGGGGGGTAATGTAGCAGGTACTATAACATGTGTTGTAGTAGTCACTATAGAAGGTACTAGTCGACACTGTAACAGTAGTAACTATTCATATGTTTGGGCTTTTGAGCCACTTGTTTGGGCCTCGGGTCCTTTAAGGCATTCAGGTCACCCATAGAATTTGGGCATGTAAGACTTTTGGGCCACATCAAGGCCTTCAGGCCACCTCAAGGCCTTCATGCCACCTCAAGGCCCTCAGGCCACCTGAAATTGTGCTTAAATGATCAGAACGACTCTACAAAGAGCAGACTCTAGATGTTGATATAGAGTAGGTGCATTCACCAGAGTAGAAGCTAATGGATTTTTCATAAAGAAATAGCATGGCATTTCCATCGGGACCTAGATATGCTTGCATGGGAAGACTAGCTGAATAGCCACTTGATGGAGTATAGCTGATATCAGGATGAAGATGCTGAGAGGAAGAGTTACAAGTAAAATTTATATATTTCTTATGTCCTACGAGTCATGTAATCTCTCAGCCTATGGGCCTTTTAAGGGTTCCCCCATATCCCTCGAAAGTGCGGTTATCAAAAAAAGGAATAAAAAAGAAGGGCTTCGAGCCATTCAGTAAAATTCACGTTGATTGTGATTTTTCATTCAAATGAATTTTTAGAATAATTTTTATCTTACTTTTAATAATATTACATATTTTTGTTAGTTTTTTTACTTTTAATGCATGATGAAAAATTTTAAAAAATAAAAAAATTAATAAATTGAAATTTTAATTCATTAAAATAATAAAATTTATCATATGTTTTGGTTGGTGACATTATGTGTCATAAGATGATGGATGATCAACAGTCATTGTAAGATGACTTCTAATGACTATATAAAGGGTTGGAGCTTAAATTGGTTTGATTCATTTAATTCGCAGCTATATTCCTTCGTTTTCCAAATTTATGGAGTACTATACATTTACCAAATGAGTAGTGGAATCATATGTTGAAATATCTTGAAGGGAGATCATTCATAACTATTTGATTGATCATGAATTTTTTGAAATACTTTTTTAATGAATGATTATATAGTGATTTATTATTGGGAATATATTATTGTGGAGGAAAATATTATGACCTAATACATCCATTTATTGTCTATTAGTTTAATAGAACTGCAATATTAATTGCATCAGGAGATGAAAATTGTTTTCATTCAAATTTTTTGAGAAAAAATTGAGATTAAACATAGAGATGGTTCAAGGGTTTCTTGAACTACCAATGGAAGGTGAGTCCTTAATTATTTCAAAAAAACATCTGGTGGTTTAAGGATAATTCATGATGGTAATTTTTTATGATAGTTTGATTATGATTAATGAGATAACTTATAAGGTAAAGAATTTCAATTGAATTATGGATGGTGTTTACTTCTGTTTAGTTCTTATCAATTACATATAAAGGTCTTAAAGACACAAAAAATCGATATTTCTATATATTGGATTTTCATATCAACATGTAGAATTTGATTCTTTTGAATTTTATTTCGAGATATATCAAATATATCCACATGGGAATTAAAAAGATTTAGATATATTTTTATTAATTGATATTTAACATAACACAAAGGTCTGAGTGGCTGGTAAAAACCTGAAACCAACAAACTATTATATAATAGGATAAATAGTACAAAATGACTCAAAATGTTAATCCTTACAAATACTTGTGTGGAGAACACCATCACTATAATTCCTAACCAAACTGTCATAGTAATCAGGTAGAAAAAACGACCAACTGGAACTAACCTCCGTAATAGACCTTTTGGAGAGAGAATTAGCAACCTGTTTAGATTCTCGATAAACATGAGAAACCTCAAGGCATAAACATTCAAAAATAATAAGACAAGAAATTCAGGAAGACATCATCCTCCATGGAACATTCCGAGATCGATCCTTCAAAATCTGCCTGGCGACAAATGATTCTGACTCTAACCATACTCTATGCTACCCATAATGAGCTGCGTACCTGATGGCCTTGATCATTGCCCACAATTCTGCTTCAATTGCATGAGAATTCTCAATGTACTGAAATAAAAATCATTTAACAAAGCCCTAATGGGTCCTGAAGACTCCACCACACCCAGCAGGGCCCGGTGCACTAGAGGTCTCCCCATCCACATTTACTTTTAGAAAAAAAGAAATTGGTGTAATCCACCGAATGTACTTCATCACATTTGGCTTTATTTCCCATCCATTAACACCAAGATACCTCAAGAGAAGAAAGTGAGATACATCATTATTCATTGACCTTGTTTGATTCATCAAGGCAAGTATGATACTTCGATGAATCACCATAACACCTCCCTGATAAGAGGGCTTACCATTGTTGAAAACAATATTGTTCTGAGACATCCATATATAAGATAATAATGAGACAGTAGAAAAAATAAAATGGAATTTCACTTTCTCACTATAAACAATCTGAAATGCCGAGCTGAGCAGCGATTCAATAGAGCAGAGATTAAGGCAGCATTAAAATGTTGCTTGCACATAATTCCATAAACGATAAGAAAAGGTGCACTGAATAAAAAGATGCAATATATATCCATCACACTTAAGGAAAATATTACATACCAGAGAAATACCGAGACCTGTGTTCTACAAATCAGATTGAACTGGTAGGCACAGCTTCCAAATTTTCCAGATCAACAAGGAATCATTGGGGAATATGTAGGTTCGGCGAACAACATACACCCATGAAGGAATTCTAGATGGTACACCACATTGCAGCTTGTAATACTCTCGGCTGGAAAAAATATCCATTAAGAGCAGTTTTCCAAATCAGTAAATCACTATCAACATAAGAATAATTAGTAATCTCCATACGAAGATTACTAGGAATGATATTATAACCAGAAATGTTATCATGAAGCTCAGAAATAGAAGATTTTCTCAGAGAAGATGGGATATTAATAGAATCCTTAATTGGAGAGGACAACCATGGGATGTTCCAACAATTCAGATGGGAAAAAGGACATACCAACCATATAGACTGAGACATGATATTAGAATATGTTCTCCTGATTGAAGGACAAACTGAATATTTTAAGTACATGCATTGACTGTTCTGTAATATGCCAAAAAATCTATCAATGAGAAACACTAGAGAAAAATCAGGCATTGAAAGAAGATGCCAAGTGATGTTTTGAAGAAGTGCGTAATTAAATATTCTGATATCCTTAATTCCCATCCCTCCCATATTTACTGATTTTATTCAATCATTTCAGGCAACAGTTTCATTTTTCCTCTGATGAGTTGAACCAGTCCAAATAAAATTACATATCATAGCACTCTGATCCTTAAGAACAGATTGTGGCCATCTATATATAAAAAAAATAGTAAAAAAACATACAAGTGATGAAATAGTTGACAAGAAAAACTCTACCAGCCTGAGACATGGTCTTCCCTTTCCAACTTTCCAACTAATTGATAATTCTCGAAGCAGTACTCTCTAAGTGAACACGTTTCACCCTTCCCCAAAACAAAAGAATTCCCCAAATAATTGAAGGGTAGTGTACCTCATTTAACACCAAGCTTGCGAGCAACCCGGTTTTGCTTTAAGATTCGGATTCCTTCACCCAAGACAACAAAGGATTTACTCTAACTGATTACCTAGCCTGCTATGTCTTCATAATGTGAAAAGATACTCTTGACAAGTGAAATTGTTTTCCTATCAGCCTTACAAAACAGATGTATATCATCAGCATAGAAAATATGTGAAAGAGAAAAGGAATTCCTAACTACTCTCATTCTTTTTTATAGACTAGTGTTGACAATATCATGAAGACACACATTCAAATAATCCTCATTCATAGAGAATAAAATCCCAGATAAAGGATAACCTTTCCTGACTCCTCTAGTGCATTTAAAGAATCCCATGGGGGATCCATTGACAAGAATGGATAGGCTAGCACTTTTCAAGATGGAATAAACCATTCTAATAAATTTCCCTAAGAATCCATGCATTTTTATAATTGTGAAAATGAAGTCCTATCTTATTGTGTCAAAGGCCTTTGATATATCAATCTTCAGGGCCATATTTCCATTTTTTACTTTGATTCTCATAATATTAACACATTCAGAGGCAGTAATAAAGAAAATAGTGAATATTTCTACCAGGTACAAACCCAAACTAATTAGAAGAGACAAGATTTTTAGCAAACATTAGCTAACCGAATCGCCATGATCTTACTAATTACCTTAAGAATGGAGTTCCTAATGGAAATAGGCCCGAAGCCTTTAATATCCAGCACATTGTCATTCTTAGGAATCAAAGCAATAAAATTTGAATTCATCCCAAATGGCATAGAATAGTGATGGAAGAATTATCCTACAACAATAATCACCTCAGTGTGGATGATATCCTAGTAAAACATAAATAACTTATTGGTAAAGCCATCAGGACAAGCAACACTATCCATATTCGAGGAAAATAGTGCATAATGTATTTCTTTATAAGTAGGAATCTCAATGATCTTTTTGTTTTGTGTATCATGCAGACTTGTTTCAATACATCTAATTATCTTACTTGATATGTTCTCCCCAAAATCAGAGTAGAACTTTTAAAAATAACATGTCACAACATTCATAATGTCATTTTCCGAAGTGAGTATATTGCCGTCAATCTTTAATTCCTTACGAGATCTCTTAACGATTTTTCCCTATGCATACAGTGAAAGAATCTTGAATTCCTATCCCCATCCTTCATCCACTTGACATTTAACTGTTTCTGAACCATATTTTCATTAAGAGTAAAGATATTATCAAGCATTGAGGCAGCTTGTATGTCCTCTTGAGAGGGGATTTCCTAGTTCCTATTCCCATGCTTACAACTTAACAAATTATATTCAGATTCTTTGATATTATTCTCAATGTTTGAGAAAGAATTTTTACTCCATTCTTTGATTCTAGATTTCATAGTTTTCAAATTGGAAGTCATAATGTACAAAGATATTATTGTGAAATCGATTATACATGCCTCCATTATTATTTCCTTGCACCCTGGCACAACCAATATTGCATTGTTTAACAAGAATGGTAAAGGTGTTGAACACAAACTACTAAAACAGAGGTCAACTAATATGGGATTATGATCAGAATAGAGTCTAGGTGGGTCATGCCAGAGACTTCTATTGTGTCACTTCTGTCATCCATCTATACCAAACATCTATCTAACTTTCTTTCCTACCTCCCATTAAGAGTGTAACTAGTCCATGTCAAATCCGCACCTAAAATGGGAACTTCAGTCAACCTATAATGATCAATACAGGAAGATATGTCTCCGGATAAATCTCTGAAAATGTTAATGATTTATAACTTCAATATAAGAAACTATTTTTATAAGTCAACGTATGTTGTTGTTTTTAATGACCAAAAAGTTAACAAGATGAATGGTGAGTAAATTTTTAAAAATATATAAAATTAGAAGACAAAATTTACTTAGGGGACTTTTGATAAATCTCCACCTATATAGTAGAAGAAATAAGGAGAAGGTGATATTTAAATTAAAAAACAATTGAAATGGGTAGTTTCTTTTAACATTGATTTTTTTGAAAATTACTATAAAATCATAGATAATATTTGAATGAAATGGTTTAAAAAGTAATGATGAATAGTTAAAAAATTATATTTGAAATATTTTCTCATGTATCTTGTGGAAGAAAAATTATCAATTTAAAGACTCATGAAAGGACAATTAAGGATTAAAATAAGAATCTTTACTGAAATATTTTCATATAATCTAAATTAATGATCATAATCATGAAATGTGTTAATATTCATGAATATATTATAAAATATAAACTTATCTAGAAGAAATAATATTTTAATGGTAGAGTGGAGGAGAGGGTGGAAGATGTTCAATAGAAGTTTCAGTTCCTCTCCTCTCATTATAAAATTTGAAAACCTGAGATTACTAGGGAAATTTTATTAACTAAAGGTTATTTCATCATTAGTTTTTCTTATAGAAATAAAACCAATATATTTTACCACAAGTACTAAAAATATTGAAATAAGGAATGCATTATATGAAATAGAAGAATTAAAAAAAGGGGTTGATAAGTGGATGATAGTTTTTTGATGCACCATCATCAAAAGATCCATAAAAATTTACTTTTAAAGCACGCAGTGTGTCCACATTTTTTGATATTTATTCACAATAATAAGTGAAATTTATTTTATAGTTTTAAAAATTAATATAGAACAATATGATATAAGAAATTATAAATATATGATTCAATTGGTTGAGATGGAATAGTTAATGAAAAATATTTCTCTATCATAGTTTTTATATAATAATCTATAGAAAATATTATACTGGGGAAATAAAACTACATATTTAATAGAGAAAGATAAATACAATAGTTTATTGAAATCTACATCAATATCAAGATCTAAAATAATGAAACAAAATATTGATTCTATATATAATATGAAAATTAAGGTGGTTGTTATAATATATATTTCAAATTAAAGTTATTATAGATTGAATTTGATCCAAAATTAGGTTACCAACACTCATGTTGCAAGGTGGTAGATACATATGGTTGATGATGTTTTTTATTTTTTAAGAGGTATTACCAAATTCCATAACAAATATAAATTTAATTGATAAAATATGAATTATTTGTCAAATATCTAAAATTAGAGAATAAAAATATCAGTTACAAAGACTATACATGTGATATTCTCAAGATATTTATAATGTTTTATGACATAAATTTGAATTATTATTTTTAATTGAAATTCATCTTCTTGAATGAATTAGTGGTCTTTCATAATTAATTGATGAGTTAATGTATATAACTATTATTATAATTTTTTAATATAGGTTAAATTATAAATCCATGAAACTAAAAAATTAATAAATATTGAGAATGGTTGGAAAATAATCAATCTAGAAGAGATTATAGTTGTCAATAAACGAAGATAGATACTCAATAATATAGTCGAACTGAAAAATAAATGAAAACTATGATGATTAATTATGTGATTGGATGAATTCATAAAATCATAAAATTTTATATATTCATAAATCTAAATTTTTTGTTGGTTTTTAATACCATAACACAAAATATCACTACTGTATGATTGTATACATTCTGTGGTTTAGTTTTTGGTGCCTGTATATTTTTTAATTTTCTATGTGAACATATTGTTTTTTGTTTTTTGAATTTTTACATTTCTATTTATTTGAAATTGTTTTATTCTATGGAATTTTAACGTTTTTCATTGATCAGAAAAGAATGAAATTTGTTTGATTTTGTTCACTAATCCATGTGTCTATTTCGATACAGATTATATCTAAATATAAATGTGGTGATATAATAATTTAATGGATTTTTTCCATAGGGATCATACTTCTTTTTTCTAATCATGATTAATTTTGCATCATTGTCACATTTAAAATATTTAAACGGGATGGAAATTTAGAATTTTTTTTATATTTGACTAATTATGTGGACGAAAATAGATTTTATAGTTGAGGATAAACATGACAATTATTTTTCAAAATGCTAAATTAAATGATTCAATACATCATAGAGAGGAGAGAATTAAAATGATCTTAATTTTCATTGGGATGTTTTTACTTAAAAAATAATTTAAGTCTGGGCATTCTAAAAATGGTGATAAATTTGTGTCATTTACTTACTTTATCTTCTATTTTAAAAGTCACAAACACTCACGGTTTAACAAATCATAACTTTTTTTTGTTTTTTGATATTCAATAAAAAGTAACTGGTAAATGTAATTATATATGTATTAGAATGAAAATATATATGAATAAGTTTTCTTTCCAGGATACTATCATTGCATTTATGAGCATTGATGTTGTGTTAGACTTATATCATTAGAACATGTAAAGTGTTTCAATGTTTGTATGTTGATAATGATTTTTATAGCAATAATTTTGTCACTAATATAATAAATTTTGGAATATTATCTCTTATGTTTCTACTATAAATATATCTATATATATTTATATTTAAAGAAACATAAGATTAATAACATATACTTTTGATAATAAAATTTCTTATGTTCTATAAAAGTTTGTTGTAATGATATTGCTTAAGATTGTATTTACTATTTTTATATTTTTTATTTGAATTTAATTGATAGGTTTTCATTATGATCCTCTTATTAAATTTTTTCAATAATTGATTTTTCAATTCATTGTGATTGAGGGATTCCAGGGTATAATTTAGATTTATTTCAAATAATTCTATATCATCATATTCTAGGTTTTTGAAAGAATTACTACTACATATCGGGATGATTGAGTTCTATTATTTTGAAGTCAAAGGAAAAAATTACAATTTATTGAATTGGAATGATGCCATCTGATAGTTTTAGTCATGTTCTAATTTGTTATTAAAAGGAATACATCTTAATTGGTAAAATTTAAGGATAACAAGAATCTTATTTAAAATTACACTTATCCGTTGTTTTTAAATAGTGATTTTTAATATCATTTTAAAGGGATGTATGATATTTGAATTAAATATTTATGTTTTGTTAATATCTATTTTGACTAGTAAATTTTTTAGTTTTCTGATTTCAACTATATATTTATATTACTAATGTATTTAAAATTTCGAAAATTTTAATTTCGTCTACAATTAAATTTTTTTAGCCTATTATATTTTAAATTAATATTTTTCATTTTTAATAGAACTTTTTGTTTCAATTTTTTAAATTCATGAGGTAGCTAAAAAATTACATGTCATGATTTCGACTAAAATTCACCTCTTCTTGTTGTATTCATATCCTGGTAAGCTTTTAAAACAACTATTTTTTATAAAAATATGGTTTTTCTAATATATTCTCAGATGTGTATCCTTGGGAACAAGATGGGTGATCTATATACTGTCTTGTAGTAAGGTTTTTTTTCTATTGTGATATAGATGGGGATGACCACTTCCATGTATAGATAATGTGGTTCTATTTATGAAGAGTGGTTATCAGAGGTTTGGGATGAAACTCATTATAGGATGATTCCATTGGGGTCATGTTGAAATAGATAAGGGTCCTTGAGGTGATTATAACCAATGGATGATTAATAGTTTGTTCTATTACTGAGTAGATAAGGGTGGTGATGTTGATAGAAAAATGAGTGAGGGATTTGAAATTTGTGTCTATAAAAATTGATGGGTTTGTGAGATCACAATATGAGAGGAGATTTACCTTCATGTGTGGAATAGTTTGGGTCTAAGGAGATATGTTATTAAAAACCTAATGAGTGTGATACTCATCAAGTATATCATTTTTTGGGTCTATTAAATAGAAAATTGGAAGATCATTTCATCCTACATTGATTAGTAATCTGTCATTCTCTATGTTTCTATGGGGATGGATATGTTCTGATTGAAACGCCCCTACCCTAGTTACCTAGAGTCAGTGCATTATTACGTATCATTGGCATGATAAAAAAAGATAATGTCTTAAAATACCGATTAGTTTAGTAGCCTTAGAATAACTAGATACATTTATAAGGTTTACATTGCATCCTAAAATGGAATACAACAACAACATTTTTTCCATAGGAAATTCTGAGATCCCATAGACTATCCCTGCAGGTCAGTCATAATATACTTCTTCGCATCCTGGTAAAAAATGAAACATAGAAAGGGGTGAGCTCAGATGCTCAGTAAGGATAACAATATAGAAAAAGCATTTATAAATAAGCACAATCCTTTAAGGAAATGTATAAAACAAAAACAAAATCCCTTTCAACATAACTTCATCATAATATGAAAATTATAAATCAAAATAATGCCATTTACTTACTCACATGGATATTCTACTGGTTGAATAATCACATGAAATAACAACAGCCACGTTCATAATGAGGGAATGCATAATGCCAGACTTTTATAACCACATTGTAAAGACCTTATTCCCAGTCTAAAAATAAGACTTTTTCAAGGCCTTATTCCAAGAAACTATTTTGTCTCATGATACCTACCAATGCGTCGATGAGCTATAGCGAGCTCCACCCGTCACTTACTATGTCCAATGCATTCCACATTTGAAAAGGTTTAAACATAACATAAACATTCGTATTATAACTGGAATAAAAAATGTCTATAATTTATCTATAAACTATGAATGGTATTAAATAACACATCCACAATCAAAATTATCACAAAACATTCAATAAAATGTGGCAGTTTTGTTTCATAATAAATCAACTTTAAACAAACTTATAATCCATCAAAAGATGTTATCATAGATGAAATAAAAACCTTTTTAGAGAAATATCTCTTTCTATATTGAAATCATTTAAAATTAATATAATTATAAAAGAAAACATTTATTTTGGAAATATTCTTATATGATTGTGTGGGAATATTTGATTATGTTATAATGGTGCAAAATAGACACACTCTCCGTATATGTTAAAAAAATATTCTCACCTTAATTCTTTCGAAAAGGTCATAATGTACCTTGTTGTAAAAATACAGAAGGATTCTTTTAAAACCATATTATAAACATTCAAAAAATGGTATAAATTACATTAAACCATAGTCTAGTAAATAGTAAAAATGTTTTCGAATACATTTTTAAAAAACATGGATGTGGATGAAAAAGAGGTCCTAGGAGATACTTATGTAAAAACAATCTCGGATTATAAATAGATTGTAAAATTATCCATTACCTTATTCTTTTCCTTGGTCAAGGGTAGTTTAACCACCTGTATAATGGTGAAATAATAGTTATTAAATTATACAATAATTATATACATTAATATTATATAATTTATTATCTTTTAACATTACATTGTTAATAATATCATAGTATTATCGTCGTTTCGTGTGTTAACGGATTCAGTTTACTTTATATTCCTTATTATGTGAGTAATATTAGTTTTGGATGGGATGTATATTATTCATATAGAGAATTATATCAAGTATTTAAGCATTATTATTAATCATAAAATGAAAATTATTCTAGAATGGATACAATGGGGAAAGAATCTCATTGCGTTCGTGGAGACGGTAACCCGTACGTACGCACCAGCGACAATATCATTCTTTTGATATTAAAATATTATATATTTGGATGTTATATCATATATACTGATTCATTATCATGTTATATTTATTATTTACGTCAATTACACTTCATCATTATACCCATCCAAATAATTATGTACTGAATATCAATTACACCACGACGTGGAGACGGTAAGCCGTGCGTTTCACATATGGTGACATGTCACTCAAAGGATGGATAGAAAAATTTATATGTTTTTACCATATTTATAATAACATCACAATATATATAGGAAACTGGAGTTATTATTTTATAATGTAAAAACAAAGAAAGAGTAAGTGGAAGAAGAAAGGAACTTGAAAGAGGTGATGAAATATTTACCTCTTCTTCGGGTTGTCCTTTTGATTTGATCAAAATGGCTCCTTAGGTTGGATATGACTAATGAAGGGCCTCTATAGGGAAGGTAGGACAGTTGATATGGTATTTGGGAAGGGGTTGGATTATCCAAATGGGCTTGAAGGTGTGAATTAGAGAGAAGGGGAGTTCCCTTTTATAAGTGTGGTGAGGGTCACCTTAGGAAAATCTAGAAATATTATTTCATAATAAAATCATTTTCGGTTTATAATGGATCCAAAATAGATTATTTAAAGTCTAAGATGTGGACGGTTCGAGAACCACTCAACCAATATGTTTTAGACTAGTTTGGGTCACTATATTAACTTTATATTTTATATTTAACTCTTAGTTAAATAGTTTTACATTTAACATGTCTCATTGTATTTATATATTATATGGTCAATAAATATACTATATACCTCCAAGATAACCCCAATTTGTTCATTAATGATACACATATCATTATATAAGTCTTTTGTATGAACCATAGATTTTTATGAATAGAAAATAAATTAATAATATATTTTTAAAAAAAAACTCTTTTATGTCAATTTTGACACTATTTGGTATTTTGTTTTTTCTAAATTCATAACATCATTATTACTTCCAAAAAAATTAATCTAACCAACCCTAATATATCATATTAATCTAGAAAATTAGTGGAATTAATTAAAAATCTCAAATTACATTTATTTTGATATTTATGGTATCAATTATTTAAATATTTAATTAATTATGTAATTACTCCATCATCATTGTGTCATAAATAAATTAAAATATTTAACGTCTAAAATTAATAGATAAAATAATTTTATATATGAAATATTTTAGCTTTATAATGAATATTGTTGGTCAGAGTGGACACTCAAGAGGGGGGTGAATTGAGTTCCAATTAAAATTTCTGTTAAAATATTGTCTAGTTAAAATCCCACGATTTATAAAATAAGTTAAACTGTAGTGAATTTATACATATTGTAAATGTTCACTTAGATTCTCAAAGATTGATTAGGTCTCAGTTAGTTTAACCACAAGATCAAACTAACTTTTTAAACTAATCTACTGATTTACAATAAGTGCAAACACTTGAAAATCTAACTATCAAAGTAGGTTAAAAATAATTTTGTATTTTAAATTAATAGCAGCGGAATAAATATAATATATGTCGTATACATTAAACTTAAATAAAAGATTCACAACAGATATAACAAGAGGTTCTGTCTCAATCCGAGACTTAGTCTTCTCAAATATATATAAGAATTTGATCCACACCCTGGATCCGGGTTAACAACAGTTTTACAAAAACTGTCCAGGTCCATGACCTCTACCACTGTTATTCGTGGGAAACAAAACAACAGCAAACTAGCTGTTCAGGTCACACACGACCTCTAACACTATCTAAGTGGGAAAATAAAATATTTAAGAGTTTGAGTTAGGATTTACAAATCTTCCAGTGAAAGTTCTGGAGACAGTATGTGTGTAAAAATACAGAAGATGACACACACTACTCGAAAAGTAAATAATGAATCACAGAGAAGATATGTAGAGTTTAGAAATGGCTCTAGTGATTGTAAATGTAGCTCTGGACTCGTTGGATTGAGCAGGAATGCTTTAGAGTCCTTATATGGTTTTTCTGTTGAAAAATAGAGTGTCGTAGTTCAGCTTGTGTTCTACAGTATCTTGATTCGTCGTGTGTTCTTCATAAATGTAGGATTGCATGTGTGGAACTTCTTTGAGGATCGTGCAATGTGTTCTTCACAGTTGTGCTCTGGGTTATTCTTCTATTTAGTACAGAGCTCGCATGTATTTTAGTATATGTGTCGAGACGTGTCAAGCGCGTGTATATCCTCTAATGCAGCTCAATCTTCTTTATATTCCACGAGCTCTGGCAGTAGAAATGATTCCCTTTTCATAGGTACGAGATACAGTTTCCTGTCAAGACAAAAAATAACATTAAATAACATTAATTGCATTAAAAACAACAAATATGACCGTTAGCATTATTTAAAATAATATTGACAAAAGATTAAGAAACAGTGTCATAGTGATCATGGAAACAGTGTCTTCTTCACGGTGTCTGATCACGATGTCTGGTCACGGTGAGTCCTTCATGGTGTCTGGTCACGGTGTCTGGTCACAATGTCTGGTCACGACGTCTGGTCACGGTGTCTGGTCATGGTGTCTGGTCACGGTGTCTGGTCACGGTGTCTGGTCACGGTGTCTGGTCACGGTGTCTGGTCACAGTGTCTGGTCACGGTGTCTGGTCATGGTTTCTGGTCACGGTGTCTGGTCACAGTGAGTCCTTCACGGTGTCTGCATACTTAGAAAAAAAAATCTATATTTGGACTAAGACAGTGATATGAAGAATATGGGTTAAGGTTAATCATTAGAGATAATATATGAGAGAATTGTGGTTATTCATAAAACTTGTAAAGAGTAATTAACATCCATAAGATTTGTTATTATAAAAACATGATATGCACCTATTGTTGAGTTTGAAGATCACTAGAAAGATGTGCACTGAAGATCAAGATTAATTAATAGTAATGATATTTGTGATCATTAAAAAATTATTAACACATGAGGAGTCCAACAATCTCCCCCTTTTTGATGATCACAAATCATATATAGGCAGAATATAAAAGACATGTAATATTAAAGATACTAGCATAGCAAAAACATTATAGAACAGATACTTGCAGTTTTTCTCCCCCATTTATACTATTATAGAACTGATACCTGTAGGTTTTCTCCCACTTTTGGGATTATCAAAAAGTAGAGAAAAGGAAATGAAACTCAGCAGTTGTCATTAAACAAATGATTCATAATACAAAGTACATGATAAATAAAAACTCTAAACAAGAAATGACATCCCATCAAAAAGAAAAATAGTCGGTAAACTCTTTAGGGATCCATTTTTGTCTGGCCTTTATCAGCAGTAGGAGCTGGTGCTGAAGTAGAAGAAGGCATAGAAGAGGTAGACAACGAGGGTAAGGGTAGACCTTCAAAAAACAGATGGAGCCAAAGTTGGAGAAGTAGAAGATCTAGGCTTTGGTTGGTCAATAATGACTGGCCAGATCTGAGAAAGGGCTTGGCTAACTGTCATGGTAGTTGATTCTAAGGCAGGTAGTCCTGGTCTAAGGGGTGCAGCAGCTGGAGAAACTATAGCAATACTCTGCACATAAAGATATGGCTTCAAAAGATTGATGAAATCAGTAATGATTTCACCACCATACTACATATCATTTTCAAAATCATCTTTATTATCCAAAAATCCGTCCAACAATCTGGTGAACTCTGAAAGTTTCTGAACTTGAGCTTTAAAAGCTTGAGTCACCGGAGGGATTCTCAGATTTTCCACAAGATATCTAAAGTGATCTGTCATGTCACTTTTAGAGAAAATCCGGGAAAGATACAAATCTATTTTTCATGGAGATCTCTTGTTGAGAATCATTGGCTATCTTTGAATGAATCCTAACCAAGTCCAATGCTCTATCACTGTTCTTAATCACTTCTGACAAAGAAGATAGATCCAAGCCACTGAAGGCATTCTGTAATTCTTCCTTAATTGTGGATCTCAGCAGAGAATCATACAAAACAGGTGTGGAGGTCTGACCAGAAGCAGGTGAAGCCTTGACAGCTTCGGTTAGAACTTTGAGCTATTTCAGAACATTTTACAGACATCTAGTGTATTCATCTGTAAGCTTATTCCGAGTTTCCACAAGCTCTCTCATGCGTTCCATCATCTTCGTGTTCCTTTTTCCAATCTTTTCATTAAAAGATAGTAGGTAAGGATGAACTTGAGACACAATCTCCCTAGAAAGAAGGGAATCAGAAGACTCAGGTGAAACAGAAGCAGGTGCAGGGGCATAAATAGGAGAAGGCTCTGATCTCACAGATAGCTCATTCTGCAGACTTGCTACCATACTTTTTAGATTTGAAACATCAGCACTCAGCAGCTTATTCTCTACTCGGACTTCTTGAATTTCTCGGATCATCCTTGGTTGAATATGCAAGATAATATTTTTCAATAGAATTGATGCATCTTCTTGACTTAATTGAGTCACTGGGCGAGTTTGAGTGGAGAAAATTTTCTCAAAACCAGCTAACAAAGTCTCGCCAAAAACTTTCAGATCATCTTTGGTTACAAAGGAATGAAGCTCGGGTAAGGATGCAGGTAAAGGTAGAGTTTCAGATTCTGGTTGAGGGTCAGAGTCATCTTGAGACTCAAATTCTGATCCAGATTGAGGTTGGGACTCTGGTTCTGGTTCTGAAAGAGCTAAGGACTTCAGTTGAAATAGAGAAGAAAGATCTATTCCAGTTGTAGTTACTTGCTGTGACTCATTCACATCATAAAAGCTTGGGAACTAATACCTAGAGTGTACAGAGAAACTGACAGAAGGTTGAGAAGCTTCACCAGATCCAGCTTCCACAATATCAAGATTCCGAGTTTCCTCCCCCTCAACTTGTGCTTCCCTTTCAGATTCTTGAGGTTCAGGAACATGGATAAGATCCGTAGGATCATCCCTAATCATCTCAGAAAACTCTTGCCTTGCCAGCTGAAAGGAAATTTCCATTCTTTCTTCAGCAGATGGAATAATCTCAGGACCCTATTGTTCCACTGGATAAGCTTCCAGACTTTCTTATTTCTCAAAAGAAAGAGTCTCTTCAACAAAAACTTCCTCAAAGGTTGCTTGCTGTTCTGAACCAGGAGAAACTAATTTCCTTGCAGCATTGGGATGAGCTTCTTCCTCATGAAGAACAACTGAAGGATCCTCATTCCTTTCCTTTTCAGCAACAACTTCCTCTCCTTGAGGTATTTCAGCAGGGATAACAGTAGGGATAACATCAAGGATAACACCCCTTTCCTCTTCAACAAGAACTGTTTCCATTGGAGGTACTACATATTCTTCTCTAGGTGGAACTTCAGCTGTTACATCTTCTTGTTCTTCTTCTTCTGAGTACTTAGCCACTTCATCTGGTTCCAAAGCAGGATCAACTAGGTTCTTAGGCCTTCTTGGATAGTCAACAGGATTAAACTTTTTATACAGTTGATCACTACCCTCAACCCATTTCTTTTTCCAGGGATTCCAGCTAATCTTCATCCTTCTAATGATAGGCATGGATAGGCAGAAATCAAAGTCCTCTAATTTTTCTTCATTCGGTCCAACCATTCCTTTTGAGACTAACATGGCTGAAATAATCCTTGAATAAAACAGGGAGGTGGATTTGGAAGTTACTTTGATCAGCTCACAGATATGGTTGATAACATACTTACACAAATTGATCTTTTGGACATTCTTCAACAGGTGAATCAGAAACACATCCTGATAATTCATCACAGAAAAATCTCCTTTTCTTGGACTAACCAAATTCTGAACAAACTTGAACAAAAGTCTTGTCTCCCCATCCAGTTCAGCAGCTATGGCCCTTCGCTTGGTTCCATTTCCAGTTATATTTTCCAAAGCGGTTTCTAGGTCAAAGATGTCAGTTGTTGGAGGAGGGTCTCTCTGGGAATCTTCACACACTCCTTCATGTGAAATTCTTAGGCATGCAGCCCACATCATTGAAGAGAAAGAGCACTTCTGACCATCGATCCAGCTGGTCACCAAAAATATTTCTCTAAACTCAAAAGAGAACTTCACATACTGATAGAATTGGGATACAAGCCTCGGGTAAATCGGTCTATTCTATCCAGTGAACCATTCAAGCCATCCTTGTTCTTTTAACACTTTCAAAACTAATGATCTGATAGACAGCAACCATTCAGGGCAAACCTCTTTTTCAGGTACAATGGTACGAATTACCAGGTTTGGTTTTAGAGGTCCTTTGGGAGCTATCCTCGGTATCCTCCTTTGTTTCTTAGAGCGGCGCTTCTCAGATGAGGGTGAAGATGGACGCTTCATCCTTGACATTCACTAAAGGTTAGGGTGACAGGGAAGAGAAGGTTCAGGAGAGAATTTGGGTAAGGAGTCGAATGAAACCCTTATGTTTTATCATTTGGGAATGTCAAACATCATAAAAACACAAACGCGGGAAATCAAATTGCGGTGAAATAAAAATTACCGCGATACGGGTAAAAATAAAAAAAAATTATCATACTTCTCACGGTGAGTCAGAAAACTAGTCATCACGGTGAGACAGTGAGTTGTCAGACCGTGAACATAAAACAGTAACTTAGAAACAGTATGTATAAAACCATAAAGTAAAGTACAGTAAAGTATTAAACATTAAGATCAGTAAGATATTCATTTATGATTAATCATACCAAGATCATGTATGATGTAGTCTAATCTTTCAGAATTTAATGGTTTAGTGAATATATCAGCAAGTTTATATTCAGTACCAATGAATTCCAAAGTGATATCACCTTTTTGATAATGATCCCTCAAAAAGTGATGTCTTACATCAATATGTTTTGTCCTAGAATGAGAAACGTGATTCTTAGAAATATTAATAGCACTTGTGTTGTCACAATTTATTGAGACATGTCTGAATTGATATCGATAGTCTAGTAATGTGTGTTTCATCCACACAATTTGTGCACAACAACTTCCAGTAGATATATATTCAGCTTCTGCAGTTGACAATGCAACTGAATTTTGTTTCTTACTACACCATGATAATAGTGACTTGCCTAAAAGATGACATGTTCCAGAGGTGCTTTTTCTATCTAGCTTACATCCAGCAAAGTCAGCATCAGAATAACTAACTAGTTCAAGTGATTGTCCTTTGGGATAGAATAGTCCTAAATTGGGAGTATGCTTGAGGTATTTGAAAATTCTCTTTACAACATTTAAATGTGACTCTTTAGTGTTTTCTTGAAAACGAGCACACATACACACACTAAACATAATATCAGGATGACTAGTAGTCAGGTAGAGTAGACTTCCAATCATTCCTCTATAAGTGGTTTGATCAACAGATTTACCATTTTCATCAAGATCCATCTTACAGGTGGTACTCATGGGAGTGTCACTACTTTTTGTGCTATCCAATCCAAAATGTTTTAAAATATCTCTAGTATATTTACATTGAGTTAAAATAATTCCATCATCATTTTGAAAAATTTGAAAACCAAGAAATAAATATGAGTTCACCCATTAAACTCATTTCAAATTCATTTTGCATCATTTTTGAAAAATTAGTACATAAAGAATTTTTAGAAGATCCAAAGATAATATCATTAACATAAATTTGTACTACTAAAACATCTTTAGAAATTCATTTTATAAAAAGAGTAGGATCAACTATTCCTTTTGTAAAACCTTTAGAAATTAGAAAAGTACTTAATCTATCATACCAAGCTCTTGGATCTTGATTTAAACCATATAAAGCTTTTGATAGTTTGAAAATATGATTTGGAAAATGAGGGTTTGAAGAACTAGGTGGTTGTTCAACAAAAACATCCTCAACAATATATCCATTTAAGAATGCACTCTTGACATCCATTTGATATAGTTTGAAATTTAGATGTGCAGTATAAGCAAGTAAAATCCTAATAGCTTCTAATCTGGCTACTGGAGCAAAAGTCTCTTCATAGTCAATACCTTCTTCTTGACTATAGCCTTGTGCAACTAGTCTAGCTTTATTTCTAACTATTTTTCCAGATTCATCTACTTTATTTATAAACACCCATTTTGTGCCTATTGTGAAAGTGTCCTTAGGTCTTTCAACAAGATTCCAAACTTTATTTCTCTCAAATTGATTGAGTTCTTCTTACATAGCAATTACCCAAAATTCATCATTAATAGCATCATCAATGTTTTTAGGTTCAAGATGTGACAAGAAGGCTTGATGTTCAACCTGATTTCTAAGAGAAGCTCTAGTCTGTGTCCCTCTATCAAGATTTCCTACAACAGCATCTAAAGGATGATTATTCAGAATTCTAGTTGATCTAGAAAAGGTAGGACTAGAAATTTCAGGTTCATCAACAGGTTCGGAATCAACAGAAGAAGGTTCTGGAAAATTTCCAGAACTGGACGTTTTAACTATAGGTCCACTGTCTTTATCATTAAGGTTCAAAACAGAGAGATCATCTTCAAGATTTTCAAGAGAGGTTTTAGGCTCATGTGGATCAGTTTCATCAAACTTGATGTGAACAGATTCTTCCACACACTTGGTTCTCTTATTGAAAACTCTATAGGCTTTACTAGAGATAGAATAACCTAGGAAAATTCCTTCATCACTCTTGGATTCAAACTTGTCAAGATTATCTTTGGTATTAAGAATAAAGACTTTGCAGACAAATACTTTGAATTAGTGAACCTTAGGTTTCCTATGGTTCCACAAATCATAAGGGGTCCTCTTAAGAACAGGTCTGATTAAGACTCTATTGATAATATAACAAGTTGTATTTACAGCTTCAGCCCAAAAATAAACAGGTAGGTCATACTCATTAAGCATAGTTCTAGCAATTTTTTACAGGGTTCTATTACTTCTTTCTACTACACCATTTTGCTGGGGTGTCCTAGGGGCAAAGAAATTGTTACTATAGCCATTGTGTGAGCAGTAAGATTCAAATTCATGATTCTCAAACTCACGGCCATGATCACTTCTCATAGTTTTAATCTTAAGTCCACTAAGGTTTTCTAAAGATTTGGAGTATTTAACAAAGTAAGAACAAGTTTCACTTTTGTGAGCTAGAAAATATACCCAAGTATATCTAGAAAAGTCATCTACTAAGACATATACATAGTGCTTTCCATTTAAGCTAGAAACTTTAGAAGGTCCAAATAAATCCATGTGAAGCAACTCGAGAGGTTGAGAAGTTGAGACTTCTTTCTTTGGTTTGAAAGAGATTTTGTGTTGCTTTCCCTTTTGATAGGGATTACAAACTTTTTCATTTAGAAACTCAAGTTTGGGTTGGTATCTAACTAAGTTCTTCCTAGTAAGTTTTCTATGTGAGTGTATATTACAGTGTACTAATCTTCAGTGCCAAATTCAATACTCTTTATGAAAAACATTTAAACATGTAATATTCTGCTTAGCTAAAGAATTTAAATCAACAGCATAAACATTTTCATTTCGTAGGGCAGAAAATACTAAATAATTTTTATAATTAAAAACATTGCAAGAATCATTTTCAAATTTAACATTAAAACCATCATCACATAACTGATAAATACTTAAGAGATTATATTTAAGTCCATCAACAAATAAAACTTTAGAAATTAATACTGAGTCAGTGTTACCAATCTGGCATAAGCTGATGGTTTTCCCTTTAGAATTATCACCAATGGTGACAAAACCTCCATCAATCCTGACTAAGATTTTAAAGCATGATAAGTCTCTAGACATATGTCTTGAACATCCACTGACCAAGTACCAGGACTTCCTACATGATCTCTTTAAGCAGGTTTCCTACAAAACAGATTTAGATAGGAAATGAATTTGGTACCCAGATCTTCTTGGGTCCAGACAGGTTAGCAATCAAAGCTTTTGGTACCCAAATTTGTCTTATGGGTCTCATGAAAGTTGAAGAATCAACATACTTTTAAAGATAAACCTTATTAGATCCATAACTATTAATATAACTAGTTTAAGCATATAAATTTCCCGAACTAGTATTAGCAGCATTCTTTCCAGATTTAGGAATAAATCTATTCTTCATAAACTGTCTCTGTCCAGGTTTGTAGCCTATTCCAGTAGTTTATTTTGGTGCAACTTTCTTTCCTAGAATTTGAGTTAGTGTATCATTTCCATTTGTGAATTTCTCTAAATCCTTTCTGAGTTGATCATCAGATAATTTCAGTTCAGTTTTTTCTGTAAGCAACTGAGCATTCTTTTCCATTTCAATATCATGATCAGATTTATGTTTAACAGTTAAAGCATACTGTTTCTTTAAACCTTTGTATTTGTATTTCAGCTCATTACAGGTTTCTTCTAACATATCACAATATTCAAATAGTTTATATTTTTACATGTTATCAGAGTCAGTATCATCTCTAGAATAATAAGAATTTAAAGCAGGAGTTTCAGCTTTTACCTCAGAAGTGTTTTTCATAAAACACATGTTTGCATGATTTCTGAGTTCAGTTTCAAAAACTTTAGATTCAGTGGAGCTATCCTCAGAAGCGCTCCAAGTAGCCTTCATGGATTTCTTATACTTATTGTCCTTGTATTCATACTTCTTCTTGTATTTCAACTTTGGACAGTATGCTTTAATATGTCCTTTTATTTTCCACTCATAGCAGACAACTTCATTACTTTTATCTGGATTTTTTCAATCCTTCTTCCAATGTTCCTTATTGTCATACATACCTTTATAATTTGATTTTCTGAAAAATTTCTTTTTCCTATAAAACTTCTTAAACCTTATGGAAATGTGATCCATTTCAGCATCACTATCAGAAGCACTTTAACTGTCTTCACAGCTTGAACTCTCGTTTATAGCTTGAAGTTTCTCCTTATCCTTATTCTTTGAAGTTGAAGATTTGAAAGCAACAGACTTTCTTCTAGGTTCATCATCTTCTTCTTTGTTCACCTTGAGTTCTTCTTCATACATCATAAGCTTACCAATGAGTTATTTAATAGGTAGAGCAGCAATGTCACATGAATCTCAGATTGAAACAGATGTGCCTCTCCATCGGTCTGGTAAACATCTCAAGATTCCCATAATTTGTTCCTTTGCTGGAACGACTTTTCTAAGTGAATTAATTGTATTTAATATCTCATTAAACCTGAGATACATGTCAGAAATAGGTTCATCAATTTTCATTTTAAAATTATCATATTTAATAGTATAAGTATTTAATCTCATTTCCTTAACATTGGTTGTTCCTTCATGAGAAACGCCCAAGGTATCCCAAATTTCAAAAGTAGTTTTACACACAGAAATTCTGTTAAACTCTTCATCTCCTAAAGCACAGTACATGACATTCATGGCTTTACAATTATTATTGTAAGAAGTCTTTGTAGGTTCATCCCAAGTGGATCTAACAGTAGTGGGAAGTTTATATTATGATTATATGACAGTCCAAATATCAAAACCTATGCTTTCTAAATAAATTTTCATTTTTAATTTTCCACTGAGCATAGTTGGTACCATTGAAGAAAGGTGGCCTATTAGTATTAGCACCCTCTAGTCTATTATCCATAACTAGATTTTAGAAAGACAATTTAAAGAGATATAAAATTTAGAACTAACAGAAATTTAAGATCTTTAAAGATGAAACTAAAATCACAGTTGAAAAATAGAGTATTTCAAAAATCATTGAACAAAAAAACTAAACCTCTGATACCAAATGTTGGTCGGAGTGGACACTCAAGAGGGGGTGAACTGAGTTCCAATTAAAATTTCTATTAAAATATTGTCTAGTTAAAATCCCCCGATTTATAAAATAAGTTAAACTGTAGTGAATTTATACAGATTGTAAATGTTCACTTTGCTTCTCAAAGATTTATTAGGTCTCAGTTAGTTTAACCACAAGATCAAACTAACTTTTGAAACTAATCTACTGATTTAAAATAAGTGTAAACACTTTCTAATCTAACTATCAAAGTATTTTCAAAATAATTTTGTATTTTAAAGTAATAGCAGCGGAATAAATATAATATATGTAGTATACATTAAACTTAAATAAAATATGCACAGAAGATATAACAAGAGGTTCAGTCTCAAGCCAAGATTTAGTCCTCTCAAATATATATAAGAATTTTATCCACACCCTGGATCGGGATTAAAAACAGTTTTACAATTACTGTCCAGGACCAAGACCTCTACCACTGTTATTCGTGGGAAACAAAACAACAGAAAACCAGCTGTTCAAGTCACACACAACCTCTACCACTATCCCATTGGGAAAATAAAAGATGTAAGAGTTTGAGTGAGGATTTACAGATCATCCAATTAAAGTTCTGGAGACAGTGTGTGTGTAAAAATACAGAAGATGACACACACTGCTTGAAAAGTAAATAATGAATCACAGAGCAGAGATGTAGAGTTTAGAAATGGCTCTAGTGATTGTCAATGTAGCTCTGGACTCGTTGGATTGAGCAGGAATGCTTCAGAGTCCTTCTCTGGTTTTTCTGTTGAAAAATAGAGTGTCGTAGTTCAGCTTGTGTTCTAAAATATCTTGATTCATCGTGTGTTCTTCAGAAATGTAAGATTGCATGTATGGAACTTCTTTGAGGATCATGCAATGTGTTCTTCACAGTTGTGCTCCGGATTGTTCTTCTGTTTAGTACAGATCTCGCATGTATTGTAGTATATGTGTCGAGACGTGTCAAGCACGCGTATATCCTCTAATGCAGCTCAATCTTCTTTATATTCCATGAGCTCTAGAAGTAGGAATGATTCCATTTTCATAGGTACGAGATACAGTTTCCTGTCAAGCCAACAACTAACATTAAATAACAATAATTGCATTAAAAACAACAAATATGACTGTTAGAATTATTTAAAATAATATTGACAAAAGCTTTAGAAATGGTGTCACAGTGATCATGGAAACGATGTCTTCTCACGGTGTCTGATCACGGTGTCTGGTCACAGTGAGTCCTTCACGGTGTTTGGTCACGGTGTCGGGTCACGGTGTCTGGTCATGGTGTCTGGTCAGGGTGTCTGGTCACGGTGTCTGGTCACGGTGTCTGGTCACGGTGTCTGGTCACGGTGAGTCCTTCACGGTGTCTGCATACTTAGACAAAAAAATCTGTATTTGGACTAAGACAGTGATATGAAGAATATGGGTTAAGGTTAATCATTAGAGATAATATATGAGAGAATTGTGATTATGCATAAAACTTGTAAAGAGTAATTAACATCCATAAGATTTGTTGTTATAAAAACATGATATGGACCTATTGTTGAGTTTGAAGAGCATTAGCAAGATGTGCACTGAAGATCAAGATTAATTAACAGTAATGAGATTTGTGATCATTAAAACATGATTAACACATGAGGGGTCCAACAAATATTTATAGCCGAATTTATCTAATGAGTATCCCTATATTAAAAATGTTTTAATTATTAAACTTTGATGTTAACTCTTTTAACTCTTCTCTAAATTAAATAATAATAAATGTTCTCATCTAATTCAAGTGGACCAACGAGGTTCATATTTTATTCCTAAGGTCGTATTTGGTCGATTTATACTTATCCAATAGAATTAGGACATGTGTTAAGGTAATAATAATATCATTTTTACCCTTAATTACCCTATTTACTTTTAACCGTGGTTAATAAAAGAAAAAATTTACTATTCACCAAATATTATTTTCTTGTTATTGAACCACATTTTACTTTCTGATATCAACCGCGTCTCTCGAATTTTTGAAATTCAACTCACAGAAGTAGTAAAATTAGGTTTTATATAAATTTTCAAATGCTCCAAAGAGGTGGGTAAAAGACGGTAAAAAGGTCAATAAATTTTTTATATATCTAAAATTATTATATATTGACTCCAATGAATTACATTGGAAATATATAAGTATAATATATCTATTTTTACCTAAAATAAATGTAAATAAAATATATTATAATTTAAATAAAAATCCGGTTTTAAACTATAACTCATTGTTTTTCACTATTGCTCAAAAATTGAATGTTTTCTGAAAAATACCAAAAAATCACTCTAAGCTAATTTAGTTATTTAGAATCAAAAAATGAAGTCCATTTTGAATGATAAAATTTATAAAATTTCAAAAAGTGGGTATTACTATTCATAACAGCTAGTTTGATTGGTTGTGGTGTGTTAGAACTCGAAGTTGCGTACAACAGACGCTACTGTATTATTCAAAGAGAAGCGTACCATGGAAGCTTTGGGAGTTACATTCTCCCCTACTTAAAAGAATTTTTTTCCTCAAAATTTCTAGAATATTAATGCATAAAAAGACTCGGGTGGTACTTCATCATAAGCTCCTTGGGTTCCCACATTGCCTCTTCCATCTTATGGTTTCTCCATAGAACTTTTACCAGACGTGTTGTCTGGTTTCTCAGCACCTTTTCTGTTGTATCAAAAAACTTGACAATCTCTTTGCAATAAGACAAATTAGCTTATATTTCTAATTCCTCATAGGTAAGTACATGTGTTGTGTCAGACATGTATTTTCTCAATAGTGATACGTGGAATAAATTGTGGACTTTGTAGAGACTTGGCGGCATTGCCAAACGGTAAGCTATAACCCCAATTCGTTCTAGAAATTAGAAAGCTCCGATGTACCTGGGACCTCATTTTCCCTTCTTACTGAAATGTATAACACCCTACCATGGATATACCTTCAAGAAAATATGATATCCTACCTAAAATTCCAAATCCTTCTGTCAGATATCGGCATAGCTCTTCTGCCCACTATGAGCTGCTTTGATGTGGTTTTTGATTACCTTCACCTTTTCTATCGTTTCCTTCACCAGTTCTGGGCCTACAAGTTTTCTTTCACCAAAATCATACAAATAGGTTGTTATGCGACTTCTCTTTCCACATAATTCTTCATATGGTGCCATCTGAATACTTGAATATAATCTATTTTTATTGGAAAAATCTACCAGAGGTAAATATTGATCCCACATTCCTTGAAAGTCATGTGAGCATGATGTCAACATGTCTTCTAATGTTTTAATAGTCCATTCTGATTGTCCTTCAGTTTGGGGGTGGTAGGCAGTGCTCAAACGAAGTTCAGTATCCATGGATTTCTGAAGACTTTTCCAGAATCTTGATGAAATATGGAGGTCATAATCCAAAAAAATCTATAGTGGTACTCCGTGAAGTCTTACATCTTAATTAAAATATAATCCTGCTAAAAATTCAAGTGTTAAATCTTCTCTTATAGTAAGAAAATGTGATGACATGTTAATACGATAAACAATGACCCATATTGCATCATACTTTCTAGGAGTATTTGGTAGTCCCATTATAAGGTCCATCGTAATATCATCCCATTTCCACTAAGGAATGGGAAGAGGTTTCATGAATCTTCCACACTGTGGTCATCCAACTTTCACTTTTTGACAAACCATAAATATTGACACCAAATCAGAAATCACCCTCTTCATGTTATCCCACAATAAATGTTCCTTCAAATATCTATACCACTTAGTGCTACCAAGTTGAATAAATAATCTATAACTATGAGCATCATCCAACAATTCCCTTTTTAGATTAGGTATATTGGGAACACAATGTCCTTTCCCAAATTTCAAAATTCTATATTCATATACGAAGTCACTCAATCTCCCATCATTCACATATTAAATGTTCATTTGAAATTCCACATCATCAGCCTGATAACTTTTTATCCTTTATAGTAAAGATGGTTTTCCAACCATTTGAAAAATAATTGATGTTTCAGCTTCCATTGTTATTCCCATATCAATCTTTACTAGATCCATGTATATATGATCCTTTTCAACTCTCATATTGTTCAAAACTCCATGATCTTTTCTACTCAAAGCATATGCCACCTTATTTTCCTTCCCAGGGTGTTAGTGTATAGTTCAATCATAATCATTGAGTAGTTCAATACATCACCTTTGTCTCATGTTAAGTTTCTTTTTGTGAGAAAATATACTTTAAAATCTTGTGATCAGTATAAATCTCACATTTTCACCATAGAGATAATGTCTCCATATCTTCAAATAAAATATTACAGATGATAACTCAAGATCATGAGTAGGATAATTTTTCTCATGAGTTTTCATCTTTTGTGATGCATAGGAAATAACTCTATCATTCTACATAAGGACACAACCTAGTCCTTTCTTCGATGCATAACTATAAATAACAACCCCATCATTCACCAATGGTAATGTCAAGATAGAAGCATTGACTAATCTACTATTAAATTCTTCAAAACAGCCTTCATAATCTTTTTTCCAAACAAATTTAACCCATTTACACGTGAGCTTTGTTAATGGGTTAAAAAACCGGGCAAATTTCTCGACGAAACATCGATAATAACATGCTAAACCAATAAAACTATGTACCTCTATTATACTAATTGGTGTTGGACATTCTTGGATTTCCTTGGTCTTATAAGGATCAAGAGATATTCCATCCTTAGAGATAATATGGCCATGAAAAGATATCCCCTGAATCCAGAATTCTCATTTTCGAAAATTCCCATATCATTCATATCTTCTATGAGTTTTCAGGATAATGTGCAAGTGATTATCATGATCTTCGTATCTTTTGTGGTATACCAAGATATCATTAATAAATACCACTAAAAATTCATCAAATATTCCTTGAAAACTCTATTCATTATATCCATGAAGATAGAGGGTGCATTACTCAATCAAAAAGGAATTACTATAAACTCATAATGCTCATACCTGGTTCGAAATGATGTCTTCAGAATGTCTTCCTTTTTTACGCACAAATGATGGTATCCAGATCGAAGTTCAATCTTTGAAAAATATTGAGCATCATGAAGTTGGTCATGTAAATCATCAATGTGAGGTAGGGGATACTTGTTCTTAGTTTTTATAGCATTGATCTCTCTGTATTCAATTCACAAACTCATAGATCCATCTTTCTTCTTAACAAAAAGGACAGGGGCTCCCTATAGAGAAAAAATAGGGCTAATAAATCCCTTATTACTCAATTCCTCTAGTTGTTTATTTAGATCCACTAATTACACAGTGGCCATTATACAAGGGGTCATTGATATGGGCCTTGAACCAGGAATTAAATCAATGGAAATATCAATTTCTTGTTCTGAATGATGTCCAAGTAAATCTTCTAGAAACACATCAACATATTCATTCACAATAGGTACATCCTCTATTTGAACATTCTTTTCCTCACCCACAGTTATTTCATTCTCTTCCTCCCTAATAATTGAATTTATTATAGCCACTGGGGGTGGATCTAGATAAGAATTATGTGGTGATGATTTTTCTCTAAGGATAAGGTGTTATTTATCATCGTCATCAGAAAGAGTAACTTCCTTCTTCTTATAATAATTTTTTTCATCATGGTCTGAAACCCAATATTTACTGAGGATTATATCAAATAAAATCATGCATATGATGATGAGATCAGTAGATAAAGAACATTTATATTCCCTAATGAGGAATGATTCACAAAACATTGTTTCAATGATACATCTCTTAGGAGTTTTTACTGAAAAATCCCTTGTTAAATCAAATTGTAAATATATAATTTTCTTAGAAAACTAGGATGATATGAAACAATGTGATGATCTAGAATCAAATAAAGCATTTTCTAAACTCGAAAAAACCATTAAATTACCTGCCACTATGTCTTTCGAAGAATCAACTTCAGCAGTAGTGATAGCATAAGCTTGGCATTGATCCCTTGGCCTTTTCTAAGGTAAGTTCACCTGACACTTAGGACATTCATTCGCATAATGCCCCCATTATCTAAAATTTTAGAATTCAACATCAACAGCCTCTTTCTTCCCCTTGAAATCACGAGCCTGGTGGCCTTTATAACCACACTTGTAACAAAATCACATTCCCTTCAGGAAAGTACCAGGGTGTTTCTTCCCACATTTACTATTGGATGGATATTCAACTTTTCCCTTATTCCCGTTATTTCCATTTCTATAGTGTTCAGAAGATGTCTTCTTCCCTTCCTTCACTTTATAGTCGTAAGAGATAGAGAATTCTTTTTATGTCTTGATAGCACATGAGACAATATCTTCGTACGATGAGAAGGATTGCGGGACTAATGCTCGATAAGGAAATTGTTTTAACCCATCAATGAAATAATCAATATTACTTCTTGGGTTACATATATAATATGCAGCATGCCACGCTAACCTTGAAATGTTAGCTTCATACATTGTGACATTCTAATCCTCCTTTTTCCTCAGACTCAGAAATTGCCTTTCCATATCCGCTCGATAGTTGCGAGGAACAAATTTTTCAAAGAAAATCCCTTAAACTCCATCCATTCCATAGTTTATACATCATCATATTACTTTGTGTATTGAATCAATGACCACCATTGATCAACATCTCTAGTGAGGCGGTAAGCTGCCATGATAACTTTTTCCCTTTCATTACCCCCCAATGCGTGGAATATTTTCTCTAAGTATTGTATCCACTGCTCACCTACTAATGGACTTTTACCCCATTGAATGTTGGTGGTTGTTGCCTCATGAAGTGATATAACATTGATCCTCCATTCTACGGATCATTTTGATCCATATGGCTAAGGTTATTATTAATAACCTGAGTGAGTTTTCTCAGTATAGTGATTAGCTGATCAGCACCAGTTGTATCACCAGATCAACAATAATTATCATGAGTAGGAGGGAAATACCTACATGGATTGCATGAATTGATACTCTTTCCATTCCTTCCATTATGCGCCATTTATAAACAATGGAATAAACTAGATTATTTTATGAATCAAAATACATAATTCCATACTTATATTGCACTTAACATAAATTGAACAGTTTAGGGATATAATCCATAATCATAAAAAAAATTAGTTAGTATATAATCATTTACCATTCATAATGGATTGTAATGAAAATAAGAATTATCCTAATTATATCCCTAGGAGTGTCATAACCAAGAGTACAGTAAGACCCATTTTTGTGCCCCAGTTCCCATTCCAGTCTTGCTCAAAGTGGTGTTTTCGAATTTTACCAATAGGTACATTTGTGCCAAAGTCGCCTCTACCTACTCAGATCCAAATAGGGATGTATTTCTTGGAAACCTAAAAAAATATCTATTATACCAAAATTCTAGAAAGTTCTTCTATACTAATCCTCAAAGTCTATGTTAGGGCTATGTGCTCTAATCAGAGATTATCTAAATCTAGATTCCAAGGTTTGTACTAAACATCCTCTAATACCAACTACAACGCCCTGAACCTAGTTTCACATAGTAGGTGCATTATTACATAACATTATCATGATAAAAAAATATCATGTCTTTAAATATCGATTAGTTTAATATCCTTGGAAGTACTAGATACATTCATAAGGTTTACATTACATCATAAAATGGAAAACTAAAACAATATTGTTTCTATAGACAATAATGAGATCCCATAGACTATCCCCATAAGTCTTTAATAATATACTTCTTCACATCCTCAGAAAAATAAAACATAGAAAGGGGTGAGCTCATATTCTTAGTAAAGACAACAATATAGTGGAAGCATTCAAAAATATGCACAAACATTTAAGGAAATGTATAAAACTAAAATAAAATCCTTTTCAACCTGACATCATCATAATATGGAAAAAATAAAACACGATAATTCCATTTACTTACTCACATGGATATTCTACTAGACGAATAATCACATGAAATATAAATAGACAGTTTCATAATGATGGAATGCATAATTATAGACTTTTCATTCCCACATAGTCAAGGATTTGTGCCAAGACTACAAATAAGATTTTTTCAAGGCCTTGATCCAAGACACTAGTTTGTCTTATGAGACCTATCGATGCATCATGGAGCTATAGCGGTCTCCACATGTCACTTACTATGTCCAATTTATTCCTCATAGTATATAAACATAACAAAAAAATTCATATTAAAAATTTCATACAAAATGTATATAATTTATCCATAAACCATTAAGGGTATGAAATAACACATCCACATTCAAACATATTACAAAACCTTCAATATAATATGGATGTTTTGTATCATAATAAATCAACTTCAAACAAACATAAATTCCATCAAATGATGTTGACATAGAATAAATCAAAACCGTTTTAGAGAAATATCTTTTTCTATTTTAAAATCATTTAAAATTCATATAATTATAAAAGAAAACGTTTATTTTGGAAATATTATTACAATCTTGTAAGGGAAGCTTTGATTATGTTATAACGGCGGAAAATAGCCACAGCCGCCGTATAAGTTAAAAAAACATTCTTACCTTACTTTTTTAGAAATGGTCATAAAGTACTTTGTTGGAAAATGAAAGAAATATTTATTTAAAACCATTTTATAAAAATTCAAACAAGGGTATAAATTAATTTAAACCATATTATAGTAAATACTAAAATTGTTTTGGAATAAATTTTTAATAAACATGGATGGGGATGATAAAGAGGTCCCAGTAGGAAAAGCTAAAATATTATTTTATAATAAAATACTTTTCGGTTTCTAATGGCTCCAAAATAGATTATTTAATGTCTAAGGTGGTGATGGGACTAAAACCACTGATCTAATAGGTTTTATACAGGTTTGGGTCACTATATTAACTTTATCATTTAGATTTAACTCTTAGTTAAAAATATTGACATTTACCATATCTCTTTGTATTTTTATATTATATGGTTAATAAACATACTATATACATCCAAGAAAACCCCAGGTGGTTCATTAATGTTAAACCTATCATTATATAAGTCTTTTGGCCTAAACTTTTATTTTTAGGAATAGAATATCAATTAATAATTTAAAATTTGTTTTAAAAACACTTTTAATTCAATTTTGACACTATTTTGTATTTTGATTTTACTAAATTCATAAAAACATTATTACTTCGAGAAAAATTCATCTAACCAGTGATAAAATTTCATATTAACCTCTAAAATTAGTGTAATTCATAAAAAGTCTCAAATTACATTTATTTTGATATTTATAGTATCAATTATTTTAATATTTCATTAATTAGGTAATTATTGCATCATCATTGTGTCATAAATAAATTAAATTATGAAACATATAAAAAATATAAATAAAATACAATTATATATTAAATTTATTAATATTTCTAATGAATATTTATAGTTGAATTTATCTTATGTGTAACCCTATGTTAAAAATGTTTTAGTTATTAAACCTTGATTTTAACTCTTTTAACTCTTCTTTGAATTAAATTATAATAAATGTCCTAATCTAATCCAAGTGGACCAAAGAGGTTCATATTTTATTACTAAGGTTGGTTTTGGTCGAATTATACTTATCCAATATAATTTGGACATGTGTTAAGGTAATAATAATATCATTTTTACCCTTAATTACCCTATTTACTTCTAATCGCTATAAATAAAAGTAAAAAGTAACTATTCACCAAAAAATATATTTTCATCATATTGAAACAAAATTTAACTTTTAATATAAACTATGTCTCTTGGATTTTTAAAATTCAACTCACAGAATCTGTAAAATTATGTTTTACGTAAATTTTTAAATGCTCCTAGGACGTGGGTTAAAGACGTTAAAAAGTTCAATAAAATTTTCATATATCTAAAATTATTATAAACTGACTCTAATGAATTACATTGACCTTATATAAGTATTATGTATCTATTTTGACCTAAAATAAATTTAAATAAATTAAATAATTATTTAAATAAAAATTCAGTTTTTAACTATAACTCAATGTTTTTTACTACTCATCAAAAATTGAATGTTTTCCGAAATATACCAAAAATTCACCCTAAGATAATTTCGATATTCTGATTCTAAAAATGGAGTCCATTTTAAAAGATAAAATTTATAAAATTTTAAAACTTGGGTATTAATATTCATAATGGCTAGTTTGATTGGTTATGGTGTGTTAGAACTCGAAGTTGAATACAACACACGTTACTATATTATTCAAAGAGAAACGTACCATGGAAGCTTGGGGTGTTACAATGATTCATAGTTATGAGAAAACACATGATTTATTATTCTCCAACAAATTATGTTCAGACAATGGGTTCATCATCCAACATCATCTTTGGCCTATGTAGGAAATGTGGTCAACCATGCATAGTCAATGAAATTGTCATATGGGTTTTTTTGACTTTATTTTTGTTTCATTTTTCATATAATTATATATTTTTGGATATTATCTAGGGAAAATATATTGGGTGTCCTACTATATTTAGAATCACAAACTACGTGGTCCCTTTGGGATGCATGTATAATTCATGATTAATGATGAAAAAATAAATCCAATGATTTTTGTATAAATGTTTGATGTGTAATGGAATCACGAGTGGGATGTAGGTGGATTTTATGGTGTGACCTAGTAGATATTAAGTGTGGTTATGTAGTTTTCATATATACTCTTGGACATTTGAACACATGATTTACCCACAGTTGATCCATTTTATATTATTTTGACTTAATTTATGATATTTATCTTTATTTTAAAAATAATGTACTATATATCAGTTTCTATGATCATATCTATGATGATATATGACAAACTATGGTCATATATTCTTCACTATGTTTTATATTAGTGGGTTTTGTCTATTCAATATCACATTCGATAACATTTCTAGTAGTGTTTATGTTATGAAATTAAGGGAGACATGTATGAGGTTATTGTCTCACAAAATCATTCCATGTTTGATGGTCTTGAAAATAAAATATGGGAAGGGATATAAATCAAATGGATATGAAAAATTAGTGGTAACAGTGGTTACCTAATGAGAGTAGGGTGATCACTAACCTTGGGATGGTTTTTGGGAATATCAAGCTATGTTGTAATGGTATTTTGAGCTATATTATTTCCCTATATAGATTTTTTTGGGAATTTAGAGACTGAAATCACAAGAATTTATTATGGTACATGGGTTTGAGATTTAACATTCATCAACTGGTTATAGATATAGTAATTTCATTTTAATTGATTGTGAGAAGATGTGTGATGCATCATTATTCCTATGGGTTTGTTTATACCATTGGTGACAATCCCACACTATAATAGGACAAATGATGTATATTGTTCACACATGGATAAATGATCATGTAGTATAACAAGTTGGTTTTATTGTATTGTTTTTTTACAAAAAAATTATATAATTGTATATGTAGGGATATTATCTAGGGAAACCTTTCATGGGGACATACTGGGATCCTATGTATGATTCTCATGGGCCAATTTAGGTGAATACAATCTTCATGATTATGATATAGGTGTGGTAAAAGACCATGTGATCAGTACATAACTATTGGAGGAGTAATCGATGCATGAGTAAGATGTTTTTGGATTTTGGGGAAGGGCTAAGTAGATCTATATAGTCGTGATAAGCCCTTATTTTCTACACATGAAAATTTTTATACATTATCAGCATATGGGAGTTTTAATTTACATTAAAATGACTTTGATAAAACTATAGAAAATCATTTTATAAATAATTTTCAATAAAGCATTCATTGTACTTATATTCGTGTTAATTTTTTTTTAAATATTTTTAAGTTATAGTCAATATTTTTAATGTCATATATAAGACTGTTTAGTATCGCCATTTTTACCTTCAATATCCTCACTACTAGTTATATGAATTTATAATTTATGAAATGTGTATGAGGATAGTGGCTCACTAGATCTGGTGTCATTATGGCATGCAAAAAGTGGGATAAATTATGTTTTATTATGTACATTTTTTTTGTTTTAAAGTTATTTACAAAAGTTTCATGACATAGGATAGAGTTCGTAAGATTTTCATGGCTAGTAAAAGTGTTAGATAATGTACTTCCTCCTAGAAAATGAAGAATATTTTTTTTTGTACATTTTCATTGTGTTATATTTTAAAATAAATATGGTATATTAAGATTATAGTATATGTTCTTAAATATTAAATTTTTTTGAAAATTGGTTGTTTTTATTAATAATTATATTTATATATATGCTACATCATATGTTTGTTCTTACTTATTATTTATATTCTCATTATGTTAGTTTTTCAGTTGTTTAATGTGTAAAAAATAACCTGTTTTGTGTTTTCTCTTATAGTTTCTTGGTAGAATTATAACAAAATAAACTAGGTTGGGATTGAAATTTCTATCTAGTATGTGGATCCTTTATGTGTCTGATGTGGGTCGTAACTAACCTTATAATGTAATTTTGGGTTCATTATTTTTTATGATATGAGACATTGTTGCATGTTGGAAAGGGTATGGGATAATGAGATGCAATACTTTTTATAACATTATATATATTTAATATCTAAATTTTAAAAAGTTTTTTATTTGTGTTTTAGAGATATTCCACCTCAAAGAACTTTTTTTTACCATAAGGGTGTTGATGATATGGGTCCACTAAATATTGAGATGATTAGTGACCTTGAGGTTGGGGATATGCATGATCCACATGTTAAGGTTTGATGAAATGAAGGAACTGTTGTACCCCTCTCTTGGATTTTAATGATCACAATCACTCTCATCGTGTTCTAAATTGTTTTCAAGTGTTTTGATGCTAGGAAAAAGGATGTCCAGGAGTTGGCCCAAGAAGGACTGAAAATGGATTGACTGAGTCTACCGGCCAACCGATGGATTCCCACCGGTTAGCCGGTGGTCTCTGGCAGAAGCATTAGCTTCTTTCCAGAGACACCGGCAGCCGGTGTGATACCACCGGCCAGCCGGTATGGGCACCGGCCAACCGGTTCTTTCCCACCGGCCAGTCGGAGGACCCAGGCAGTAGGGTTGCCCACTGCCTGGTGCCACCGACCAACCGGTGGATGACCATCGGCCAGCCGGTGGAACCCATACAGAAAGCATGCTCTCTGTCTGACCACCGGCCAACCGGGAGGTCAGCACCGGCCAGCCGGTGGACTACCGGCCAGCTGGTGAGACACCACCGACCAGCCGGTGTGCCCTGTCAAACTAGCCGTTGGTCTTTGACCAGACTTGTACTTTTGACCCCCAACGGCTCCGGAATCCCTCCAACGGCTATATTGAAGTGTTTATGGGTATTTCTCCTATAAATAAGAAACCATGGATGCCGGGAACACCACCGAATGATATTTTGATATCTTGACGCTCCAACGACAAATCTCCAAGGCCTCTTGTGATCCATTGCCTTCCTTGAAGCTTGAGCTCCCTCTCCATCAGCTGCTCTCACACTTTTGGCGCTCAAGGCTTCCGTGTGTTTGTATTATTTAATTTGTTTAGTTCTTCATTGGGTTTGTATTAAAACAAACATCTCCTTTCCTTTATTTCTTTCAATTGGGTTTCTTGCTACAACCATAATAAAAAAGAAAGCTGTACGAAGGTGTTCTAGCCTACCTTAAAATGGCTAGTGGGTTTCTTGCTACAACCATTAAAAAGAAAGCTGACGTATAAATCTCTCAACGGTTGAGTTGAGAGCGGAGACGTAGGCTTGGGAATTAAGCCGAACTTCGTTATCAAATTGTGTCTTGCCTTTTTTATTTCCTCTGCATTGATAATTGTTTTAAATTGTTAATTATTTTTTGAAAAGGCAATTCACCCCCCCTATTGCCATCCTCTACGACCCAACATTTGGTATTAGAGGGAGTGTTTGTGTAACACCTTAACTGGTTACAAACTTAAGATCCTTAGTGATGGCTAATTCCTCGCATGCTCCCAAAGGGTATTCTATGACTCGGGCTCCATTCTTTGATGGAACCGATTACACTTATTGGAAAACTCGCATGATTACTTTTCTTAGAAGCATTGGTTATCCTATCTATAGAATTGTAATGCAAGGCTATACTTTATCTAACAAGGATGAGTCCAAATGGACCCCCGAAGACATTTCCAATTTTGAGCTTGATGGAAAAGCCATGAATGCTCTTCATTGTGGGCTAGACCGTAATGAATTCAACCGTGTTTCTACTTGATCCACTTCTTATGAAATTTGGAAACTTTTATAAGTGACCCATGAGGGCACTAACAAAGTCAAAGACACTAGATTAGACATGTATCGCCAAGATTTTGAAAGTTTCACCATGCACCCACACGAATCAATTACTGAAATGTTTACTCGTTTTACTGACGTTTGCAATGGGAGAAAATCTATTGGTGAGGATGTTTCTGCAGAAATGATGGTCAAAAAGATTCTTTGGGTCCTACCAAGCTCATGGGCACCAAAGGTGACCGCAATTCAAGAAGAAAAAGATGTCAAGAAAATGCCAGTTGAAGAGCTCATTGGATCACTCATGACCTACGAGATCACCATGAAGAGGCAAGCCGATAAAGAAGGTAAAAACTTCAAGGAGAAAAAGAACATTGCTTTCAAAGAAAAGTAAGAAAGTTCCTCCGCTGATAGAGAATCCGAGAATGCTCAACTTGCAAGAAAAATGAGCAAATTCATGAAGAAAAAGAAGAACTTTCGAAGGGCACGAAAGGAAGAGCCCAAAGCGGAGAATGAAGTTACATGCTTTGAATGTGGAAAGAAAGGCCACATCAAACCGGAGTGCTCCATTTTCAAGAAAATTGTAAAAGAAAAGAAAAACAAGAAGGCTTTCAAAGCATCCACATGGAGTGCAAGTGATGACTCCGTGTCCTCAAGCGACTCAAGCGATGAAGGTGGAAAATGCCTAATGGCATTTGATGAGGTATCTTCTTCCGACTCCTCTTCCTCATCTTCCTCTTTTAATAATGACATGTCCTATGAAGATCTCCAAAATGTGAGAGATCAATTAGAGGAAGGTTTTTACGAACTTACCTCTAAATTTATGGCTTTGAAAAAGAAAAATAAAGTTCTCATTTCTGAAAAAGAACAACTTCTCAAAAAGAATAAGGAACTTACCCTTAAGATCCAAGATATTCCAAATGTTGATTCTTTGAATTCAACCATTAAAGATCTAAGGGAGTCTCTTTCCAAGTTCACCCAAGGTGAACAAAATTTGTCCAAATTACTAGCTTCTCAGCGTTCGGCTAGAACAACACATGGACTTGGCTTTAACAAACAAGCCACTTCTTCTAGAGCACCCACTACTTTTGTAAGGGGGAGCTCTCAATATAAATTTTTTAATTATTTTAAAAAGACCGGGCACATGATTTATGAATGTGATTGCAAAAATTCAAGGTATGGAAGCCCCAAAACCATTACCTACTCGGATGAATATTTTAGATGGAAACCCTCTAGAAAAATATGGGTTCAAAAGTCTCTTTTAGCTAATCTTTCCGGACCCAAACTTATATGGGTACCAAAATCTATTCTCTCTTGATTTTGTAGGATAAACGCCAAAGAAGTATGACTTCGAAAGGCTCGTGGTATCTCGACAGCGGATGCTCGAGGCACATGTGTGGCGATCCCTCCGAGTTCAACTCCCTTGAAGAATTCGATGGAGGATACGTCACCTTCGGTGACAATTCAAAAAGCAAGATCATCGGAATAGGTACTATTGGATTTGGTAGCACCTCTTTAATTAAAGATGTTTTATTTGTTAAAGGTTTAAAACATAATCTAATTAGCATTAGTCAACTTTGTGATAGTGGTTTTTCGGTGAATTTTCAAAATGATTTATGCAATGTGTTTGATTTTCAAAACAAATTGATATTTTCTGCTTCCCGTTTTCAAAATGTTTACATTATTGATTTAAAGTCTTTAGCTAGCCAAAATGTTAAATGTTTAAGTGCTCTTGACAATGAGTCTTGGCTTTGGAATAGAAGGTTGGGGCATTGTAGCTCTCATTCACTTCTAAAGCTTAATAAGAACAAGCTCATTCGTGACCTTCCTAAACTTAAGTTTAAGAAAGATTTGATTTGTGAGCCATGCCAACTTGGCAAGCAACACAAGTCTTCTTTCAAATATAAGAAGGAATTTTCCACTTCAAAATCTCTTGAGCTCCTACATCTTGATCTTTTTGGTCCTACCCCTATAGCAAGTCTAGGTGGAAAATCCTATACCTTTGTCCTAGTAGATGACTTTTCTCATTTCACTTGGGTTTTCTTTTTAGCTCATAAAAATGATGCTTGTAGAACCTTTTTGAAATTCTCTAGGAAAGTAGAAAACGAAAAAGGATATAAAATTATATCACTCCATAGTGACCATGGAGGTGAATTCGAGAACAAAGAATTCGATGAATTGTGCTCCTCTCAAGGATACAATCACACCTTCTCTGCCCCTAGGACTCCACAACAAAATGGAGTGGTTGAAAGGAGAAACCGAACTCTCCAAGAAATTGCTCAAACCCTCCTTAGTGAATTCAACCTCCCTCAATATTTTTGTGCTGAGGCAGTTAACACTGCTTGTTATACTATCAATAGAGTCCTTGTAAGACCCCTTCTTAAGAAAACCCCCTATGAACTTTGGAAAGGCAAATTTCCCAAATTTGGTTATTTTAAAGTGTTTCGATGTAAATGCTTTATCCTTAACACAAAAGATAACCTAGGGAAATTTGATGTCAAATCTGATGAAGGTATTTTTCTTGGGTACTCCAACTCAAGCAAAGCCTATCGTGTCTTCAACAAATGTTCAAAAACCATCGAAGAATCATCTCATGTCAAGTTTGATGAAAATCTTCCAAAACCCCATCCGGTCATTGAAGATGTTGAAGATAATCTTGATAAACTTGAATTAAATGATTCCTCTTCTCCTCTCAAGGAAGATGATGATCATGAACCTTCTTCACCTTCTTCGCATTCCACCTTGCCTAAGTTTTGGAAACCTTCTAGAGACCATCCTTTAGAAAATGTTATAGGTGATCTTCAAGCCAGTACTCGAACTAGAAGATCAATCCTCAACGAGGTTGAACATCAAGCATTCATTTCTCACCTAGAGCCTCAAACCATTAATGATGCCATTAATGATGAGAATTGGGTTCTTGCAATGAAAGATGAACTAAATCAATTCTCTAGAAATGATGTTTGGACTCTTGTTGAAAGACCCAATGATCATCCAATTATTGGCACTAAATGGGTTTTTAGGAACAAAATTGATGATCAAGGAAATATAACCCGGAACAAGGCTCGCCTAGTAGCTAAGGGCTGTAATCAAGAAGAAGGAATTGATTATGGTGAAACCTTTGCTCCCGTTGCTAGATTGGAATCCATTAGGATCTTGTTGGCTTTCGCCCTCCACTTAAATTTCAAACTTTTTCAAATGGATGTTAAAAGCGCCTTTTTAAATGGTTTTATTTCAGAAAAAATCTTTGTTGAACAACCTCCCAGTTTTGAAGATCCAAAATTTCCAAATCATGTTTTTAAATTAACCAAGGCTCTATATGGCTTAAAGCAAGCCCCTCGAGCTTGGTATGAGCGGTTAACAAAATTCCTTTTAGAAAATGATTTTAAAATGGGTCAAGCTGATTGTACCCTCTTTTTAAAACACACTTCAAAAGATCTTTTAATCGTCCAAATCTACGTCGATGACGTTATCTTTGGTTCTACCAAAGAATCACTTTGTACTGATTTTTCAGATTTAATGAGAAAAGAATTTGAAATGAGATTTATGGGGGAATTGAAATTTTTTCTCTGTTTTCAAATCTTTCAAAATTCAAAAGGAATTTTTCTAAGCCAAGGAAAATACACAAACGAGCTCTTAAGTCGTTTTGGTATGGATCAAGTAAAGGAAATTAGTACCCCCATGAGTACTTCCTGTAAGCTTACGTTAGATGAAGTCGGGAAACCGATTGATAACAAGCTTTATAGGAGTATGATCGGGAGTCTACTTTACCTAACTGCGACCCGTCCTGACATCATGTTCAATGTTTTCCTTTGTGCTCATTTTCAATCCAATCCCAAAGAATATCATTTTAAATCGGTCAAAAGGATTTTTAGGTATTTAAGAGGATCCAAAAACCTTGGTTTATTTTATCCTTCTAATACTTCTTTCGAACTTTCTTTATATTCGGATGCTGATTTTGGCAGATGTCAATTAGATCGAAAGAGTACTAGTGGAACCTGTCATCTGCTAGGCAAGTCCCTTGTATCATGGAGTAGCAAGAAGCAAAACTGTGTTTCTCTTTCTACTGCCGAGGCCGAGTACGTAGCCACTGGGAATTGTTGTGCCCAAATTATTTGGATGCAGCACACTCTCTTGGATTATGGACTTTCCTACGATCATGTCCCTATTCGGTGTGACAACACTAGTGCCATTTGAATTTCTAAAAATCCAATACAACATTCTAGAACAAAGCATATAGACTTAAGGCATCATTTCCTTCGTGACCATTTTCAAAAAGAGGATATCACTTTGGACTTCATTTCTACTGATTTCCAATTAGCTGATATTTTTACCAAACCGCTCCCGGTTGAACGTTTTGATTTTATTAAGGGGGAGTTAGGAATGATTCGTCAATGAGAACTATTAAATATTTGACTCTTTTGGATTGCTTTTGTTTTTTTAAGTTATTTAAACTCTTTTTTATTTTAATTCAATTTTTTTTTATATTTTATGAATTTTAATACCACCGGTCAACCGGTGGTACATCACCGGTTAACCGGTGGTGTCGGGCCTTTTTTTTAGGACGGCCGGAGGAAGGGTTAAAATTAAAATTAAACCCTTCCCCTCCCATTCTTCACTCTCTCTCTCATGCGGCTCCTCCAAAGCCCTAGCCTCCCTTCTTCATCCTTGCCCTCTCAAACTCCATTCTTCTCTCAATCTCTCTCATTTTATCTCCTTTTGCCTTCATGGGTCCTCGCTCTTCTCGCAAAGGAAAGGGTATCGCTCAAGAAGCACCTACTCCTCCTTCAATTCCTCAACTTCCGGACATATGGCATGACAAGGTCATTCTGCCAGGTAGAGTGATTGACTATTCTTGGCTTTCTTCTGCTCGTCTCGAGCTTTTCTCCATTATTGAATATCAACACTGGAATTCCTTTTTTGAACCTCCTGAGAAGGATGTTATTTATCCTTTACTTGTCAAAGAGTTTTATGCTCACTTGACGTGGTCGGTTTCTGACGACACCGATACCATTTCCACCACCGCTCTTGGGAAACATATCACTTTCACATCTGTGGAGGTTGCCAGAATTCTAGGAGTTCCTCATGTCGGGCCTCATGAATTTGCTCAGGGGGAGTTTCCTCGGGACCCTGATTTTGATTTAGCTGTCGCTCTTGAGCATCTCACAGGACATCCCAAAAATCCAATTGTCAAGCTCTCCCAGCTCACCCCTAACCATTGAATCATTGAGCGCCTTATTCAGACCTCCCTTGCGCCCCGTATTGGTGATCATGATACAGTGAAATTCATTGATATTTATCTTCTCTCTTATATTACCAGAGGGATTCATTTCAATTTGGTCCGGTTCCTGTTCCGGGCCATGACTTATGTGGCTGAGCACCCGCGCTGATCTAAAACTCTACCTTTCGGTCGCCTTTTGACCAAAATCTTCACCCTCCTTGATGTGCCTCTCCATGCTACTTCCTTTGAGTAGCCAAAGAAGGATAGCATCGTCAATTTTATGATGGTTCAATGGATGAACATCCGTTGGAACCCTTGGCGTCAGGAGTGGATCACTGACAAGGATGGCCTTCTCAAGGCTTACTCTCCTCAGACTCATTCACATCCTCCATCCCATGCCATGCCTCCTGCTATTTCCGATGCTTATCCTCTTTCAGACAGTGAGGACAGTGATGGCGATGAAGAGTAAGGGAGTGGTGACAGCGAAGGTGATGCTGAGGCTGATGCTGGTGAGGAAGCTGGAGCGGATGATGATGCACCTGAGCCTGCTGAGGCTGTGCCCCCTCCCGCTGATGCTGGTGGCTTGTCGGTGACGGCTGATCAATTCCTACGCTTCCAGGATCAAATTGAGACCCAGATCGACTTGCAGTTTTCCTTCTTCAGCTCTCAGTTTGATCAGCTCCATTCTCGGATCGACTCTCTTGATCGTCGCTTCGAGTCGGTCCAGGCTCCTCCAGCTCCTCCGACCTTCAGGCGTCGTCGTCACTCTCGGCCCTCTAGGAGTGAATAGAGCCTTTCCTGTTTTTGACTTGTCTTTGTATTTGTGTTTTGAACTCTCTATGTAACGTTTCATCTTTTATAAATTTCAAGTTGTCTTATCTATCACTTTTTTTTGTCATTTCTTACCTCCTTTTTTTTTGTTTATCTAATTTCTTCTCATTTTTTTTCTTTTTTCCCTCCTATTTTGATAATCCCAAAGGGGGAGAAATTTCTCTGTTTACTAGTTTCATATTTCAATTGATTAAAGTTCTCATTTTAAAAGTTCAAAATCTGTTTTTTAAACCGGTAAGTTATTGATTTCATTTGTTTCTTTTAAAAAAAATGACCTATGGTTACAATTTCAAAATGACTCATTCTCTTTAGATTAAGATCATTTTCAATACATGGTACATCTCTTCAATTCATTTTTTGAAATGATCTCTAATAAATTTTCATGTCCAAAATTGTTTATTTAAGTTTTCAATTGGCATACCCTTTTTAAAGCTTTCTCTTTTGTGATTGTGATCATCAAAATAGGGGGAGATTGTTGTACCCCTCTCTTGGATTTTAATGATCACAATCACTCTCATCGTGTTCTAACTTGTTTTCAAGTGTTTTGATGCTAGGAAAAAGGATGTCCAGGAGTTGGCCCAAGAAGGACTGAAAATGGATTGACTGAGTCTACCGGCCAACCGATGGATTCCCACCGGTTAGCCGGTGGTCTTTGGAAGAAGCATTAGCTTCTGTCCAGAGACACTGGTCAGCCGGTGTGATACCACCGGCCAGCCGGTATGGGCACCGGCCAACCGGTTCTTGCCCACCGGCCAGCCGGAGGACCTAGGTAGTAGGCTTGCCCACTGCCTGGTGCCACCGGCCAACCGGTGGATGACCACCGGCCAGCCGGTGGAACCCAGACAGAAAGCATGCTCTCTGTCTGACCACCGGCCAGCCGGTGTGCCTAGTCAAACTAGCCGTTGGGCTTTGACCAGACTTGTACTTTTGACCCCCAACGGCTCCGGAAGCCCTCCAACGGCTATATTGAAGTGTTTATGGGTATTTATCCTATAAATAAGAAACCATGGATGCCAGGAACACCACCGAATGATATTTTGATATCTTGACGCTCTAACGAAAAATCTCCAAGGCCTCTTGTGATCCATTGCCTTCCTTAAAGCTTGAGCTCCCTCTCCATCAGCTGCTCTCACACTTTTGGCGCTCAAGGCTTCCGTGTGTTTGTATTATTTCATTTTTTTAGTTCTTCATTGGGTTTGTATTAAAACAAACCTCTCCTTTCCTTTATTTCTTTCAATTGGGTTTCTTGCTACAACCATAATAAAAAAGCAAGCTGTACGAAGGTGTTCTAGCCTACCTTAAAACGGCTAGTGGGTTTCTTTCTACAACCATTAAAAAGCAAGCTGACGTATAAATCTCTCAACGGTTGAGTTGAGAGTGGAGACATAGGCTTGGGAATTAAGCCGAACTCTGTTATCAAATTGTGTCTTGCCTTTTTTATTTCCGCTGCATTGATAATTGTTTTAAATTGTTAATTATTTTTTGAAAAGGCAATTCACCCCCCCTCTTGCCATCCTCTACGACCCAACATGAACCTGATGTATTTGGTTGAGATGGAATATTAAAATGATTATTAGTTGAGGGTGAGTTTGATATTGGATATTGAATGTCTTATCCAGTGAAATTACGAATTATGAGATGATTATGTTGTACTGAAATAGTGGTTTTTAGTCTTAACGTTCTACATTACATAAAAGAGATGTTAAACCCCATGAGGATGAGTTTGGGATTTATTTTATTTGAACTAATTTGATGAAATCTTGATTAATATAGGTTAGAGTTTATAGTTATGGATTTATATGCTCATAAGTTATAATACTTTTTGGGGGACATATATGTGTAGGATAGAATACATTTTTGGATTACATGGAAGTATTTTGGTAAATATTTATTGGATAAAAAATTAAAAATACATTGAGATCTGACCATTCTGATAATTATGTGAACTTGACATAAATGGATAATATTGTTTTGTATTATTATCCTGAATTCACAATTTCATTTCATTTTTTCATTATTAGTGATATATGAGATCAATATGAAGTGGTTATTTAATGAAGGAGTCCAACATTATATTAGTACACAAATGAATATTTTGATGATAATGTCATTTTCTAAGGTAGTTTTCTATGAATTTATCAAGACTATAAATTTATAGATTGTATAATATATTTCTAGATAATGGTTGCAATTGATATTGGTATTAAATATTTTGGTAGTCAGAAAAAATATGATGATGAGATCCAGCTAAAAAATTTGAGTAAGGGATCATCATATCAACCTTTGGGTGTGTTGTCTTCAAGATATTATCATTTCATAATGATATAGTACATCTATAAATACTATCATTACCTAGAAAATGATTCTCATTCATGTCACAACATGGGAAAACATCAATGTATTTTTTACAACATCTCATATTATTTAATAGGATAGGAAATTAGTCAAAATAATGTATTTATGTCAGGACTGGGAGTAATTCTATGAAGAAGTAGATAGTGATTGTCCATATGAATATGATGCAGAAGAGGAGGAACTGATTAAAAATGTGGGCGGTGAAAAATGCAGTGAGTGTCACTATAGGTTGATCAACCATTATGGAATTGGGGTATTGGATTGTTTTACATAGTTGACTTGATTTAATCTAGTCATATAAGTGAAATAATGATGGTTAAATGTTTTATCACACCCATTATTTCACTTTCATATATGGTTATATTTTATTTATTTGTTTTATCATTTAGATTTTTTAGTACATTTTATTACGAACTTTCCTATTTTTCGAATAATAGTCGGTGTCACACAATTAGTGCTTACGTTGTCTTAATTGTATTATTTTCATGTGACATTGATATTAAATTTTAAAATTATTGTTTTTCATAGTGGTAAAATGGTTTCCTAATTCTTCAAAACTAAACATTGAAACACTCAACTAGGTATTAGTGACTTACACAATTTATGAATTAATTGATAAAATGTTTTAATCAAATAAAGAAATAAAAATATAAAATATAATTTTTTATCGTATGAATAAGAAATCCTCACACCATATTTTTCTAACCTCAGTAGATACCCAACTTCTTCACTTTACTGAAACACAAAACCTTACACCAATTTAGATTTTTTTTTGTTTTTTTTCTATACAGTTCATGTAAAACTTATTTAAGTGGTTTATCATCCATCCACTAGTTGATTACTTAAATTTCCCACAAGTGTATCTCTTCAATTAGTTCATTATGACCTAGGGTTTTTTATTGAATTAATAATATTGTTTTAGTTTTGAAGTTTTGGGTTTCTATAGATGCTTAAGGATATGTTTTCATGTTCTATTTGTGTTTCCATCATAGGTTATTCCTTTACCTTGGTTAATTTTAGGTAAATCCATGTGATAATCATGTTTTATTTAATAAATATAACTTTTAGGATTTACATAGTTTGTTATAAATTAATATAATCTATTTTTATTATTTTGTGGTTATTTATATATTATATATATGATTTAAAAGTTTTCCATTGAATTTAGTAATGTAATGTTCTCCAGTGAGTATTTGAATGTCATAATTGGAAATGACTTTAAATATTTATAGATGGAATTTTAAAATTAATTTTAAAACGTTTTAGGGGGAATAATAATATGGTAACCCAAGTATCTAAGGGAGAAGTACTATATTTAACTATTACTTTTATATTAATCCACTCTAACAAACAATAATATTCATAGATGTAGGATTCGGTTTTGTACATGGTCCACAACACAACACTAGGCCAAGGAACATGCTCTATACTAGTGGATTGGATGTGGAGTTATAGGATGGGTGACACGACCAAGGTAAGACTTTAGTTTTCAATGAACATATATGGATTTACCAAAATAGAGGATGTTGATATGAGGACCTTCGTTTTACAAAAGAAACAGATTTCCTTTTCTTCTCCCATGATGCATGTTTTATGTAAAATTTATCTTTATGGATTATTTTTTGTGGATAAATAACCTAATATTTTAATTTTTTCTTTTAGGATAAAAGTAAAATGTTTATATTCATATTATTTATTTCAAAACAACATTATTTGATTTATATATTCAAGGTCTTGCATGAAATACTTAGTGGGAACCTACTAGTATAGTGTTTCTCACGGCTAATGTGAAAATATAGACACTATTTTGATTGGTTCCTGAAACTTAAATAATTGAATGAGCCTTTTGGGTGTTTTGGATAGTATTGATTTTTTTGATAATTGTGAGATTCTAGGGTATTGAACCTCACATCACACAGATATGGGAAATGTTTTTATGATTTTTGGTATGTCATGTCATATATTCCATTTCCATCCCATTTTCTTTTATAAACATGTATATGGGGTTCAATTTTTTTACACTTTTTTAAAATACCTTATAAATGATGATTATGTTGACATTCTATTTAATGGAAAGGTCATGGAAATTTAATTGTTCAAAACATTTTGATTTTTTTGGGTGAAATATTTATGTTGGAAAATTCATTAATTTCCATGAACTGTTTTAAAAACTATTGGGATCCTGAATTTCCTTTGTGATTTTTTATTTTTATACTTAGGCACTCTATTCATGGGAGGGATGGGATGGTTTAAAAAATTGGTATTGAAACCATTATTTTTGGGTTCTATGTTATTTAGAATGTCAGGTATACTATAGTTTAGATTTTTTAGAATCACGTAAGAGGTGTGAAGGGGTGTTTTCTAACACACATATCATAAATCCTTAAGATTTAAATAGATATTAGGAAATGTGGTCTTTATTTTTTTTTTGTTTTTTTACCGTTATTTTTTCTATGGTTCATGGGTATCGAAAATTTCTCATTTATTTTCTTTTATATAGATTTATAGTTTTATATATTTCCCTTATATGTGATTTACATTAGGTTTGGATATTTATATTTGTTATGGGTTGATGTTTTTTCATTTTTTTCTTTGTTTACTTTTTTGGTTTTGTATAGAATCATTCACTATAAAACTATATCATTAAATATCTTGGAGGATGTTATGGATACCATTTCTTATGGAAACCCACTTGGGAATCAAAATATTATTAAAGAAGTGGGCTGAGAAGTATGGGTTATCGACTTATGAACATGATCCATCACCACTCTATCTATAAGATACTATTTAGTTTATGAAAATGATTAAGGTCAAGAGTTCGTCAATTATTTTACTATTTCAATTATTTAAATAATTTCTCCCCAAGAAGATATGGGTTGGAAGGAAATAACTAAAAATATTTTCATGTTCCACGAAAATCCATATTTTTTCAAGGTGATTAATAACACCTTATTTCTTGAGTAACCTAGTCCTACATGGTACAAGTCATTCATTAATTCCACATTTCACATATAACATGAATATTAGGATATCATGTTTATCTTCATCCAGTTGTTTTAGACAAAAAAATGTGTACTTTTCCTAGTTGAATGAAATTATTTCTCAATAAGAGGCTAATTTAATGGATATAGTCTATAAAGTTTAATTTTATAAGATTATTTTTTATCTTCAAGATCTATTATAGAATGAAAAACTGAATTCTTAGTGCATTTAAATGGTCATATACCATACATTCTATTTTATGTATTCATTATATTTCTCCTCTAATACACTATGTATATAAATCGATCATTGATAGTGGATTGTGATCAACTAGGAATGAATGGTATGATTGGTGTTCCACCTTTGACTAGTAGAGTTTCTAGAAACCATTTTTTATAAAACATTAAGTGGGTTGAGCCTATAATGTTGGGTAATAATGGATTTATCCACCCACAATAGATTTCAAAATTAATGGCTTTAGGTAGGGGTATGATTTTTATATTTATTGTGGTATGTCTAAACATATGATTTCATTATGCTAACTACCCATAATTTCTTTCATTTCAAAATGTTTCTAGGGAATTTTTTTGAGGATATGTATATATTCTTCATCTATGGGATGTTTAATGGGATGCTTAGAACCTTGGGATTCAATGTTTATACAGATTCCTAAAAATTAGTTTCTTCCTGATCTATGGGTTATAGAGGTTGGAATTAATAGTGATATATAATTAATGGTAAAACCATATATCAATGGTAGAACTCAAACTGAGACCAATTATCATCATTATATAGATCAACCTATAATTGATTATATGTTATTATTGATTCCACAGAAAGGTGTCAAAATAAATTCATCATTAATAGTGATTAATAAATTTTATACTTGTTCATGTCAATCATTTATCTATACATATATTGAGTATCTATCGAAACATCTATCCATTATCATGTAATATGTTATGGAAATCAGAACACCCAGTGGGAATAAAAATGAGAAAGCATTTGGTATCCTTCTTGCACTGTCTCTATCTCTGAATTGGATCTATCATGGTACATACTTGTCCCAGAGATAGATTCAATTGATCAAATTGTTGGGAAAACATTCAAATTTATTGTCATGTCCCTTATTAATTTCTATCAGAGATTTTTGGAATTCAATCATTTAAATATAAATTACATTATGTTTTAGGGGAGTGGGATTTATGATTTTTTTAGGTTAGACCACCTCTCTATGAGGTGGGTGGTCTTTAAATTCTAATTTTGATTGATTTGGGTGCATTTAATGAATGGAACATTATAGCTGAGCACCATCCCATTATAATGGAATTTCTAGAGGTGTTACCAAATTTACTCATGGGATACCCACTATAATAGGATGTCATATTTTCTATAAATATTTTCCCAAGACCAAGCGTAATCCTCTTTTTAAACTCATCTTTCCATTTTAACCAATATTAATTAAGAAAGATGATGTGTTTTGTATCTCAAAATGCATAGGGGTTATTTTTTTGTTCAAGGGGAGAAAAATTGAAGTGTAAGGTGGGGATCAAATTAAACCTTTATATGATTATCCAATTTTATCTTTTTTTTTATTTTTTTGTCAATTTTTATAACACTATAGATATGAAACGACTAATTTTGGGTATAAAAACTATATAGTATTTATCCCCATGTTTTAGAATCCACACATTGTGTCAAATAAATACTATAAAAAATATATCTAAATAAAAAATATGGGATACAAATAAATGGAGTCATTCTCCCAACGTTTTGAACTCTAGGCATTTGTACAAAAGAAATCTCTACATGGTCAATATTTCATCTTTTGGATTTTTTATTTTTTTTAAAAATAAGTGCCCACAAAAACATGCCTAGGATGAAATGAACCCAATAAATCCAAAATCACCCAAAATAAAATGATTTAATTTTTTGTAGTTTTCATTAATTGGATGGAAATCATAAAATTAAAAAATAACATCGAGGAACCACACTTAAGGAAAAATGTTATCATGAACATAAAGAGGCATTGAAATCTGAATCAATTCATTCAAAATAATTTTATATTTAGTTATCATGATTAACGGTGTAAAATATTGAAGGAAGGTATAATGGATTATATTTTTTCATGAAATCCCAAAAAATATCTTAAAATAAAATATTTTCATGCCCATCATAGAATGAAAAACCATTCAGTATTTAATGGAAATAGAAAATAGATATCATAAAATGAAAGTTGGATGGGGTGAATGCAATTTAAAATGTAATCATGGAACAAAACCACTTGGTTAAATGTTAATGACCCATCAATAAGTAAATTAGTACTTTGGATTCTTGTCAAATGTAGACTTCTTGGTGATGTTTGATGGTTAGTTTCAAACTAATGATGACATTTATTTCATTTTAAAATAATAATTTTTTTTCAACTATTGAATCTCTCTTATATAAATTACTATATCACATTGGAAACCCCATGGGGGTCCCTTAAGAAAACATGAAAAATTAAATAAACCAAAATAAACACAAGAAGATGGGATTCCACCTGAGAAGTGCTCATATTAAGGTATTTATCTCAACATGGACCCCCTAACATAACCAATAAAAAATTTAAAAATTTAGAGGATTTAATTTTTTACAACCACTTAAAGTCAATGCTATATTATCTAATCATATTGGAATAATGGTATTGAATTTGACTCATGAATAAAATATATGTCTTGGTGAACGAGCTAATAACATGAATATCAAAGTGGTTCCATAAAATTTATTTCATAATCATGGATAATTCATCATCTAGAATTTTCATATTATTATATTCAATAAAGGGTTAAATGATGATAGGATTTTTTTGCTACCCCCTATGATGGTCGTGTTTAAAAAGGATTTATAGACCTCAAATTTGAGATTGGGTTGGGTAAAAATTTCAAAATAGGTGGGGAATTTTAATTTAATAGAGATTAATTTTCAAAATTGATTAATATAATTGGATCCATTATTATTGAAGGTTCAACCACCAATTTGGATGGATTTGTTTAAGGAATGGGTATGGTCTCAATGTTTGTGATTTCTCCCAATAGTTCAGTTGTTGTTGTTTTTAAAAAATCATCAATGGATGTTTATTCAAGAAACTCATTTAGTGATTTCAAAATATCCTATTTCAAAAATAAAAAATAAATTTCATTTAGATTTAAAAACTTATTAATAGTATCCCCATGTTCTGCTGGTTGAGTATCAAAACTTTCTATGTAATTTACCTCACTATTATAGGCTTATTTAATAGTTTTTAAAATTGATTTTTCATGATTTTTATTCAATATTGATGCCTCTAGTGGTTATGTAATCCTTATTAATAGTTTTTAATTATATACCCTACTCTTTCTAGAAGTCACATCATGGAGTTGTTCATGTGATTTTTTTTAATGAGACAATACTAGAAATAATAAGGCATTGAAAAACTGAGTGGGAATGAGTTCTAAAACCGATTCAATTATTTATAGTTCCAATTTCAATGATGAAACCTCAGATTAGATTCTCTCCATTATTTTAAATAGTTGCTATTGTATTGGTTGGGCAAGATGTTAGACTAGGTGTGTTTCCAGGGGCCTATTCTTGTAGGATAATTAAATTTATGAAATCCCATGGAGGATGTTCAAAATTGTTTTATTTGGATTGAAACTCATTAATAATTGAAATGTTTTGGGGGAATATGATTTCAATCATTGTGGTTGATTTGGTTGATGATTATCCCACTAGATAAAAGAATGATGTTAATTAACACTTGGTGTGGAGTAGTCAGTATAGGGATATTTTTTACATGAATGGATTATTCAATATTCCCAACCATAAGAGTGAAATTGGGGGTGATAAAGGAGAAGTGGTGTGAGAAAATTTAAATGGGAGATAACAGAACCGGTTTCTAAGATGAAAAAAATGTGTCACCTGTAATGGTTCCAAGATTTGGTCAGGCCAAAATTTACACAACTAGTTGATGTGGTAGTAGAAGTACAGTTTTCAATTGATTCTATAGAGACTAAAGAAGAAACCTAGTGACACTTATATTTGATGGAGGATTGGCTATGAAGTTTCCAACAATGGTTTTGATCATAATTCTGAAACTAAAATAGTAATGTTCAGAAGATAATGGTTTTAGATTTATTAATGAAATACCTAAAGATTTTGATAAAAATTATTAATAGATATGGTTTAAACCACGGTTGTTGTTAGGGAAAGAATTTATGTTATTGTTTTCATTGTATTTTCGCTCACTAATACAAGAGGTATCCAATCAATGAGATAACTCCCTAATAACATCCTTTGATTTAATATATACTAAATTTTGATTATAATTACCAATGAAATTATAATATCACATTCATTAACACTACAATGAGTTGAATCGTACTATCACTCAAAATTTGTCATCATTAAATTCAGTAAAGACAAAGAAGAAAATATGTCAAAGAATAGTTATATAAACACATAGAAAAAATTAAAGAATTTAATATCAATAAATTTCAACAAATACCTTCACATGAGACTCATTAGAATAAAAAAACAAATTGGTTGTCCTTCCTTTTATCCAAGCCTCTTAATGTAAGGTGGGTGTACACATATTAATGTATGATTAAAGAAATTAACAACAAAGTGAAAAAAACACTCCATAGTTGTGCGAGGAATTTCACAATTTTTGGAGTGAAAAAATTCACATTGCGATTATACAGTATCATAATTGTTTGAATAAATGTAATAAAAATATAATAATATAATATTTTATTAGTAAAATAATGTGTTGGAAAATCATATAAGGTAAAAATTAATGTTCCATTATAAAATATATGTGTAAAATAATCTTTGAATTAAAACCATGAATCCTTAATCCACTCACCAACATATCCTTTTATATGAATAACATTATCCTATGTCCAATCCCACATAATTCAATTCATTTCCCATTAATTTTGGGAGTAAAATGTAGGGAAAAGATAGAGAATTGGTGTCTTCTAATATTGATCAGAAAAGTAATCTATATTCATCCCCCATTTTGTGATTCAAACAAGGAATTTAATTTGGAAGAATATTTAGCGGTCATAGAAGATAAATAAAATTATAAATGGTTCCCATAATATCTTTCAAAATTTCATAAGAATTGGATTTACCATTTTTATTTTATGCTCAAAATGGTGGGATATTTTTATGGGCCTTCAAATATAGCCCATAAATTAAATGTCAACTTTTTCTCCATGTATTTCAGTGAAAACATCATAATTAGAAATATAAATAGTTGAATGAAATTATCCCCATCATTAAGTATTTCTACATTTTAAATTTTAGCATAATTGGGATTGGATTTTGGGCATCTATATTGATTGATGCATCAAAGGACTATTATGCTTGGTCCAGAAATTTCTACAACCACTGCCAAAAATCATATCCTTCCCTTGTAATTCCTCTATAAATAAAAAAAACATAATTTTATAATAGGGATTTTCAATAATATCCTTAAATATAAAATTAATAAAATTAATATAATTTTTTCAACAAGAAAATGACTGATTGGGTCCACATTTTTAATTTGAACTTGAACTGCACTAGTGACGAGAATTGAAGGTAAATTTATGTAATACTCTAAAATTTGTGATTTTGGACTTTTAAACACATTACTATTTAAATACAATAAAATAATATTATTATGTTTCTCTGATAATAATAATTTGATAAATTAAGGTGGTGAAGATATTGTAGAGGTAGAAAATAAATTAAGGGTTGTTGTTAGAGAATGTTACCTCTTAATATAGCCTCATTTATAGACCCCTTACAGAATATGGAATTGGTAATTGGATGATAATGAAATAACATCGATGTACAGAGAGTTTTGGGATAGTTTTTGATAGATATTTTAATATATTCAATGATTTTGAGATGAAATAGTAGTTGTGAGGGGTACAATTTATACTTGAGGATAGATGATTTTTAGTGAATAATTAATGATTATATTATATTTAGAGACAACCACATTTGGGGTGAATTAATTATGAATAAAATTATTTAAAATTAATATTAAAAATTCTAGTTAAGGTCATGAAAAAAAAATTAACCATCCATTTACTGATTCTTTCTTTAGGTATTTTAATCTTTCATCATTTATCTTAACTAGCTACATTTTGTTACATATATTATGGTAATTTTTTCTGCTATGGTAACATTTTCTTCCAAAATATGACCTTGTAACCTAAATTAGTGCACCTGATTCCAAATATGGTATCCATTTTAATTTATTAAATTTATAAATTTGATAAATCCAATTATTAATATGTTATTCATAAAACACATAAAACAATTTTTTAATGGTTAAAATCATTGTTTTCAAGACTGATAAGAATCTGTATCTAATTTTAGAACCTTAGGTATTAATTAATTAATTAGTTAAATTTTGATCAATAATAATATTAAAAAAATTAAATAAACATTATTAGTTAATTATTTCATATAAATAGTGGTATTTCATAAAAACAATATATCACTTTTTAACCAAAAAATATATTTTTTAGAATATTCCCAACGAATTATCCTATTTAATTTTGACGTGATCACTCAAAAATTAATGCTATTTTTTAAAATAAATTATATACAACCTAAAAAATTATATTTATTTTATGATATAAATCAATAAAAAAATTTATTATGAAAACACATATTTGAAAAATGAAATGTCATTTTTGAAGATCATATGTTAATTTTATAAGAATAATTAAATTTTTATAGATTATTTAATTAATATTTAGTTCATAATATAATTCGTTTTAGACACAACCACAAATTTAATGGTTATTTTATAATGGTTGTTTTAGTATAATTATATTTTGGATTTCGTTGAACCACTATGTTTTGTTAAAATTAAGCTATCAAATATAGTGATCTTTTAAAATCTCAGAGTGTCTGAGGTTATTCTATGATAAATTGATGAATATAATTATTATAATGTTCCACACAAATGAATTATTTATATTATATAACGTGTGAGACATAAATTATATAACTCCCATTACATTTCGTAGGAATTTATATCTCATGTGATAATATGTATTAGAATGGTGAGTAAACTCAAATTATTATAGAAATGTGTTCACAATGATATTCATCATAGTGTTCTATGATTGAGGAAATTATTGAATAGTAAGTGAACATAATCCAATATTATACTTCTTCCACTATAATATTCATGAAATTAACCTTGACTAAATATATAACATTATAAACATATCATTTTCCAAAAAAATTATGCATTGTTCTGGTAATATATTCTCATATATCCTGATTGATTATTGAATATTATTTACTCCATTTAATTATGTATATTATTATAAAAATATTATATGGCATGAATCATTTTTAAATTACTTGACTAATTTAGTATGACTTTAACAAGTCATTATCAATTTTTATACACTTATTATTTTCATATGCATACTTATGTTCATTGACTGATATTTCAAATGTTTATGTTAATTTCTCATATATGTTTACTATTTCATATATTCTCTTTTTTATAGGTTATAATTAATGGGTTTATATAATTTTTTCCAAATACCTTAACAATGTGATAAGAACATTAGCGAATATATTGATTAGCTTATTTGAAATAAGTTGATTATTTATCAAGTATTTAAATAAAATTTATCTTTATGGATATGTGGAATGTATTGTTATGATAATTATTTAATATTAATATATAAAAATGTAATATCAAATTATTATTATAATTGGGTCACCATAATATGTTTGAAATTAGATATTAGTAATTTTTGGAGACTATGATTGGAGATATTTGGTAAAACCCCTATGGATTAGTCAACGTATATGATATATTCATATTGATTTGGTAAGATGGGGAATCTATGGATACATAACAATGAAATACTTGAAAAAATACAAATATTTTTATATTATCTCTTTCAAAAATCGAACTGGGGGTTAACAAATTAAAACGCTTGTTGGGAATTAAAATCTTCATTATATGGTGCGTTATAATGTGCCCTTTGTACAAACCTACATTGACACCCTTATGAGATATTATTTTGATAACTCACATTCTATTTATAAACAATGATAAACTATAAAAGGGTAGAATCTATGATAACATATGTAAATTTGTAGTGATATGATATTGACATAATGTGTTATGAGTTGAGAAAATATGTCAAAATATAGGAAATGATTAAAATTGTTTTCATAATAATATGATTTTTTACTATTATTTTTGTAGTTTGATAATCAGAATTATATTCTGGTTTTAATAAACTGATAGAACCATATAGAATCATGTAAAAAACAAATGTGATAGGAAATTACTGGTCTATCATCATGCAAAATCAGTTGATATGGGAGATATAATATGATACATTGTGATTATTCTTGATCAACTATATTGACTTTCGACTAAAAATTTGAACATATTTGATTTTTTGAAATCACCAAAAAAGAGAAACATTAAATTTTTTAAGGAAATTATACAAATAAAACACATGGTTAGATAAAAATTATTTGAAATTTCCTAAAGTGTTGAAGGAAATGTGCGATAATTCTCTGAATTTGATATGGTAAATGATTTATGTGTATAAAAGGACTCCATTGAGAAAAAATTTTCTACATTTATTTGATTAGTTTTTTCAATTAACTGAATTTTGAGAAAGATCAACTAAATGATCCTCCATCACTAAAATATTATAATTTTAATGAGTAAGGATATTATATTATTTAGTGCATGAATATTATAGTTAATGATTACAATAATCATTTGAGACATCATGATTCAAGATATAAAGGGAAAGATCATGTGATCCAAACTTCAAAAGATTTCATGAGAATAAATGGTTGAAAGGTAAACCTTCTATCCACTCTATAGCTATTAATATCACTTTTTATTCTCTCTATTATGACTATTTAGTAAAAAAAATCTATAATGTTTGTCACATACTCACAATATGGAATAGATGTTGATTTTTTTAAAACACTCATAATATTATGTTAATAAAATATAAATTTTGTAGCCCCACAATGATTGAATTTTGGGGGAATGTGCATCCATTAATTCTATGTACCTTCCCTATAGTTGAATTTTATAATATTTAAGGAATAATGTTGATATAATTTTATAGATCACATGTCTATTTATCATGATGTTATTTTTAGTTTGATATTCCAAATCATGAAATGATTTTAAATAGATTCATGGATGAATACGGAATTTATATGGAAACAAATAAATTTTTATGAATCCTATTACCTATCCATGATGGTTATCTGTCTAAAATATTTGTGGAGAGACATAACATTGATTATATTTCTATTTTTCTTTAATATGTTGATCATATTTCTTAAAGGCATGCCTAGTCTTCCAAATATTTTTAATGTAAATATCCTAACATAACTAATACCTTGTGCTATAACTATTTTAATGAAACCTTATTTAAGGGCCCTAGTTGAGTTGTTGGAATTGAAGAAAAACTACAGGAAACATTATAAAATGTATTTTAAATTGTTTTTCATCACTTTGAGGTGAACCTATTCTTTTTTAAGATGTATGGTGAAGTTATTGTGTCTTTTCAATGATTATCATGAACGTAACAAGATCACTGTTCAGAAAAGTATATCATTAACCATATTGATGATGTTTTTTTATCAATTTTCAGGATATAAATATTTTTCAAATATTTGACTTCATTATGGATATCATTACATTATGATCATGATGTAGGATGTTCACAAGATAACCTTTATTACCAGGTATTTTCAATATAGATTTATAATGATGTCATTTATACGTATAACTACCCATACAATCTTCGTGAATCTAAAAAATAGACTCCTTAGATATTACCTGAATAATTTTACTGTAGTATTTGTTGATGAATTTATTCTAAATTGCATTAATAAGTAAGATATTGAATATCATTATAGGATTATGATGGGGACCTTGATTAGGGAAAGTTTCATTGAAAAAAATTAGCGTGGGTATGTTATGGAGAATTAATTAATAATTTTGGGGTTATTTAGTATCAAGAAAGTTGTATTAGTGGATCCATCACCTAAAAACGTTATTTTGAAATGACCAAGACTGACCATTGTTACTACTATATGTACATTTCATGAATTGGTGGTATACTATCAACACACTTTGCAAGATTTCCCATGAATATATAATCCTAAAACAATTTTGACATTTAAGGGAGATCATATCCATCAGATTTATTAATATGAATATGATTTTGACATAAAAATATGGTTGTTCATTGAACCTATTATCATACTTCTCGGTAATGGATATGATTTTTTTATCTATTTTATTGTTTCAATGAAAGTATTATGATTCTTCCTTATGTTTAATTATATGGTAATTTATTGTGCCTCATTACAGTTGAAAATTCATGATAAAAATTATGCAACTCAAGATTTTTATATGGCATTGGTAATTGTTTCATTGAAAATACTGAAGTAATATCTTTATGGTGAAAGTTGTGATTTATATAATAATCAAAGAATCATTAAGTATATATTTGAACAAAATGTGTTTAATATGAAACAAAATAGATTGTTCGAGTTTATTACTGATTAAGAATATTCAATACATTACCATCCAAAGAAGGTGAACACTGTGGCTAATTTCCTTGGTCTTTCGTCAAAGATAAGAATTTAATGTGGTCCAAAAATTATAGATTTGATAATTATGGATGCGTAAATATTGATGAATTGGTTTAGATCATATATTTGTATATATAATGATAAAAGTTTTATTGATTTGAGGATTAATGAGGTGTTAATGGAAGTCGTGGAGACATAGATGAATGTGAGTAATCATATAGAGTTCAACCATGATTTGTTTTGGAATCCCATGGATTGAAAACCATATTTGTTTCCAATTAATACAATATTTATTTATGTATATATAAGATAAAAATAAAATATCAATATTCCTATTAATTATGTAATTATGATGATGTGTGGAGATCAAAATGAGTTTTTCTATTGGCACAACATAATATAGATACTGCAAAGTATCAATATAGATATATGGTTTCTCAAAAATATGTGGGAAGAGACATGATTCAAAGGATATATTAAAATTATTATGCATTATATAATAGAAAAAGGTAAACAACACAATGGATTTAACAATGGTACTCTCCAAAATATATAATGGCCATATTACTATTTTGGGTATAGTAAACCACATTTTAAAGATGGAACAATTTATTTTAGTATAATAAGATTAATCACTTAATTAGGTTTCAATGATATGAAATATGGAATTGGTATGGCTACATGGAGTACCACTTTATGTGGTATTTTATTGGGATCCAATGATTACATTGATGCTCGAAATAATTATTCCAGAAGATTGGAATATATAGTTGATTATTAGCATAGAATAACATTCATAGACAGATAATTTGACTGAGAGCTCCATTGATACCATAGAAGGTATTTTGAGATAATATTCTACATATTTATATGTTACTGGGGATAAACCCATTTCTCTATGAGTTTATTCTTAAAATAATAGGTTCTATACATAATTACAAGGCTCTTTTGAATACCTTTATGGTTGGAAGTGGGATAAAAAATGTGTTGGGATAATTTTTGAGAATGAAATATATTTAGACATGATCAACCTAAATAAATTGTAAAAAAATTTAGTAAAATTACTCAGTACAACATGGAAGTGAGTATTCCATAGAAAACTAATGCTTACAATCACAGATGAGATCTAGATCTTGAACATGGTTATAATGTATTTCATGGAATATCTCCCTTAAAAAGGTTTAAATATTAGGATAGATGGGTAAGTTAATAATGTGACATATTTTTTACTTCAAAATTAATTATAATATTAGTATGGTTGATTATTTACTAGATCTACATCAAAATCCCATTCAAATATATGATGTGTTCCATGTATCTCTTATGAAAAATAGAATTCTTGGTCCTTCAAATATAAAAAATATCTGAGGTAATACTATTAGATATTGATCTCTCTTATAGGGAGAATTTATTGTGGATTATATATTGAATATAGAGATAGTTATGGATCAACACCACCAACCTGGTAAAATTTCAGTCGTAAAACAAAAACTTTTGTGGAGACTACATGTAGACCCAAGGATGTGATGAGTTAGACATATCCCTAGTAGTCTGTATCAGTGTGATGGTATTTAGAAGTAGAAATTCATATAAAGGAGGTAGAATTTAACATTACAGATTTAATTCTATATGTGTGTGTGTTTGATGTCGTTGATTTCATGCATTACATGTGACATTTAGATTAAATGAACCCAGATATTATATTGAAATATAATTATTAAATATGACGGATATCACCTAGTCGATGGATTTGGGGTTATGAATTAGACCATTTAATTTTTATAATTTATATTTTACACTATATAAAATGAATTCATAGGTTATAAATTAGATTGAAAATATAATAAAATTGTTTAAATATTGAAATGTGATTTTAAAATAACAAAATTTCTATGCATGTAGGGGTTTTTATCATAATAGATCAATTTAATAACAAGTGATGAATTATTTTAATGAAATATTGATATATTATATTCTATAAAATATTTTAACAATAATATAATGGTGTTTACCATGTCAGTAATAATAATAAATTCAGTTTTATACTTAAATATTGTTTTCTTTTAATAATGGGTTTCACTGTATTTTCCCACTAATTATTATATGAATTTCATATACTTATCAAAATTTAATATGAAAAAATAGTTTCAATATTATGAATTAACACGTGAAAATTAGGAATTTTTTTCAATTTCATTATTTGTAATTATGAATTCTAACTGAATCAATAATTAATTACTATAATAAAGGTTAAAAGGGTTAATGATTGGTTAAATTAAATAGATATGTATTAAAATGACCTCAAAATATTTTGGAATTTTTTTTTAAATTTACATCATCCAAAATTATATTAAATTATTATTTGGATGTAATTTTGTATATTTCATTTTAATATTAAATTATTATATTTTAACGTTTTATGTATTCACATAAGTTCCACTGCCTCATATATAAAAGGGATCATTTTCTCATATCCTCTCCATAAAAAAATTATCTATTTATGTAACCCATGATCTATCCAAATACAATCCCAACATACTTATCATGGACCCTGTGGACCTTATCCTATGAAAAAAACATCAATGAATCCAGAAGTTAATTTTCAAAGGGTGAAACGAGAAGATGAGTTATATGTTCATACCGATCATTTTCATTTCTCATTCGTCCAAAACCACCGAATTGTATAATATCACTTTATTAAAATGATTTAATAAATATATTTAATATATTTAGAGGTTTTATAATATTATATACACTATAAATCACAATTCTATCCATTGGAAAATGATTTCAACCATCATGTGTACTTATGGATGACCACAATAATAAAGAGATGTGATTTATTTTACATTTTATTATTACATGGCTCATCCTAAGGATTGTTTTATGGAATATATATATATACATATATTAAAATATTAATATAATTCAATTTTTAAAGAGAATTATTAAATATATTTTTCCCCTCCACCCATCAAAAAGTTGAAATATCACTCATTTATACGAACACACTGTCGTTTCCACAAAGTGACCCGATTCATTTTTCATTACTACTTTATATGAATATTTATAAAAGAGTATAAAATGAATAAATATTTTACCTATGACATAATTAATATTATATATCTAATGAAATCAAGGAGAATGTTGATGGACTAAAAATCACAAATAAAAAAAAGCATCGAAATCGGATAAACATTCATCAGAATGTTCATTTTAGTGAAGAATTATTAATAGAAGAATAATGATAAATTATAGAGGAATGATAAATAGTATGTTAAAATTTATTATAATTTTGTAATATTTATATAATAAATATACATTCATTATATAGTAATATTGATCACATTTCAAGGAAAATGGGGCTTAAGGTAAGGGATTATCGAATAATCTCATTTCATTTTCAGATTTCCTCTATTGAAGAAAATTATATGATAATTATCTTTTAGACATTAAATTTACTTCTCATCTTCAAATTTATTGAATTTTCAAGTATTCTTACCAAATTACACTATTTTTAACACAAATTAATTTTGAATATTTTTTATATAACGTTTATATTATTTCATATTTGGTCGATAAACATTTTATTATATGCCCCTGTTTTTTAAAATGTATTCAATAAAATTACTATATCTTATAAATTTTTTATCTAATTTATTTTTCAACTATTTTCTTATTTTATAATATATATTTTTAATTGAACCTTATTTGACTTTTCTAAACTATTTACATTTAGGCTTTTTCAGAAAAATAGTGGCAAAGATCCTTGTTTTACCATTACCACATGAACAGAGTTTCCAATCATCATGACTATTTTTTCATATATGATTCGATTTAATGTTTTAATGGTTATTCTCATATATTATATTCCCAAAATATTTATAAAAAAATTATTTTTAGTGACACTAAATGAATAGTATATTTCCCTTCATTTACAAAGAAATGTTTAAATTCTCTTTTAAATATATTTTTCATCTTTATCAATATAATTTGATGTTTATTATGATTTTCTATGGATATGTTCAAATGAAACCATCCATGTACCTTCCATTTATGGATTATGATTACGTGGTTATGAAATTTTTATGAAATCTTTTCCATGGCATGGGATTTTCTATAATGAAATAACGATTTATTTTATAAACATGTCTCACAGTTCTATATATTAAAGAACCATAATTTTATAAATAGACATTCCATTATTATAATTATTTAATATAGTATAAATCATGTAAAATCACATAGTGGACACAATACATACATTATAAATTACGAATTATTTTAAAAAGTGTTATTCTTATAATTTAACTAACCTATACCAATTGAATAATAACTTGATTATATGAATCATGATGTGACCATTTTTAATTGTTACCCAACCAATAGAATGGTAACCTCACTAATGAAATTATTAACAACATTTAGGTAACTTATGAATGATAATATAACATATTTATATCATTGAATATGTAAATAAATGTTTTAAAAATATAAATTAAATATTAGTATTTTTGAGAAAAATAAATAATTATTTATAAATTTAAAATTAATATAATGATTTTAAATTAAATTTATTTTCATAAAATATATTCATAAATTAATATTTTTAGGTGATATTATTATAATATAAATATATGAGACCTTAACTAATTTTAAGAAGTGACATAAAATCAATAATTATTTTAAAATTTGTATTTTTTTGAGTAAATGATTCTTTTATTTGAAATATAAATTTTAAATATTTGAGAAATTATATTCAGAAAATCAATTCCAATTTTTAATTTTACATTATTTAATATTTTTTGGGTGAATTGTTTAAATTTTTCTAAAATATTTGAATTTTTGGGGAATAGTGAAATATGGTAACTTACGATATTTTACATTATAAGTAAAAAAAATAAATTTTTGAGTCAAGTATGATGCATGGATTATATATTTATATATTATCTCAATATATCATTGTCGCCATGCTATATTTATTCATGGTAATCACTAGTATTAGTAGTCTGAAGCCAAAAAAAATTATTAAATAAAATAATCAAAAAACACCCATCTCCTCCACTATAAATATCAACCCTCACCACCTATTTTAATCACGCCTCCAAATCCTATAATCTTGTTTAAATTCTTCCCAATCCTCTTCCCAAGTATCTATCACATGTATATGATCTGTTGGTCCCATCAAAATACCATACTCAATTTCCCTTGGGGTGTTCTAATGAATCATAAATTCTTGAGGTAAAATCCTCTTCTGTTCTAGTTCACATTATTTTAATTTCTATCCATTTCATATAATTTACTAGCATCCAATATCCAAAGTAACATGATAAATACTATATTATATTTATCGTATAGTTTTATTATGTTAATGTAATATCCGACCACAATTCTCTTCTATATAACCCTTTTCTTCTCAAAATGAAAACATCACCTATGAGGTGTTGATTCACCACATTCATGGATGATGTCTTTTTTTTAAAATATGTCATTCAATGATATTAATAAAACCACTATAATGGTTAAAATATATTATAAAAGTTATTTTACAACTAATTTAGTGAGATGGATATTGTATATATAAATAATAATAATTAATAATACAAAACTTGCTTGTGATGATCGAAAAACGCCAAAATAATGAAAAGATTTAACATTAAAATTTTATATAAATAATCATCCTCATATCTGAAAAATTCATATATAAGAACATTTAACCATATATAAGTTCATTAATAACATATAATGGTATTCAAATTGAAGACATTTACATATGACCATACAACAACCCCAAGCTTATCCTCAGAATACCACAGAGTCATCAATTCATCAACAACTATTTGTATAGAAACATGTTGAAGCTCAGTGAAATGAGAAGAATTATCAAGAACTATCATAGATCCATGATTAATATACATGGACTCTCAGGATCGATCCACTCTTAGAGTCAATGGAATTAAATGGTCATAGAGTGACATCTGGATGTTTTCCCACACAAGGGCTCAGTAACGCTCTGATAGATATGTTACGTCCCACCAATGCATGGTGGAGTAATGTAACATGTTTCTAGTGAGAATCCCCCTCCTCTCAGGAGGTATTCCACATGGGAGAATATCAATTCTATAACCACTAACCATGATTTTCCAGATGAGGTCCGCCACCCCCCAATAAAGTAGGAGTATGCTTCTTTTGAATATATCGAGTCAACTCTACCACAATATGGATAGTTTGGGAACACCTTGAAATGATTGTATAAACATGAGAAATATCTCACAGAACTATGAATCAGATCCTGGTGTAATATTGGAAGAAGGTTCCTTAGGTGGTACTATAGGAAATATAATGGGTGGCTCAGAGCCCACCACCTCAAAAGTGTACTCATCTCCACTATCTTTGCTTACAACATGTTGACATCATGGTTTCATTGCTCTATTATTTTCAAGAACACTCTTCAAAAATAATTTATAAAAGATGAAAACAATAAGGAAAGAAGTGAATAAGAGTAGGTACATGTCCTCCCTCAAACATGGAACAATTAATAGCCTGATCAATGAGATAGGTCTAGATGATAATAGAAAACTAAAGGACCAACACGAACATGATAATATGGGCGTACTTCCAAATGAAATGGTTAGTTCATATTTAGGTTCTCACATTCCCTTACAGAAGTCCATTTAATTTCATATGTGGTTACCATTATAAATCATTATGTATTAAACCACTTTTTAAAATTTTGAAGAATTTTTTAAATCATGATTCCATTTTATTAGGGTACATACAGATTGTAAATTGAATTTGGTCTTCCACTCATTCCAAACCATGACATGTAACTACAAGTTCATTTTTTCAATTAAATATTTTTAACCAAAATAGGCACAACAAGTCTTAATAACTAAGGAACAAATGGTAATCATATGGATGTTGGTAGATTAATGATGAAAAGTAGATTTTACATGTCATAAATAAAGAAATTTTGAATTCATATGAATCCTATTAGGATGCACGCTTCTAAAATTCCCTCATATCATTTACATAAATAATAAAACCCATCACATTACAAATATCAATATAGAAAACATCACAAAATAAGTAAATCACCCAATGGTGAGGTTATAGTAACCATAAATGAATTTATTAAAAACAACCATTCCCATCTTAGGTAATGTTGGTTTCCACTATATATAGTTTTTCTACATCCATGCAAATGGTTTGTTTCATATTCTTATTTCTTATTATTCAATCTTGACCAAAATACCATGTAAAAAAAGTAAAAGGGGATCTCGTACAACTTTGTAGCATCTCGCCCCAAGTTCCACAGAATAGTTTACTCATACTGTGACTACATGGCCTTAAGCATACCTCCCCGAACTCCAGATGATGTAAAATTTAAATAAGAGACTATGGTGTTATTATTGGGTGACTATTACCTCATATATTAATGGTTACACAGTGGTAAACAAATAATAATAAATAGTGTAAGAAAAAGATATAATAAGTGTCTTAAAAAAATAGTTATAAACCATGAAAGAGGATTTAAAGTAAAACATATGATGAATAAACATAGTAAAAAAATAATCTTGATTTCACGTGTCTATAAAAAATGTGGGTACTGGGAAATATGATATACAAGGATAAACTTCATGCAATACAACACTTAAGAAAGGTAAAAAATTGAGACACTAAATTTGGAGCCCAGGCACGGTCCTCAACCCCCAATTCCATCATATGATACAATTGAGTCAAGAATTAGAAGCATCACACTTACCTTTATCCTTATCTATGATTATAAAGTATGATTGAGTACCAAAGAACTCCCAACTAGGGTGTGAGATACTTATATACATTGTCCTACACCCATGGTGTCTTGGTTAATCAATTTCCTAAAATAAATAATACACTTCATCAATAATAATATATGAGTAACTATAAATATATAAAAATAAACTACCTCTATCCAAGTTTGAAAAATAAAAACATTCCTATAGCGACTCTGTTTTTGGCCCTGTCAGACTTTGGAATATTTTTATGAATAATTCTAGAGCTGGGCATGAAGACAGCCTGCGATTCCGAGGCCCAGTGAGCCCAGAATTAATTTTATAAAAAAATATGTTTTTTTATACTATGCGCGAGGTGAGAATGAGTTATATATTAAATGGTAGCTCGGATCAGAAGTCTGATGGCACGGTTGCGTCCTAAGTGTGCTGTTAACCTTAGGTGGGGTGTAAAAGTTGTGGGTGCGGGCCTGTTGTGAGAGATGTCACATAGGGGAAAAATCGTCACATTATAATAATTACTTAGTGACTTTTATCACTGGAGTTTTTTTCGAATAACTTTCTAACAAATTATAGGAATGGAAATCTGAGACTTACGTTCAGTTTGAAATGAGGTGTTTTTCCTAGGCGTGATATAAAATATACGGGCACCGAGGTTTCAGAATATGCACCTGTTGGCAGAGTTTCAGAGAGTTTATACATTCCACTTAATTGTTAGAATTAAGGGGAGAACCCATTTTCCATTCTCTTTCCCTCTCTCTCTTGAATGTTCTTTGGCGTTCTTCACCTTTCTTTGCCAGATTGAGGAGCTTACTCTGGCGGATTGAGGTGGGATCGCAGAAGGTATGTCACCAACGACGAACGGCTAGATCAAGGTAGGCTTTCTGTTGTTTTTCCACTCCTTCGTCGATTTATTGAGTTTTTTTTTCAAATTCTACATTTTATTTATATAATTTTAGAATTCGGACAATGGTCTAATGAACATGGCCATCGTCCGAGTCCCCTCTTAAATATTGTGCTCGATGCGTTCTTTGTTTCTCTTCGACCGAATTTTCAGATGCGCCAAAACACTTTGGGATCATTGATTGGGGACATGCACTATGAAGGCCTCATTCCGAGGATTCCAAATCCACCTAGGTATTTTAAATTGGGCTGCCAGAGCTATTGTGGCAGCCGATGGAAGCCCCGACTTCGGCAAGGGTGGGGGCCGGAGAGCAGGGTGGCATTGTGGTGTAGCCGGACAGAGGCGTTCATTGTGACACAGTAAGTTGTGGAAGTGCTCGGAGGGCCGATGTGCAGCAGCTATTGGATGAGCAGAGGCTAGAGGGGTTTATGCGTCGGGTGGAGTAGTAGTTTCAGGTGTGGTTACAGCAGTGAGCTCAGGTTCGGTCGGGCGAAGGCGGCCGTGTCAGGGTGTAGCAGGGGACCGAAGGAGCCGGGGTGTCCATGCGGTGGAGCGAGTAGCCCAGGTGGCCGCAGAACGGGCAGCCGGTGTTACAGAGGTACGCTTGGCTGGTTTGGGGGGGGGGGGTGTCGCCCTCAGCCAGTCGCAGTCAGGGGGAAGCCCTGAGGTCAGCGCCTTTGGGGGAGCTGCGGACAAGGACTCGCGTTCGACAGGTCCTGCTAGTGCGGTGTGCGGACAAAGATCGACCGCTCAGCTGATCTATTTAGAAGAACCGGACCCGAGGGGTCCGGTGGTGCTTGGACAGGACACGGGCAGCAGGCCACAGCGAGCTGACCGGACCCGCGGTCGGACCGCGGGCATCGGTCTGGACTGGGCGGGCTGGGGTGGACCGGACCAGTTGGGCCTACAGGTGTTCAAAGGGGAAGAACTTTTAAAAGATGCATTTGTTCGATGCGCCATCTACAGACGTGGGTTCGTCTCATAAAGATAGACATTTTTAAATGGTTTCTGGGATTTTTGGGTTCTGTTCCCGAAGGTGGGTGACCCGAAACAGATTAATTAAATAATATTAAAATATTATTAAAGCGTGCAACAAACGAACCTCGCGAACCAGATGTCCGATTGACACGCCGTCAGTGGCAGTGTGATCCTAGTCCTAGTGTGTAATATTTGAGATTCTCCTTTTAGTATTCAGGCTAAGGATAAGGTGCGGGCCCTGTAGGGCCCAGTTTTCACGTTTTACGATGAAATTTTTCTTTTTCACCCAACATCTGTTTGGAGTGTTTGAACATGAGTTCCAGTGTGTTTTTCCGAGGGGATTGCAATAGTGCAATCTGCCCGCCAAAATTTGGGGTCGAGGCATGGGTCTCACGAGTCGGCTACCAGGTGTATGATGCATTTTTACAAGATATTCTTCGTAAGTCTATTCGGGGAAAATTAATAGCCTACCTTGTGTGTTTTTTCACGTAGATCGTGTTGGTGGCCTTCATATAGTCCTTGGAGGTGCACAATGTGGCAAAAATGCTGGTCGCTAGGGTTAGCGATGTTTGGATGAGAAGTGGTTGAGTGTACTCCCTTGGTTCGTTCCTATGAGGGTTCATGTGGTATTACTACCTCAGTATAGATTTGTGATCCCCTTGATAGAATGAATTTATATTAGAGTTGTGGCATCCCTCTAGAGGGATCAGAGCGAGATCCTCTAGCTTCACTTCCCTAGATCAGGTTCTTGGTATTGCTGTGATCGCTTATCCATGGGCGGCGACCCCTATCTTGTAGGATAATCCATAGTGTTTGAGGAATCATTGGGAATGTGATCCCCTATGTTGTGGGCCATGAATAGTAGGGTTGTGGCATCGTTGGTTATATGATCCCACACTCAACATGTGGTTTATAGTAGGGTTGTGGCATCGTTGGTTATATGATCCCCTACTTAGCTTATGGTTTAGGTAGGGTTGGTGCATCGTTAGTTCAATCCCCTACATCAGGAGTTATACTAGATAGGGTTCCGGTATCATCATGACCACCCTTACATGGGCGACGATCCTCTATCTGAGTGATGTGATTTGTGGAGCAACGGATCGGGTTGTGGAATCCCCCATCGGATCCTACGAGTGATCCCCTATCTGTATGATCTACGAGTTACTGGAATGGGTTTTTTTATCCCCTAGTTATGTACCTGCCGCAAGTTACGAGGTTGGAACCTCATGAGTCTTGGTGCGTGTTTGAGTGTATCTAGATTTCTCATGGTATATGTAAGGTCATATACCTGTGCGGATGTTCATGGAATATGTATGGTCATAAACCTGAGCTGTGATGACTCATCGTGTTTAGATGATGATGGTCTCGAGGTGGAGTTTCTCTCACGTTTGGGTTCTCTCAGGCTGGGATGAGCTAATTATTTCCTTTATGTTTCTCCCTTTTATTCTGGGGGTTTTGGGGTTCCTACTTTGAATTTTATATACTCGCCCATGCACAGGATTTTCCCACACATGTTTGTGTCTTATTCAGATGACATGCCTTTCGACGGAGTTCCAGGAGGACCCGTAGTAGGTGGAGCTTAGTGAGAGAGAATGTCCGGGGTGTTTACCGTAGTTGTGCCGAGGAGCATACCAGCGGTTGCTTTTGGAAGCGTTTCCCTCCTTCTGAGTAGGTTGGATGCTTTTGTAGTTATCTTTTAGTGGGACCTATTTTTCCATTTTGTATTTTTTTTGTACTCTGGTTGTGAGTTAGATGTATTCAGGAATTTCTTTCCAGTTTTTATATATATATCTGCACTATTTCATGGAGGTGTATGTGGGTGTGTGTGTGTGCAAGTACCTTTTTCTCATGCCGTCCATGTGTGTGATAGCCTACTCATCACTAGTGGACAACCCCTGGCCTATTGGAGGTGGGCTTGGGGAGTCATGGATCGAGCCCCGTTGGGGTAGGTCGTGACATAGTGATATCAGAGGAGGTTCCCCTGTTGGGATATCAGAGCGTAGATGGTCAAATTGTGAGTTTGGTTTGGGTTTCATAGCCTTAGTGTCAAGATGATTTGAGTTAGGCTTTTAGGCCAGGGACTCCAATGTTAGTGCGGCGGCCGATGTATCCATTCAATAGGACTCTGATAACCTTCCTTTCAACTCGAGATGTTTGTACACTAGTCGTAGAGACATAATGGTACACACATCATATAAGATTCTGTTTTTGGGTTTCCCTTGTTCTTCTTGATTCAGATCTCCAAATATACTCTTTGACTATGGTGTGTCTTGATTGTATTTACAGATGCCTCCACAACAACAGCCAGTGAGGGTTCCGTAAAAGGATTGTGGAGACGATCCGCTCCATATAGAGGTTGTGGACTAGGGTGTGGGTTTAGAGGCTAGACCTCTAGGTGGTCTGCCTGTTTTTCCACCACCTATCAAGTATCTAGTTATTCCCGTGGCGTAGGATGAGGTTGGTCATAGGCTGAGTGTACTACACAAGTTCCAGTGGCAGAAACCTCTGAGGTTCCAAGGTGGTCCAGACCATCAGGCAACTGATGACAATCTCGAAGCAGTCACATGATTTTTCCGCCTAGTGAGGACACCCCCAGATCAGATGGTGGTCCTAGCGGCAAGCCATCATCATCGTTCAGTCAGGTGATGGATGAGTTTGGTGATGCAGTCCCACGAGGATGAGGCGCTCACGTGGGTAGAGTTTGAGCGGCTCTTCAGGGAATAGTTCTATCCGGTGATGCTGATGTCTATGCGGATTCAGGTGCTTCTGCAGCTTCGGCAGGAGGGCATGACAATGTCGGATTACCCAGTGAGGTTTACAGACCATTCATGAAACTCCCAAGATATGGTTCGAGACCCATTATTTAGGGATCGGATCTTCAAGCAGGGCCTATGCAGAGACATCCGGGTAGGTGTGGGTTCCTTCTGTCTGCCCACCTATATTGGAGTGATGTAGCAAGGCTTGGCGGTGGAGAACTTTATGGATCAGCAGATTCAGACCATCTTTGTTGGGCGTGTGGAAGCTGAGACATTGACAAGTAGTATCCAGTGGGAGGCACAAGGTTCTGGATGTGCCTGACATTTCAGGAGGCACCCCCAGCATGGAGGATCTGAGGCTCAAGGCTCACAGGGCTCACATTCCATTTTTGGTCAGCCACATGAGAGTCAGTGTTACGTTTTCTAAGGTCGGGGAAATCTTTCTAGATATTGTCTAACCCGGCGTGCTACTGAGAGGGAGCCGGTCGATAGGCCGCCTTGGCAGTGGAAATGTCTGGAGTTTGGAGTTCTGCAAGGCAACAGACGTGGATATGGAGCCGGTTTCATAGTGGGAGGTGGTAGGTGGTATCATATTCCACCACCACCCCCAAGGTGGGCCACTCCAAACTTAGGGAGCTGGAGGACGAGGATGAGGATAGCTGCATTCTCTGGTGGATGTAGACCTAGAGGCTCCGCAGATGGATAGAGGTTTGCCTTGTGTCCTCTCTATTTTCTGCAGTAGTTTTGATAGACCATGTTTAGTGTTACTCTTATCTTTCCATTACTTTCTTGAGTTTTGTTCAGGGCGTTGGTAAGACCATGTGTGGGTGTTACTCAGCATGATTCCAATGCATGAGGAAGAGGGATCCTTCCCCCAACAAGACAAGTTTTTGTGACGTGATCAAAACCGTGTGACTGAGTCAGTTCCGGCCAATGCGATTAGTGTAGAGCTGTGGTGTATGAGTTCCTATTACTTATTTGTTCGAGAAGGGGTGTTTGTTGGCGAACTCACTGGTGTGGGAGAACCATTTGAGATTCCGGTTCCATTACTTGTGCTTATTTATTTTTGAAAATGAAAAGTTTTGAGGTCAGTAAGATTTAGTGAAAAATGTTTTTTCCCTGTCAGACATTGGAATATTCCTATGAATAATTCCAAAACTAGGCATGAAGACGGCATGTGATTTTGTGTCCCTGTTTGCCCGAATTTTTTTTATAAAAATATTATGTATTTTTATAATATGTTCGAGGTTAGAATGAGTAATCTCTTAAACGGTAGATCTAATCGGAAATCCAAGGGCATAGTTGCGTTCAGAGCATGCCGTTAAACTTAGGCTGGGTGTAAAAGTTGCGGTCGCAGGCCTGTGATGAGAGATATAACATAGGGGCAAAATCATCATTTTGAAAAAATGACTTTTTGATTTTTATCACTGGCATTCTTTTCGAATAAATTTCGAACAATGTCTCGGAATGGGAAACCGAGACTACCATTGAGTTTGAAATGGGGTGGTTTGCCTAGGCGTGTTATAAAATAGGCAGGTGCGGAGGTTTCAGAATCTGTGCCCATCGGTGGAGATTTAGTGAGTTAATAAATTCCACTTAATTGATGGAATTAAGGGTAGAACCCATTCCCCCACCCCTCTTTCGAATGTTTTTCATTGTTCTTCACCGTTCTTCTCTAGATTGAGGAGCGAACTCCGGCGGATCGAAGTGGGATCGCATCGGGTGCGTCGTTAAGGAAAAATGGTCGGATTGAGGTAAGTATTCTGTTGTTTTTCCAATCCATCATTGATATCTTGTGTTTTTGTAAAACATGTCATTTTAATTATATAATTTTTGAATTGAGATAATGGTTGAACGTACACGGCCACCGTCTGAGTCCCTTTCTAAATCCTATGTTTGACATGTTTTTTGTCAGTCTACAACCGAATTTTTGGATGCGCCAAAACTCCTTGGGATCATTGATGTGGGGAAGGTGCGTCGAAGGCCTCGTTCTGAGGTTTCCAAATCCACCTATGGATTTGAAATCGGGTCGTCATAGAGGTTGTGGGAACTGACGGGAGCCCCAGCTCCAGCAAGGGAGGTGGCTGGAGATTGAGGTGGCGCAAAGGTGGAGCCGGCCAGAGGCATTCGTTGCGGCGTGGTAGGCTGTGGCTGCGCTCGGAGGGCCGATGTGTGGTGGCCGGTGAATGGGCGGAGGCCTACGGGGTTTGGGCGTCGGACAAAGAGGCGGTTTTGGGTGTCATCGGGGCATTGAGCTCAGGTGTGGTCGGGCAGAGTGGGTGGCAGTGCGGCATAGCAGGGGATCGGAGGAACCGGGGTTGTCTAGGTGGAGGAGAAGGGAGCCCAGGTGGGCGCGGCCTAGGAGAACTGTGTCATAGCATTGCACTCATCCGGCAGGGGGTTTGGGGGGTGTCACCCTCGACTTGTCGCAGTCAGGGGGAAGCTCAAAGGTCAGCGCCTTGTGGGGAGCAAGGGAGAAGGTCCTGCATTCGGTGGGACCTGCTGGTGCGCTGCACAGACAAAGACCACCCCCTTGGCCAGTCTGTTTGGATGAACCAGACCCAAGGGGTCTGGTAGTACTCAGACGGGCTGCGGCCAGTGGACCTCGGTGAGATGGACCAGACCCGCAGCTAGACTGCGGTCCAGTGGTCTGGACCTGGCCGGCTGGGGTGGACCGGCCTAGTTGTGCCCCCTGGTGTTCAAAGTGGCGTAACTTTTAAACGTTGCATCCATTCAATGCCTCATCTATAGCTGTGGGTTTCTCTCATCGAGACAGATGTTTTGAGATGGTTTTTGGGGTTTTTGGGTTCTGTTCCCGAAGGCGGGTTACTCGAGACGCTTTAATTTAATAAATTTAAATTATTATTAATGTGTGCAATAGCCGTACCTCATGTACCAGGCGTCTGATTGATGCACCGTTAGTGGCATCATGATCTTAGTCCTCATACATACTTTTTGATATGATCCTTTCAGTGTTCGTCTAAAGACAAGGTGCAGGCCCTGTAGAGCCCATTTTTCATGTTTTAGGATGAAATGTCACTTTTTCACCCAACATCCATTTCGAATGTTTGAACATTCATTTCTGCATTTTATTTCCAAGGGGATTCCAATGGTGAAGTTTGCCCGCCTAAATTTGGGGTCGATGCATGGTCCCCATGAGGTGGCTACCAAGTGTATGCTATGTTTTTATGACTTATGCTTCGTAAGTCTGTTCGGGGAAAATGAACAGCCTACGTTGCTTTTTTTTCTGCGTAAATTGTGTTGGTGGCTTCGGTATAGGCTTAGAAGGTCCATAATGTGGCGACGATGCCGGTTTATTAGGTTAGTGACGTTTGGACTAACAGTGGTTGATTTTACTCCCTTGGTTCATTCCTATGAGGGTTCATGGGGCATTACAACCTCAGTATAGGTTTGTGATACCCTCAATATGACGAATTTATGTTAGAGTTGTGGCATCCCTCCTATGAAATCAGAGCAGGATCCTCTAGATTTGCTTCCCTAGATCGGGTTATTGGTATCGCTGTGATCACTTACCCATAGGAGATGATCCCCTATCTTGCAGGTTAATCCTTAGGGCTTGAGGAATCATCGGGAATATGATCCCCTATGTTGTGGGCCATGCATATTAGGGTTATGGCATTGTTGGTTATACAATCCCTTACTCTGCATTTGGTTTATGGTAGGGTTGTAGAATTGTTTATTATATGATCCCCTACTTAAATTATGGTTTCTATAGGGTTGGTTCAACATTGGTTTATCCCCTTCATCACGAGTTATACCAGATAGGGTTCTTATATCATCGTGACCACCCTTAACCAGGAAATGATCCTCTATTTGAGTGACGTGATCTGTGGAGAACCAGATTGGGTTGTGGTATCTCCCAGCAGATCCTGGGAGTGATCCCCTATTTATGAGATCTGCGTGTTACCGGAGTGGGTTTTTGTATCCCCTAGCGGACCCTAGGAGTGATCCCCAATATGAGGAGTTTGGTATTTCTTCTATTTTAGCGTGAGGTTCTCTGTGATGTTTTCCGATGAGCGTATATCTATCGGACGATTGGCATCTGGGATGATAGAGCTCATGGAGTGTTTTCTCCTAGTTTCATACTGGTTACAGGTTACGAGGTCGGAACATCATGAGGCTTGGTGCATGTTCGAGTATATCTAGACTTCTCATGGTATATGTATGGGGATATAACTGTGCAGATGCTCATGGAATATGTATAGGCATACACCTGAGTTGTGCTGACTAGTCGTGTTTAGCCGAGGATGGTCTCGAAGTGGAGTTTCTCTCTCAATTTGGTTCTCTCTTTCTAAGATGAGATGACTGTTTCATTTTAGTTTATCCCTTTTATGTTGGGGGTTTGGGGTGCCTACTGGGTATTTTATATTCTCACCCCTACATGTGCTTTTTCCACACATGTTTCTATCTTGTGTAGACCACGATCCTTTCGACGGAGTTATAGGAGGACCCAAATCAGGTGAAGTGTAGTCAGCGAGACTGAATGGCATGTTTACCAGAGCTGTGTTGAGGAGCTTAACAATGGGTGCTTTTGGAAGCTTTTCCCTCCTTCTGAGAATGACAGATGCTTTTGTAGTTTTCTTTTGGTGGGCCCTATTTTTCCCTTTTGTACTTTTTCTGTACTCTTGTTGTGTTTTATATGTTTTCATGCATTTCTTTCCAGTTTATATATATATATTAACTATTTCATGAAGGTGTATTGGGTGCTTGTGTACATGTATCTTTGGCTAATGCCTCCCATGTGTGTGATAGCCTACTCGGCGCTAGTCGCCAGCTCCTGGACAATTGGAGGAGGGCTTGGGGAGTCACGACTTCAACCCCATTGGGTTGGGATGTGATATTTCCCATATCACTTACTTTAGCCTATGGAGAGATTCTAATAAGTATACATGTGCAAGAATTAATATGAAATCATGAGCCAATGTAAACAATGATACCCAAGAATTCATAACCCCAATCTTATGCTATGGATTGGGGTATAATTTACATGTCATTATACAAGTTTCCTTAATAATTTTAATTAAATGAATGCACAAAATATGAAAAGATAAAATAAAAAAATCATTCAATTCATGTTGTCTATAATGTGCATTCCATGACAATGAAACTTGAATCCCAAGGGTCGATATGAAATATCCAATATAACCAATGACATTGAGTCCATCCTAGGAAACCCATATGATGCCCTTTGTATCACTTGAGAATGGTGACACAATTCCCATTTTAAGTTTCTCACATAGGGGACATGGTATCACCCAAGGAATTGCGTATCCCTATTTTCAAATGGTGTATCCATGGTTGCTCCCCAAGGGGTTCAGCGACAGACACATGTATAAGTAAATCCAATAGGAAAATCCATACCAATAGAGAAAAAGTACCTCTCTGAAAAAAAACAAGTGTATCCAAATGAACATGATAAACCAACCACTATATCCTTAATTTAAAACCCATTTTCTCCCTCATCCAGAAAAAAATGATCCATAGAAATAATACATAATCAGAAGGAAGTTCATTTATAAAATTTCATACCATTAAATAAACATCTCAAGTCCATAAGATAATTAGATTTTCCATATTACAGAATTAAACTAAAAGGTATAAGGCATAATAAAATTACATTTGATTTAGGCTAAAAGACATGATCACTATGAAATATTCAATAGGTATAGGTAATTAAGCACACAAATGAGCCGATGAAAATAAAATTCCACTAATAAAAAGTCTTAAATGAAATTTAAATAGATCAATCAATCAAGATTAACCATAAATAACATTTAATTCAAACCAGTCAAGTTAATTAAACAATAATCATTTAATGTGGAAATTTGACCTGAAACATGGAATAACATAAAGGTGTAAAATAATAAGGCATAAATCATGGTATTCATCCATTTTCATGGAAATTAAAACATGTATACTTTGAAACATAGATCATAATGAATTCATTTAAAAAGTTTGAGGAATCAAGATCAAGGGATAGCCTCATGGTTCTCTAATCATCTTCATTCATTTCAAATGTTTAATAGATTATATCAATCCATCACTCACCTATGGTTATTTATATGTTAAATCATGGGTAATATAGGTCATTATAGTTGGGCACACCCAAAAGGGTGGCCAGAGAAAAGTTGAACAACCATGGGTTGGTTTACCAATAATCTAATGTTATAGGAGATATGTAAAACCAATATAAACAATTTTATATAAAATAATGAGGAATATCTAGAAGGTACATGTAAGAAGGACAACAACACGTCATTTAAAATTTGATGAAACATGTGGAAATTGTGAAGGAACCCTACCATGATGTGGTAGCACTCCTCTCATCCGCTATAAATCCTTGATTCACCCTATAATGAAATAAATCAAAAAAAAATCAAACACCCTAAAATAGGGGAATAAAACATCACACCAAAATGGAACAACTGATGGAAGAAGTAATTAGAAATTAATGGGTGTGAAAGGTAGATCATAACAAGTGATTTCAGTTTCTTCCAATGGCAAAGGAAATGAACCATAGGGGAAGAAGATTTGAAAACCCATAGGAGAGGTAGGAGAAGACCACCATGAACTATGGAGGACATAAAAATCATGATCCAAATAGGTGGTAGGATTATAAAAGTATTTAACACATTCATGAAGGAAATAATGGGTAATTCACCTACATTTTACGTTGTCCATGGTTTGGATGTACTGTTGTTCTAACGTGTGATCCAACCGTGTGCCATTCAATAATATACAGAGGGTTCCTTGAATGGTTAGACACATGGTTTGATAAAATATGTGATACCAATGTGGAATCCCAATATTTAATAATACAGGTGGGTCACATGGCCATTCTCTCTTAGTCGTATAGTTTCAGACAAACCATGTAGCCCCCATATTCCCATTTTCTATAGATGCATGGTTTATGGAGACCATATAGAATGGGTAGTATAATTTCTTATTACTTTATAAAAGAATATCCTCTAAAACTTTTTATGGATCTGGCTTCAAATGTTCCCACAGACACCCATTATACGACTTTTAATCTTTTATGAAACTGTATTAGGTGTGTTAAAAGTAATTCAAACCAGAAAATTAAATGGTATGTTTATTTGGACAATGTCGGGATGCTACATACACCATCTCCAAAAATAATTGATAGATATCATGTATGATCCATCCTATCAATGTATCCAAATACCTATAAATGTTCACAGATAATTCAATCTCCATGTGTGAGGCTATATCTGATAATCTAATTCCATACCCTTCCATGGATCTATAAAAAAAGTGTTTTCACAAGTCTCTATATGGGATCATTAAGGGTGTGATCATGAAAACATGGTGGGAATTTAACATCCCAACCCAAATATCCTTACCTAAAAATTTTTATTTCAAAAAAATTATAAATCTATAGGAAAAATAAAATAATAATGACATTTAATTAAGGAAAATCTTGTCATGATAATTGATAGAGAAAAGTAACTTCTTTTGAGGGGACTATTAATACCTACATTCATACTTCATGTATTAGTTCAAGATATGTGATAATATCAAGATCTATAACGTTCATGTGGAAAAAATAATAACAATGAATAAATCACCCTAGTATTTATATGTAAAAAACATATTTTTTAATGTGTGCATTGATGTTAGGGTCTTAGTGAGCCATCTTAAAAGAAAATATTATGGTCAATCTAGTCATGGAAATATTTCAATCATTCCAAGGTAAAAGAAGAATAGGTATAATTATTTTGGGAATATTGATACATTCCAAAACCATCCACTTATATAATTAGTCCAGGAATAGTAGCCGTAATATATATTAACTTATACACTATCAAGGATTCTCCTATATAAGATCGTATATGATACCATATGCATATTCATTAAGTCTAATAAGTTCGATAACACAAATAGATACTTACCTCAAAAAACATAGAAAATATAGAAAGAAAAACCACAAAAAATGAACACTAATAAATGGTTGAATTTAACCATTATATTAGATCCGCCTCTATTACTATTTAGAACTTATAATTTAAGAAAAAAAATTATTTGAAACATAACATATAATAGAATAGGTTTAATTCAATTATAACATGACATAATTAAAATCTAAACATAATCAATAAAGGAATAAAAATACACATTATCCATGAATATTTAATTAAAAATACATTAATAGTTTATGTTATTTATATTTAAATAGATTCACTAGTCATATAATATTTTCCATGCTCACTATCTATTAGATGGATAAGTTTATGGGATATTTCTATAAAATATATTCAAGATAGTCTCCGTGAGGTTTGGGATATAATTTTTACTATAGAAAACGGAAATATAAACAACCTAAAAAGGGAAAAATGATATTTAAACAATATGAAAATTTATTGCGGATGATAATGAAAATATGGGAAGAATAGTGACACTAACAAATGACAAAAAAACAACCTTATAAGGGATTAACATTACTTTAATATCAAAAAAATGGTGGATGATTATGGGAGTAAAATTTTTTATTACCTTATATTCATCAAATAAGAGACTATATTTCTATTATCCTACATGTAAATATAAGTATTTTGATTTATTTTCTGTTACATATATTGTGGATATATGAGATTTTATCTATTATATACATGTAATCAAAAAGAAAATTGAGTTTTGGGTGGATCCAATTCCTTAATGTAGAAAAGGCACACCCTTACACCCAATAAAAGAAACATTGATAAAAAATTATAAACAAGAATCTAGGATGATGGAAAAGGAATTGAGATAAATATAAGGGTAATTAAATTGTAAGATCTACATGAATCTTGATCTCCAAATTAATTATCTATAAAGTTAGGCTATAAAAGGATAACATTTCCTTTTGATTGAATTCAAATGTGGATACAATTTAGAACCAAAAGTTGATCCCTCGAGTACCTGGTGGATCAAATAGACCCATATATGATCTATACCCCTCACTAGGTTCCTAGTATTACACCCCTAGTTTATTGGTGCTTGTTACACCATTCCAGCTCCCATATTTCCCCTAATTTATCTCAAATCCCATAAAATTATAATATCGTCAGTTTTTATAATGTATGAAATGTTAATAGAAAATAATTCTCCATTCATTAGATGTTTCATCCATAAATTTGATTTTTAGGGTTGGTCTTGATGTTGTAGGGGATATTGGGTTGAATGTAAATGTAAATTGATTTCAAAGGTTGCATGATATCCATAACAATGCAACATGGTAGCTTATGGGTGTCCACAATCTATATATTAGTGATGCTAATACATCTGAATAAAGGTATGACCCACCCTGTCTCTAGTTCCATATGAATAATTCCTACATTATGTCATATAAATTGTCTTTCCATTGTGGCCCTCAGCTTGCTAGTGCACACAACACTGTAGTTCATTAAATGAAGCCTTTGGGTTTTTATTTTACCAAATTTCTAAAAATGTTGTGCTATATTGCATCACAATTAATTATATTGTTAATAAAATATGTCCCTCATGACTGTAGAGCTTTCATATTCATCTAATCTTGGTTATTCATGATATTTCCCATCTAGTGCTGCTAAAACATTGAGTTCTTATAAGATTTATTCCAAATTAATCATCCCTATTATAAGGGGGTAATATATCTATAATGAATCTATGATTTATATCAATATTGTGTGAAACATTATACCTATATTTATATATAATTGATAGATATATCATTTTGATGATGATTTTTGAATTGATCGAGATCTATCAACTATTATAAATGCACTTTGGAAGAGTGTTAAAGAGAAATATTCATATCACTATTACCGATAATGGTTTTATTATGGAAAATTTATATATTAATTATTACATAGTGTATTAAAGGGGCTTATGACATGAAAATTTTGTATCATTTATGGAAGTTTTATTCTACATGAACGTTTATGTTTCTAGGTATGTATTTATAAATCAATCAGAATGTTGTCTCCTTCAAATTGATTTTCATCTGGAATCACTTTTCTAAAAAAATAATTAATGATAAAAAGATGATTTATAGAGATAATGAGGAACTCTTCATGAATGATATGGAATTGAGGATCATTTCTACATTTGAAAATAAATCTGGTGTCTTGGAAACCTTTTGTTTGACATGGCATAAAATTGGTTTCATTGGGGGACTCTATATTGTATTTTTTTTCAAAAAATCCCTTTTAACATGGAATTATATTGATTCTCCAATATCAACCAATTTTATGGTGAATGGGAATTGGAATATACATCCTTTACTTGTGACAAAATCATCATAGGAGTGGGACACTATTTTAAATTAAATAATTAATTTTTATTGGAGTGTTATCTTTAAACAACATTGACATAGGAAGTTCCAAAAATTGATAGTATGTGTATATGATGTTTTCATGATAATTTTTATTATTCTTGATAACCAATTCTTGTTATGTTATTTATGTGTGAATGTTAGTTTCCTTGATAACAGACTTGTTTGTGATCATATGAATGTGTGTAGACATAGGGTATTGTTCTAGATATGCATTACTGTTACATATTAGTGTAAAAATTTCATGTCGTATTAATTATCTAGTGGAACATTAGTTATGGTATCTAGATAAAAAATGTAATTAGTTTTAGAGAGATTTCCCCTTTGAGGGGGTTTATAATATCATGATGATGACTATATACTTTGGCACATTTCATAGTTTAGATTGGATCGTGGGAATGTCTACTGACATGGGAGTAAACCTGCATGGGAGGATAGAATCTATAAATTATGGGTTGAAGTGAGATATTCTTATTATGGAATGATGTGCCATCCATTTCCATAAAAACAATAGGTGATAAATATTATCATCTATGTATAATAAAAACCATCAGGGTGGGTTGTGTGTTGTTCATGATAATTAAAACATTCTTCTTGGGGTTTTTGGTGTTTACTTAATGGTGGAACATATATTGACATACATTGAAATCCTTGTAGATATCAAGAAGAATTTGGTGTGTCTTGGCCTCATTTTGTACTGTTTTCTGTATGTTAAATCATTACTTGTGTGATAATATCTTTATTAGATAATTTAATTATATAATTTCATACACTTTTATATATTATGTGATCTTATATTAAGGATGAATTGGCAGTATCGTACTATTTTTTTTATCACACCACACATGGGAATCTTGGTGTATGTGTAGATTTTATGACTATGGATCTCGTGATTGGAATTAGCCCTATTATATAGAGTTGAGGAGATATAGACTTGGAGTCAGATATTATTTTTGGATATATTAAAGACTATTACTACTATAATTTCCTTCATTCATAGTTTACATACCATAGAATATCATTCCACATAGGTAAAAAAAATTATGTCTTTATTGTTTGAAATGTGTTCATTTTTATATTATATTACATCCACAATATTACTCTGAGTTATTATGTTATATTTTTTTCTTCATTCAATTACATTATACTAGTTATATAGTTTATCTAATAATGGACATCATAAACTCATTGAAAGTTAGTAGCCTCTAATTTTACATGAAGGTACTAATGAGGTCTTATGGATCTCAAACATGAACATGGTTGTTTATTTTAAGGTGTTACAAAATGGTACCAAAGAATTGTTTTTCATTGTTTTTCTTTTTACTAACCTAATACAAGGAAGAAAGGATATAGTTGTATTGGATATGGGAATGGAAGTCTCTTTGTTATTCATGAGAACATGTGTTACACTATTTCAAATAATTGTTGGATGGATTTATTTTTATTTTTAAAGAGATTTTGGGGGTCTTCATGCATCATGACTATGCATGAATGATCAGAACACATTCCAATATATATATATATATTTATTCATTTTTCCTTATATAGTAGTTATTTAATTTAATGTCTTGATGTTTATTATCTATTCATAATATACTTGTATTCCTGATTGAGTGGTATATCTTATCTCTCATCCAGTTCATATTTTCAATTCCCACTAATGTTCACCATATAGGGGAACCTGATTATGTTTCATTTAAGGTATCATATATGCTTCACACTTCCCATTTGAAAAGGATGTTTTCTTATTAATTTTTATGATGTGAGTTTTCAAAAATGGTATTTCTGAATATAAAACATATTAATATCATGAAAAAAATTCTAGTGACATAGTTTATTTAAGGGGTGAATGTAGCACCCCATGATTTCATGATATATTTATATTTATATAAAATGTATGTTTATAGTAGGTTTCATTACAAATAACATCAAGATTAGAAACCATGATATATCATAACATTGTTATTATATTATTTGTATAAATCATAAAAATCACATTATTAATTATAAATAAAAAAATATCATATAAAAAATGTGTCCATTAATTCTGAATAGATATATACTATATTTATATTAATGTTGTATTATGCTTCAAAAAAAATATTTCCATCCAAAATTATTATTTTTATTTTAGATTCATATACATTATAATATATTTATATTTTATTTTTAAATTTTATTAATGAAAATTAATATCATCTTTATATTCTAATGTCAATATAATAATGTGGTTTATTCTTAGAATTTATCTATAAATATTTATGTAGAAATGATTAGTGAAAACACAGTATTTCCAAAACGATCATATCATTTAGTGTAAAATTAAAGTTACTTCATGAATTTCACATCAATATAACATAAATATTCATTAATAATAAATAATAAAATTGGTATATAATAATAATTATGATACTTTATGTTGAAATAAGTTAGTTTTTTTGTTAAAATGAATTAAAAAAAACAAATTATGCACATAATGTGTTTTTATCTTTATAAGTTCAATTATTATATATTTATTGACAGTTTTAACTAAATTTATAGGTTATATATTCATTCATGTGTTTTTAACATTAATTAGATTGTTTTTATGAAATTTAATGTAAGTAAATTATATTTTATGCCCAATACTTCCTTACTCTAAAAATCATTCTCATTCCGGGTTTCATGCTTACTAAAAATTGGTTTATTCCAAATATATTAACTAAATATTGAATAAATAATTCAATAATATTATTATAAATATGTAATATAATATAAATTTAAACTATTTTTTTCATAAAGAATATTAAAAAGAGTAAAATTTTGTTACTTGGGTTATGGTCAAATAGATATATTGGGGGTTAAATAAATACAAAATGTCAGGATTAACACCCAAAACTATCTAATTCTTATTGATTGATAATATTTAAACCATATTATTTCCTAAAATCAAATTAATTTCCTTTTTGACACATGTTTTAATTAAATTGACCTTATATTAGTTGAAATCTTTTAAGAAATTCCATTTTTCCACTACCCTAACTTATAAAAGGGGAACACTAATCCTACATTATTCACACTATTTGAGACATAATATGTAAATACTCCTAACTAAAATATATTCATATATTCCATAACTTGAAACTAGATAATGTAGGATTGTTTTTATACTAATCATTCAAGGATTAAGGTGTAAGCCAAAGTGGGTCTCTCAAAGAAGAGTTAAAAAATTTAAGCATGATCATTCCATTTTATTTCTCCTTCTATATAATATAAAAATTTATTTCCTTAAATAAAAAATTATTTATTTAAAATTATATTTTAATATTTCATTATGATTATGGAACAACCATTTTTGACCAATTTCTGATCCTATGGGAAATAAAAGTAACCCATGTGCGTACATGTGGGTTACCACCTCTACGAAGTAATAAGATTAATTTTCTCAAACCATATTTCTTATATGATTATAATGATTTATTTAATTTTTTTAATTATATTTATTAAATTATTATGATTCTATAATTATAATATTATGTACCTTATTACTGTCTTATCCGTTGGTAAATTATAAAGTCGCTCATGAATATGTGTGGACTACCACCTCCTTTGAGGAATGTGATCTGTTTATCATTTCTAATTTACATAGATGGTTGAAAAGATAGAATTAATGATAATCTAGGGTATATATGATATAATAATTATTCATAAAATTTAATTTATCTCTTACCTTTCATTCATTCAATTTATAATAACTGGAAATATAACTTGTGCATTTGTACAGATTGTCAACTCCACCTACTGACATTATTCAAATTTCATGAAATCTTAATATTAATGGTTATGTTTATTTATATAGTAAATATATATTATATTTAAATATTTTTTTTAAATTGACTAATTGTGATCAATGTTTGAGGACAAAAACGATTCAACTAAAACATATATGAAAAATGTAGATAATTGCACCCAAAACACTTCTTTAATAGAGAGTTTTAAATGAATGATAATATAAATGATATTAGTGGATCTTATGTTATATTATATATATATATTAATGTTATTTGTCAATATAATATTAATAATAAATTTAAAATTATTATATTGTATTTTGTAATGCTTATGAGGCAAGACAAACTAGGGGTAAGGGTTTCGTTGTCTCATTTTTATATTCATGACACATGCTTGATATTTTCCACCAATATATATTTTATGTAGTTTTATTACTTAAAAATGAATATATTATAAAATAATTTATTCTCTTTTATGACCATTATAATTTTCATTTATTACATTTCCATTAATTCACAATATACCAAATTTTTAAGGGTTTTTTGTGTCAATTTCTCTTCATTAAGACATGTTATAGCATTATAAAAAATTTTATTTCTCTATACTATATATACTACCCTATAATGTATAATAGAGTGATATATTATTTAATTAATTTTATTTACATATAAATATTATTTTTAAACATCTAATTACTTTTTATTCAATGATTACTATTTTCATGAGGAGTTTATGTTACAATCTCAATTTAATTGTGATTGTTTATGTATAGATTTTATGATGTGAAAATGTTTGATTTGTCTCTTAACATTTTATAGGTTTTTAGATTCCCATAGTTATATCAATTGAACTTTTATCATTTCATCTTCCATTCATTATATACTCAATATAAAAATAGATCCGTTTAACAAAAATAGATTATGTTTTTCCTTCGGTCATCAATGTTTTATTCCATATCTATTTTTTTAAGAAATTATTTTGAATATAGTTATTATTATTAATAAATGATTTTTAATGTCATTTTTTACTATTTCTTAATATAGTTAAAATGTTTTAAAACATACCTAAGTATTCATTACAAAATTATGTACCTTTTATTTTTTTAAAGTGATATGAATTGTCATTTTAACATACATTTCATGAATAAAACTCATCATCATTATAGATACTCATTTATTTTACGATTATATAATATTTTTAAATAGTAATTTTAATTGTATATTTTTTCATTAATAATTTATAATTTTTTTGGTTTTAATTAATTTATTTCTAAATGAAAAAGGTTTTTTCCCCAAAAAAATTCTCTTGTGATTCTATGAAAGATGTTTTATCTATAAAAACATCCTTTAATGTTACTTATTTTTTATGGGTATATAATACAACATTAAAATATTTTCTCTCAACCAATATGGTTTATAATTATGATAATGAATTTATTATGAAACTCATATATATCCAACGGGTTATGATATGATGATATGATTATTGTTTTATGATCTTTTCGAAAAAGAAATTTTGATTTCAATGCTGTGATGTGTGAACCTGAAATCATATATACCAATAATGAATTGGTAATGTATGATATCTAATGAGATAAAAGAACTGTAATGAGGAGTAAAAAAAATTAGTAAGGTCACTTTTCTATTATTATTATCTTTGGAGTGAACCTCGACTATGTAAATTATGGAATGGGAATTGAACACAATCGACTATGATAGTTCTATTAGTGATCTATGGCATAGGAAATGATTTTTAATAATTATGTTTATGCTATAAACATATTATTTTTTGTTAGGAAGTATTATTAGGGATTGGTATTTATTATTGATTATTTTTTATTCTTATGTGTAATGTCTCTCGATTGATAAAACAATTTTTCCATGTTATTTTATTTCCATATATTAATTGATGTGTATGATTCTAATAATGTTTAGATCATGTTATGATACTCGTAATATTATCTTATTGTCAATTATGATCAATTATTAGTATCTCATATATTTTCCCATATTATAAATCAAATATCACCTTTTATAATGATTTATTTCCCCATGTTATGGGAAATATTTTTATGTATTGTTTTTCAATGATGTGTGTTATTTATAAAGCACTAAATAGAAAATGTTGTATAACAAATTTGTTTAATTTTTTTTTGTATCCATGTTTTTAAAGGAACCAATCCTCTATGGTCATAAAGTATGTATTATTATAAAATATATAGATTATTAATCTAAAATTATGTAATATTTATTTTAGAAAAGTATGGGTCCCTAATTACTAGGTAAAATCGCGACTAGAGGTTGACCAAGAGTGTGTTGTGATATGAGAATAGCTAGAAATTTTTGGCCCAATACATGGGTGTCATTACATAGTGACGATGTTATCTTTTTAATGAGAGATTTGTACTCCCTATACACATCTGGGAGGATATTTTGATATTTATTCACAAATCTATGTGGGTAGTGTATCCTGGGGAGAAAAGGATGTTTCATTAATTCATAATGCAGTTATGGTATACAATGATGAATATGAAAATTGCTATATTTTTTTTGATGCCTTACTAGAAAAGTATAATTATAGAAAATCGTTTTATTGGTGGATTTATCTAGACACTTCTTTAGGAATTATGAATGTTGGATGGAATCATGACTTATGTTATTATATAGTTACCATGGACCCAAAAGTTTTTTGATTCAATCTAGGTTATTGTCGATCGACTAATGAATTTTTCTTAGTAAAACTATTCCTTAAGACAAACTCAGTGGATTAGCTGGGAATGATTTATATATATCGAAGCATATGATTATATAGAATTACCCTTTTCATTATATCTAACAAATATGTGGGTTTAATATTTTTGTTTTTTGTGGGAATGTAGAAGTATTTAGGGAGATAGCTGAGAATGTGTGCAATGAACCATCCGAAAAAATGTAGACAGTTAGAGTTGGTGATTCTCACATTATAGGATATGTTCCATGATTGTATTTTTAATTTTGAGGATATTTGGATGAGAAACTAATTTTTTTATTGATTACAACATCATCTTATAATATTCTGTATATATGGTACCGTTTGACACTCTCAATAGATTTTCATACAGTACAATGTTGTACCAATATGAGGTTGTTGAGGAAATATTTTTTTGTCCATGCATGGTTTATGAGACAATATAAAGTGTTAATTTGATCAATAAGTAGTTATTAACACTCATGGTTAGAAATTATAATATGAATATTAGTGTATATGACCGCAAGAATTAATATTAGGTCATCATGTTTTTTATAGATTGAATCCTTAGTTAGAGCAATGACTTATCAAGAAAAAAAGGAAAATATAGCATTGTAATGTTGGACACCAAGAGATAATCAATTGGGTTGGGATAGTGGAATAAAAATTATACCTTCATTATTTTAATGAGGTATTAATGATGTGTTTCCTATTTATCATATCCATATGCACATTCCTAATCATAAACACATCATAAAATATGATAATGTTTAGATGGATCATGATTTATGATATTTACATGGCCCCATCATGATTATAGATTAAAGAAATAATGTTCATTGATGAAATATGGTACAACTAGATCAGATTATATGGAATCATAGATGGACCTAGTAGGTGACATATGAGTGAAAGGCCAATGTTATGTCTTACTTTCCTATTTTTTTAGTGGAAAACTTGAAGAACATATTTATGATGATAATTCATTAAAGGGGGAAAATTATAAATTCGATGTTGATGTTCAATCTATGAAGAGTTTAATTTACAAAAATTATCCAATTCTATGATGTTCCATCGTTAAAATGGTAGTTTGGTAAATTTTAATTAATCATATAGGAGTTATTAGGTTTAATGTATAATAAACTAGAACTTAATGTTTTCATGGTGGCTATAATAATTTCATTGGATAGCAGGTGGTTTTTAAAGTTGTTCTGTATGAATTGAGATCCCACCGACCGTCAGGTGCACATCGACCAAGGGTACAATGAATAAAACTCATGAGATTAAATTTTAATCAGTTTCCACCATTTTTATTATAAATTACAACCCAAAACACAATATTTAAAATTTGACACATTTCATCTTGAGTGTATAGATTCCATATTTATCTCCCCACAATTTAACAATATTTTAAAAATTTTGTGGAACTATAGTTATAAATTAATATTATATATATTCCAAATTATTCATAAATCTTATCAGATGAGAAAATTATATGATTAGTATTTGTTTTAGGTCTTGATTAATTAATGGATTATCCCACTATTTGTATATCTATTTTGATAAATCCTTTTGGTGATGTTTTCTGAATAGATCAATACATAAAAAAAGAAGAAATGTTATTAAGATAATTTATAAAGAACAATATTCCAAGTCTTATTATTGATAGTATATTCATGATTGAGTATTTATTGGTCAAAAATTACAGGGTGTATTGAATGATTCTTCGACACTCCAATTACATATCATTGATTACATATTGATTATTCAGGATTGGTGGGATTTCTAATCACTAAAATGTCATTCATTATGGGGTCTCTATCATGATTCTCAGAAATAATCTATTTTATATCGATTAATTGATGAAGGAAATATGATCATTTTCTATACCCTAGGAACTCTTATAGAAAAAAGGTAACTCATAATCATGTCTTCCTATAATGATAGATCTAATGTTTTTGGGATATTTCCATCAACCTACCACATAATTGGTTCCATTGGTGGAATATATAAAGTATATGTTTTTATAATTACATTTGTGACATGTATTTATCTTCACCTTATATTATAAACCTATATATTGAAAAAATAGAATTATAATATTAATCCTTGCAATGTGATATCTTCTTTATGTGTTTTCATCATAGTTTGACGTTTGAAAATTAATGGACATTGGAGTGTTATAAAAAAAACAAGAGGTAGGATGTTCATTACCTTAATGGAAAATATGTATAATGTTTTCATATAATTATATGATTCTATGTGATAACCTGTTCAGGTTATCTATTTTATGTGGGAATGTGAGTGTCCATGAGGCATCACATTTTTGTGATCATTTGATTGTATGTAGACTTTTGGTATTATTCTTAATATAACATGTTTTTCATTATTATGTAACATATTTCATGTGACATTTAATCATCTCTATAGCATTTCTTCATGTATCAAGATGAATAGGATGCATAGTGACATTTAGATAGACCCTCAGATGGGGAGTGTAAAGAAATTTCTAGGGCTACCTATTTTTAATTATTTAATGGAATGGGTTAAATTGCAGAAAATTTTACTATCATGGGAGTATCCATTCATAGGAAGACATAATTGGATTGATATTTGTTTAAGATGTATATTTAAATCCATGTGTGATTTGTTATATAATTCCTTAAAAATTTTCAGGTAGAACATTCTATCATATGAGGATAATAGCTACCATTATGGTAGGTATTTTTGAGTCCTTGATAATGAAAATCTTTAGTACAAATCATGTGGTTTTTCCTTAAATGTATAACTTGTGATGATAAAAATTGAAATACTAATGGGAATTAATCCAAATTAGGTTGGGACGAGGTCAATGGTGGCCTATTAAGTGAATGATAAGTCGTTACTCGTTTGATTGTATATTTATTTGAGAATTTACATTTATTTGTCTTACAATATTTTATATTATGCGAACTTATTGTAAGGATGCTTTGGTGGTTTCCTACTGGGTTTATTACTCACACCCAATAATGAAATATCAGTACATGTGTAGATTCTATTACTAGTAATCAATTAAGGGACATGGTACTATGATATGGTGTTGAAGAGATGTATTCTTACAATTTTAGGAGAAGTAAATACATTCTATAGACTATTTTTACCATATTTAGTTTCTTTTTTACATGACATAAATTTTTATTGAATCATAAAATAGAAGAAAATTTATGTATTTACTGTATAATATGCTTGAATTTTGTAAATTTTTCCATCCTCAACATTAATCTATGTTAACATATATTAATTTTTTTTACTTTTTGAAGATTTTAACACAAAGGTTATAGTCTCCCCACGGATGGACTCCATCCCTCACAACTAGTTGGTAGCCTCTTATGTTATGGGGATACATGAATTAGGTCTTTTGGATCTTTGTATTGAAAATAGTTTTTCTGTTTATGGACATAATGAAAAAACATCAACTCAGAATAAAAAATAAATGAACTTAAATGGATATAAATTATAAATAATGAATTATAAAGAGTGTTAATGTAACACCCCGATATTTTATGAGATATATTATTTTAATATCTATGATGTATTGTGTTGAACACTACAAAAATATTATATTTCTCTATACACAACACCAACTTTTTTTCAGTATACGCAACACTATTCTTGGCTTGCGTTACACACAAGAGAGACCTTCCTGGATGCTTGCGTTGTACGCCAGACCAAGTTTCACTAAACAATGATATATTATTATGTGATATAATGTAGTTGTTATAAATAGTATTAACAACATTCTGAATTTTATATGACATTATCTGTAAGAAACCGGATCGTCTTTTCAGGTACGTTTTTCCTTTTTTGGGGTTTTTTGAGAAAAATGAATTTTCTGGAAATTTTCAAAGTACACACCGTGTACTTTCTGAGTACACGCCGTGTACTTTTTTCCCAGATCGATGCCATGTGCCGGTCGTTCCGAGCCACAAACACGGTGTGTAAGGCTGAGGTGGAGGCCGGTTAATTCAGAGTACGGAAAAAAATTTAAGTACACATTGTGCAGTCAAGAAGTAAACGCCATGTACTTTCTTTTTTTCATTAAACAGACCGGGGTCACGCCTAACCCCCAAAATCATCTTCTTCTCCAGATTTCATCCGCCCAGGAGTAACCATACGACTGAATCTTCTCCGATCTCCCACCTCGCCTTCCGTTCTCTGATTCAAGCATGGTCAATTGTGTTGGAATCACAGCGGTGAGTTCTACTTTCTTCTTTAGCCTTGTTTCATGATTCCTCCTTTTTTCCAATTTATCGTGGGATGAACATTTTGTGCGTTTTCTCATATATTCTTCATTATAAGAGGAATATTTCATCGAGGTTCACATATATCAATCTCCTAGGATCGAGGTAGTTGGTTTGTGCCTTACCATTCAATGTCTCTGAGTTTTATGTGCAAATTCCACTAATACCCGTGAACGGGGTATTGCGTGTTTACCTTTTTGCCCTTGTTGTTTTCCTGCCTTGCTTGTATGCTTGTATAGAAGTAAATTGACCATGTTAGAGGATAATTTTTTTATGCTTGTATTTATTTTCCCTTTCCTTGTTCTGTTTACGACCTTTGGGTTTTCTTTTCCTTTGTCTGCTACAACTGTTTCATGATTTTCAGTTATAGGATTAAGTGAAATTCATTGACATTCTTGTTGCCTTGTAGAATATTAGCTAAGTATCTCTATAGGTGTAATTTGGTTAGCCAAGTATCCATATAGGTGTACTTGGGCCTTATAGAATTATTATGCACTGACTGACACGGTGCTGAGAGAACCTGGTGCTATAGACTATAAGGGATAGACCAAGTGAGCTTCCCAGAAAGTCTCAGACTTTATAGAATACAGAGGGGATGGACCGAGTGAGCTCCCAGAGAGTCTTGGATATATAGACTACAAGAGGGTAGACCGAGGGAGCATCCTCAGAGAGTCTTACCATGTTTTAATCTCTCTAAGAACCTTCCCAGGCTAGAGGAGGAATTGACTGAGTGAGCTTCCTTAGAGAGTCTGTGGTATACCTGAGGCTATAGGAGGAATTGACCGAGATAGCTTCCTCAGAGAGTCTCTAGACCTTGGGGATAATAGGTTTAGATCACATGATCTTCCTCAAGATATTCCCTGACTTCCCTAGACTATAATAGGAATTGACCGAGTGAGCTTCTTCAGAGAGTCTCATTAATTCTTATAACCACGACAGAGGGGTTAGGCTGAGTGCACTACCCAGAGGGTTGTGGTACTCCTTGGATAGGACCATAGGGGATGGATGTGAGTACGTCCAAGAGGGTTTCTGGATTTTTGGATATTTGTTTCATAGCTGTTGATTTGTTGTGGATTGATTGCTGCTATGTATCATCCTGTTTTACTGCTCAATATTTACTGCCTTCTCCTTGCTGTTGTTTTTTACTGCATATTGTACTTTTACCTACCATATACTCATTGACTGTTAGGAACAAATCTTTGGGTGAATGCCTACTGGGATTTTATCTCACACCCTATCTGGGCTATGCTTTTGGGCCCAAGTAAACTATGTTGTTGCAGGTATAGACAAGGGCAAGCGCCCTTCGACTTCTGGGACTTGATTGCTTGGAGCATGGGAGTATGGGACCAAGATTTGGCTTGCGATGCTGAGGAGCATACTTTGTTTTCTTTTGCACTTGGTTTTAGTTGTATTTCATCACGTTTTTATGTTTTCTATTTTCCTTAAATACTTGTACCTGCTGCATTATTGTCATTATAGTTATATCTACATTGCTTCCGTTGTCAGTTTCTGTTGTATGCATGTTGTTTACCACTTCCGCTGTTTATTGTTGTTTTCATACCTTATATACCTTATCGAAAGAGGGCATTGTTTCCCCACTGACTCACCAAGGCCCTCGCTGCTAGTTGGTAGCCTCTGGCATTTTGGGAAACACACTTGAGGTCATGTGGTGAACCGGTTACAGGGCACTAGTGGAGGGGCTACGGACTCAGGTCGTTACAAAGTGGTATCAGAGGAGTTCTTTTCTCTTGCCTTACTATTTGGAGACCTTATCCAGGGATAGGAAAGATTCGGTACTTGGCATTAAGATGTGGTCAGGAGTATCTAACCCATGTACAGGGAAAAGCCATACTACCTCGTTAATTGAAGTTGCTGATTTTGAGGTTTTATAGTTTATCTGATTCCACCGAGAGTGATTCACATGGATTGTGCTATTACACTTTTTATATTGTGTTTCTATTTCTGTCGCAACCCAATGAGATGAGGGTATGATGTCTCATGAATCCTATAGACACTTCTAGGAATCACATGCCATGAATTCTTGCCATTCCATCTAGGGTGAATTACAATTTCATGATGTTGTGATAGAATTTGTGTAGATTATACATTCTGTTGTGATAGTTGCTTGATAGATTCTCTGTTGTATGTTATAAATCTGTTTGTTTTGCTCTTTTCTTAAAGTGAATGCTGAATTATGGTTCTTGAGGTGTTATGGGCCCTCACGGATCAGAATTTGGCACTTTTTCACCTTGTTTTTAGCATTTCTGGAATTCTGTGCAATTTCAGAGCTACTGCCCATAAAAACCCAGAATATACAACGTGTACTTTTTGGGAACATGCCATGTAGTTTTCAGGTCGTGTCACTGACTGTGTGAGCAGAACACGGTGTCGTGAAAGTAACCTTGGAAACACGCCTTGTACTGTAGCTTCACGTCGTGTAAGCTCGGAGTCGTGTACCTGGCCGTGTCACGAAAAACACGGGTCGGGGATGTATGGGTTGAACACGCCGTGTCCATAGAGAACACGCCGTGTAGTCCTGTCCAGGTGCCCAGCCATGTCACGAACAACACAGGCCGGCGTTACCTTCCTTTCCACCCGCCGTGTTTGTTTGGAACATGCCGTGTAGGCTTTCCCAGGTACCCGGCCATGTCGCGAACAACATGGGACAGTGTCTCCATCGCCTATACACGTCGTTTTTGCTCGAAGCACGCCGTGTATGGTCCAGTCGTGTAGACGGTCGTGTACTCAACAACACGGGCCGCCGAAGCCTTGTCTAGTACATGTTGTGTTTGTTTCGAACATGCCATGTAGTATCGGGTTAAGTCGGGCCGTGTGGGTTAGCCGTGTAAGAGACTCAGGTAGGGGATAGTTTTCTTGTACATGCTGTGTGTTGGGGTCAACACTCCGTGTAGTTTGAAGTGCACAAAACTTGTAGGGCAAGAGTACATGCCCATGTTAGTTGCTTAGAAAGACACGCCGTGTAGTTTTTATACATGACGTGTGGTCGTGTTTTTCAATCTTTTATGTTTTTCTTTCCATGTTTCTGCTTGTACTCTTGTGTTATTTGTCCTTGTTTTTATGATCTAAGGTGTGCTTTTTTCATTCAGAGCTATGCCTCCGAGACGTCCTCTGGTTATACGTCTATCGTCAGGCAGTGACCAGACGCTAGATATGGCTGATCAGGGACTTCCTGCCCATCCTCCAGTCGAGCCAGCCTTGAAACTGGGTGTCATACCCGTTGCACGCACTGAGGCGCAGTTCAGGGAGGACTTCCTGAGGATGATGCAGACCTTCCAGGGAGTGCTGCCTCCTGCCCCGTCGATGGCTGAGTTGACGTGGGTTTTCCAGGAGCAGCATCCTCCTACTTTTTCAGGGTATGGAGGACCTTAGGCTGTAGAGTCATGGATAGAGGCCACACTGACCATCTTTGAGCACCTAGAGATCCCTTTAGAGAAAAGGGTAAAGCTAGCTACTTATATGCTCCGGGACACCGCCAAGAGGTGGTGGGAGGTGATCTCATGGTCAGGGAATCAGCAGGATATGTCTTGGGATGAGTTTCGACGCACCTTCTATGACTACTTCTATCCGGAGAGCCTGATGGCCAAACGAGCCTGAGAGTTTATAAGTCTGTAGCAGGGTACTCTCTCTGTTATGGAGTACTCGTCTCGCTTCATTGAGTTGCAGCATTTCACACCGATCCCATCAGGTGATGAGTTGCTCCTTACAAGGAAGTTCGAGGATAGTCTCAGGCAGGAGATCCATTCCCAGGTGAATATAATCCAGTTGACTTCGATATCCTCCATCATCAACTAGGAGATGATCACTGAGCACAATCTGAGGGATTCTGGAGCAGTGAGCTAGGGAAGTTCATCATCCAGAGCTGGTGTTCCTCCTACGGATAGTAGGAAGCATCACATAGAGTCCTCTCGGGGAGATCGAGGTACGCAGGATGCATCTTTTGGCAGCCAGGTTGTATGCTACCAGTGCGGTAGGAGTTGGCATACTGGGCCTCATTTCCAGAGAGATCCGATGGAGTGCCAGTCTTGCGGAAAGATGGGCCATCTTCAGCATTTCTGTCACATCTTCTCACCATCAGCTGGTGGTAGGGGTTCCTCTATGACCCCGCGTTATGTAGATGCTTCACCAGTTTCCCAACAGTTAGGGAACTGGAGTTCTTCTGACCATTCAGGTTGAGGTGGAGGTCGCGACCGTGGTGTTCAGTCACCAGGTCATCAGCGATAGTAGAGTGGATCAGCTCATAGCGGTCAGCCAGGGGAACAGGTCTGCGGTGCAGGCTAGTCTTTCACCGTGGAGCAAACCTATCAGCAGCAGGATCCCGACCCTTCTACAGTTAGAGGTACAATCTTAGTAGCCTCAGTTTTATCATCAGCTATTTTCGATATTGGTGCCTCTCATAGCTTTATCTTTGTTACTATCGTGGAGAGCCTTAGGCTCTGTATCTTTTCATCTGCCGACTTGTTGACCCTTAACACGCCGTTGGGAATGAGGACATCTAGCGTACGTCAGTGCAGAGAGTTCCCTCTTGAGGTCATGAGGTGTCTTTTCTTGTGGGACCTCTATGTCCTAGAGATGACAGGATATGACGTCATTCTTGGGATGGACTGGTTGGTTACCTTCCAGACAGTTGTTGATTTCTATCGTCGTAGGGTGAGTATCATATCACCAGAGGGTGGATCTTTCCTTCATAGAGGTGAGTGGGATATCCAGGAAGGTAGAGATGGACCAGAGCGTCATGGGCTAGGAGAAGTTACAGCCCAGACTTCCAGTCTTTATCTGGATGACCAGGGGACTTCACAGTTAGACTTTCATCCAGTGGTGGATCATTTCAGGGATGTCTTTCCAGAAGAATTTTCAGGTTTACCTCTGGAGCGTGAGGTAGAATTCTTGATTTAGCTCGTGCCAGGAGTGGAACCAGTGTCCATTCCTCATTATAGGATGGATACACCTGAATTACAGGATCTCAAGAAGCAGTTTGAGGAGTTTCAGGCAAAGGGTTTTATCCGACCCAGTACTTCTCCATGGGGTTCGCCTGTCCTGTTTGCGAAGAAGTTAAACGGTACCCTTCATCTTTGTGTGTATTATCGGAAGCTGAACCAGTTGACCGTCAAGAATCGATATCCCTTGCCTATGATCAATGACCTCTCTGATCAGCTTTGAGGAGCCCGGGTGTTCTCGAAGATCTACATGAGGTCTGGTTATCATCAGTTGTGCGTTAGACCATCAGATATACATCTGACAACTTTCAAGAGCAAGTACGGTCTTTACGAGTATACAGTCATGCCTTTCGAACTCACGAACGCACCTGCACTTTTCATGGCACTGATGAACCGAGTGTTCCATCCTAATTTGGATTCCTTCATCATGGTCTTTGTGGATAATATATTGGTGTACTCTCACACTCGACACGACCATGACACCCATCTTGAGATCATTCTGATTACACAGAGAGAACATCGACTTTATGCTAAACTCTCGAAGTGCCACTTTTGGATGGATCAGATTCACTTCTTGGGTCACGTCATCTCAGAGGCAGGAGTATCTGTAGACCCAAAGAAAGTGAGAGTTGTAGTTTCCTAGGAGCACCCGAAGAACGTATTTGAGGTACGGAGTTTCCTAGGGATGGATGGATATTACAGATGCTTCATTCAAGACATTTCTCATCTAGCATCACCCTTGATAGGTCTGACCAAGAAGGGGGAGAAGTTATGATGGTCAGATTCTTGTGAGTCAGTCTTTCAGGAGCTGAAAGGGAGGTTGACGTCAGCACCGATACTAGTCTTGACAGAGCCAGGAAAGAGCTACACTGTTTATTGTGATGCTTTGGGTATCGGGTTGGGAGCTGTGCTTATGCAGGGAGAGGTAGTCGTTGCGTATGGGTTTCGGTAGTTGAGGAAACATGAGAGGAACTACCCTACGCACGATCTGGAGTTGGCATTTGTTCATGCCTTGCATTGTTGGAGACACTATCTTCGGGCAGAGAACTTTGTGGCCTTCACTGACCACAATAGTCTCAAGTATATCTTCACTCAGCGTGATCTGAATCTGAGGCAGCGAAGGTGGGTTGATTATCTACAGTCTTTTGACTTCGATCTTGCCTATACACTGGGAAATGGCAATGTCGTGGCAGATGCATTGAGTAGGAGAGCTCAAATTCCGACAATTCAGGAGGCCAATAGTGAGTGGTAGCTGATGGATCTATTCTCTGACATGCACCTAGAGGTGCACGAAAAATGGGGACAGAATTACCTATTTTCTGTAGCTGTTACCTCTACTCTACTTGATCTGGTACGGATGAGGCAGCTATCAGACTCAGAAGGCTTAGTCCTACGGCAGAGTGTGTTAGGAGATGACCCTATTCCTGGATGGATAGTGGGTGAGGATGAGATCTAGCGTTTCGAGGAATGCATATGGGTGCCAGTAGGCATACGTGAGGAGCTAATGCGGGATTTCCATTCCTCTGTTTGACCAGTTCATCCTGGCGTCACCAAGATGTATCGGGACCTTCATCGCCAATACCGGTGTCCATGTATGAAGAAGAATTTTTCCGGTTTTCTCATGATATGTTCTACTTCTCAGCAGGTGAAAGCAGAGCATCAGCGACCAGTGAGGCTTTTATAGCAGTTACCCATTCCGGAGTGGAAGTGGAACGATGTTGCGATGGACTTCATGACCGGGTTACCGAGATCACCTCGGGGAAACGATGATGTTTGGGTTGTCGTTGACAGGCTTATGAAGGTTTCTCACTTCTTTCCGATCAAGGAGAACTTCAGTGTCGATGATATGGGATGACTTTACATCAGAGAGATCATTCGTCTACATGGAGTTCTGCGCTCTATTTTTTCAGACAGAGATGTGCGCTTTACCTCTCGGTTCTGGCAGGGACTTCAGAAGGCCTTGGGTACACATGTAATTTTGAGTACAACATACCATCCCCAGACTGATGGCCAGTCTGAGCACACGATCTAGCTGCTTGAGGATATGCTCTGAGCTTACATATTAGACTTCTGTGGTTATTGGGAGAAGCATATACCTCTTGTGGAGTCTTCTTACAACAACAATTTCCAGGCAACCATTCAGATGGCACAATATGAGGCTTTGTATGGTAGGCAATGCCGATCACCCTTATGCCGGCTGGAGGCAGGAGAGGCAGCTTTGCTGGGACCTTGTCTTGTTCAGAAAACTTTAGAGAAGATAGAGCTGATTCAGAAGAGGATGGCTACAATGCAGTCTCGACATAAGTCTTATGCTGATCTGCAGAGACAACCTTTGGAGTTTGAGGTCGGAGATCAGGTTTTCCTCCGTGTTGCACCAAGGTTGGGACACAAGAGGATTCAGAGACAGGGTAAGCTTTCACCACGGTACGTCGGGCCGTTTGAGGTTTTGGAGAGAGTTAGGCCAACCGCCTATCGGTTGCAGCTACCTCAGAGATACCGGGCTATGCACGATGTCTTCCACACCTCTCAGCTCTGACGTTACTTTTCAGACCCATCTCATGTCTTTCAGCCCGAGGAGGTTGAGCTCGAAGCGGATGCGTCATTTGAAGAACGTCCTATCCAGATTTTCGATCGTGGTACAAAGGTTCTACGAGGCTGGTCTGTTCCTTTGGTACGAGTGCTATGGAAGCACGGGCGAGTACAGGACGAGACTTGGGAGAGGGAGGCTGAGGTTCGATCGTAGTGGCCGGAGCTGTTCGGTGTTTCTCCTTCTCCACCTCGTTAGGGAAATTCGAGGACAAATTTATTTAAGGGGGAAGTTTGTAAGAACCCGGATTATCTTTTCAGGTACGTTTTTCCTTTGTTGGGAGTTTTTGAGAAAAATGAATTTTCTGGAAATTTTCGAAGTACACATCGTGTACATTCTGAGTACACGCCGTGTACTTTTTTCCCGGCTCCTAGCCATGTGCTAGCCATACCGGGCTACACACATGGTGTGTAAGGCTGAGGTCGAGGCCAGTTAATTCGGAGAATGAAAAAAAAAATGAAGTACACGCCGTGTACTCAAGAAGTACACGCCCTGTACTTTCGTTTTTTTCATTAAACGGACACAGGTCGTGCCTAACCCCCAAAATCGTTTTCTTCTCCAGATTTCGTCCACCCGAGAGTGACCGTAAGGCTGAATATTCTCCGAGCTCCCACCTAGCCATCCGTTCTCCGATTCGAGCACGGTCGATTGCGTTGGAATCGCAGGGGTGAGTTCTACCTTCTGCTTTCACATTGTTTCTTGATTCCTCCTCCTTTCCATGTTATCATGGGATGAAATTTTTGTGAATTTTCTCAGATCTTCATGGTTATAAGATGAATTTGTCGTCGAGGTTCACGTATATCAATCTACTAGGATCGAGGTAGGTGGTTTGTGCCTTACCGTTCAAAGTCTCTGAGTTTTATGTGAAAATTCCACTAATACCCGTGAACGGGGTATTGCGTGTTTAACTTTTTGCCCTTGTTGTTTTCCTGTCTTTCTTATATGCTTGTGTAGAGGTAAATTGACCATGTTAAAGGATAATTTTATTGTGCTTGGATGTATTTTCCCTTTCTTTGTTCTGTATACGACCTTTGGGTATTGTTTGCCTTTGGATGCCACTCCTGTTTCATGCTTTTCAGTTATAGGATGAAGTGAAATTCATTAACATGCTTGTTTCCTTGTAGACTGTTAGTTAGGTAGCTCTATAGGTGTACATTGGTTAGACAAGTATCCCTATAGGTGTTCTTAGGCCTTATAGCATTATTATGTACTGACTAGAATAGGGATGAGAGAACCTGGTTCTATAGACTATTAGGGATAGACCGAGTGAGCATCCAAAAAAGTCTTAGACTTTATAGGCTACAGAGGGGATGGACCGAGTGAGCTCCCAGAGAGTCTTGGATATTATAGACTACAGGAGGGTAGACCGAGTGAGCTTTCTCAGAGAGTCTTACCTTGTTTGAATCTCTTTAAAAACATTCCCAGGCTAGAGGAGGAATTGACCGAGTGAGCTTCCTCAGAGAGTCTGTGGTATACCTGAGGCTATAAAAGGAATTGACTGAGATAGCTTCCTCAGAGAGTCTCTAGACCTTGGGGATAAGAGGTTTTGACCGCATGATCTTCCTGAAGAGAGTCCCTGACTTCCCTAGACTATAAGGGGAATTGACTGAGTGAGCTACCCAAGAGAGTCTCATTAATTCGTATGACCATGCCAGAGGGGTTAGGCTGAGTTAAATGCCCAGAGGGTTGTGGTACTCCTTGGATAGGACCAGAGGGGATGGATGCGAGTACTTCCCAGAGGGTTTTCGTCTTTTTGGCTATTTGTTTCACTGCTGTTGATTTTTTGTGGATTGATTGCTGCTATGTATCATCCTGTTTTACTGTTCACTATTTACAGCCTTCTGCTTGCTGTTGTTGTTTATTATTATTGTACTTTTACCTGCCATATACTCACCGACTGTTAGGCACAAATCTTTGGATGAATTCCTACTGGGATTTTATCTCACACCCTGTTTGGGATATGCTTTTGGGCCGAAGAAGACTATGTTGTTTCAGGTATAGACAAGGGAAAGCACCCTTCGACATCTGGGACTTGATTTCTTGGAGAAGGGGAGCATGGGACCATGCTTTGGATTGCGATGCTGAGGAGCTTACTTTTTTTTCTTTTGCACTTGGTTTCAGTTGTATTTCAGCACGTTGTTGTGTTTTCTATTTTCCATAGATACCTGTAACTACTGCATCATTGCCATCTTGGTTATATCTATGTTGCTTCCGTTGGCGGTTTCTGTTGTATTCATGTTGTTTACCACTTCCGCTGTTTATTGTTGTTTTCTTACCTAGTACACCTTACTGAATAAGGGCAAAGTTTCCCCACCGACTCACCAAGGCCCTCGCTGCTAGTCGGCAGCCTCTGGCGTTTGGGGAAACCCGCTTGAGGTCATGTGGCGAACCGGTTATGGGGCACTAGGGGAGGGGCTCCAGACTCGGGTCGTTACATTAACAACCATATTATGAATTTTTTAGAACATGATATAAGAAAAAATTTATATTTCAGATAAAAGAAGTGTTTTTCCAAAAAATGATGTATTACCGCCTTTTGATGGTGCACAAATATGAAATCGATTTTTTGATAATTTTATAAATTATATTTTAAAAAATAAACATCATATTTTGAAATAGGACATTAAAATATATTTTTTGGTTGACATTTTGGTACTTTTTTGATGAAATTCATAGTTTTATGTACGATGAAAAAATCCTGCATTTTAATTCTAAACTTCCATTTCATCTAATTTATTTATATAGTTAGATTATCATTTTAATTGGATTATAAGGGTAATGGTATTAATTTTTATCATTTAATCCAATTTTGGTCATTTTATGTAATTTATCATTGAAATTGGACAAAAATACGTGTCAATATTTTGATAGTTATTAATTCTTAAAAACCGGATTTTTGGTTTTGACAACGGGAATTAATTTTAAATTAATTACTGAAAATTATATGTTTTTAATTTAGAAAAATGGGTTCCAAATTTGGAATCATAAGGTTCAAATTGATTAAATAGTAACCTTTTATTTTTGGACATTATGAAAAGTAACTTTAATAATTATGTTATTTACCATGGTTAAAGGGTTAATATGGTAAATTAGGGTAATAAAATTATATTATAATAATAATGAACAACCCTAACACATGTCTTAATCATATTTTATGAGTTATTTAAGACCATGGGTATAAATGTGTTGAATTTGGGACCCCATGGAACCACATGGATATGAAAATAATATTTAATAAGAATTAATTTAAAGTTAAATGAAATATGAAATAAACTTGTACCTTCTCAATAAAACAATTTTAATATGGGGTATGCATAAAATAAATTAAAATATAAATATTAATTAGAAATATAAAAATATTTAATACATCATGGTATTTTATTTATTATTTTTAGACACTGAATAAATATAATTATCTATGAAACAATGATGATGTAGTGATTACCTTATTATTGAATGATTTAAATATATTATATTATAAATATTAAAATGAAATTATTTTTGAAAATTTTTATACCATACACAAATTTTATGGACTAGTATGATTTTTTTATCTTTGAATTATTGATGTTTGATTGAAATAATAAATTTGTTATGAATTATTAAAAAGTCATGATATGGATAGTATACAAATTGACATAAACGTGTTTTTAAATCAAATACTATTTTATTAAAATATTTAATAGTACTAAAATTAAATGATTCAGAGATATTAATTAGATAATTTTCTAAATATCATTAATTAACCTCTTAAGGTTCGATTGTCATTTTATTGTAACTATATTAACCGTATAGTATGAATATACAATAAGACACGGGGAGAGGTAAATTAGATATCTAAGGGTTAAATCTAAAATATAAGGTTACTTTTATGAACTCAATATATCTATAACATATTTTATGTGAGGATTTAGATCCATTCTAATCTTATCATAAAAATAAATCAATTTTTAGTTTTTAGAAACCGAAAATATTTTTATAATAAATTAACATTCCATGATTTTTCCAAATGTGCCCCGAACCTCTCTAATAAAAGTGCACCTCCCTTTCAGGTTAACTCACACCTCTAAAGCATGTTTTTCGGACAAACCCTACCCCTTTATCCACCCAAAATCCCGTACATCATCCTAGAGAAATACATTTTTCTCGAGAGAAATCCTAAGGATAACTTTTGTTAAAATCAAAAGGAAACAGTCGAAGAAGATGTAATGGGTTTTCCCTTATTTCAAAGTTGTTTTCTTCTTCAACTTGTTTTTTCTATATTTTTTCCATAATGAAGTAATAAATATAGTATCATCCATATAATGAGATATAATATAATCATGGGACAATTATATTCATCATTTTATCATTCAGATAATAAAAAATATCACCATGTGTGCATACATATGGCTTACTGTCTCTACACTGTTGTGGATTTTTATATTCAAAAATACATTATTAATATGGGTATAATGATTTTTATAGTGAATTTAAATAATGAACATGACATTGTTGATGCTCCTTTCCATCATAGAGTCTAACAAATTGAAAAGGGGAAATACCTTGAACCCAAAGTGATTCATCCTTTGAAGAAAAATCAAAAAATGACAAAGGCATGAACAAAGATTCAAATTCACTCAGGTCGTGCAAGTTCCTCCAAGGTCGCGCAAGTATACTTGCGCACCGCCCAATGGTCATGCAGGTAAATTGCGCACCCTCTTTGAATTTCACCTAGGGTCATCTCCAGCCTATAAATACCCCATGTGGGCCCCCCATTTCGGGGACAAAAAATTCCAGAAAATTAGATTTGATCTCCTGGTGCCCTAGTCTCTTCTAAAAGCTTCCGAACACTTATAAGGTAAGTTCATACCTAGAACGGAAGATCTAAAGAGGGGGAGTAAGGCCTAAGTGTTGAAACTCATCAACACTTGCGCGCCTAAGTGGCCAAACCTTAAGGGAAATGGCCACACTTGCACGCCGACTTACCCCTCCAATAGAACTTGTGCACCCCTCTTCTGGAAGCCTCTAGGGATAGTACTAAGGGATTGAGCCAAGTCTCTCCCAAGTATTACCATTAGGGTTGACTGTCGCACAAGTACCCCTATGTCACACAAGTATACTTGCACAACCATGACTTTCACACCCATGTAGGACTTGCGCGCCACCTTCTTTTTTGGTTCCCCTCCTACATATTTCATCTTTCTTATGCCTTTCCACCTATCCTCTTCAAGATTAAGCCTTCATAACTCTCTCCAAAGTCATCCATGGAATGATTTTCTTGTTGGATTCCTTATCTGAATGGAATTCTATGGAACATATCTTAAAACCTACTGATTTACATTTCTTTATGTCATTAAGGTCAGAGATTTCATTCATTCAACCTCATTCTTTAAGATGAGAGAATCCTTAACCTAGGCCTCCTTTTCAGGAGTAATCCCCAGTCTTCAAGTCCCTTAAATTGGGCCTCCTCCTTAGGAATAAGCCCATGTTCTCAAATCCTTAAACTTGGGCCTCCTCCTTAGGAGTAAGCCCCAATCATGATTTCTCTTAACCAATCTTAATTTACTTTTGATTTGGGATTCCTTATCAGGAGTAAAACCCAATCATAAGTCCCCTCCTAATTTGAGAATCTTCATCAGGAGTAATCCCCAAGTTAGAGTATCCAAATATCCATGAAGTACATATACCTTTATGGACATTGTTCCTGGGGTTCTTCTATGATGTAAATCCTAATCTTCATCTATTTGAGAAGTCATACATACATAATCCCCACATCATTTCTCATGATGGTACAGTTGTCTAGTTTTACCAATACCTCTTGTTTCTCACACTGAGCTTGAATCACATGACATTAGAGTGTAAAAGTAATTATGAAATCTTTCTTTGAGCCATACATCATACATAAAAATCATAATCCCTTACTCGAACTATGTGGGTTCTGATTCCTTTTCCAAAACAAACGATAGGTAGGTAGCCCATCGGCGGGTACGATCCCAAATCTGAAATAATACATGTCCTTCTTAATGACAATAAACTTTATGTTCCCCACTGAGTGGCTTTAAAACTAGTATGGTCATCATAATGACCCATAGACTTTTATGTATTGAAGGATACCATTGACTAAGAATCTCTAATAAATACAGATGATTCTCTATCAATTAAGATCCTTGAATACATATAAAAGATTCTGTAAATTTACAACATATCAATCATTCATTGTTAGATCTAAAGGACTTCTCATTTTATACTTGGTAATATAATAATGATTCGTGAACATAACTTAAATCTATAAATAGAGTCCCAGAATAGAAAATAATTCCCCTAAAAAATGTGTGATGAGTACGACCTCCCATTCTCTCAACCAATGAAAATTATTAATCCTCTTCAGTTCACAACTAATGAGTACCTACCATTGGAAAGTAGGTCCAAATGGATATGGAATCATTGGATGTTTCTGGTTCTACGAACAAACCTATTAGAAACCACTTAGAATGTTTGAACCTTAAATCAATAAGGTCATCCCCAATTCCATTGTAAACAAAAAAAAAATGGTGAACCTGACGTGAATTCTTATCCATGTTAAAATGATGTTTTACTTATTTGTTAGGCCCCTATTTAAACTCAATGAGAGGGCCAAAAAAGCAATAAATAACATATGTTCTCATCCAAAAGATGTAGAATTCGAATATATCTTGATCATGTTTGTTATATAAATCATGTTCTCTTTTCCATGATCTTCTAAAATACAAGATTGACTTTTCTTAAGTTCATGTCTGTGAATGCCTCTGCTGTGAAAACCTCTGCTGGGAATGCATCTACTGCTACTCCTACTGGATCTTCATCTACTCTGAGGGCGACATCACCTACTCAGCATCTTAAACGCTGGGTATCGAATTCACTGGTTAAGGAGTACCTTCAACATGGTACCATTCCAACTCTGTAGGCTACTCGACAAGCCCTCCAAGTGAACAACTCACCCTGGTCATCTGGACACCAACGACCAGTGATCAAGAAGTAGGTGGTGCCAACCACAATCTCCAACTGTTTCGGGTCGTTATCCCCAGAACGCAATCACCATTCACTCCTGTATTCTGGGTATGTGAATGAGAAGGTCCCTTAGGGCCTTAATACAAGGATACATGAGTCCTTCTCGAGGACTCCCACCAACAATCACCGCCAGACTCGTGTGGCAGTGCACCCTCAACATGATGAGGGTGTCATCTCCAGGCGTTCAGATCAGGTTCTTTAAACCCAAGTCGGCAAGATGAACCACTAGAGGTGACAAACAATTAACAGTGAGAAGGTTTTTATCTCTTCCATTTCCGGAGAATCCCACCAACCTAACTTGGTGGAAAGCAATGAGAGGGCACACACACCCCTCCGTTTTTCCGCTGTCCAGCAAACTCATCCAGCAGTAGCACGCCAATCCCGCCAGGAAATTCTGGCAGAGTACTATAGACAGAAACATACACCTGTTTATAAATCATTGGCTAGTCAGCAGGCTCGTCTGACTATATGTGATGGAGCCCACCAACCCAATGTATTGACAACTGGTAAAAAGGAACATACACCTGCTTACACTCATCAATCCTACCAGCAACCTCGTCTATCAGTATTGAAGGAAGCTTGTCAACCACATTCGGCAGAGTGCAATTAGCAGGCACATACACCTGCTAGTATTGATCAAGCCTACCAACAGTCTTGTTTGGTAGCATTCAGAGAAGTAAGTTGGAATGCTCCGACAACAAACAGGAGGCAGACTCAACTCTCTGCCCCACATATGAGTATTGTCAGAATTCACTGACAGGAAAAGGAGGATAGGAGCAAGAATATACACCTACTCCAAGCACCGAATGGACGTATATCCCCGTTCTGGCCGCTGAAGTCACCAAGCACATTCTGTCAATGGTGAAGGAGCAGAAGAAAATCCCTGCTCATATTCTGGATGCCTTCCAGGATATTATAACAGCTTCAGTAGCATCTCAGGGAAAGACACATAAATCTATCCCCACTAGTGGAGTGACACATCAACAGTTCACTCCAAAACAGACACACACATCTGTTCCAGTCCAAGAGGGTTGTGAGGTATACTCCCCCATATCATAAAAAAAACCATGTCAGGAACATACACCTGATTTGAGTGGATATAATTAGCCTAACCAGTTCATTTCCCCAGAGAAGGCACATACACCTACCCATAATGACCACTTTCATCAACAAGGGGTTCCTAAAGTGAGTAATAATGCGTCTATGAAGAAGACCCGCCCTGCATAGTCATGAAATCAAGGTCCAATCTATAATAAGGCCTTTCTCGATGATGGAGTTCTTGATGCACTCATACAATTATCTGTTGCATCTCAAAATTCTACTCTTTCAGTTCCCAATAGTGGTAACATTAATTTCGAAGTTCTGCGTCAGATACTTCCTCATGAAGTCTTACTTCATGATGATTCGGTCGATCTCGAAGTTTCATCTTCATATTAGAGCCACAAGAACCCTCTATGTGGCCAGAAGACCAAGGAGAAAAATGTTTCATCTTTTGTTGTAACCCACCATGGTGGTCCTCCCCATGATGATGAATTTAGCTACGAAAGTCCTCTCCATAGTAATAATTCACATTGCCTGGAAAATGATCCAATGGACAATGTAGTGACAATAAAGCCCTTTTATCTTGAGGCACTTGAAAATGTAAAGCCAGTCATGTCTGATGCTTTACCTTTATCAGGGTAATCACTTTCTCAATCAGAAGATATATTTGGGTGTAGGTCATTCTCCAATCCACCCCTGGGTCGTTCATCTTCTAGTTTGATAAGTGAATTCTCTACCAATCTTGTTGAATCCGATGAAGCAACAAGGAAGCACCATCTCTGGTCTAATCAGGTAGAAGAATCATCATTGAATGATAAAGAGGAAGTACTGAATATGAGAAAACAACTGGTGAAAGGTGAAGTGCCAGTTATGTTTTGGCCTTTGGCTGATTCTCAGTATGACATTCCATAGATGTTGATGAAAGATGGAATTCATGATATTCATCTCAACATATGGAAAACTCTTTGTCAGTTGAAAAAGAAAATATTATCTCATGATGAATATGAAAATCATGTCAAGATAATAGAAGGATCAAATTGACTTGGCATCTCTCCCATTTTCTCGATATTCGAAGGCTGAAAAGCAGCAGAGAGCCCTTCAACGTTCATGCCTTGGAGCACTAAGAAGATTGCTCCAGTTAATTTTCAATGCTCTATCTGGTATTCATATTAGGGGATGTGGTGTTCATGGAGCGCTAAATTTCACTATACTCTCCAGTCAGCAAAGCCCACCGAAAATGGTCTCATGCATTGTTATTACCCATGGCCGGCCACAGTCAATGGGTTTTGTTTGTAATCAGAAGAATTCCCAAGAATAGGTCTCAACTAGTTCCTCTCAAAATCAAGCATACAAGGAACACGTTGTCGAATTAATCCTGCATCAATTAAATGAGAATATTGAATAGGCCTCTCGTTTGGAGTAATCACATCACCAAGTGACAGAAGTATCATAAATCATCCAACGACCTTTTGAGTCGGTTGATAAAAGTGGATACAGGTTGATGCATCCAGCTAAATTCCGGACTAAAGTCAGCAAGATCAATAGAGATTTCAAGAAAGTCTCAGATGTAGCATCTCAAGAACCACCCTATCTTTCCAGACTAGGGACTCTTCTAACCCAACCCTCAGAATCAACAAATAGGATTCACAGAGTTGAGCAGGAACAGCCCCAATCCACTAGACTGGGGACTTTTTCAAATCATCAATCTCTTCCTCAGAGAAATTCAGTCTTCTCTCAATTAGGGAAGAAGCCTCAAGAGGAACGAAGAGCCAAATTATCAGGAGATTCCCTCCAAATTATAGTTAATCAAGAAGTTCCTGAGAGATCAAATTGACAAAAGGCAATGTATCATCAGGGACATGGAAGAAGACAATATCGTAGAAATGATGATAGAAGGGATGAAATTCATTATGCATCAATTAATGTCATCAATGTCATTGTTTCTGATCCACCAGATGAGGTTCACTCAGAGGGATCAGATGAAGAGTTTCTGGATCAAGAAGTTGTATGCACAGACAAAAATGAAGAAGGTGTGCGTACAAGAAATCAAAGGATTAAACAGAACCTTGGTAACCCTTCAAGTAACCCACTTTCCCCTCTCCGAAAGGTGTCCAAAAAGGGGAAAGGAAAGAATCAGGTTACATACCCTTCCTATAGAGAAGTCCAATTGCTCTCACTAGAGAAAAGATTTGCACAACAAGAGGAAGCAATGAAGGAATTGAGGAGGTTGAACGCAGAACTACTTCAAGGTAGTTTTCATCATAAGTGTGCTGGAGTCAGTCAGCCAAGGGAATTTTTTGTGGCTACTAAGATGGATCAAGAATATCCTCCTATACCAGTACACCCTCATAGGTCTAATACTACGGGTCAAGTGCAACAACAATCGGCAGTGCTACCATCTATTGTAGTACCAGCCACCACATCTGTACCAGATCCATTCATTGCACCTGTTCAGGTCCAAGCCCAACCGGATGTTTATCAAAATTTAATAACTACTATTGAGTCATTAACATCTCAGTTGGAAGATATGGAGGGAAAGCGTGCTAAAATTCAACCAGAAAAGATATTTTTCCCTGAGTGGGTTGATGCAATTCCTCCCCCATAAAATTTTTCGAGTACCACATTCCTAATCATTAATGGTTCGAGAGACCCTGAGAAAAACATAACACATTTTGTTTCTCATTGCGATCCTATGTTGGGAACCCTTAATCCACAAGAAGCAATTAAGATCAGGTGTTTTGTACATTCATTACAAGGACCTACTTTTGTCTGGTATAAAAGCTTGCAATCCCGGTCAATTACCGGATGGGAGGATCTCCGCCAACGATTCCTTCTTCAATTCAGCTCAACATTGCCAAAGAAAACAGTTTTTTATCTTAAAAAATGTAATCAAAGGGAGAATGAAAGGGTTTCGAATTTCATTGCTCACTGGAAGTGATTGACATATTCCTTGAGCTTAGCACTCCCTCAAGAGGAATTGTTGCCAATTTGTGTGGCAAATCTGTGTGATGAGTTACGCACACCGCTGATCCCTATGAAATAAACGGGAGGGATTCAATACCTTACTTCAATAGCTCAACAGATTAAATATTCTCTTATGAAGACTAAGGATAAAGCTCGTGTAATTTCATCAGCTCCAAGAAGTAGAATGGGTAAAGAAGAGACTACTACAGTTATGCTTAAACAGGCACGTGTACCTGCTTCTACTTCAAAACCTTCATCTTCATGAAGGGGTCCATCTCTTGAGCAGCAACAACAGAGGCCGTTTCATCAAATTGATCAAAGATATAAAAGACGAAAACAATTTGAGGATTTGAAGAGCAATGTTTACTCTTTCCGAAATAAAAAGTTCCTGGTTATTTCATTTCGGCTCTGGAAAATAATTTGGTTCAATTTCCAAGGCCCAAGAGGTCGAACAAGGAAAGAGATGAAGACCGTCCCAATTATTTCCAATTTCATCAAATGTTGGGGAATCCCATTCAGGAGGGTTTTTTCTATAAGTACCTTCTAAAAAAATGGTCCACTTCGGACAAGTCAAACTGAAAGGTTCTTCAGCTCAGGTGGCATGTGTTAATGCTATAGATCCAGAGGAAGAAGGCGACTGGAAAGAAGTCAAGAAAAAAAATGCGCAAAAATATGATGATTGGATGGTCAGAAAAACGATCAACCGAACTCATGACATTTTGTGAACACAATTGAAGAAACCAATTGTGTCTTCTTATCACGACCCGTCCTCGGGACCCGTGCCGTGACTACCCCAAGCCCACCTTCCATAGGCCAGGGGCTGGCGACTAACACCAAAGGCGTAAATCCCGATAACTGGGGAATCATTTCCTTTATAAAACAGAAACCCATCCATCCATAGTACAAGTGGAAGTAATATACTAAGTACAAAAGAAAGTGCTGGAAATTAAATGGGCCAGAATACAAACCCAACTGAAAATTACAGCTACAACTGAACAAAAGTACAACAGAAAATACAACAGCTAGAAGACATAAATAGATCCTGGGTCGTCCACCTCGGATCCTACCTAAAGGGTAGGTACAGAAAGAGTAGATCCTGGATCGTCCACCATGGATCCTAACTGAAGGGTAGGTACAGATAGCCTCCACAAAGCTCTCGCCTGCCAACCTCCTCTGAGTACCATCTCATTGTGAATTCCACCTCCGGGTACTGACTCGTCGTGTGGTCCACCTCCGGGTACCATCCAGTCCTCGCACACTCGGTCTTTGTCAGCGCTATCCGTTGTCTGCATCCAACACAATGAGGTGCAGGCACAGCCCATGCAGGGGTGAGTATACGATACTCAGTAGGGTCCCCAAGACCCTCAAGTTATCACTAAATCCAACAAGGATAATCACAAAGAAATTTCTCAACAGATAAGCCTTACTTGGGTATAAGCCCATACTTATACCTAAGTTATCAAGTAACCCATCTCAACCACGAGATAACACACATATATAAAGTAGATAGATAAAAACCACTTATGTATATTCCCATACATATACGTAAGTTATCAAGTAACCCATCTCAATCAAGAGGAAAACACAAAGGTTATTTACTCAGCTCAAACCAGTATTTTCATTATCGAAACTGTAACTGCTGAAGAGCTCCATCTCTATCGAGTACAGTGATCCTGTCACGACTTCGAGGCACTGCTCACTATCCTAAGACTGCTGAGGTACTTCTCCTGTCGAGTACCGCGGGTCAGCCACCCAAACACAGTAGTGCTCCCCGCCGGGGTCTGCCACCCAAACACAGTAGTGCACCCCCCCAATAGCCTGTAGAGGTACTCCTCCTGTCGAGTACCGCAGGTCTACCACCCAAACACAGTAGTGCTCCCCGCTGTGGGCCTGCCACCCAAACACAGTAGTGCTCCCCACTGAGCTATACAAGTCACTCCGACTCGAATCGGACAAGCAGTCATTAGGTCTTAGCCAGCTACACGGTCTCCGTACTCCGTACGCTCGTCTCCGGGAGGGTCCGCTCCACGAGCTACAGGTCGATACTCCAAGTATCACAAATTCCCACGAAGAAGTATCTCAAAGGATCGCCCTATTTTAGGGGTCTCAACGCAATAGATGGCGCGTCAATCGGACGCTCGGTCTGTGAGTTATTAACCTTTTAGTCCTGGGGGCCCAGTTGGTTTTGTGTATGAACCAACCTAGCCGTATCTCAACTGTACCTCAACTGTACCCCGAACTATCATAGGGTAAACTCATAGGGACCATTTCTCAATGTGATTACCAAAGCTGCTGACGGTTCGTCAAATGGACGTTCGGTCTGAAAGTTATCGGCTTTTCTGTTCTAGGGGCCCGGTTGGATTTCGGGTACAATCCAACCCGTCCTTACTCCAACTGCGTCCAAACCTCATGTGAAGTATTCCAAAGGATCCGTATCATCAAGAGGAATCCAACAAAGTCGACGGCACATCAATTGGACGTTCGGAGCTCAAGTTATAAGGGTTTCTGCTCCGAGGGCCCGGTTGGATTCATGTTCGATCTAACCCGGTAGTACTTCAAATGACACCGGTTAACCAAACAGGTCACATCATTGCGATCCATATGGAATAACACAAGATATGGACTACCCATTGGTCCAAAATGGATAGCTGGTGAAAAAATTTCATTTCATCGCATCATGTAGGAACCGGGCATCGTGGGGCCTGCGCCTCGAACTCAACTTAAATATCTAAAATTGGTTTTGAAACATCCATCATAATTCCAGGGTTTCAATGTCATAGATAGTTCGTCATTCCAACACCGTATGAGAGAGATATTTCAGATACAAGATCCCGTAATAATAATAATAATATTATTATTCGGTGTTTCGTGGGCCCGAGCCACGAACCAGAATTTAGTATCAAACATTAGACTTGAATTGACCGTCTTAAAGACAGAGTCACGTCGCCGATGTCGGCGAGTCAATCGGACGTCACACACATGAGTTATGGCGGGTCAAAGATTTAAGAATAGTATTAAATCTATTATGTACGAGCGTTTCGGGTACCCGATCCAAAAACCCGAAAAAGACATCCAATATTAGACTCATAAATTCCATCTTAAAGTCAGGGTCGCACTGCCACTAACAGTTCGTGAAACCGAGGTCTCACGAAGAAGATACCATCAAAATATTATAATAACATTATTATATTATTATTATTTTTAATTTAAATTAATATCTCAACATATCACACCCAAAATCCACGCATAAAAATCCCTATTCAAATTTGTGTGCATCACCCATTCATCGGATTCCCTTTTTTCCTTTAAATTTTAATTTATTTTCTTTAGACTTTTCTCTCTCCAATCTTCCTTCTTCTTCTTCAATCTTCTCACACTCCAACCCCAAGTAGCGCCTCCAACCTTTAACCCTAGTGACCAGCTTATTTCGTACTGGGTGAGTCCACTGGAACCGCCGCCACTAACTCCAGCCTGTTGCGCTGCTGCGTCTTTTGTCCGCTCGCTCTCGTCTTCGCTCTTCGGGAACTGCCTCACCGCCTCGCACCGGCCACCCCGGCTCTGCGGTCGTCCCTCGCCGGTCTCGTACCCAGCAACCTGGAGGCGTGATGCGCATTTGGACCACTGGCCAAAGCTACTTCAGACTCGCCACACACCACTAAACTGCCTCCATGGACGAAACCCATCCTCCGCTGTTCTTCTAGGAAAACGCTATCCGAGCATCGCACCTTCCTCTTGCCGAACTGAGTATGGAAACCCTCAGGGCGGACCTCAATTTTTTTTCCAAACCCCCGTCAAACAATATCTCTTGGTGATTGATCATCAATTTGTATATGAATGTGCGAGGGTTTGTTTCGAATCAATACGTTGTTGGGTTTTGATGAACCATTGACCACAACAAAATATGGCCATCAACGGAGGAAGAACTAAGAGCAAAGCATGATTAACAAATTTGACGAATCACCTTGGCTATTTTCGGATTATCCTTGAATCATCGTCGTTAGAAGGATGAATGAATAACAATAATAATAATTTATTCAACCCATTGTTTTTCTATCCATGAATCAATTCATTTAATTCGCGTTCATCATGAAAATTCAACCGGGAAAAGAATTCACAAAGATAAATCCTACATATAAATATACAAAAAAAATCCCACTACCTTGTTTCGTTCGTTGTTCGTTGACGATACCGCAAAAGCAAGTGGATTTTGATTTGTTTACATCATTGCAAGGTGAAAGGTGAAGATGACTATGGTCGCCAGTGTTCGTCTTTTCCTAAAAGGCCTTCGATCTGGCTCGATCGTCGTTCGTTGGAGATCCGTCAGATGGAGGACCGTTCTTCACAGAGGGAAGAAGATTTTTCCATTCCCCAAGTGGTTTTCCCCCTCAATATTATTTTCTAAGCCCAAATCACAAAAAATTTCCCCCACTTAATAGAATTCCAACCTTCACTTCATTAATTATATGAGTAGGCAAACTTAAATTGATAGTGGAATGCAGAGAGGTTTCTTAATTAATGAAGAGCTTACAACATAATTAAAGGGGTGAGGGGTTTAGGGGGTTGAAGGAATGTGAAGGGGTGGGGCTCGTGTGGGACCCACCTCACAAATATCCTAACAAGAGTAGTTAAGAACTAGTGTATCCCAACCCAACTCCCACACTTAGTAAATAACCACTTAGATATAGAAAATAAAATTATACCACAATTTTATTTACTTCACATTTAATCCTTAATTTTTATCAACTCCTCCCGAGAAAACGTACCTTCTGAAAAGGTCTTCTGAAGAAATTACCAGCGCTGCAGTTTCATCGGTGCCCTTGGATTTCAATTCCGAGCACCGGTTCAAAAGATAGAAAAACCTGCTCATTCGTTCACTGAACATACCCGAGATAAAATTTGGAAATTGATTCCGGACACACCGGGCCTCAGAATTAGGTTTCGTCAGAAAATACGTACTCATAAAATCCCAAATAATTTATCAAAAAAATTTCCTTGAAATTTACGGGTCTTTACATTACTCCCACCTCAGGGATTTACGTCCCCGTAAAACTATAACACAAACTAGGGAAACTAAAGGAGGTACCGAGAATGCAACTAAACCTCCTGCTCCCATGTTCTCTCCTAGAGGTTCCTGTGCAGCCAGTGAAAGATCACAAGAGGAATCGACCATCCCCTTAGTACCCGATCTTGTTGATCCTCAACCTCTACTTGAACCCTATGAAATTCACTCTGTCATTGATGTCCAGCTCCTCGTGGCCGATGATATACTTCGGGTCGTGCACGTATCTCCTCATCTGTGATACTTGGAAGACATCGTGCACCCAGTGCAACTGAGGTGGAAAGTTCAAGCGGTAAACCATCTCGCCTACCATGATGAGGACCCAGAAGGGTCTGATGAACCTCAGAGATAACTTTCCGTCTCATCCAAATCTACTTAGACCTCGTCGATTTGATACCCTTAAAAAGTCGTGGTCACGACCCTCGAACTCTAGAGGCCTCCGTTCCCTACTTGGAACTCAAAACTCAAAACTCATGCAGCCATGAGGGTAAGGTTGGCCGAATCAAGAGTGATAGGCCGCACCCTCCTATGCATGAGTTTATCCTATGATGTCTGGGTTTTCATTTTATCCGACCAAGGAAAACCCCTTCCCAACATTGTAGATAAACCACAACCCTTTTGCCTAATACCGTTAATATGTGTATGAACTGTGGTTGCCCAGTCCATAATCAAACTAACGTCATTAGGACTCGACGCTTCCACCAAGAGGTTCCAACCGAAACTCTCACCTCAAGGGTCATATCACACCATCGGCGTAAGTGTTATTATCAAGTCTCCTCCAAAAGGTATATCCAGACGTGAGGGTCAATTCAACGGCTTAACCAGAAACTCTATGTCTGGGACAAGATTCGTGGATGGTAGGAATGATTGGTTCCTATGTCTATTGATACTGAAGCTAGTAGTAGACACATATCATACCTCAAATCATTCATAGAGCCCTTGGGTCACACTCTTTGACCGTATGTAGTTATTCTCTTCCCCTGCCCTCCAGCTCCTTGAGCGTGGTGGGGACTAAAAGAGTGGGTAACATGTTGAAATGCACACCACCTCATGCTGCGCTCCTAACTTTGCTTCCACGTCTGCTGCTCTGCAGATTCATCTGTCCTTAACACTTCCTCTTCTTGAAACATTTTACACGCCCAAGTCCTTGAGACTGGCGCTAGTACGCATCTTCCCACTACTAACATTCACTGGCTATAACCAATCATCCAAAGAACATTCAACCACAAAGGTTCTCTCTAGCACCCTAACATATATAGGAATGCATAGGGGAAAGAGTGATGGCTCAGATATCCTTAACACACCATGATCAAAGGTCCGAGCTCTACAGAACTGATCATATCGTAGTCATCAAGAACTAGGAACGATCAGTACTCCTCGATGAATACTCAGCTACCAACATTTCATCCTGCCGTAGCTGTATAAGCTTTAGAAAACTCTCGGCCACCTCCTCAAGCTAGTCCTCAGCCGCATGTGAGTCGGTCTCGCCTTGGAACTTGAGGGTATCTGATGCTGAAACACATGTAAGGTACTAATCCAACATGTGTCATCTACCTGTACTGCCGGTTGTAATTGCTAACCAATAGGTAGTGATATAGAGGGCACACTACCTGAAGGTACTATCTCAGGAATTGATTCACGTACCGAAGCCTCATCACTATACGAACCAACCTCATGGTCACTCACTAGAAAACACTAGTAGCTAAGTCCATAATCTGCTCTACTGGTGTCCCAATTAGGCGAAAAACTCTAGCAATCGCCTCCAGCCAGTCCTCTGCTATCTGGGAATCTGTCTCACCTCGTAACCTTGGAGGCCTCTACGGCTGGAACTCATGCAACGTGCTCTGTCAGCGTGCACCGTTCGCTAGTATAGCTGGTGGCATCTACTACCCAATGGGTGGTGCTACTGCTGGTACACCACCCGAGGGTGCCAATATAGTAAAAAGGGCCCTGCAATGGAGCCTCATCGCTTGGTGGACCGTCAACATGTACTCTCTCGGTACTCTAACTGGCTATCTGCGTGGAGGCATCCTGAACAGATGCGACACGATAAAACGATTTACACCTGGTGAGCTGACCTGGTTTGAGAAGACTTTAAAACTTTTGGTAACACACACGCAATCAGTGTTTTTGTGTACTAAGTTGGAAATCAGTAGTCAGGGTCCTATTGTATGGATACCTCAGCCACCACACCAAAACTGGACTCCCTGAACTGAAGACCACACTTGGTACCCTTAACACTATTGCTTCACCGAAAGGGAATATCAGAGTTATAAGTTCTACAGTAGAACCAAATCCTCTAATACCAATTTTTCACGACCCAGGTCAGGGGCTGGTGACTAGCCCCAAAGGTGTAAATCTCGATATCTCGGAAGGAATTGCCTTTATAAAAAATAAACACATCCAACCAGAGTACAAGAGGAAGTAATATACTAAGTAAACAAGAAAGTGCTTGAAAGTAAATGGGCCAGAATACAAACCCAACTGAAAAGTACAGCTACAACTGAACAGAAGTACAACAGAAAAGACAACAGCTAGAAGCATAAATAGATCCTGGGACGTCCACCTCAGATCATGCCTGAAGGGTAGGTATAGAGAGCGCAGCTCCTGGATCTTCCACCACGGATCCTACCTGAAGGGTAGGTATAGATAGCATCCTCAACTCTCTTTCCCTCCAACCACCTCTGAGTACCATCTCGTCGTGAAGTCCACCTCAGGGTACTGACTTTTCCTGTGGTCCACCTCCGGGTACCGTCCAGTCCTCGCACACTCGGCCTCTGTCAGCGCTGTCCTCCGTATGCATCCAACACAATGATGTGCGGGCATAACTCGTGCAGGGGTGAGTATACGATACTCAGTAAGGACCCCGAGACCCTCAAGGTCTCACTAAATCCAACAAGGATAATCAAATATAAAGTTCTCAACAGATAACCCTTACTTGGGTATAAGCCCATACTTATACCTAAGTTATCAAGTAACCCATCTCAGCCACGTGATAGCACAAAGATACGAAGTTGACGGATAACCAATACTTAGGCATATGCCCATACATATACGTAAGTTATCAAGTAACCCATCTCATTCAAGAGGAAAACACAAAGGTCATTGACTCAGCTCAAACCAGGATTTTCATTATCGAAACCGTAACTAATGAAGAGCTCCATATCTATCGAGTATAGTGATCCAGTCACGAATCCGAAGCACTGCTCACTAACCTAAGACTGCTGAGGTACGCCTCCTGTCGAGTACCGCAGGTTAGCCACCCAAACACAGTAGTGCTCCCCGCTGGGGTTTTCCACCCAAATAGGGTAGTGCACCCCCCCTAATAGCATGTAGAGGTACTCGTCCTGTCGAGTACCATGGGTCTGCCACCCAAACAGAATAGTGCTCCCCGCTGTGGTTCTTCCACCCAAACACCATAGTTCTCCCCACTAGGCTATACAAGTCAGTCCGACTTGAATCAGACAAACAGTCATCAGGTCTCAGCTAGCTACACGGTCTCCGTACTTCGTATGCTCGTCTCCAGGAGGGTCCGCTCCACAAGCTACAGGTAGATACTCCAAGTATCACAAAGTCCCACGAAGAAGTATCTCAAAGGACAGCCCCATCGTAGGGGTCTCAATGCAACAGACGGCGCGTCAATCGGACGCCCAGACTGTGAGTTATTAGCCTTTTAGTCCCGGGGGATCGGTTGGTTTCATGTACGAACCAACCTGGCCGTATCTCAACTGTACCTCAACTATACCCCGAACTCTCATAGGGTAAACTCATAGGGACCTCTTCTCAATGTGATTACCAACGCCACTGACGGTTCGTCAAATGGACGCCCGGTCTGAAAGTTATCGGCTTTTCCATTCCAGGGGCCCGGTTGGATTTCGAGTACAATCCAACCTGGACTTACTCCAACTACATCCAAATCTCAGGTGAAATATTCCAAAAGATCTGTCTCATCAAGAGGAATCCAAAAAAGTCGACGGCACGTCAATCGGACGTTCGGATCTCAAATTATAAGCGTTTCCACTCCGAGGGCCCGGTTGGATTCATGTTCGATCCAACCCAGTCATACTTCAAATGACACTGGTTAACTAAACTGGTCACACCATTGCGATCCATACGGAATAATACATGAGATGGACCACCCATTGGTCCAAAACTTATAGCTGGTGAAAAATTTGCATTTCACTACATCATGCGCGAATCAGGCCTCGTGAGGCCCACACCTCGACCTCGACTTAAATATGCAAATTTGGTTTTGAAACATCTGTCTTAATTCCAGGGTCTCAACGTCGCAGATGGTTTGTCATTCCAACACTGTTTGAGAGAGATATGTCAGATACAAGATCCCGTAATAATAATAATAATATTATTATTCGGTGCTTCGTGGGCCTGAGCCACGAACCCGAATTTAGTATCCAACATTAGACTTGAATCGACCATCTTAAAGACAGAGTCACATCGCCACTGTCGGCAAGTCAATCGGACGTCGTACGCATGAGTTATGGCGGGTCAAATATTTAATAATAATATTAAATCTATTATGTCTGAGCGTTTCGGGTACCCGATCCAAAAACCCGAAATGACATCCAATATTGGACTCATAAATTCCGTGTCGAAGTCAGGGTCGCACTACCACTAACGGTACGTGAAACCGAGGTCGCACGAATAAGATACCGTCAAAATACGGTTTTCCCAACCGAAATAATAATAACATTATTATATATATTTTTTAAATTAATCCCTCATCATATCACAACCAAAATCCTTGCATAAAAATCACTATTAAAATTTGTGTGCATCACCCATTCATCGGATTCCCTTTTTTTCCTTTAAATTTTAATTTATTTTCATTATACTTTTATCTCTCCAATCTTCCATGTTCTTCTTCAATTTTCTCACGATCCAACCCCAATTAGTGCCTCCAACCTGTAACACTAGCGACCAGCTTATTTTTCACCGGGTGAGTCCACCGGAACCACCGCCGCTGACTCCGGCCTGCCGCGCTAGAGCATCTTCAGTCCGCTCGCTCTCGCCGTCGCTCGTCGGGAACCGCCTCGCCGCCTCGTATCGGCCACCCAGCTCTGCGGTCGTCCATCATCGGTCGCGTACCCAGCAGCCTGGAAGCCTGCTGCACATTTGGAGCACTGGCCGAAGTCACTTTGGACTTGCCACACACCACTAAACCGCTTCCGTGGACGAAACCTATCCACCACCGGTCTGCTCGAAAAACGCTATCTGAGCATCACACCTTCTTCTTGCCAAACTGAGTATGGAAACCCTCAGGGGGACCTCAATTTTTTTCCAAACCCCAATGAAACAATATCTCTTGGTGATTTATCATCTATTTGTATATGAATGTGCGAGGGTTGGTTTCACATCAATATGTTGTTGGGTTTTGATGAACCATCAACCACAACAAAATATGGCCATGAATGGAGGAAGAACTAAGAGCAAAGCATGATTAAAAAATTTGATGAATCACCTTGGCTATTTTTCGGATTAGCCTTGACTCATAATCATTAAAAGAATGAATGAATAACAATGATAATAATTTATTCAACCCATTGTTTTTCGATCCACTAATTAATTCATTTAATTCGCGTTCGTCATGAAAATTCAACCGGGTAAAGAATTCACAAAGATAAATCCTACATATAAATATACAAAAAAATCCCCTTACCTTGTGTCGTTCATCGTTCATTGACGATACTGCGAAACGGAGTGGATGTCGATTTGTTGACATCATCGCAAGGTGAAAGGTGTAGATGACGATGGTCGCCAGTGTTCTTCGTTTCCTCAAAGGCCTTCGATCCTGCTCGAGCGTCGTTCATTGGAGATCCGTTGGATGGAGGACCGTTCTTCGTGGAGGGAAGAAGATTTTTCCATTACTCCAGAGGTTTTCCCCCTCAAGATTATTTTCCAAGCCCAAATCACAAATGATTTCCCCCATATAAAATAATTCCAACCTTCACTTCATTAATTATATGAGTAATCAAACTTAAATGGGGAGTGGAAGGTAGAGAGGTTTCTTAATTAATGAAGATATTACAACATAATTAAAGGGGTGAGGGGTTTAGGGGGTTGACGGAATGTGAAGGGGTGGGGCTCGTGTGGGATCCACCTCACAAATATCCTAACAAGAGTAGTTAAGAACTAGTGGGTCCCACCCCAACTCCCACACTTAGGATATAACCACTTAGATATAGAAAATAAAATTGAACCACAATTTTATTTACTTCACATTTAATCCTCAATTTTTATCAACCCCTCCAGAGAAAACGTACCATCGGAAAAGGTCCTCTTAAGTAATTACCAGTGTTGTGGATTCATCAGTTCCCTCAGATTTCAATTCCGATTACCGGTTCAAAAGATATAAAAACCCACTCGTTCGTTCACTGAGCGTACCAGACCTAAAATATGGAAATTGATCCAGGCACACCGGACCTCGGAATCTGGTGCCGTCAGAAACTACGTACTCATAAAATCCCAACGAATTTATGAAAAAAATTTCCTTGAAATTTATGGGACTTTACACTTCTTACATGAATGCCACAGAAAAACCCTCTTTATCAGAGGGAAGATCTTCAATGAAACATCATAATTCAAAGAAAGGGGAACTATTAGAAAAAGCTGAAATCGTGTCAAATCCTAAGTTGTCATTGACTCTGGAAGATTTTATGCCATCTACATCGAAGTCACTGGCACCGCCCCACCAAAAAACACTACCTAAACATGCAAATCAGGCAGAGTCTTTATCATATGAAGAGTTGATCTTCAGTTTTGATAATATGATTCAATTATCAGATCCATATGCCAGTCGCAGTTTCGATTTTGATGAGCCCAATTTCCCTGTAGAAAATAGAGGAATTAGAGGAAGTTCCAGAGGCTCATGATACATGGGAAGACATGGATCTTTCAGAGGCCACTATTATAATTCTACCCCTTCTAGTACTGTGTATGCGACAGAAACTCGCGGTAGAGCCCTTCAACGAGCTCAACTATAACAAGAAAGTTTTTCCACACAAGGCAGACTCAGTCCTAGAACAATTATTCTGGAAGATCAGTTGAAGGTTCCATCTTCTTCCTCTTAGCAAGTAAATAGACCTATTCGGCTTAATCTTCCAAAGCTAGGAGTATTAACAACTCCTACCCAAATACAAGATGCATTTAATTCCAAAGCATCAACTTCTAAGCCACCTGTGAAACTACATGTTCCTATTGGGAAAACAGTCCATTGGATAAAAATAATGATGTATTGAAACAATTTGCCCAAATACCGGCCATGTTATCAATTCTGGATGCTTTGAATTTATTGAAGGATCTTCGGGAGGCACTCATCGAGGCTTTGTCGAGTCCTCAAGAGTTTGAAACTGAAATTGCTGCAGCTTAAGTCTACCATGTAGAGAATAATCCTTCAGAATGACATGCAGTGATATCATTCATAGATAATGATGAAGATGATGTTGTGCATGGACATATTAGACCTTTGTACTTATCTGAAAAGGTCAATGGTGTAGACATCCGAAGAGTTTTTATTGATAATGTTTTAGGAGTCAACCTCATTCCCATTCGTACACTTCGTCGATTTGGCCTCACCGAATTTGATTTATCTCCTTCTACATTAATGTTACATGGATATGATAAAAATGAACAAGAACCACTGGGTGAGATGACACACAGAACTCTGTTTGGAGATCTTGTATCTAATTCAGATTTTATGGTTGTTGATCAAGACTCAGCCTTCAACATCTTGCTTGGAAGACCCTGGCTACATGAACATGCGGCTATCCCTTCATCATAATATCAATGACTCAAGTATTGTTTTGATGGTAAAATTGGGACATTGTATGGTGATAATGCCTCTTTCAAGACATGTTAATCTCAATACATTGAGGCGGAATTCTATCACATTAAGGGAACTGAGAAATCCACAACAAGGGAGGTTACCAATGTAAATGATCCATATGGTTTGGAAAAGATTACAGTAAACCCATTTACACATGTGAGTACAGATTATGTGTTTTATATCAGTCAAATTGATAGGATAGACCCATATCAAAATACTCTTATAGAAACTTCCATAATTTCAATTACGGAAATCAAGCCAGACAACATGGGATAAATTGGTGATTCAGAAAGAAATGATGAAAGCTCAAATGGGTATGTATTCATTTCATCTTCTGAAATCCAGCAAGTCTATACTTCCCCAACAAGGCCAGAAGAAGATATAACAATGTCAGAGGTGAATGATGAGGTCGATTCTCAATCCATCACCTCCTCTTTATTACCCAAGGAAGACCCTTCATCATCAATAGGGTATGAAATGGAGACTTCATCTTCAAGATGTTCAAATTTTAGCATCTCTTCTGATCGTGGAAATTCTACTTCACCATCTACTATGCAAGTAGAAACAGAAGAAATAACACATGTTGAAGAAGAAGAGGAAGATCTCGGGGATGCTCCTCTAGCAATTGAAGAGTGTATCTATACCACCGTGGATGAACTCAGAGAAATAAATTTGGGTACAAAAGAAGATCCAAACCTCACATTAATTAGTGTGGCCATGATTTTTGAAGAGAAAGAGATGTATATTACTTTTTTAAAGAAAAATATGGAAATATTTTCTTGGAACTATACATATATTCCATGGCTTGATCATAATGTTGTCACTCATCGTTTGGGTTTTCCATAAGAACATCGAGGATTTAAACATACCACTAGAAGAACACACCCAACCTATGCTTCCAAAATTTAAGCTGAAGTGGATAATCTCATCAATGGTAACCTCGATAGAGAAGTTAAATATCTCAAATTGTTGGCTAATATTGACCCATTGAAAAAGAAAAATGGGCAAATTACAGTTTGCATTGATTTCAGAGATCTTAATTGGCATTGTCCAAAGGATGATCTTCCAGTACCAATTACAGAACTCTTAGTTGTTGCAACAACTAGCTATGAAGCACTTTACTTCATGGATGGATATTCTGGATATAATCAAATCCGAATGGCTCCAGAAGATGAAGAATCTACAGCCTTCAAATCCCCTCAGGGTGTGTTTTTCTATCGGGTAATGACTTTTGGACTAAATAATGCATGCACAACATATCAGCGTGACATGCATCGCCTCTTCAAACCCTTTTTTGGGAAGTTTGTTTAATGTTATGTGGGTGATTTGGTGGTTAAATAAAAACAATGTTCTAATCACTTTTCTGATTTGGAAATCATATTCCATAAACTTCGGCAACATAATTTTAAGATGAACCCCTTAAAATGTTCTTTCGGGGTAACCTCAGGAAAATTCCTCGGCATTGTTTTACGCCATCGTGGTATCGAAGTCAATCCTAATAAGACAAAGTCAGTCCTTGGTATGTCTCCTCCTCAAAATTTAAAATAATTGAGAGGACTTCAAGGACACTTAGCCTATATTTGGCATTTCATCACCAATTTGGCAGGAAAAAATTTACCCTTCACCAAATTGATGAAGAAGGGAGTCACTTTCCAGTGGACTGAATAATGTCAAGAAGCATTCGATATTCTCAAGAAGTATCTCTTGAGTCCACTGGTGTTAATGCCACTTGTTTAAGGAAGACCACATATCCTTTATGTGATAGATTTAGAGCGATCATTGGGTTCCTTTCTTTCTTAGAAGAATGATGCTGGGAATGAAAACAACATCTACTATCTCAGTCAGACTTTGCTTGAAGCAGAAAACAGATATTCAAATATTGAGAAGTGCGGCCTAGAATTCATCTTTGTTTTTCAGAAGTTGAGGCACTGCCTGCAACATCAGGATGTCCAATTGGTATCTTGCAATAACCCGCTAAAATTCATCCTTAGTCGTCCAATGCTTATAGGGCATCTAGAAAGGTGGGCAGTAATTTTGCAGCAATTTGATATTTAGTATGTGTCTCAAAAGGAAATAAAGGGCCAATCTTTGGCTGATTTCCTTGATGAACATCCTTCAGTAGAATATATATCTTCAGATATTGTACTTCTTAATGAGGAAGTATTCTTTATTCAAGATAGTCTTCAAAAATGGGAAATGTATTTTGATGGTGCTTCCAGAAATCCAATAGGGGGAAAATGGAAAATCCTAAGTTCAACATTGTTGGGATAGTAATTGTACTCATTTTCCCAGAAAAGGCAGTGCTACCTTATTCCTTCTCATTATTGGGAGGCAGTACAAATAATGAAGCAGAATACCAAGATCTTATCGCATGATTGGAGTTGGCACTTCAAGCACAAGTGAGTCACTTAAATGTGAAATGTGATTCAGACTTGGTAATCAAACAAGTCAATGGGGATTATGCAATCAGAAAAGCAGAACTAATCCCTTTGTATGATTACATCATAGAGTTAATGGTGGAATTTCCTTCAGAAACGACATTTTTTTATGTCCCGAGATCATAAAATTCCCATGATGATGCACTGGCTAATATATCCACAGCTCTAGTAGATCCAAATCTGGATGAGACAACTATCAGTATTTCCCACCATCGTACAATTTTACCTTATGTTTAATCCTGAATAGAGGAAATCAATGAAATTAGTCCCATATCTGAATCATATGGTCATACTACAGGATGGATGACACCTATCAGGGAATGCCTTTAAAATGGAACACTTCCAATTGGTAGAGTTGGTAAAGAACATGTCCGGAGACATCTGTTCAATTTCACTCTTTATGATAGCAAAGATCACTTAGAGAAAATTCTCTACAAATGAGGTTTTGATGGAGTTCTCTTCAGATGCATTGATGGTGAAGAGACAATGGCTGTCATGAAATAAGTGCATGCAGGAGTCTGTGGTTCCCACTAGTTTAGACATAGACTGTTTGATCAAATTCGAAGGATTTTATACTTTTACCCTTCAATGATACAAGATTGTGTTGATTTTACAAAGAAGTTTCATTCTTGTCAAGTATATGAAAACTTAATTCATCAAACCCCAGAGTTTCTTCATACAGCTAAATACTCACGACCATTTTCCACATGGGGAATGGATGTAGTGGGACCTTATCCTTTTGCTACAACCAACCAGTTTAAGTACATTCTTACTGCTACTATCTTCTTTTCCAAATGGGAAGAGGCAATACCCCTCAAAGAAGTCATTTCTAAGTGCATTGTTAGCTTCAACAGGTCTAACATTATTACCAGATTTGGTGTCCCTCATACCATATTGACAGACAATGGCACCAAATTCTGTTCATCCGAGGTGAGGAAGATGTATCAAGAATACAACATCAAATCCAACCATTCATCTCGGTATCATGCAGTGGCCAATGGCCAGAGAGAAGCCTTCAAAATGACTCTTTCAAATATACTGCAAAAGATGGTGGATAAAGATAATAAATCATGGCCAGATAAACATTTTCATGATTTATGGGCTTATCGAACCACCCCCCGCACTGCAATGCGGTCAACTCCATATTCATTGGTATATAGAATATAAGTAGTCTTTCCCATTGAGGTTCAATTACCCTCGCTCAGAGTATCCATTTTTGATCAATCATATACAGATGAAAAATATCAAAAGATATTGGATGAATTGGAACGGTTAGATGAGAAAAGATTGTGCACCCTCTACCACTTGGAAGTCTATCAGAATCGAATAACACGAGATATCAACAAAAAAGGTCATCTTCTTTCATTCGTTCAGGGAGAATTGGTATTAGTTCTCAGAACTCCAATGATACCAGGAAATAAACCACCCAATCTTGATCCAAAATGGGAAGGACCTTATTCAATACATAAGGTCTACTCCAATGAGGCATATTCTTTAATCTCAATAGAAGGATAACTCATCATTACTCCAACCAATGATAGATTTCTGAAGAATTATTTTATGTAACACAAACACCTTATCATCCAGCAAGACATTAAACTGCATCATCATCCACGGTACATGCATATGAACTTAAACTATTTGCACCCATTTCTTCCAACATGACGTTAAACAGTATTTTCCCCATTCTCTTAGCTACAAGATGCTAAACTGTACAACACCCTTATTGTCCAACATGACATTAAACTATGCCCCTATATTTTTCCTACATGACGTTAAACTATACTGCTCATTCTTCCTACATGACGTAAAATTGGAAAAGTACCTAATACATCCAACATGTCATTAAATTGTGTCCTCTTTTGTCCTTACTACATGACATTAAACTGCACAGTCCCCCTTTCGTCCAACATGAAATTAAATTGTATTGTCCCCATCATCCTACATACATGATGCTAAACTTTAAATAAGTCCCTTAATACATCCTACATGACGTTAAAATGTATTTTGTTCTTGCTACATGAGTCTAAACTATGAAGAACCAATATTCCTCACTGCAATACATTAAACTGCATAGTCCCCTCATATGTCTTACATGACATTAAACTGTGCATTTTTAAGGTTGTTGCTACTTCTTGTTTCTCACACTGAGTATGACTCATTTGAGCATTGAGTAAACATCAACCATAACTCCACCTATGGGCCGCTAAGCATGCGTAAGTCCCAACACCATTTTGTAGGTCTTTGTCCCAAAAAAAACATGATCACTAATTCATTTTTAATTGAACTACACAGACTTTGATCCTTTCCTTCTAGGCTGGGTACATAGGCAACCTCCCGAGGTTCAAGCCCAAAACCAATGTCTTCATATTGGTTCACCTTTGTCCTTGCTACGTGACGTTAAACTATACAACACTTTTTTCTTGTACGAAAATAAACTACAACATTATTTTATACCCTCACCTAAGAGGGAATCATAATTTACATTGATCTCCAATCAGGTTATATTCTAAAAACTATGTGAATACATGGCAATGCCTGACCCTTTTATCTTGGGTCAAACCATCATTGAACTAAAGTCCCCTTGAACCCTTCACTTGTACAATCCAAATATGTATAGAGGGTATTTAAAGAACTATGTGTGGATTGATTCCCATCCTCATGTGATATGTAGGAACGTTCGAGTGTCCCTCGAATCCATCACCAAGTCATTGGGCCTAACCAAAAATTCCATTTCCAGTCCCCTGGATGAAAAGTCCCTATGAAAACACACACTGTGTATTCATTATTATAATCTAAGCTCTATGACCCTAAACTAAGATCTCCCATACTTTCATCCAACATGACGTTAAACTGTATTTCAAGAACTATGTATGTCTTGATTCCCATCCTTATGGGATACGTAGTGAAGTCCAATATCTCAATTCAAGACCCTTCCACAACATGATTATGGTTAGCATTGGTCTGTGTTTCTCTACATGCATTGAATCAATTCACATTCTTATGTATCATACTCCTAGTATTAAATACTTCCAGATATTCATAACCCTTTTCTTGACTTTTGGTCACTAAATGTCCAATTTCTGAGAGTTCTTTTGCCTAACTACACAGCATGTGCCCTTAAGTGGCCTTGCATAAATAGTCTACATAACATACTTGTCCGCCAAAAGATACTATTATTTGACTATGCAGCCAATTCTCTTAGGTGGCCCTGCATAATTAAACCCCCTAACAGGTTTGTTAAATAATTGTAACTTCATTCTTGGGAAGAAATCATATTTTTTCCTTCTTGGTCTTATCAATAACATATAAAGGATCTGAAAAAAATAGCCATCCTTAACATATTTTCCCCATGTTATTGTTTATAATCTGAAAGTATTCAAGTCTATGGTTTATATTTCTCTTCACTACGTTTTGGTCAGACCTTTGTAGGAGTGACATTCATCCAGTTCTCAGATGATCTTGCTTGGAAATATCTTCTCCATATTCAAGTACCTCTCTCCATACAGAAAACTCTATGGTTTGGAAAATTCGAATCTCTATAAACTTTGACTGGATTTTTAGCAGTAAAAAGGTAAATTTATGAGAGTTATTTTTCCTAACTATGCAGCACATGCCCTTAGGCGGCCTTGCATAAAAATTCTACATAACATACTTTTCAGCCAAAAGATACTATTATTTGACTATGCAGCCAATGCCCTTAGGAGGCCCTGCATAATTCAACCCCCTAACGGGTATGTTGAATAATGGTAACTTCATTCTTGGGAACAACTTATTCTAATGACTTTTAACCCTTTTTCATATCATTCCTCAAATTTAAAATTTCTTAAGTCATAGTTTACATGTTTTCCTTTATACTTGAGTGTGGTAAAATGTTTTCAGATATGTTTTCAAGGAATTGAGTCAATTTTAACCCATTCAGTCAAAGCTATTTCGACCTTAAACATTAGCATTTTTATGTCCGACGTGCATGAAATTAAACTGCCCACAAAAGACCAGGGAACTCTGAATAAAAGTCAAGTCCCATCTCACTAAACATACATATTTGTATGATTTAGGAAATATTGAAAAACTAAAAGATTCAAAGTTTTTATGGTTATTTATAATAATCTTAGCAAAAATCAAACTATTCTTACTAGGTCCATTGGATTAGGTAAAAATTTTAAGCAGGTAACAAGAAAATGCAGACACAAATGATTGAAGATGAAATTATTCTTCATTTGATGCACAAGAATTATATGGACGTCCACAGATTGGAGTCTCTTCTCTTTCCAAGATATTACAAGAGGCTGTCAACATAAGTCTTCACATGATGTACAACATCCTGAGCTTCATCAGAAGCCACTTGAATCTCATTAAATTGACTAACTTCACTCTTTAAAGCTTCATGGAGTGCTTTCTTGGCATCTACAATGGATTTCATACCATTCGTTTGAGCTCCTTCCAGTGAATTGTCTAGTTGGTCAAGTTCCCCAGTAACAACATCTAACTGTTGCTGAAGGTGCATCTACTAGAAGACTTTATCTTTGATATTATGTTTTATCTCCTTCATCTTGGCAGTATAATTAGCCTCATCTCAAGACACCATAGCCTCAAATTCATTGATATTGGATAACATCCTCACCCAGGTCAAATCTTGAAAGAACTTTTTCTCCTATTACCTCCTTAAGAAGACTTGCTTGACCGCGGAATGGATCTTTTGATATCCAATACCGCCAAGTCCTAGCATGAAAAATAGGGATGACGGTCATGGGATCTTCGACAACAGATATTCTAAAGGAACTTTAGATATGATCTTCCATATGTTCTTCTAGGCCTTGCGTCATGAAAATTGGAGAGCCTTTTGTACTTATGGATCCGAATCATCATCACTATCAAAGGGGGGAATATAATCCGTGATTAATGAACTTAGGGAAGTGCCATGTTATTATCCTTCCCCATGACCTGTGTTTCTTCACTTTCAATTTCTGTTGAGGCGTAGGCTGAGGCTTCACCTCCGGATCTCGCCACTGAAATTTATGGCCCTGCATAATCAATTTAAAGAATTGGTTAGTTTCAAAGGATAACAAATGTTAATTCGCTGTCTTGAAAATTAAGTACAGTCACACATATTGTTATTCCTTACCCATTGGTAGATCAGAAACTTGAGAAGGCTCCTCCCCATCTTTCCTAGTTTCAACAGAATTTTCAGGGTGAGTTTGAGGATGCTCTACGGGGTTCAGCTCCACCTGGGCTAATGTCTCTGCAATAGTAAGGTTTTATGTACCCCATTCAGGCATTGTTAGTTCAGCATCTTGCTCCGATAGAACTGCACATTTCAACCAATCATTATTAGACATGTAATAAGAAGTTATTTTTTAATAGGATGATGGATAACACTCACGTCTATAATCTTGTAAATTACATGGTAATTTAACATGATCGAAAAAATATTCAAATGATACGCCAAGTCCCATCATTTCATCCAATGTAATCTCAGAATCCTAGTTAATCTCACCAGTGGGAGCATTTGATATGTCTTCTTAGAAACCTTCATCCTGTAGTCTCTGACCCTGGATAGCTTCTTTAGTTAAAGTGGCAGCGTCAGTTACAATGGCCTCCAAAAGCTCTAATGTAGGGGTTGATCCTAAAGTATCACAGAATGGAAGTTAGTTGATGTTTCATTCAACATATTATGAAACATTGTTAACTTACTAGAAGTAGATTCTTCTCTTCTTGCAATAGAAGCCGGAGGGATACTGGGAACAGACGCTGTCTCTTCTCCAAGAGCAGCCAAGTTAGCCTGATTTGTGATTGTTCACCAGCACCCTCCACTGTTCTTAGAGGAAGGTCAATCCTCTCCCTCAAAGGGTAAATTGACGAAGCCCCTACAATGAAAAAAATTATGAGTAACCTTTTCATGGGTTAAGACTCATGATTATCTGAAGGACTTACCACTACTGATGAAGAGTTTAGCTGTGGACTTCCTCCTTTGATGCTTTTGCTTCTTTGGCTTTTTGGGAGTGTCGACAGTATCATTTTCAGGTAATTGAATTGGATAATGGAAAGCCATGTCCAACTCCTCATCCCTGGTTTTCTGGCATAAAGATATCTCGCTCGACTCACGAGGAGATTCATTAGCCCCAATGGAAGTACCACTGGGGATATACTGTGGTGAAGGAACCATGGAAGTCCCTTTCATTGCAAGCTATAGGATAAAGAAAATAATTTCCTTGAGTAGCAATTCTTTGACTAAAATGAAGTTGCAATGAAAATAAAGAAAGAGATTTACATCTTAAGGATCTATGTAATCATGCCACTTCTCATCTTCGGAACCACCCTCAATGGCGCCAAGATTTATCATTTCCTTCACATTCTTGGTGACTGGAATGGAATCATTGGTGGCATATATGAGCATTTCTAGCTCCCTGATGTAGTCCCACACTTCATCGGGATTATACTTCTAACTGATATATATAGAAGCCATAAGTTTCCCTATTCCAGGGAGGTGTAGCCCCTCAGAAAAATCTAACCAGGCAGTTTCAGTATCATAGTATAAACTCCGCCATATCTTGACAACCTCTAGTCATTGATATTCAGTATGTGTACCAGAAGGCTGCGAGGAAGGTCCTATAATCTTTGACTTCAGCTTCTTCCCAGATACTACAACTACAAATAGAAAATAAGAAAATAAAACTTGTTTCTCTATAAAGTAATGCTGATTAAAGTGACCTTAATGAAGTAACTCACTAGGATTTGTTGGTGTTGGTATTTTGATTCTGATGGGAGGAATATTTCTTGCACGAGGATGTTTTTCCGCATGTGGTGCCTCACTATCCTCATCCTGGGAATCCAACGAATCAGATTCAGGTGGTGTAGAAGAATCACCATCCAGATGAAGGGTTTCTTTCTCTATGGTTCTTTTCCTTTTCCTCACCTGATAAACTGGGTGATTCAGCACCCCTCCAGGGTATGATGATATCCATTTCTTAGCATACCATGTGGTCATGTTATTTACCACTTTATCAACTGGTAGATCAAATACTGCCCCAATATTCTCTCTTGATGTCAGCAACCATAGTTTTCGGGCAACCATCAGATGTTGCTCTGACCTGAGATGCACTGGGGGAGATACAACAGTTTTCTGCAAACACTTAAATTGATGTGAAAATCTATATGGAGCATAGGCCTCACATATAATCTCTCCATCGATCCTAGGGACCAGCACACCATCTCTGCAGGCCAGCATGTATGCCCTTAATTCCAGGCTGGCTGTTCCATCATCAACAAACCTCCCAGTTGGTGGATTTCCATAAGGAAAGAAATAGAATTCCTTATACATGCTCATCCTCAACTTCATGTCGTAGGAATTGAGAGCTACTGGAGCAATTCTAGAGAATTCATACACTGATGGCCTGAAAGAACTTCCGGGAATCTGTCTCTGTTATATACATTATACATCCGGATGTGAGTGGCGATCCATCCCCATAAAACTAGGAATGGTCCCACTATTCTCAAAGGAGACTTACCCATGAAGACAAGGAGTAAGCTCTTGTAAATCTTTGCTAAAATGGGGGAATATAACCCAACTATTTTTCCCTCAGCCAACTTAGCTGCGACAAAGAAGGTCCCTGGCCTGACGCCTCCCTTCGAGTCCCTGACTTGAAAAAGATAAACAATGAGACAAAAGGCCAAGAAGCCCACCAGACGAGTCTTCATTGGGATTCTCTGATTTACTTCATATCCCCACTTCTCAAATTATCATGCTTCCAAGGTCGGCCAGAATGTTCCTAGAGCACCCCTCTTCTCTGTCTTGGGGCAGGTGGTAGGACGAGTGGGCCCCCTCTCCTTGGCCCCCTTCCCCTTTGATCCCTTCTCCTTGGGCCCCTTATCCTTCAGATCCTTCTCCTACTTCTTGGTAAGAAACATATTCATCCACTCCTCTGGATGAATGTCCTTTATAGAGTGAGTTAAAGAGGTCTCTGAAATCTTGATATTGTGTAAGATTTTCAATAATTCCTGAGCCAATGTCGGGGTCTTATCTGAATCATTCCAAGTCACATTGGGAAGAATGAATTCATCATACATATCACCCAAAATTGGATCCCCTAAAATCTTTTTGACATCCCACAGACTGATGCCTACATCTCCACGAGTCAGATGGAAAAAATTGCTTTCTGGGCTCCAATGGATTAGTATCTCCGACAAAAAGTCATCATTCCTATAAACATATGTTTTCCCAGACCAGAAGGCTTCATATATTGTAGATACTTTTAAATCCTTGACAAACTCTGCATAAGTGTGTCCCACCCAGTATGCCCACATCCAAGTTGGATTCACACGTCCTCTAGGAAGAAAGTCCCAACTATTCTTCCAGCCTTTGGATTGATCCATCTGAGAGTTTCGGAAAATTGAGGGATAATAATGTTGTTGCAACTCAGGCTTGTGAGGTTTCAGATCTGAGGTACATGGGCTATGATGCATTATGTAGGCCTTCCCCACTATTCTAGTATTTAAAAATGTTCCTCCACCTAAGATATCTACTGAAGAAAAATTGGTGTAATTCTGAAACCAAGAAATTGGGAGATAGTTCTTTGCCACTGGAATGGTGACTTCTCATAGATTTCCGTAGCCATAAAAAGGTAGATAAATACTATGGGGAAAGTCAAGATGATACTTCTTCAAGTACTTGCCTAAATCTGGAAGAGTGTTGTCGTAGACAGTATAATAATCATGGCCAATGATGCTCATCATATCATCAACTCGAATGCTATCTAGTTCATCAGCCGTTCCGATTCTCTTAGGAGCCATTTAATCTTTACAAAATTTGAATAATTAACTCTTAAGTAAGTTTATTTTTCATACATTTTGTGATGAAATGTGAAAAAATGGATAAGGCATTAAGGGGCAGGAGTCCCAAAGTTGGTGCACAAGTATCAGTGTGTCTCGCATGTTTTGGCACCCAAGAATCACCACTCAAGTCCAAATAACTCTACAACAGCGTGACAAAAAAGAAATAGAGGAAAATAGAGCAACTTGCATGGAGAAGGCAACTTGCATGGAAATAGCTCGAAAATCTGAAATTCATTGCTTTGCGTGAGGAATGGCCGCATATATATAAGCCAAGCCTCAACCCTACGCGCCTAAAGCCAACGCGTGCAACTAGCTGTGCTGAGGCCTACGCGACTCACACTTGCGCGACGCCATCTGCGCACTCAACACTTACACGCCAAAGTTTCCTTGGTTTTCTTCTTTCCTCAGAGTTACATCCTCATTTATTTCGGATCCAACTCTGAGGGGGGACTTTTGTTAACACTCCTTTCTGTCATAGAGTCTAACGAATTGAAAACGGGAAATACCTTGAAACCAAAGTGATTCATCCTTTGAAGAAAGATAAAAAATTGACGAAGGCATGAACAAATATTCAAATGCACATGAGTCGCACAAGTATACATGCACGCCACCCAATGGTCACACAGGTGACTTGCGCGCCCTCTTTGAATTTCACCCAGGGTCTTCTCCAGCCTATAAATACCCCTGTGGGCCCCCCATTTCAGGGACGAAAAATTCCAGAAACTCAGATTTGAGATCCCAGTGCTATAGTCTCTTCTCAAATATTCTGAACACTTTTATGGTAATTTCTTACCTAGAACGGAAGATCTAAAGAGGTGGAGTAAGGACTAAGTGTTAAAACTCATCAACACTTACACGACTAAGTGGCCAGCCCTTAAAGGGAATGGCCACACTTGCGCGCTGCATTACCCCTCTAATAGAATTTATGCACCCCTCTTCTAGAAGCCTCTAGGGATAGTACTAATGGATTGAGAGAAGTCTCGCCCATGTATTACCCTAAGGGTTGACTATCATGCAAGTACCCCTGTGTCTCGCAAGTATACTTGTGCGACCATGACTTGCGTGCCCACGCAGGACTTGCGTGCCACCTTATTCTTGGGTGACACTCCTGCCTATTTAATCTCTATTATGTCTATCCACATACCATCTTCATGATTAAGCCTTCAGAACTCTCTCCAAATACATCCATGGCATGATTTCCTTGTTGGCTTCTTTATCTGAATAGAATTATGTGGAACATCTCTTAAAACCTAGTGATTTGCATATCTTAATGTCATTAAGTTCAGAGATTTCATTCATTCAACCTCATACATTAAGATGAGAGAATCCTTAATATTGGCCTCCTTTTCAGAAGTTATCCCCAGTATTCAAGTCCCTTAACCTGAGCCTCCTCCTTAAAAATAATCCCCAGTTCTCAAATCCTTTAACCTGGGCCTCCACCTTAGGAGTAAGCCCCAGTCATAATATCTCATAACCAATCTTAATTTACTTTTTATTTGGGCTTCCTTCTCAGGAGTAAAACTCAATCATAAGTCCCCTCTTAATTTGAGCATCTTCCTTAGGAGTAATCCTTATATTAGAGTATCCAAATCTCCATGAAGTAAATATACCTTTATGGACCTTGTTCCCAGGTTTCTTCCCTGAAGTAAATCCTAATATTCATCTATTTGGGCAGTCATACATACATAAGACCCACATCATTTCTCATTATGGCACAATTGTCTGGTTTTACCAATACCTCTTGTTTCTCACACCGAGCATGACTCACGTGAGCTTAGAGTGTAAAAGTAATTATGACATCTTTGATTGAGCCATAATCCATACATAAACATAATAATACTTTACTCGAACTACGTGGGTTCTATTTCCTTTTCCAAAACAAAGGATACGTAGGTAGCCTATATGCGGGTACGATACCAACTCTGAAATAATACATGTCCTTCTGAATGACAACAAACTTCAAGTGCCCCACTGAGTGGCTTTAAAACCAGTATGGTCATCATAATGACCAAGATACTTTTATGTATTGAAGGATACCATTGACTAAGAATATCTAATAAATACCAATGATTGTCTATCAATGAAAATCCTTTAATACATATAAAATATTCTCTAAATTTCCTACATATCAATCATTGATTGTTAGATCTAAAGGAAATATCATTTTATACTTGGTAATGTAATAAGGATTCACGAATATAACTTAAATCTATAAAGAGTGTCCCGGAATAGACAATAATTCCCCTCAAAAAGGTGTGATGAATCTGACCTCCCATCCTCTCAACCAATGCAAATTCTTAAGCCTCATCAGTTCACAAATAATGAGAACCTACCTTTTGAATGTAGGTCCAAATGGATATGGAATCATTGGATGATTCTAGTTCTATGAACAAACCTGTTAGAAATCGCTTGGAATGTTTGAACCATAAATCAATATGGTAATCCCCAATTCCAGATGAAACAAACATGATAATCATTGTTTATAATTAATATACTATCCTATTACATACACATTAACCAACTAGAGAACTACACCGATGCTCGTGCATACGTATGGCCTACCGTGTCCACGACGCAATGCGATCCATTCTCCATATTAACCATCCGAGAATGATTACAATATATATATATATATATAATTCATAATTATGAAATATATGACATAATAATTGTACATGAATGATATATATATATATATATGTTCATATATGGAATTCACATACTTCCATTCAATATGACAAAAAAACAGAAACACCGTTCATGTGTACCTATGGCCTACCGTCTCCATGAATGGTGTATTCTGTTTAATTTACCTATCTATTCTATATATCTATATATATTATGAATATATATGATATATAAATCATATTATACATTCTTAAATTAATCAAATCATTCTCTATGTAATATGATCAAGAATAACAAGTCAAAACACGTATTATAAAGAAATTAATATTACCCAAAATGTTGGATTAACTTGGAATTGTTAATAAAAGGGTAATATAAAGTCATAGAAAATATATATTTTATAATAAATATTATTATTTTTTGATATAAGTTAATTATATGTTTTAAAACATTATATAGGAGTTATAGACTCATAAGGAGAGTATCAAACCTAAGGTAATGGGTAATTTTGCAATCTCATTTTTATCATATATGGGTTATACGTATGTATTTACTGGGAATATATTTATCAGCCTTTTCCATGTTATATAATACTATTATTATAACATTTTATTATTTTTATATTTATTTTTAGTTTCATTTATACCAATTTTAACTTTTACTACATGGTTTGGAAAGAAACATTCTTTCATTTACCATATGAGTTGCTTTTTGACATCTCCGAAAAAAGTATGTGGGGAATGTTTTTTTTAACTTATAAAAAATGAATGAATTCTTACATCTTCATAACACCTTATTTCCGTGAAGCTTCATTTATAATATTTTAGGTTTATTTTCAATTAAATTATATTCTTTTTGCATAATGTTTTGAGAAAATAAAAAAAATTGAAGAAGAAAAAATATTTTCCTCAGCAATTATGTTCATGTGTTTTATCAAAATTATTTTACATGTAAGTTGACATAAGGTTATGTTTCTATCCCTATTATTACTTTTATTTTATTGTGTTTTTTATGGAATTTTTTTTTATATTTATCATAAATGGATTCTTTCATGATTAAATGGTGTTTAAGAATCCCATTTTATTTGATAGGTTATTCTTTGATGAATGATTTATATATTTATATAACATGAAGCAATGATTTAATTCTGATATGGGTGGGACCTATATCTTCCTCCGATGCATTGGGTAAAGATTTATATCTCATTAGAGACACATTACTAGAATGACATGTAAATCAGGTTCAGTAATACATTGATGGAAGAGAAAGTAAACCATGTTCATTAATGGAATTTTCCCACTATGATGGACTTGGAATAAATTAATTGCAAATTATATAAATCAAATTATGTTATTATTATTTTCCAAAATTACATGTTTTATTCCTATTCTATTTTATCATGGTTAATGTTCCTTTGTGATCCATTCCTTACATACTACCATGATTTATTTCATGTCTCAAGATTTTTATGTTTTTATATTCAAATGTTTATGGTTAGTTTTATGATCTCCCTGCTTACCCTTAATGAGCATTTGACCTTACCATTTTTATGTATTATTTTACAAATGATATAAAGAAATTTTTTAAGTAGGAAAACAGAAGGGGAATATCTTAATGAAAGATATTGAAGATCATTCACCGTGTCTGAAGATGATGTTTTGAGGCTCAATGACACTAAACTAATATGGTATTTGGGCATCTGTTTGTGTCATATATTAAGTAATCTAAATTAGAAATTAAATGCCCATGTATTTCTATCTTGGGTCATTAGAGTTGGTATTAGGGTGATGTTTTAGTTATACTTTTGAAACATGTATGCGAAAACCATAGTGATATCCCAAGAGATTTTTCTAAGGTACATCTAGGTATGTACCTATGGGTAAGTATAACTATAGGTTAAGTCGTAGAATTATGGTAACAATAATTAATAAATTAGGATTAAACCAGTGATGTTAGAGATTGTAATTACACCCCCTATATTATGATGTTTTCCAAGTGTTATTTTTTTCCTATCAGACTATTATTTTTGGGTTTCAGATGATGTATGGAACCCGAGGGAACCGTATTAATGATCAATACACTAGGAAATTCATTGTTTTTTCTCCTAAACAGCAAAGTGTTATGGGAGATGGAATGAAAAATATTATTTCTATACTTACATAAGCTATGAATCATTCTGGACATCTAAATGAGTAGAGAAGGGAACACCATTCTGTTGAGCCTTTCATGAGGCAACATACACCTTCGTTTTATGGGTCATCTGATACAATTATTAATGAATAATTGATTAGTACAATTGAAATGATATTTTACATCTATCACTATTCAGAACATGAAGAAGTCATTTTGGTTGTTTATAATTTATAAGGTGAAGCCGACCAATGGTTGACACTACTTAATAATACAAGGCACTAAGATGAAATTGAATCCATGGAATGGGACAAGTTCAAGAACATATTTTCCAATAACTACATTCTGAATATTCTTCGAGAAATGATGGAAAATGAGTCCCTAGATCTTAGAAAAAATGATGAATCTATTGGTACATACGAGGATATTTTATAAGACTTTCAAGGTATGCTTATTGATTTATATTTAAACATGAATGTAATGCTGATCGATTCTTTAGTGGCTTAAATCCAAGTCTTCAAAGGGCATTATCAATAATATAATTTAGTAGCTGTGAAGAGATTTTTCTTTACACTAACAAGGTAGAACTGGAATTTGGTGTTACATATCCATCTCATGTTTTTGACATGAAATGAAAGATGGAGTCCAAGTGAATATCTAAAAACAATGGTGGAATAAAGATTAATTTTTCCTTATGCTCAATGTGTGGAATGAAGCATGATGGATATTTTCTTAAAGAGACTAGAAAATATTTCACGTGTGTAAATTATTGTCATCGAGCAACAGAGTGGCGAAGTAATGAGAAAAAGGTTGCTAATGATGTGAATAGATAAAAGACTACAAAGAACGCACCACAAACACTTCAATGCTAAATGTTCATGGAAATGGGAAATTATGCTAACTAATGCCCATATCCAATGGTTAATGATGATCGATGTCCCATAATGTTAAAAGACATAGGGAAGTCACATGCCATCAATATTGGTGATGTTGAATATGAAAACAAAGTGGTGGAATGATTATGTGTTTATGTAATTGGATTCCAAAATAGTGTTATTGAATCTCATTTATAGTATTATAGTATATTAGAATAGCTACATATTGATCTATTGTGGTTTTCCATAATTATATGGTATTGGTAACCAGGAAAAGTGGTTGAAATATATTTGGAAGGCAATGATATGCACATAATGAAGGGATAATAAGATAACGAGATGTTTTATAGTTTTAATGAGATCATGACTACAACAATGAAAAAGTGATATCATAGATTGAGTATATATAATTATTTGTATTTTTTCGAGTGTGGAAAGAGACAATTTTATATAATGCATGTTGTCACTAAATAATAAATATAGTATCATCCATATTATGTTATGTTAATATAATCTTGGTACAATTATATTCATCAATTTATCCCTCATATGAATAATAATATCACCATTCGTGCGTACGTACGTGTTACTGTCTCCACATTGTGGTGTAATTTGTTATGAAAAAAATACATTATTAAGATTGTTAAAATGATGAGTAAAATAGATTTAAAAAATGAATATAATATTATAATGATTCTGTATAATTAATATAACATCCAATTATATACTATTTAACCATTAAAATAATGATATCATCACTCATGCGTTGGTACGACATACCGTGTCCATGACGTGATGCAATCCATTCCCCACATTCACCATCCAAGAATGATTAATATATATATATATATTATAATTATGAAAAATATGACATAATATGTCTACATGAATGATTAATATATATATATATATATATTTATGTTCCAATATTTCATTCACTTATTACAATTCAATACTATAAGAAAACAGACACTACATTCATTCGTATGTACAACCTATCGTCTCCATGAATGGTGACTTCAATTTCATTTATCTACATATTATAAATAAATAAATATATATATATATATTGATTGTATATTATATATAAATCATATTATACATTATTTAAGTAATTAAATAATTATCTAAGTAATATAATCAAGAATAATAATTCAAAACACGTATGATAAACCATGCAATATTACATGAAATGTTGCATTAACGTGGAATTATTAGTAAATGGGTAATATAAAGTCATAAAAGAATCATATATCATATCACCAATATTATTATTATTCTAATATAAATTAATAATAAATTTAGAAACATTATACATGAGTATAGGACTCGTACGGAGAGTATCAAACCTAAAGGAATGGGTTATTTTGAAATCTCATTTTTGTCCAATATTATTTATACGTTAGTATTTACTGGGGATATATTTATCATACATGTCTATGTTTTCTAACAATGCTTTCATAAAATCATTATTATTCTTATATGTATGTTTAAAGTAAGTTTTACCCATTTTTTATTTGATAACATGGTTTGGAAAAAATATTTCTTTCATTTACCGTACGAGTTACTTTTTGACTTATCCAACAAAACTGTGAGGGGAATGCTTTTTTAACTTATACAGCATGAACATATTTTTACATCTTCTTCATATATTATTTCTATGAAGATTTATTTATATTATTTCAGGTTAATTTTCTATAAAATTATTTTCTTTTTTGCACGCATTTTGTTAAAAGAAAACATTTTTGATGAATACTGAATTTATTCCTCTGGAATTAAGTTCATGTGTTTTTTCTAAATTATTTTCCATCTAAGAGGACATTGGTTTATGGTTATATCCCTATTTTTAAATTTGTTTTATAGTGTAATTAATGGAATTATTTTTACGAAATCCATTTATCCTATATGAATTATGTTATGTTGAAATGATGTTTAAGGATCCAATTTTATATCATGGGTTATGCTATGAAGAATGATTTACATATTTGTGGAACATGTAAAAATTATTTCCTTATGAGATGGGTGGGAAATATATCTCTCTCCAATGTTTTGAGTAATGATTTATATGACATGAGATAAACATAATTGTAATAGAAAGTTAATCTTGTAAAGTAATACATAGCTGGAAATACATGTAAACCCAGTTCAGTAATGGACTTTGTCCACTATGATGGTATTGGAAGAAATTCCCTAACAAACATGGAAATCAAATAATGTGCGTATTAGATTACCCCAATTACATGTTTTATGACAATTCTATTATATAATGGTTAAGGTTCTTTTATGATCCATGCCTTATGTACTTCCAATAATGTTTTCTTGTCTCATGATTTTGATGTTTTTAGGTTAAAATAATTATGGTTTATTTTATGTTCTCAATATTTAACCTTACTGCGTATTTGAGCACACCCTTTTTATTTTTTCATTTACCTATGATATAAAGAATGGTATTAGGTAAGAAAACAAAAGGGAATGATATTTATGAGAGATATTGATGATCTTTTAACATGTTAGAAGATGATGTTCGGAGTTTCTAAAGACACTAATGTAATGCGATATTTAACCGCCTGTTTGTGTCATGTATTATGTATTCTGAAAATTAAATGTAATATCTATGTACATCAATATTGGGTCATTAGAGATAATATCATTACAATAATTCCACTATTTGTATTTTTCCCAGGGAATCACCATTCCATAATATTCATGGAAAAATTATGTCCATTGAACCTCCATGTTGGTTCTTCACTATTAAGATTAATATTATATTTTTTCATGCTTCCACCTTACCTAACCTATATAAATATACATTAAATGTGAAACATTCTAAAATTTTTCATTGATCAATATAAAATTCTCAATATATAATACATTGAATTTAAGCTTAACATAATATTGCCTAATCATTTGTGATGTGTTAATAATTAACTCCCTTTGATGAGATACATGGATATTTTTATTCATGAACCTACGTATATATAAGAGGTCTACTTGATATGCCAAATCTTTTACTCATGAAAAAATCTCAAATGGTAAGAAATATCACAATACTTGTTTTGATTATTTCCATTTAGGTCAATGGCCTGAAATTTTAGAATCCCAAAGAAATATGTCATGACCAATTATAATTTATAATGGATTCATTTTATTGTCCATGTATTATTTTTACTAAAACTTCTTTTTATGATCCTCGATCAGACAATCATCCCTTTCATAATCATTTGAAATATTATTCTTGTTCTGATCATACAAGATTTTCTTATACGAGTCAAATACATGGGTTAATGACTTGATTTACCATATAAATATTTAAAGGGTTTGATTTTTGATAGTATAATGGTAGCTATTATTGTAGGTGAAATTTATAAAATAGAGGTAATTATGAAACCTATAACTAAAATAAAACATAATGTCTTAGATTATATCTTCTAATATATAAATTATTATATTAGACTCGACCAAATTTTATAGGTGAATATATGTTTTAAAATTTACCTGAAATCCCCACACACATTATAGTCCATTAAAAGTACATGATCCTTGTCAAATGTGATGTTTGAAGGTAATATGAATGTATCACAATATCCCTAAAATATAGATTATTTAGGTCATTAAATGGTGAATATTGTTTAGTACGTAGTAAGTTGTCTATCTTTGTTAGGTGATCCACATTTACTCATATCCCATAATGACCACCAGATTTTTCAATAGGAAAGTCACAATATTCGTAGTTATATTATCCAACTTTGATACTAGAAATATTAGAGCATGAAGCTCTCTTTATATCCTTTAATTCAGTTCCTTTACCTATTAACTAGAAAAACATCAAGAAACAAAACCTTTGGAAATTATTTTCACTCTAGAGCACCAAAATTGGTGATGCTTATCAAAATACATCAATATGTGTCCAAGATACATATACCACAAAGAATAATACTATTTTTAATTAAAAATATTTGTACACTAGTTTGAAAACGAGAATTCCATGGATGTATAATAAAGAATAATAATCATGTAAGTAACAATCTATGATCTCCCCACTATCGAGTCTCTCTCAACTAATAGTAAAATTAGGATTGAGCCTTTTTGAATTTTTTTTCTACTCTAAGATGGATTAAGGAAGGTTGATATAGAATAATTGTATTAAAAACCTATTACATTGAATATCATGTTCTAGGTCATACAAATGATGTATTAATCACAACTAATCCTTATCATTCAATAAATTTAAAGGGTGAATGTTTTAACTAAGGTTATATTTTAAAATATTTACCTTACTATGAATTTATTAGATATTAAAATAAATTTACAATACAAATTACACCTAAAAGTGTTTTTTAAAATTCAATTATCACTGTAAAATTATGTATTTCAAACTTTTTCGATTCATAAATACCAAAAATAACTCACCAAATAGGTAGTGTATTCAATAATTCAAGGAATGAACAATATTGTCTAATTATTCATCATGATATGGGCTGTTCCATTCCTAAGGATACAATATTATAGAACTAGACTACACTATACAGTAATCACATATATGGAAACATCAGAATTCCCCGGACGAACCATTATAATATACCTCAAAGTCATCATTTGGTTATGTTAGATTTTAAAAACCCCTAGTTCAATCAATTCATCATGTTTTGAAATTTTCCACACAATGATGTAATCATATTAATTTTGATCATATCTTAGTAAAAGTGGTTGTATTAGTGGAATCATTGAATATTCCATAATATTGAATATTTAATTCACTAAAATTTCAAGAAACCTATGAACATTGTATACATTACATATGTGTCACTATAGAATAAATGAATCCTATTAATAATGATCCACATAAATAATAGCATCATATATGACATGACCATAGAATATAACCTATTTAATCTAGAAATCACTGTAAATAATATAGATATGAGTTTATATTACATTAAGGTATCAAGAAAAATTATGAAATTACATTAATTCCTAGTATTATACGTATACAAATTTATAATGTAAAATTAAAAGGAAATAATTATGGTATCTAGATAATAAATAAATATTAATTAATTATAATCCATAAAAAGTATAATATTTCCTTATGAAAAAATGAATTATTATATATTCAAAAGATTTATTACAACTTTTGATAGATTTCTTTGTAATACCATTCAAACAAACTATATATTTTTAGTAACCTAAAATTAGATCATTCTATAAAATCCTCTTTTTAAACCCTATGTTTTGTTTCAATTTTTTTGAACAAATTAAATTTCATTGATTTCATGTATTAAAATCCACAACATCTTTATCTTTCACTTCACGCAACATCGTCTTGGCATGTGTTACTTGAGAGACTATGTTATAGAAAAACAATGATAATATTATTAATTTAGTTATTTAAAGCCAATAATTATAACCTTGATATTAAGCATGGTAATATTAATTTTAATAACTACATCTTAAATAAATGGGATTCATATAATTAACAAGTATTAATAATAAAATACATTATTTATTAATGTCTTTATATGTTTTGAAAATTTTATTATCTCGAAAAACTAAATTTTATATCTATTTTTAGGCAATAATAATTTTAATTGTTGAATACTTCATAAAATTAATTTAATAAAACAAAACATTATTATTTTAAATCATTTTTACATGTTATATTAGGGTCTATATTGGTAATTTTGTTTTGAAATGTTTCATATTTTGATTAATTATGAGAAATGCTGAATTTTAATTTTAAACATCATTTTTCAATAATTTAAATATATAATTAAATTTTATCGGTTTTTTTGTATAATTAGTTCAATTATAAATATATTAATCCAATTTATATCATTGGAATCTACTTTATATTGACATTGGATATAAAAATATTTGTAACTCATTTAACATTATCTCATTAAAACCCCATCTTTCTATAAACATCTATTGGAATATTTTAAAATTAATTTTTTTAAATTATATTAAATTAATATTGAAATAATTGATTCCATATTTAGACTCATAATAATTTATAATTTATAATAATTCCCACATAATTGTTTCCGGAAATGATTATTGAAAATAATTAGAATTAATGATGGTGATTTAGTGAAAAAACTAGTTTACCAAGGGATTAAACATTAATATTAAGAAGATAAATGGATCATAAACTATTCCCACACCCATTTTTATGGATATATTTTAACATTATTCCATCAATTATTTATATTATTCCATTTTTGGAGTAACTTGTAAAAATGTGGGTGGTGATCTCTCTTTTTAAAAATCATAAGAGTGCCACTCACCTCCCTTATAAAAGTACACCCTATACCCTCTATTAAAACCATAAAAAATAATTATTTCATCCAATAAACTAAAAAATAACATATTCACTTCCTAAATATCACACTGGATGCCTTATTTTTTAGGTAAATCTAACCAAGATATTCATTTTATTCATTCCAAAAGTAGATACCAGAAGAAGAGGTATATTTCATGAACGGAATTTTTTATTTTTTTTCTCAAGTACCTTAAATTATTTTTCAATCATTATAGTAAAATAAAATAATTATATTACATATGTTTTTATGTTTTTATATTACTATAATGAGCTATAACTACACACAATTCAATTAAATGGGTTAAAAATTATTGTTCTTGTGTACAGAGGACTACCGCCTCCTGAACCAATGTTGTTTGTTTTTCCATTACCACCATTCATGGTTGGTAATAATGATGTATATAATATTTATAAATAATTTCTATGATATTAGGTAAATTATTATTCTTTTGGTATTTTTATATCAAACTTACCTACATGCATTATATTTTTTGGAATATGAACTTGTTGTTCATGTGTAAGGCAGAATACCACCTCGTGAAATGATGCGATTCATTCATGATTTACGTAGAATGTTTTAAGTATGGTTTTAGTAAAAATATATTACATATATTAAATATAAATGAGATTTTTATTATAATTTCTTTTTTACTTTTTTTCATTCAATACGGCCAGAAAATATAAAACAATGTTCATGTGTACGTACAACCTACCATCTCAATGAAAAATATATTTCATTAAATATAAGAAAATTTTATAGATTAATAAAATTAAATATATAAATAACATATAATTCTAATATAATTAATAACATTCATTGGATTTTTAAATCATTTTCAACATAATATTTCAAACAATAAAATGTCAAAACATGAATGAAAAATAAAGTGTTTATTAACTGAAACATAAATTAATCATGGAATATAATTTAAAAGGGTAAAATAATTTCATAAAAAAATTATATATAGTATGATTTGTAAGAATATTTTTCTTTTATTGGAGTATAATAGTCTTATATTTATTAAAGATTATGTTTGAATGATTATGAAGAGATTCAAGACTTATGTCAAGGGTTTTTTGTCTCACATTTTACTTTAGTGAGACTCATGCCCTTTTCAACACCTATTTACTTTATGTTCTATATATAATTCACATTAATGTATTTTATGATTATTTTTCTTAATATTATTGGTATGTATGAATCCATTTGAGTATCCATCTTTCATTGGTGTTTACGTTTCAATTTTTATGAAATGATAAAGGATTTTTTCTCAATTTTTCCTCTTTGAGATGTATATTATGTTATGAACCAATATTATTTCATGAGTTTTATATAAATACATATTTACATGTGATATCATAAATTTATTTATCATCGTGAAATTTTTATTCCAATTAAATTGTATCCTTTCATAGGGATTACGATTCAAGTTTACTAATGTGGTAATTATTTTCTATTACAATCTCATCATTTATCGGTAATATTTTCGATTAAGTATCTAAAGTTTATTTCACCAGATTTACATATCAAGAATTAAAATGAAATTTCTTATCATTGAGTTTTTTATTTGCTATTAAATTAATGGTGCAATCTTTTAACTCATTGGTACTTAAGATAACTATGATTAGTTTTTTTACAAAACCAGAATATGGTTCACTATTTGGTTAGAAATATTTTATCTTATAAGACCATGTTTTCAAAAAAATATATAGGGTTTTCAATGATATTTTAATTATATTTTTAATGAAAATATTTGAAAAATATATTTTCTCATTAAAATTATTTTTAAATGTTTTTCAAAACATCCATTGTATTTTTTAAAGGATATTTACAAAGGAAATGGTTTTCAAAATATGTTTTGTTTTAAAAAATTAATTTCAATGAGGAAAATATATTTTAAACATTAAATGTCTTTAATAATCATTTAACATTATGCTCCATCTATAATTTCATATATTGATGTTTCTTAAGCCTTACTGGGAATATGATATAAGGATCCCATTTTTATTATTTCTCTATCTGGTTTTGTTTATGATGAAGTGCTATGTATGAAATTAATATTGCCTCCATTGGTTATAAAAATATAGAATTATCATGAAACCAAATAATTTTCATAGTATATTCTATGATGAAATGATTATGATATCCATTTCTTTTCCATATGTTACAATATTATAAAATGTTTATCATACTAATTTCATTTCTTTGGTTACAATATGATGAATGTTTTATGGTCTAATAGAACACATAAATATGGTTTCATTATGTGATGGGTGGGACCAATTTATACCTCCAATTAATTTTGTAATGATCTATAACTCATCATATATATTGGACTATAACAGGGAGTGAATAAGGTTTAGTAACACAGTGTTGGAATGTGAATTGAACATGGTTCAGTAATACATTGCTAAAATTAGTAGTAAACCTTGTTCAGTAAATGAATTTGTCTACATTAATGGTATTCAATGTGATTCTTAACTAATATGAAAATTATTTTATACGTTTTTGTATATTACACCAATTCCATGTATTATGCTCTCACGGTTCTTGTTGTTTTATTCCATTATTAATTATGTCTTATAAACTACCATTTATTATTACATGAATCATGAGTATGATATTTTATCTACAGGGAATGGTTTTCAGATGTTATGATCACATTCTCATACCAATATATTAATTTTATGCTTAATTATCTCCCTTTTAATCCCTTACCGAGAATCTGATCTAACCTTTTCTTGGGTTTAATATCCTTATGGTTATAAAATATTGGTATTATTTATAATTTTTACAATAATGGTGATCATTATGAAGATATTAGTGGGTGATGATGTGTCTCAATTATTTTCTGATGTTTATGTTTCTATGATTCAAATAAAACTAAACCATTATAGTTCTTGGGAATCTATATATGTAATGAAATAAATATTCCACAAAAATATGTAATGTATATGTATTATAATCCTGAGTTATTTTAGTTAGTATCATATAAATGGTTTAGTTTACAATTAGAAACTAGGATGATAAAACAATACTACGATCCCTGATGACATGCCTTTAATAAGTCTATGGATGAGTTATTTTACAGGAAAGTGTCCTTTAACTTTTAAAAATGATATAAAAAGTGGTTTCCTAACTATATATAAATTTATAGACACAAAAATTTATTTTTGTCACTAGAATAGATGTACATTGTGGAAATAACCTAGAAAACCCCATATTTAGGTAGACTCAATCAGGATCTAGTGTGTAAAAATATCCCTTACGGTACACCTAGATTTCTACTCCTGAGGAAGCACTTTAGATATTAAAAAACTAAATTTGAACCATAATGATAGATTAAAATTGAATATGGATATGAATGACTATGATAAACCAATGGTATCTTATATTAAATAAGGTTTCAAAATTCAGAACTCCAATAAGTGATTCCATGATTATGTGCTTTACCAATATGATTATTTTTTTTTTAATTTTTTTAAATGATCAGGGTCATGCCCCATTAATTGAATATAGAAATAAACCCCATATGAGTCTTGGAAAATAGGGAACCCATTACACGAACAGATTAAAAATCATCTTAAAAAACAAGACCAAATGGTTATGACATGGCCCCAAATATCCATAGGAAACAAACATAATGACAAGTAAAAGTACAAAGTTTCATCTCCACCCCCCAGTCAAAGATTGTAGTCATTTATTAATATATATTTATTTTGTGTTTTAGTCAATGATAGAAACCCATATAAAAAAATTAATTATATCTACATAGGAAAATGAAATTATTATCCTCCTCAAAATCCAACTAATATTGGAGATGGAGGGAAAATCCAATTTATATGCTCATAAACATTTCTCAAGTTGTGAATAATGCCAGACTTCTGAAAAAAAAAGTGGGAACACCATTTTTTAGATTCCATCATGAGTAAAAAAATACTATAGTGGTCCTTTTGATCCATAGTTTCTCAATAATGGTTCTATACCATTGAAAATATGTTTTCCTTTCAAAATTTTCTAGCACATGAAGAAGTAATTTTAGTTGTCTACCATTTTAATGGTGAATATGATCAATGGTGGATTATTTTTGGGAAAATAATAAAATAGTTTAAATTGGATCTTAGGATTGGTATGAGTACATGAATATTTGTTTTAAAATACATTCCTCATATTCATCATACAAAGATATACAGAGTGTTTCTCATGATATGGGAAAAGAATGATTAATACTCTAGAATCTATAAGGATAATTTTTACAATACATTGGAGGTACACTTTGGTAACTATCATATAACATGAACGTAAGTTTGATCAACTCCTCGGTAGGTTAAAACCATGTCCTTAAATTGTATTACCCACAAGAGATAGCAGTTTCTATGAAGAGTTGGTTCGATATGAAATCATGGTGGAAATTTAGGATTTTGTTACATAACAATCTCATGGTTTTGAAAATGAAGGGAATATTTATTTTAAATTAAAATGTTCGAACCATATTGAGAATAATATGAAATTGACATTATTTTCTTCGTTTGGGAATAATCATTGAGAAAAGTTTCTTAAGGGGATTGTAAATGATTTATGTGATTTAGGGGAGGTCATTGGGAAATGGATTTCTAATGTGATGGGAATAAGGTATCTAATTATGCCTGTAGATAGAGTGTAAGAAAAATTCACCTCCCACACATCACTTCATAATGTCTAAGGAGAATGTTAACTATTGTAACAAATTTCCTACCCAGTGGTTAATGATGAAGATCAACATCGGCAACCTCTTTAATCTAGGTGTAGGGGGATATATAATGTGATCACCCTTTATGACGATGGTTGTGATAATAATGCAGAAAAAGGTACACTTATCATTAACTTTGGAACTGATAATGTCTTTCATAATTTTGTACTATCCATTCTATAAAATCTAATCAATTTTATAAGGGTATCAGGATGAAAACAAAATTATTATATGTGGAACTAGTTGTAAAAACCCATAATGGTGTGGTGATCACATCTCAATTATATGATTCCACTCTATATAACACTGGTGGAAATGTGCTTCCTAAAAATATTTTCATTATTACTCTGGATGAATTTGATTTCATCATATTCATGGATTGGATTTCTCTACCTAAATCTCACAATAATTCTCATGGAAGGGATGTTACAATTTATATTCCATAACAGTCGTTGATCGTCAATAAATGTGAGGATAATTATAAAAATTTTATAGATATTAAACTAATTCTATATATCTTAATTCCCATGGATAAGTTTTTATTATCTCAAATGGTTTTGGAGAATATTAACATTTATGATATGCATATTTTTCATGAATTTTTGGATGCATTTCTAGAAGTGTTCCCAAGCCTTCCACTAAAACATGATGTTTTTTATCAATAGAAGTTCTACATTGTTCCACACTGATTTTAATGATACCATATCGAATTGACCAAATTGATTTGTAGTAATTAAATGTAAAACATAAATAAAACCATGATATGTGAATCATTCGACCAACTATGTCACCTTGGGGATACACCAATTCACTGTTGTGAAAATAAAATATGGATTAAAATTACTCAACATTTTTTATCAGGAGCTGAACAGTATCAAAATTATTAACAAGTATATCCTTCATCATATGGATAAATAGCTTGTTCTACTCCGTATAGCTCAATACTTTTCTAAATTGAACTATATTCATATCATCTTCACCTGAGGTTCACATAGGATGATATACCCATGTTTTCATTTAGCAGAAGGTATATAAACTTCAAATATGTAGTATTTTTATTACATAGTATTAATTCCCCTTCCAGATTTATTAATTTAATTAATAATGTCATTTTAGATTACCCTGATCATATTTGGTTAGTCTTTATAGATGATATTTGTATTTATTCAATTTTTAAGGAAAAGTAGTAATATCACTTTATATTTATACTATATTACTTAAGTAAATAGAAAATATATGATGAATTTAATAAGTATCGATTTTGGCTACAAAAGATTCTATTTTGGGGTCATATAATCTCAAGAGAGGGTATATCAGTAGATCTATTAAAAATAGAGGCAATTGAATGTTGAACGAGACCAACCATGGTAGCTAAGATCTTTAGCTTTATTAGTCTAGATAGATATTATTTAGGCTTTGTTAAAAATTTCTGAAAAATCTACAATCCTATGAAAAAGTTAGATATGAAAGAATTAAAGTTCCTCAAAATAGATAAATGCGTGGAAAATTTCAATGAATTGGTGATAAGGTTAGTTAGTTCACATATTCATACATAACCCTATAGTGGAGAAGGGTATTTAATATTTAGTGTTGAATCCAAGAAGGGATTGATAATTGTTGTAAAAATGAATACCATGGTTATTTAACATGAATCATGAAAATTGATGATTCGTGTGAAACAATTCCCAACCAATTCATTGGAGTTAGATGTTGTAATTTTTAAATAAACATATAGTGGCATTATCATTTTGGAGAAAATTTAGTTATATATACCAATCACAAAATTTTGAAGTGTGTATTTAAAAAATTTGAGTTAAACAAGGACTAAAGATGTTTGTTAGTGATTTTTAAGGGTTAAGACTACTCAATATATTTCCACCTTGGGAAAGAGAACATGGTGGAAGATTATTTTAGTCCAAAGGAGCATATTAGATTATCCGAGACGGGGATAAACAAAGATAATATATTTATGTATTTTTAGAGAACTGATCATGTAATACTAATGGAAAGAGAAATATATTGTCTTTCTCAATTGATTATACAGTAATAAATCCATGAAAATAATAATGTGAAGTTGAAATAAAGATGTATATATATAATAGATGGTTAGTAATTTTGCTAATAATATCCTATATCGTGATGGAGTGATAAGATCTAAAAACCATGTATGATTTCGATCCATACCTAACATGAAGAAGGAGTTGTTAGTGGAAGCTAATAGTTCTCCATTCCTTATTTATCATTGAAGTAAAAAGATTTATGGATAATTAAAAGAATAATTTTGGTTGGATGTACTAAAGATATCACAAGAATTTTGTCTCAATTCTTGGTATTCCTATATGTTAAGAATAATGGAAAAATTTCTAAAGGTACTTTGCATCCATTACCTAGAGAAAAAATATAAATGGGACAACATCACTATTGATTATGTCGTTGGACTTCACAAAATCTCTACATGCCATAATTCTATATGGGTTTTAGTTGATCACCGTAATAAGTAATCATTCTTCATCACTATCTTAGAATACATCTCTCTAGTTCATCTTTCTAGGATATACATTAAGTAAGTGTTGAGGTTTCATGGAGTACCACAGTCTATTGAATCTAATAAGGACATGAGTTTTACCATGAAGTTCTTCTGAAGTCTTCAGAAATCCCATGATATAGAATTGAGTTTTTGAACAACATACTTTCCTCATATGGGTGATTAGTCTAAGAGAAAAATTCAAAATCTAGATGATATGTTGTGATCTTGTTCTTTATATTTCAATGGTAGATGGAATCAATGTCTTCCTCTAGTTGAATTATCATACAGAAATATGTTTCAATCAAGAATTCAAATGGATCCTTAGGAGGCCCTCTATAGAGGTAAATGTAGTTCTCCAACAAGAAGGAATGAAGTTGGAGATAAAATTATATTCTAAATAATATATCAAAAAAATGGTAGATAATGTTAAATCCATTTAGAAGCATGTCATGGTAGGTGAGAGTCAGTAGAAAAGTTATACAATTTTTTTTGAATCATTTAGAATTTGATGTTATTGATAACATGTTTATAAGAATTTCTCCATGTATAAAGGTCACAGGGTTTGGTCAGAAATGGAAACTAATCACTAGGTATATCAGTCCATTTTAAATTATTAATCATATTAGGATGGTATCCTATTGCATTGTTATTCTATCAATCCCCCTTCAATTCCACAATGTGATATATATATCTCTCCTAAGGATGTACATGAATGACACCTCACATGTACTAATCTCATATATTATAATGCTAGATAAATATCATTCTCATAAAGAAAAATAAGGGGAGATTTTGGATTGTACGAAGAATATTTTATGTAATAATAAAAATCACCAAGACAATGTTTTGTGGGAAAACCACACGTTTGAGTAAGAACAATGGGATCTTGATATTATGATGAGGTTATGAATGCTCATATGTTTGTATTAAGATGATGAATTTTGAAGGATAAATTAATTTTATATGGGGTAGAATATAAATCCATGTGTTTTTATTAAAATGTTTTTGAATAAATAATATTTATTTTATAGATTTCATTGCACTTTATAACATGTTATTCTTGTGCTACACACAACAGTATCTTATCTTGTGTCACACGTGACACATAGTTTTCCAAAAACAATAATATATTTTTAATATAGTAATTTAAAAAACCACTATAAAAATTATTTTAATTACGATAATATGATTATTAAAAAATAATTTTTATATATAGTGGTTTTAAATAAATAAAACACATTGATAATAAAATAAAAAAATTTCAATAAAGTCTTTATATGTTTTGAAAATACTATTTTATCAGAACAATGGAATTTCATGTTTTATATGTAAAATAATAAAATTAATTCAAGAAACATTTTAAAAAAATTATTTCATATAATAATCACAGTTTTTGGAATAGACAATGCCAACAATATCTTAGGGTGAATTTTGGGTGTTTTTCTTAAATGATATATTTTAGTATTAATAGTGAATGAAACTATATTTTAATTGAAAAAATATTTATTTATTATAGTTAAACTATTTTCATTTTAAATAATAATTTGTTCAATTATACATATTTTAATTCAATTTTTGTTTATTGGAATCAATTTTATATTGAAATTCGATATAAACACATTTAATATTTTGAACATATTATCTTTAATATTCATACATTCTCAATAGTTCTGTGGGAGTAATGTTTCTAATTATTAGAATTAAACATGGAAAAAGGATTCCATATATGTAATCATAATAAATTATATTTCATAATAATTTCACACTAATATATTACAAATTTTATTACTGAAAATATTTAGAATTAATCACAGTGATTACAAGCCCTCATGGATCAGCTCAGTTAGTAGCAGTCATGTAGGGTCTCAAGAAGGTCTCAGGATAGAGTGTCATTAAGTACTTCCTTACTGAATTAGATTATTATTTTCTTTTAATTTCACCCCCTCCCTAAAGCAGTTGTAATAATCACATTTATTAATAAATAAAGAAGTTTATCTATGGTCAACACCTTAGTATGATGGAGATGAATGACCTAGAAACATATCCAAAAAACATTTTCTATACATATTTAGAAATTATCAATTTATGGATCTATATTAATTCTTTATAATATCCACATTACATGGGAAAAAGTTCAGTGGAATATTCCATTTTCAAACATTCCAGGAGTTCCACATACCATCCTTACAAAAGGCTACACACTCTCTCTCATTCTCTTAACCATAAAAAATACAATTAGATCAAGAAATAACTACCCAAATATTATATAAAAATTTATCTATCTATCATATAATCCTTACTTCATGGACTAACCCATTCAAGGAATTCCATTTTTGAAAAACAAACATATATACCTAAAGAATATGTAACTTTCATCGATGCATGTTTTTGTATTATTTATTCCTCAAAACAATTTCAATTATTTTAATATATTTATTATTTAATATACTATATATCTTAAATATAATAAAATGTTTTTATTTTAAGGATATTACCTACAACCACACATATACCCATCAAATGTGTTATGAAATCATTGTTTTTTTGAATAGTGAACTACCACATCAGAAATTGATTCTGTTTAGTTTTCCATTACTTCCTCTATATGTTGGTCATAATGATGGGAATATTATTTATATATTATATTTATGTTATTTTTGATATTATTATTCTTGTGTATTTTTAATATAATGAATATATTCATGATTCCCTGTTTGTGGTTTATGATAACATTGTTCTTCGGTATAGAGGACTACGAACTCACAAAGCATTTTCAATCATTTACAATTTACATGTAATGTATTAAGGATGCTATTAATATAAATAAATACAATTTCTAAATTAAAAAATAAATATTCACTTCTGATAATATATCATTTACTTAAATTTCATTGAAACCAACATGAAAATGACAAATAGTGTTCATAAAAATATATGACCCACAATCTCCATCAATAGTGTATTGAATTTCCTATCACTAAATTTTATAGATTAATAAAAAAAATATAAAAATTTTATCTCATATTTATATAATTATTTACAATATTATATGATTTCTTAAGTAATAGTTCTATGAATAACAACTAAAATCATCTGTGCAATACAAAGCAATTATTACCCGAAACATAACATAAAAGTGGAATTATTAATATACATGTAATATAAACTCATAATAAAATGATATATCTAAAATATGTTTGAATATTTTTTTATAGATTTATAAAAAACATATATTTATTATACATGATTTTTTAATGAGTACTATAAGAGTGAATAGTAAAGGTATTTGACTTTCGTCTCACTTTTTACTTTCAAGAGACACATATCATATTCATCAGCTAATAATTTAATGTGTTATATATACTTTCCATGAATTTATTTCGTGAGTATTATAATTAATATTATTGGTATTTATATATCAATATTATTATATCTCTTAAATTTTGTTTTACGGTTTAAAAGATTCAAAATCGGTAATGGATTTTTGTCTCAATTTTCCTTGTTTGAGACGTGTGATTTTTTATGCACACAAATTCATTCACGAGGTGTATATACAGAAAACCTGACATGTGATATCATGAATTTATTTATTTTCATTATTTTTTTGATTTCTATTTTATGTAATAAAATCATGGGGATAATGATTCATTTATATTGATGTGGAAATGATTTTTTACTGCAATATCATCATTTATCAAGATTGATTATGATTAAGTATTCGATGTTGAAAATTCATGATATAACTCCAAAGAATTATCACGAATATCATTCCACTATTTTTATTAATGATATCAACATGTAATTGTACCATTTTTCTAGAAATTATTACATTGGATAATTATAAAAACCATTATTTAAGAAATTCAGAAATTATTTATATCTTCAGTCATAAATATGTTTTCTAACGACACAATTTTTTCTAGAAAAAAGAAAAGACTATTTTTAATGGTATCATAGGATAATTTACATGTAAAAGGATTTATAAAATATATTAAATTTGAAAATTTTATAAAATTATTTTAAAAGATTTCATTATTGGGTTTTATGATTATTTGAAAATTACACAAATTTCTATAGGTTTTATGTTTGAAAAGGATATTTTAAATGTGGAAATACTAATTTATTCAATTAATTTTTTAATTAACCACTCAAAAATATTATGCATATATGATTTCATTAGTTTGTGTTAACGAATCCATAATGAGGACATGATGTAAGTATTTCATTCTGATTATTTAATGGAATGATTTAAATTTATGATGAAAAGTTGTTTATGAGCCTGTATCTATTATATGGGTAATACTATGATAATATTCTCATGAATAATGCTTATTTCCATGCTATAGTCTATGATAAAATGATTATTAAAACCTATCCTTTTATTCATGTTATGATATGAATAAATGTTTTTGATTCCCATTTCATTTTATGGGATATGATATGATGAATTTTTTATGACATTGTGGAACACATAAATATGGGTTTCACTATGTGATAGGTGAGAGATATGTCATATTCTGTTGAATTAGGTAAATATTTATATCTCATTTTATTAATAATACTGAAATGAAGAGAAAACATTGTTCATTAATACAAGGATGGAATGGGAAGTGAACTCGGTTCAGTATTACTATGTTATAATGAGGAGAATACCTAGTTTTATAATGGAATTTATCCATGATGATGGTCATGGTAGTGATACAAGACTAATATTTAAATTATTTTCTATAAATAAGTGTTTGAGGAAAATTCCATGTATTAGTCTCTCTTATATCATGTTAAATTATTCCTTTCATACTCACGTCTTATGAACTACAAATATTTATTCCATGTCTCGTGACTATGATCATTGATATGAGGGGTATGGTTTTTAAATTTTTTTGTAGTTCTCATACCCTTATATTATTTTTATACATTTTGATATCCCTTTATAATCATTATTGTGTATATATTCCCACCATCTCTTATGTTTCCATTCCCCATGTTATGAAGATAGGAATTTTGTATGATATTTCTACGAAGGGTTCTAGTTATGAAGAACTTAGTGGGAGATGATGCGGCTTACTTATGGATCGGTTTGTGTCATTAAAATTTTCCAAAGGCACTAAACCATTGTGTTCTGGTGTGTGTGTTTATTCAATTAAATAAATATTCTGTAAAAATAAAGTAATGAATTTGTATGACAAATTTATTTTATTATACACCACAAATTCATTTATTAATCAATGTTATGTAAATTTTATGAAAATGGCAGCACCTAATTATTTTAATCATGTTCAATTTATAATTTTCTACACATTATAATAGTGTCTAGTTGGATTCCTTATAACTAAGGACTCACTTTTCACAATAATATGCCCTAAGTCAATTTAACACTTCAGATTCATGATCCTTTAACATAATCATTAATTTAAAAGAATTATTATAGATATATGATATTAATTAATTGAATTTCTTTATTTGAGTTAATAATTAAATTATAATTAAACTTACCTAAGAAAAATATAACATATAATATATATTAATTTTATTAATTAGATAATTAATATCATAAATATTTCCATAGCCACAACACCTAACAGTTTATTGTACTGAAGATAATATACATAAAAATATTTTTTACAAAACTTGAAAAAATTAATCTATAACAATGAACCTATAGACCCTTTATAAAAATATCACCTGATATAAACATATTCATAACCAGAGGCTTGGAATAAAAATAAATCAATGTGTTAAGACAAGTAGTAATGGAAAAATATATGAAAATAATTCAAATCAAAAAAATGAGAACATAAGTATTATATAAATATATTTAGAATAGAATATAACAAAATAGATTATAAAAATAAAATATAGTATATAAATATAAAATCATCTCTAGATTATTGAGTAACTATATGAGTTATGTCTTGGATAAAAATATATATCAATAAAAATAAAACATGTGAACATGATATATATCCTTGGAATTCATAATAAATAATTAGTAATCAAGAAAAAATGTAATCTCCGGTAAATGGAATGAATATTTTAGATTATATATAAATTAATAAAAAAATATAATATATGGAACAACCACGATCATAGGAAAATATATTTGAGGAAATTCATTATTCTCGTTCCCATTTTAACAAACCCATTTTGTACGTGTCCCAAAATTTGATCAAACCTACCATGTCCACGACTATGTGAAGGAACTCATTATTATAATGTCTAACTATATCATGAGATATAATATTAAACTAATACAAGGATTTTTTATAGAAGGAACCATACATTACCTTCAATACATATGTGTTCCACATAAAATAATCGATTAAAATATATTAATGATCCCATGAAAAAACAATTGGATTCATCAATATTCAATACAACTTCAAATAACATAAACATGAAAAATCAAGGATATAAGAAATCTCATTTTACAAAAAAGAATCAAATCATAATAAAATATATATGATGAATGAAAATCAATCCATTAATGAAAATCGTTTGTGGAAAAATGTATATGATTTTTATAAAGAATAATTTCAAACATTATAAAAAAATATGAACTTTAAAGGATGTAAAAAAATTTAGGGAATAGAATGATAAGACTTTTAAAAACCTTGATATATTGAGTTACAAATAAAATATTCATATAATATGTAGTTTTTATAAGATATTTATTGTATGAGAAATACAAATTATATTTAAGGGATGGAAAACAATATTTTTGAAATATTTTGAAATTCCTTTTATGAAAACCCACATATTTAAAAGAGCAATAATTTTTCCTTTTGAAAGAGGAAATAAAATTATAATAATACATAAAAATTTTCTATATTATTTTTCCTAAAAAGTTATCCAAAAATTATAAGGAATAAAAGTATATAAAGAGAGTAAAAATCAATTAATATTTATTGTAAATATTTTTAATAATATTACATTTTCTATTAAATAATTGATTCATCTTGGAAGAATACATTAGTGTGAAACATGATTTACCTCGATAATAAGATATAAATACAACATAAAATTATAATAATGTATAAAAATTTAATGATAAAATATTAAAATCAAATATGAATGAATATGACTAAATAATAATATTATATTCAAGATAAAATCATGAAACATAGAAATATTTCATGGAAAATCAAGGATTACTTTTAGTAGATTTATGACATTTGGAAAGGTGTATGGAAATATAATAATGACAGAGAAATATAATATATCATCAAAAAGAAATTATGAAGATATTAATGTATATTTTTTGAACATATGTATGAATAATAACATGGATACCAAAAGGCTTATATTAAAGGAAGTGTTTGAATTGAAAAGTGGAGGGAGAGATTCAAGGAGTTTTTTTGGAGAACATGAAGACAATAAAAAAGATATTATGAAATGGTTTAAATTTTAGAGAAGGTTAATATCCCTTTATTATAGAATAATTTATACTATATAGGATAGATTATTAATACATGGAAAAATTTTCATATAGATGTCAAAATGTGTATTTCAAAAAAAGTAATTGAATGAAAAAGGAGGATGAGAAGCTTTACTTCACTAAGTATGTCTATAAATCACGATATGAATCCTTAAAACATAGAACCTATTTTTGAAGTATATAGAAAAGAATATGGAATTAAAAGTGTTGATAAATTACTTTATTATGTAGTGATATAAAAAAATGGTTGGGCAAGAGATCCGTCTAAAGGTGAATGTGGGGGGATCTTTCATTCAGACTAGTTTTTTGTAAGGGGTATGAATGGAATCACATAGGTGTTCGGAGGGTTTGGGGAGTTAGTTGAATTTTTATAAGAAATATTATTATAGAAATGATAGAATGATATTGTTACCTAACAAGTATTTATAAATGTTTTAATAATTTTTTTAATTACAAAAAAAATTAGGTACTTTATTTACCCCTTTAATTCATTCATAATGTTGATTAAAAATTAATTATGGTAATTATTTTATTAAAAAAATATAATGTATCCGTTCTTCCCAATTTAAATACTATATAAACTAATTGTTTTCAAATTAATCTAATTTAATATTTATGTTAGAGAAAATGAAATTTTAAATTTAAACATATAATTTGTTGCAAAAATATTTGGTAGAAACAAATTTCTTCAATCATTAAGTGTTCTAAATCTCATTTAACAATTGTAACCAATTATAATAGTGTCAATAAAATTTTAAATACATTTAAAAATTAAATTTGGATCTTAGTTTGTTATATATCACATTAATTTAATCAAAATACATGATATTTACAAATGTATCATTCATTAAAAAATATCAATTTTATGGTGGAAACTAAATTTTCAATAAAATAAATTAGTACTAATGAAAGAAATTATTTATTAGATAATTTAGATCAAATGATATCAAATTTAAAATCCATTTAATTTAATTATTTTCTAAAAGTGACAATAATAATTTTAAGATAGTAAATTTATAATATATTTAAAATATGTTTTTGAAAAAATATTTAATTTTTTTTCTAAAATGTGAAGTATGGATTTTTAAATTAAATTAAAAATTTATTAAATAGTGAACACACTTAATAAACATATATCATATCTTATATAAATATTTAATTCATTTAAAAATTCTAACTTATATACTAATAATTTTATAAAATTTATTTTATTTTTAAAAATGATATTTTTGTAATATTCACCTAAAAATCAAACATTTTTAGAAAAATTAAAAATTACCCTAATAATATATTGTCACGATGTATCATAAAACATATTTTATCTAAATTTAGTATGTAAAATTTAGAAATTTAACTAGTATATAAAACTATAAAATATAATTAATATCTATTTTTATTTGAAAAATGACTCTTTAGAACACAACATATTCTTCTTGTTATTTTCTATCAGTTACTATTTATTAGTTATCAAATTTTCATATAAATATGTAAACTACCATGAACTAATCATAAAATTATATTTAAAATATTCATTTTACATAAAAAGAATATTTTTACAAATATAAAATTATAAAATTATAATTATTTATTAGTATTTTTAGTTATGCTAATTATTATCATTCATGTTAAAATAAACCATTATTTTCATCATACATGTTTTTAAAATATGGTTACTCATACTAATTCAAAAAAAAAAATATTTCTATATTTTAACAGTCATAATAAAATATTTATATTATATATAATTATTTTTTGGTTTTGTTTATTTTCATTGTTACATGGGTAGAAAGGTATCCATCTAATAAAATTACTTAAATGAAAATGTATATTGAAATATCATGATATTATAATGAAATCAACTACCTAATTTAGAGGTAGTCTTAAAATGTCTACATGTAAAACATTCATATGCAGGTCCATAGAAAGAGGTAAAAAAATCCACCCTTTAAATTAAATTAAACTGAGAAAAATATAAGTTATCTATAATGTGATTTCTTATAACCATACTTGACCAATACCTCCTATACAATATAATAACTCACACTCTTCATGAAATTGGTATTGAATATAAAATATGATAAGAATGAAACTTTTCTATGGTAACATTATATACATGTAATGTCCTAGCTCATATCAACCCCCGAGCCATGATCCATGTCTAGTCTAAGACATAAGATGTGATTATCCTTGATCCACTATGACAGGAAAAAAATATTCCAAATCATAAAAAATTATGGGGATTATTTTTTAAATAAAAATATTAAATATTTATAAAATTTATTCAACAAATTCTAGAATGTACCATCCATAAATTTGACATATACACAAAAGAAAATGTGTTTTTAAAGATAAAAAAACAAATATATTGAAACCAGAAGAAATATAATTAAAAATCATAGAAATAAATACTATTGTAGTATAATTAAGGATCAGCCAAAATTTAGGTGGTGGACTGGATGATATATCAACAATAAAAAATAGAAACCCAATACAATCCTAGTGATCTCCATATGAACTCTTGATCATCTTCCATCAATTTCATAATAATACACAATGAGTGATTCCAAAACTGAACTAGAACCTACAAAACAACTCTATATTACTCATTCTATGTGGATAAATTAATATCCCAACAGTTCAGAACTATATACTCTATTGATTTCATTTAATAATTTAAATCCCCATAACTACTTCGAATAAATAAAAATAAAAATATATGTTTTATCTTTTTACAAAACACTATCATCTATTTCTCATATATTTTTTGATAACACATTTAAATCATTCTATAAAAGAATTTTTTTAAAAAAAAATACCTTTTAAAATATTCTTATGAACAAGTTCTGTATGTATGTAAGCATCATAAAAGAAAAAAATACATAATCAACAAATATTAATACAACAAATAAATGTGGAAGAAGATTTTATTATAGAAGATTATGAATAAAATAAAAATAAAATGAATAAATAAAGTGTATGTAAACCCAAGGATATATATAATATATAATAATGTAAAATTATTAAACAATTTTTGAGGATACCCTAAACATACTTCATATGGGACCATCTATCGGCCTATGGATACAATACTATATACTATATATATATATATAACTGACTGAAATTCCTCAACTAACCTCATCGATAACACAATTCCTATGATATCTGAATAGAAATGGGGTCCAGTTTACCCAATTAGGACTAGACAGTAGCTATATCTCAACCCTCACTAACATTCCAAGGATACTGTCACTATAAGAACGTGGTGGTGGGGAAGATATTATATCAAATATAGAAATTGATTGTCAATATAAATTAGTCACAAATTCTCATACGACCTCCTTGAACAAATATATGTGAAACCCCAATCTAATATAAAATAGAAAAAATTAAAAATTATTATTGGGGTGATGAATTGTATGGAGGTGTAAACTTTTTAAGGAAACACATTTCCATGCTCCAACCAATCAACATCGTTATAAAATCTTTATAGTTTTATATAAAAATATTTATTTCTAACAATTCCATTTTGAATCCCCAAATGTAAAACAAACCATTATCAAAATGATCAAAATAGAACATCAAATCATTATTTACAAATGTAACCATTCAAAAACTCCTTCAGAAATCATCTTTTAACACATGAAAATGAATGACGAACATACTATTTTACAATGGAATCTTAGGAGTTATCTCCATTTATCAATATACATATATATATGTCCAAATGAACTTATATATGTATATATATTCACATTACTATGCATATATATACATATATACATTCATAAGAATGCTAAAAAAATAAAAAGACCTAATTCAAGTCAGCTATTAATAGTACGAACCTCTAACAGAAACCAATCAGTCCTCAAATATAAATAATTGAAGTCAAAACAAAATTAAACCAAATTTTCAAATATATTAAAATATTTTGATGATAAAATATAATTATAATGAAAAACAATTATTGGAAATTCCTCTTCATGATTTTGAAAAACACATATCATCCATAAACATTATTTTTCAATGGCATAAATGTTGAAAAAATTGAAGAATTACTTTTAAAATAAAATATCGTGTAAAAATATATTTAAATATAATTCCTAGTTTAAGTCAATAATGTAAATTAAATTTAAATTACTAATGAAGACTTTAATTATTTCATTTGTTTTCGTGGAAATGAATAGTACAAAAACACCAAAAGGAGTTGTTTATTTTTGAAAATCATGGTGGAAAGGCACCACAATTTTGTTAAAAAAACTCCAGGAGGGAAGTATTAAACCTATACTAGGGGAACCCCAATTAAAAATAAAGTGACAGTGAGCCCAATGTCACTAAAACAAAGCCATGTATAGAAAAATTGAGTTAGAGGAGTATGGAAGGAAGATATTGGTATAAATTAATGAAATATCCCATAATCAGAAGAAGAAAATCATTATGGAACAGAATAGGGGTGTAGAGTCTCTTATAGATTTCACTATAATCGTTCACACATTGAGGAGTTAGAAGAGGTCCTCAACGAGGGTAAAATAAAAATAATGGAAAAGTGTCCATCTCTAATGATGTTAGAAACCATATTTAATTGATATGATTTAGTCATACATTACACGCCATAGTGCACAGTCCCAAGATAGTGGTATCACAAGGTCTATTACACCACCGTACAAGAGTCCTTATGGGGGCCAAGTTCCTCCTCCCTCGCTCCATGTGTCTGAAGCATGGGCCTCTTTGGGATGTAATGTTTTTGCAAATAATCTAATATTTTTCATCCCTCATCGTATTAATACATAAAACACCTTACTACTGCACCATGGTCCTCCCACATTAATGGAAAACATGTCATAGTTCACCCCAACATAGTTTAGTGACTAAAAAATTTAGAGTCCCAACATTAAAACTTCATTAAACTCCCAAAAACACCCAAATAGATTGGAATACAAAGGAATAAAAAACAAATACCATGAAACGAATGAAATTCCATTAATGGAATGTTCTTTAAGGGATAATAAAGGATCAAAATTGAGATAACCAATCCATTCCTTAAATAAAATAAATGGTGTATATATTTAGAACCATTAGATACTATATATTCTCAAATGAGACCAATGCCAATTCATAGGTTAGAAACCTCGTATATTATTTTGTCATCTTTCTCAAATTTTTATAAAGACTTAAATATAATTGTAATGTTTTGACATTAATTCAAACAATAAAATCTAATTTCTTATAAATTATAGAATTTGAATCACCTATATTAGTGAGAGAATATTTTGATGATTATAATACAGGTATAGAATCTCTAATTGAAAAAACATTTTCTATTGTAACTACTACATATTAATCATTTAAATACACACTACCTATATCCACATACTAACCAAAAGACATTTATTCTTTCCAAGAAGACTTAACTCCATCTAACAAATATTGACTTTGACATTGACCTACTCTCCAAGATAATTAAAATAGTGTTTGAATTATGCGATTATATTATACAATCTTATGTTCTGGGATTCATGAGTATTTTAAAACCACTAACCAATGTTCTCAAATGAATGAAATCATCAAATCCTTTATAAATGTTCTTATTAACCACATGAGTGGAACTAAATTCCCTAAAAATATAATTTGGATTGATGTGGCCTAGTTTTAAACAATATTGAGCCATCATTTATGATATTTCCAAATATGTGATGAAGTTATAATGCAACCATGGCTCCCCTAAGGATATTTTCCCCTACATTACCACTCCCTTTATTTTCTACTAATAGATGATCTTTCATAAGAGGTCTAACAAAATACCAGACAAAAAAATTTAAACCTCCTTCAATAATAATTTGTTACTTGAATAGATTTAAAATAACTGGTAGATTAAAGACACTAACATAGGAATAGAATGGATCATTATGTTTGATATTAATATTCCTCACTATTTATTCCTCAAATATATTATTCTATGTAGAAAATATGAGAAATTCCGTACTGGGGATTATATACTCCATGATTTACATCCCATCACGGATGTCCATAAACTCTTCATAATTCACACAATGTATGGTATATTCATAATATTGTTTATATAATATTTCATTAAAATGTATGAAGGTGAGGAAATGATACTTCATAGACATAAGAATATCTTCTAAATATTTATGTGATTCTAATTATAAAATTTGGGTGACTAGAAAAACCAATTTTAATTTGGTTTTTCTAATTCTTATGAAGATATAATAAGAATGATTAACACACTCTTCTTCCTTCATATGGTATTCATCACCTGAAAATGTAAATGTAAAGTGAAAATGAATATCATTCTAGATATTAAGAATATAGTCTCCCTTTTTTTAAAACCAAGGCAACAAAATAAAAGAATTTCAGTAAGAACCATCAAATCCTAATGGTCAACCATTCGATAAACTCCCATTTTTTCAATAATTCTTGGTAAGTTATAGTCAATATGGATTTATCCTCTATAGTGAAATAGAAAAGAAATATCAACATAATTTCCCAAATAGATAAACTCATGAATTAGAATTACCTATATAGGTTATGTGTAATCTCATTCCTATATCACTTGCTTTAATTTATTAATGTTATTTTTAACTCAAATCTATTTTATGGTCATTTTATAAATTTCATTACAAAAAAGGATAATTTGGATGTGATTAAAATAATTATATATGTATAACATAAAATAATATATCTATTAACTAAAAATAAATAATAAATCTATTCAGGGAGTTGGCATTTAATCTATTTTTTCCTCATTATTAATAATAATTTTATGGGAAGTCATTTAGATATTCTCCATGATTTCTTATTATTAGTTTAGAGTCAGTTTGAATAGTAATATGATTAAAAAATGTTAGCATGAAACATGAAGTGATATAAAAATTTTCCAAACCTATAAATGACTATTATGAATAATGAGTCTCAAGAAAAATGGACAAAATCAAATAAAAAGGGAAGGAGATATCGCAAATTACCCATGTTGAATAAATCATCCACCAAAATTATGCTAGATAGTTCTATTAACGTGTAACTTATTATTTCTAGGTAATTATATCATCTAAATAAACTCATGTTCTATACCCAATAATAATTTATGCGGGATTTGATATACTTCATTAACAAATTTGACATGAAAACAAAAAATGACCCCATTCTTCATCATCATAACAACTCGGGTACAACACAAAATTTCCACAATTTCACATAAATGTTAGGGTTAGGTATTACATTTTTCGAAGGTGGTATTTTCGATTTAGATAATGTAATAATTAAAAATTATATATATCTATATATAGAAACACCTCACTCAGTAATTATTTTTAATAACATTAAATATAATAATAATGGATATGTAAATGAGTAATAACAGGGAATAAGTTGACAATGTACATGGATTTTCATTATGTGTTATACAGGAATAATTGAATCAAAATAATATAAAATGTAATTGGGATTATGAAAGAAAACAATATATACATGATTGTGTTGAAAAAATAAGACCTATTGACCAAAAATGGTACACCCATATTCATTTTTTCTCAAAGAAAGAATCATGGGAAACTCATTGGATATCAACCCAACTAAGAAAAAAAAATAACTATAAGTCATGATCCACTACCTTTTTATACGATTAACTCCCATATATGAGTACATGTTCTTTAATTTATTGATACAAAAAAGGTCCTACATGTGTCCTTGGTGTGGATCATGTAGAGGATTAGTATAAAGACTCAGTAAGTGGTCACCAACCCACCCGCAACAACATTCCATAAACATGGGTGTATGAAAAAAATATTACAAATATGTGAATGATAATTTTGTACATTGAGGTTAGTCGGTTTGAAGGATTAGTTCTGGAAGATCACTTATTCATTGGAGTTTCAGTAGTGGTGTTTTTCCATTTGCATTTCTAGAAAGAGGTCTCTATAATAATGTTTCTAATAAGTTATTTCTTTTAATGTTCTCAAATTCATGAAATATTCTATTGGATGTTCATATTGTAAATCTAGATGAAAAATAATTATCAAGGAGATATTGAAATGTTAATAAATAACTAAAAATTGAATTTAAATTATGTATTTTATACAAGATCAACTATTTAAACAGTTGAATTTATGGAATATTTTATTTAAAAGAGGTCAGTGTAGCTATTTGAATAGACAAAAATCCCTCTAAACATGTGGGTGGGGTAACATATGTTTTATGTAATGATAAATGTAATATGATTGTTTGATATAGTTATTAAGGAGGCACATCAATCACACATTGATAAATTTAATTCTATAGAAATTTAATGTTTCAATGTTTCTCCCATGGACATAGTTACTTCATTTTTGAAAACCATTAAACCAATTATTTTTTACCTTTTTATTTTTAATTTCATTTTATGTTTTTTTGTATCTGTTATAATGAACAGTATATATGTTTTTTTTAACTTAGTGTGGGGATTTCTTTGAATTTTTTTTCATCATAGTTTTATAATAGTAGGTGTTGGATATTTCCTTTTATAATGCTTCCCAATAAAGTGATTTTGGATTGATTTTTTTTTGTTTTTTATCATATTAATATAGATGAGTAAATATATATTGGTTGTATTGGAGGGATGTTTCACATGCGGCTCAGAAATTCCCTTTTTATTTTAGTGATGATTCTTTTACTCAAAAGATTTCAATTTCTGATCAAACTTTATTGTTTTTAAGGGATGATTTAAGAAAATGAAATCTAAGAATATAGAAATTTGGTTACACTGTTTTAATTTTCCATAAAATTAATTTTGTGTACTATAGCATTTTCAAAAGTATTGAGCTTCTATTGAAGGTTTTTAAACAAGATAAAATGGATAAAGTTGAATGGGAAAATCAATATCATAAGTAAATTGATGTGATATGAATGTCCCTAGTCTATAATATGTCTTTGAATTTTTTTTAAGAATAAAAAAATATGTAATCCTTATATATATGTATTAAAATCCAACAAACCTAAATAGAATTTTCTTATTATTGAGGTTTTTTAGAATTACGCTATTACAAGGAATATTTTCATTCGATCTATTGATTAATTTAAAATTAATATAGATCCATAAATATTCAATAAAGGTCAAATTCATATATGATGTTTAAGACGTTCAATTGTTATCATCCTTACCAGCATATTGGGAAGCCATTCCAAGAGTTTTAAAAAGGTTAAGTGGAATGAATGACTTGGTTTTTACTAATCTTATGAATGTGATTCTCAATTATGAGCTATAATAGAGAGAGATGTAAGATATTATCAATGAAGTATTTAATAGATAATCAAGAAAATTATTATCTCAATATTATAATAAGAATACATTAACGACTAAATCACGGTATATCAGTAAAAGAAACTCATTGTTAATGAGTTCTATGTGTTGGCACTGTGGAAAACGAGGTCACCTCAAGAATAATTTCCATGGTAGCAATAAAACCAATAAAATATGCATATATTGAGAACTAAGTATTGATTTAAAGAGTATTAAAAACATAATTTCTAGTTTTTATGGTTAAATTTATTCATTAGTCATATATTTGGAAATTTTATTTTCTTCTAAATGATAAAATGCATACATGTCAAACGATTTATCATTAAAATTTTTTAGGTTGTATCCTTATAATGATGAATCTCATAAAATTATTTGGAAGGTAAAACTTAATGATAATTTTACAAATGTAATTTTCATCTTAATGAAGGATGTGTTGCATTTTGAGGTCATTAAAAGAACATTATTTCACATGATTAGCTGGGTGAAGTAGGTTTTGGAAAAAATTAATTAGTATTAAGATATATTAATTGATGTTCTCTTATCATATCCATAGGTGTAAGTGACTTTCCATTGTATCTAATTCTAATATTAAAGCGAGCAGTACTTTCTAAGAAACATACTTTTGAGTTTCGAGGGTATTGAAATATTTAAATTCAGATCCTCGATGAAAAGTGTAAGATGATCTAGAGAAAAAAGAAAATATTGATGTGTGATCCTTTAGTTTTCATATGATGTGATATTTGTATACTATGTAATAATTTTAAGGTGAATTTAAATTTATTTTAATGAATTGATAAATGTTTAGTACTGGATTTTTGGTTCAATATAATGTTTGGGGACCCAACAAGGTTTATTCTCAGGGTATATTTGTATAAATTTTTACCGATATTGATGATTCCACATAAAATGTTTGGGAAAACATTCTGTAATATAAAATTACATTTATTGGAATTTTTTCAATGAATGTTTATGGTGGAAAAAGAAACTAGATGAACGTGCTTTTGTCTATGATTAAAAAATATTAGTGAGTTTAAAAGAAGAAGTTTCATGAATTATTATAGTAATAAAGGGATACATCATGAAAATATTATTCTATTAAGACTTTAAAAAATGTATTTTTATGAGAATTAATCAAATTGGATCGAATGTGGACGAATTTTATTGTTTATTTCGAGTATTTCTATGGATTTCAGATGAAACCAGCTACTAAAAACCCTACTTTATCAATACAACTACACTCACCATGGTAGTATTTTAATTACTATAATAATTATGGTCTTTAACTATTCTATAAGTTTCTTGTATTGGTGTTTTTAGATGTTTTTCCAATATAAATGATGATGAAAAATACATAGATACGTTTCAATAAAAATATCATTCATTCATTTTCATAGGATTTGGAGATGGGGATTTTTTGACTTTTGGATAATGAAAATATGTATGTTATACTAGGTTGAAATGTTCACATTAATGAGTATATCTTATGAAATTATTAAAACTTGATAGGAAATTGGTTTATGTTAATTATTCATCATTAATTAATGTTGATCATAATAAAGGTTCTAAAGGAAGACATGAACAATAAATTTTATATTTATATGTATCTATTATAAGGTGAAATATTATGGAAGGATGTTCTGAGGATTGTTTAGAAATTTTGGATGCCTATCCTACAAATAATATATTTGAAAACTCATAATCTGATGAAACATATAGTTCTTCACAAGGTGATGTGCTAGGATATTCTATTCCAAAAAATGTAAAATTGGTGTTAATTTGTGAATATATTTAGTGGTTAAATATTTATTGTAGTGTAATGGAGATAATATATGTTTTATATTTTTAATGGGTGTAGAAAAAAGTATTTTTGGATGAAATGGCTACTCTAGATGATTTTACAAAGTGATAGTTAGAAATGAATGAGGATATGGATTCCAATTGAGTTAATAAATCCTTTGAGCTACCAATTTAACAAAAGGGGAAAAAATATGAGAAAAAATGGGAATTCATTATTAAAGTAAAATTTTATGGAAGGAGGAGGAATAAGGAAAGGCTGGTTGTGATGGGATTTTCAATGAATTAAGGTATTGAAACCTCTAAAATTTTTATCTATATGTTTAAAACTCTACCATATAAATTATATGAATCTTGGTTCTATGTAGAATTTTTTTCATTAACATAGTATATTTGATGATGTCTATTAATATTAGGGAGTTTCTAGAAGAAAATTATATATAGTGACTAGTTGGTTCTATAGAAAATCAGAATTTGTGATTTCTATGAAAATTCATATCGGTTCTTTATGGTTTTAAAGAAGAAACAAATTATTTGTTTCAGATGCTTTCGTCAGGGGACATGCATCTTTCTTGTTGGGGGATGGTGGTGCTGTTTGTTTCCACACATTCCCACTTTCCAATGGCAGGTGACATATGTTCCTTGTTCAGGGATTTTTGATCCTTGATCGAAATGGGATGATGGGATGCCGGTTCTTCCGTCCGTGGATTCCTCATTGGAACTCACCACCTAGTTCAGGTCTCACTTATAGTTTTAAAACGTTGATCATGAAACTCTTCCTAGTGCCATATCTTCATGGAAACCATTTAATTAAACTGCTTCTATCATGAAAATACAAAGGGTTCGCTCAGGGCAACAACCTTCAGTCAGGGGAGTAGACATGTTGGACATCACTATTGTGTCTGAACGATAGGACAATGGAACGTATGGGTTTCTTTCCCTTTTTATAGGGATTATTGAGGGTGTAGAAGCCTGAGGCATCACACGTCGAACATGGAGAATCATATGCCATATGCATGTATCTGAGGTTTTCCTCAGCTTCCCATGTTTAACACAGGGTATGTCATGATTTTAACATCCAGCGGAGATAGATCAAACTGATCAAAACAATGATTTGAGTGGATCAGATGGGTGAAACATCTAGATGAAACACTGATATTAGATCCAACGTGTGGTTTGAAGCCTATTTACTATTAAGGGAAATGTGTAATGATGTGTTGTGATCTCACCGGGATGTGGCGACCTGAGTAAGAATCAGGATTGATGATGGATGGTTTAATGAGGTTGGTGGAGAATGAGATGGAGTCGACTCGAGGAAAACTGTGATGTTGTACTTGAGTCTCCAAGAGACCTCCTACGTATCCTCGTGGAAGAGAAAAAAAGTCCTCATGGTTAATCTTGAAATGGATTACCACTGATTGGTGATTTCAAAAGCATACTGCCGGATGGTGGATCACAATGGCTTATAGCTAGATGGGGTCACAATGGATTACAGTCGGATGGGGTCGCAATGGCTTACCACTAGACGTGGTCGCAAAGCCTTACCGCTATATGGGGTTGAACCTCAGGGAGGCCTCCTACGTACCTTATCTAGGAGACAAGGATCAAACCCACGTAGTTTCGTTGGGATGGGGGTCAGTGAACTGATGTGGATGGGGACCTGGGATCCAATGGTTATTGGTCTTGAACCATAGGGAGTTGTCCTATGCACCTTTCCAAGGAAAGGATCAAATTCCATGTAGTTCGGGTGGGTGCAATGACATACCACTGACTGGGGAAACAAAAACCTACTGCTGATTGAGGTCCACAGATTATCATCATGCGGGATGGTGGTGAAAAGATGTGATAAAGGACCTAGGCCCATATAGATGGTGGGATTGAACCTTGAAAAGACTTCATACATACCTTACCTTGGCAAGGATAAAAGACCACATAGTTTGTGATGGTGTGGGAGCCGACGTGAGGGGGGGGGGGGGGTTGGAACCAATTGTTGTTGGGAATGAACCTCAGAAAGGCATCCGACGTACCTCGTCATGGAAAGGATCAAAGGCCTCATAGTTTATGGGGTGTTTGGTGAAGCGACGTGAATATGGTCGGAACCAATGGGTGTTGGGCTTGAACTTCAAGGAGGATTCCTATGTACCTCGCCTTGGAAAGGATCAAAGACCATGTGGTTCATTTTGGGAGTGGGGCGTACACTCTAGGATGCCAGGAGAGGATTTCATGGTCGATTCTTGCTCTAATCCCACGTTAGTCATGCTCGGTGTGAGAAACAAGAGACAACAAAGAACTGAAAATCATGCTGCGAATACTGTGTCCATGAGAAGTGGAGTGGGTCTCACATGTGGTTAGTGGCCTAATGAGGAAACAGGAGCTTACACATGGTTTGCAGCCCTGGGAGAAAGATATTGGGACTTACTCCAGTGTAGAGGACCAGGTAGCGACAAAGCCCAGTGTGAGAGGGTTTTGTCACCCAAGAAGAGAGGAGGAGAAGGTGTGTTGTCTCCTGCAAGAAAATCTAAGGGATTACACCAGGGTGGTTGCCCTTTCCCCGCGGATAGACACCACTTCGATAAAGAGGATTTCATTCCATGTGAGGAATGATTTCACTCATGTAGAGACCATTTGGTGTAGAAAATGTCTGAGACAGGGCACCCCATGTTTAAGTCATAGAGAGAGGTCATAGTTTAACATCATGTGCTAAGGATGAAGATTCGTGGTAGTTTATCCTCCTGCATCTCGGATGAAGGTGCATCGCAGTTTAACGTTCTGCAACTCAAAAAAAGGTTCTTGGCAGTTTAACGTCCATCAAATCAAACGAAGTTACTTGGTAGTTTGACATCATGTAGCTTGGATGAAGGTGCATGGCAGTTTAACGTCGTTCAGCTCAGACGAGGTGGGTTCACTCCGCACCCCTAGGACTTACATAACTGGCACCATATAAACCTTGGTAAAGAAATGGGACCAGCAACACCAAGACTAGGAGGTGTTGTGAGGTGATCTCATTGGGGGTCCACGTTAGCATGGCTAAGCGAAGAAGCAATAACCGTTAGCGTGCCTATGCTAATAAGCACAAGGCGAAGCAATTAAATGTGAAACACTTCTCAAAGGACCTTGAGGTTACTTCATATGAGCCTAGAGGGTCGTACGAGAAAAGGGTGAGTGACAAAGATGTTTTGGGCATGGTAGGTGCCCAAAAATGAAGTGCGGAAGAGAGACATCGAACACATGTGCACAAGGAGTGAGGCTTGCATGCAAATAGAACAATTTTCCAGAAAATTACGGGTTGACGTGAAATTGAGACACTTGCATGGAAAAGTCCGAGTCAATTAGCAATTGGAGAGGTTGGGTGCGTAAAGGGGAGCAGAGATTATGAATGAAAATAGAAGTGATTGCACACAAGGAATTAGGGTTGCACATAATTGGAGGGGATTGCGTGCAATTAGAAGGTATTTCACCCAATTAGAAGGGATTTCATGCAGGGGATGAGACTCAAAGTGATTTGGATAAAGGTTATGAATGATTGATCTAGCGCGAAGGCGGACCCCTAGGTGACCTGTCGAAGAAAATCCCGTACCTAAAAGCCATCTTTTTTACACAGGAGAGGTGTATTTCATGCAATGAAGACGGTTCAGATTCTTTATCCATCAGAAGTTGAAGGGGTGCCCTTCTATTTATAGGTGCTCGGGGTTATCGGATCTGTGCGGAAACTCGTCCGTTCTAATGATTATGTGCCAGTTTCGGCAGCGCGATAGATGAACCCCATGGGGGTGCACGCGCAAAAATTCCCATGCCCATGGTGGGAGGCGCAGATGTTTCCATTCCTGCATGGAAAACTATCTCGGATCCCGCATTTTTATGAAAAAGAGTCATTTGGTCGCGCACAGTAGAGATTTCTTCGCACGACCCTTCTAAGCCCCCCAGAAAGGATCACTGGGTCAAAATATGTCTTCGCTTTTTCACGCCAAAACCTCCTTCAACCCTTCAGTGTTTTCGGTGTCTAAACCCCCCCCCCCCCCCCCCCCTTGGAATCATATCTACAAGGGGACGCAAAGGTTTGATTATGAAGGAAACACCGAGATGCATAACTTCCCAGAGTCGGCGCGCGCCAAAAACCCGCAGATGCGCGAAAAACCGGAAAGTAGTGCACAAATCCCTTTTCGCATGCGCAAAAGCCCTTCTCCGCACCTATAAAAACCTTCAAGGGTCCCTCAGCCCAAACCTAATTTTCTCCCGTGATAATTCTTGAGCACTCATGTGCAAAAAACATTCCATGTCTTACACAAATAAGCTCTTCGGTAGCGCATAATTTTCCGAGTTCAGCCATCGTTTTATGCGTAGACCTTGGGTTTTTTTCACCACTTCCTCTATTTTTCATGCCAACTCCTAATTTTTCGTGCCTCCTCCTGTAATTTTATGTTGTACCAGCATTTTCACACTAACTCTTTGAGACCTCATTGGAAGAAGATGGCCGCTAATCAAGATGACACTGAGAGAGAAGCTGTGTTCGTTGCTCGAAGGGCTGATATGGTTCCCAACCCTAAGGTTTATGTTGCCTGAAATATCATATCCTGCAACCATACTCTATGAAACATGTTGACCCCAAACAAGAAAGAGTATACACTATACGAAAACTTGCTGATATGGGTCTTCAGTATTTTAGTGGAGGTACCTGAGCCATGATTTGAAGTCGAGACACCGCGGTCAAGGGTGACCCGCGAGGATGACCTACCTCTATATAACATCACTAAAAATGGCCATCCCATTAGAAAATCCAGACATATGGATGTTTATGTCCTGAATCCCAGGACCTGAACTATTTTGGGATGTTGCCCAATCACAGAGGATTTTCCGGCCAATTACATATGTACATTCCGATAGAGTGTCATCGACGAAAATAAAGGATGGTTATATGATTGGGACCTATGGTCTGGGTTCAATTTCACAAGTGAATGGGCCTGGACATTTTGGGTACACCAGATGTGTGACCAGTTTGGAGTTGAACTACGGCACATCAGTTTGTCCGAGGTGGTGTGGAGATCACGATTTCATTTCTACCGTCAGCATGAGCTCGTGCCAGATTTGTTTACCTGATGGTCCCCTAATACAAATACCTTACATCTTCCACATGGGGAGGATGGTATCAGCCTTTGGGATGTCCATTTCATCAGGGTTATCCCTTTGGATGGGCATTAGTATGATGAGATCTTTCCAAAGATTAACATCGGGGGAGACAAATTGTGAACTCCTATCCTAACATGGCATCTATTGGAGTTGGCTAAAGAGATGATCGTGGTCAAGGACTTCTTGAAGGACATCACCTACAAAAAATTGTTTAGCTTGTTTTTTTGCAAAGAGATCCATAATTAAAGATGACAAGGCGAGGAAGATGGTGTCCAAGGAAGGCACAGAGGAACAAAAGTGGATCATACTAGGGGATCCTAGAGGAGGGGGAATATTAATCATGAGGATACAGTATAAATGAGAGTCATGACATGAACTTCAGGTATGATGGATTTCATGCAACCTTCCTAAGTGGGTGGATCCTACCAGTGGGGGAACGAGTATGGGAGTCTATCCATTGACATTGGCAATGGCTGGCATCATGGACACTAATCAGAGGTTCAATTTGAGATTCTTAGTGTTGGACCTCTTGTACACCATTTTGGGATGCATTTAAAGAGGTGGTTCATCAAGGAGGATCTGTGGCCCCTTCCAAATCCTTCATAGCTCGGTCACAGCTCATTGTAGTGGATATGCCTTTCCAGAAACCATTAGGCCACTGGGTAACAACCTGTGACCTTCCTTGTTTAATATTGTTTGGGTCATTCCATTTACGCTCAATGAGGAAGTGTAAGAATCACAATTGGTAATCATGGAAATTTCAATTTTAGTCTATTATCCACTCTGACTAGCCAAATAATAGACAACAGTCAAGTCTCACTTGAGAAAAGGGCATACTTCAAGAGAATCATGGTTGGGGTACTTGTGGCCCGAGTTGATGGGAAGATCCTTTCTAATCATTACTTTCCGTCGAGATTTTCTAGGAATTTTCGATTCCTCCGGAGGATTCCAAAGAAAGTGTATACAAATGTCCAAGAAGAGAGACACCCTTTCATTATTTACTAAATTTGGATTATGTTCGAAACTTTTGTCTCTAACGACGTCATTACCCTTCAACCCACTAGAGTTGATGTTGGCCTCTTGAAATAATATGTCAAACATTGGGTTGTAGCATACCTTGAGAGGATTCTACAGAATCATGTCTGATAGCTCAAGGTCGCCAGTATAGAACCAAGGCAGCGAGAGATCAGACAGGGCGCTATTGAGGAGGAAAGGCCGAAAGAAAGTCAGGAAACTGGGCCCACACAGTTCAGCGATACAACAGTGGGAACGTCACACGGTGTGGCCTTGCCCTCATCGACTAGGGGAAGAGGAGATCACATAGCAGCCATGGAGCTTTTCGTGAAGAAGATAAGGTACCTACTTCAACCTTCCGATGATGAAATCTTCCCAGACCTGTGGTCGGCCTGGTTGACCCTACGATAGTTGATGGGAACTAAAGCCCTCTAGAAAAACATAGTACGAGACAGAATCCAGCTAACAGAGGTCGGACTCATTCAGATTGTCCACAGGGTGAAATTCTATCGACGACACGCATACCTGACAGCCATGGATGTGTATGCACGACAATGACGTTCGTGTGAGGTAACACCTTTCTGGGTGAAGGTAATGATTGGCTAGGAGCATGTTCGAGAAAAAATGTCATTTGAGGATGAATACTACGACGAGGAGCCATAGTGAAATGATTTAGAAGAGGATGGGGAAAAAGGAGAGGGTGAAGAAGTGGGGGAAGCTGGAGATGAGCGTGGAGATGGGGGGGGGGTCTCATGGGATGGCCCACCAAGGGATCCTTTGGGAGATTTGAGACATTGTTGGATTTGATGGAAACATAACTAAGCTACTTGAGTTATGTCTCATTCCTTATCCACCCCTACCCTTTTCTCCTATTTTTCAATTTCCATAAAATTTCTTTATCCTACTAAGGTGCATATTGGCACTGACCAAGGAGCTCTATCCGAAGGGGGGGGGGGGGGAGGTGCCAACAGATCAAGGTGGGGAGTTGACACCCATTATTGAGCAAACGAGTGCTGAGGGATCCTCCTTGGTGACAGCTCCAGCGATGACAGGAACGCCAGAGTCCGATGCACTGAGTTCTTATAAGTTGTTTTTAATATATCACATAGATGCTTGTATTGGATATTAGAGAACTCCGCCAAGATAGGTGTTCATTTTTTGTGTAGTAATCACAGCATTGGAGGCTTAGAAGGATGCTGAATCTAGACCATCCATGATTGATTCGATGGAAAATGTTTCCTCTTATTCAGGGCACATTTCCCAAACCGAGCCGAGCCGGGCAATAAGTGAGAAAAGAGCTGTGGATATCAGTGGTATTAACATACGGGTGGCGCCTGAATTCAGAGAAGGATCTTCCGAGACTGAGGCGAGAGAGAAAGGTCACCCAAACATTGAATATCCTAACCCCTTGGGAGTAATTCATTAAAAAGGCCATGCCACTGATCTCTTGGATACATTCCCCAAATTTTGGCCTACAGATCCTAAGGAGATAGATGATTTCGATTCAGAGGTGGCTGATTAGAGCCATATGACGCGGTGCAAGGGTGGAAGTGCATCAAGTTCTTTCTTGGTTAGCCTCAGACAGAATAGCTAGAAGAGATGGGATCACTCCACACCTGGCTGCACTTTCTCTATGTTGGAGGGGTGGATGCTCTGAGATGTTGCACGAGAGAAGCCAATACTCTGACATTTCCTGGAGTTAGAAAGAGTCGGGGAGTAACCAAGCGTTCATAAAGGCGTAACAAGAGCTCTGACTCCTTGATGAACAAATGAACGAAAAGGAGGTATTCATTGCCAACTGTTCCCAGCTTTTGGAGAAACTAAAGGCCCATCTAGCAGATGCCCAAGAGTAGCTAGTGGACGCGGGTCACCGAATGAATGAACTACAAACTGAACAGGCGCAAGCACATTCTAGGGAAAGTGAACTTTTCTCTGTCACCACTGATGATGAAAGGGTTCTTAGGGGGAAGAAAGATATCATGTATGCCACAAGCCAAAAGGTAGTGGTGCTGGAATGATCTATCCCAGATGAAGATCCTTAAGGGACCTGTTTTGGTAAAACCCATAAACTCATTTCTCCTTACTACCTCTTGTTCTGAACTACATGTATGGATAGATGTATGTTTAGATTTATTTTCTTCTTCATTTGGTTTAATGCATTCAACCACAATCCTGAAATAAATAGTATTCAATTCTGATGCGTGCATGGGTCATAACCAGTGTGAGAAACAAGGTATCCTCACACTATTAACTCATCTGAATATAGGTGTGCCAACCATGCTTCGGGAACCTGAGGTTCGAACAACCAATCTTGATTCCCGAGAAGAGAAGGGAGAGGCCCGATTAGGGTATGAGGACCTTAGAAAATTCGACTAGCCGTCTTCTCATTGTTCTCTAGTGCACGAGCGGGGTAACGCGAGGGGTGTTTGAAATCAACCCAAACAAAAGGGAGTGTAAAGTGTGAATCACAAAACCCCAGATTCAGAACACTGTGGGGGTGGTCTGATAATATAGGATAACTATTGACCATTTTTGAAACACAATATTCATATTGCATTATCCTAAAATGGGGATGACAAACGAGGGCTGACCGTTGACCATGTTCGAAACATGAGTCCTGACTCAGATTTTCATCCATTAGTCTTCCAGAACGTTGGCCCAGGATAATTGGCATGACAAATGATGAGAATACATATTGTAAGGGGTTACTTTAGACGTGAAAGAGGATGAGGGTACAAATAAAGGGCATGTAAAGCGTGGAATGACGAATGGGGGTTTTCTCGAATGGAACCCAACACTCTTGGCATTACGCCACCTTAGTGAGACCACATTAGGTGGGTGCACCAGTCCGATCATGGATCCTTCTTAATTATTAATTGGAACTCTCTTGCAACGAAAATATCTCCTCCAAATGTTATTGTGAGGTATCCGGAACTTGTTCAGGGTAGAACTGTGGTTATAGTCTTCCCTGAAAGAGTTTGGGCAAAGGGGTTGAAAAAGAGGAGGAAACATGATTTCTAATTCTTGGGGATAGACATGTAGATGAGGTGTTTGGGAATTCCTACATATCCCATTAAAATTGGAATCAAGACACATGTAATTCTGAGGGTGGAATGGTAAAATACTAGTGCCAGAGATAAGGGTGTGCAGGTTTGGCCCTTGCACCAAGAGAAGGGGAATTTGATAGATCTTGTTTGTTTTTTCGGATGAATTTGTTTTATTCTGTGAATCGATGGACCTAGGATGGAAGGTCCAAGTATCACTATAGGAATGAACCCATATGAAGGCGTTGACATATGGTATGGTGTGTAACCGATACCAAACATCACACCCCCTCGGGTGAGGACATCACAATGCAGTACCGTTTTTCGTCATGTGGCCAGGATGATAATGTCACAATTTAAGGTCTTGTGATGGGGCCAAACATGCATTTTTAACATCATATAGGATAGACGCAATAGTTTAAAGTCATGTGGGACTAAGAATCATAAATTAAAGTCATAGGGATCAGACGTATACAGGAGAGATGAGGTTCTATAGGGGATGCGCACGGCTTGATAGAGCATACATGACATGAATGAGGACAAGGTCCACACCAATCCGTGTGAAATTCCAAGGAAGAATCCTCGGGTCGAGGGGCCAGGATATATTAGAGGATAAGGGGTAAGAGAAACTAGAACCAAATTGAGTTGGACCTGAAGACGATATGTCTGGGTGTTCTTATGTATCCGATGAGAATGGGAGTCAAGCCACACGTAGTTCTTGAAGGTACATTTTAACGTTGTGTGGTCCAAAATACAGTTTCATTTCATGTGGGACAGGATGTATGGGGGGATAAATCCTAGAAAGGGGTGTACATGGTGCACCTAATGAACACCCTAAGTGATTGAGGACACATTCTCATACCACGCCACGCAGTCCCGTAAGAGTTAAATCCCCAAAGGTAGAAAAGAAGAGATAAATTAGTGGAACTCGAGCTGGACTAAAAGACAAGATGTCTAGTCATTCCAACATATTCCATGGTAATTGGAATCAAGATGTATGTTGTTCTAAAAATGATCTTATTTTATGGTCTAAGAGCTCGGACCATTGAGGAGTGGAATCCTTCCAAGTAAGTGTGGACCTCAACCAGATCCCTAATCCCGCGTGAGTCAAACTCATTGTGGGAAATGAGGGAGGAAGAGGTTTCTTGTAATACCTAGAATGCACGCCAATGGGTAGTTGGTGCGGAGCCCCAAATGATTCCATTACTGTGGCTTTTTTCCTCCTAACGTGAAAATGCGCACTGAGGGATTGTTCTAATAGTGAAAAAATTCCATTTGGACATGATGGTGTAGATAATAATTTGAAACATGTAACAAACATTCAACGCTTAAAGGGGATGGTGTGAAGGTGGAGGATAACCATTGACTGTGTTTGAAACATAGCATTTATATCATGTTAGCCTAAAATTGGGACAAACAAATGAGCATTGACCAGTTTCCATATTCACAACACAGGACTTGTATCAATTTATTTTCTAAAACCCTCAAGGACGTTGGCCTGTAACGGTTGGAGAGACCTTTGTCCTAGCATCCATGCCATTTGTGGGTCCCTTCGAGTGTGAACGATTATGGAAGCCCAAATGAGGGGAACACAAATCCTGAAAAATGGGTGCAAGCATGTCCACATAGAATCTGACTCTCCAGGCGTGAGACTAGAGTATTCTTGGGAACATTGGTGAACCACCATAAAGGGTTGAGGGGTGCAACATGAGAGAATCAAATTTGGAAAGATGAATATAGAACAAAAATATGGAGAACTCTCAGGATAAATAGGTACATGGTTTGGTTGTTACAAACTCGACGTGAAAGAGGACATAAGCACCTACAACACCGTATACCCCTCTCCATGGGAATGTACATGCTAAGGGGCCAAGGGGAAAGAGAGATTTATAAGAGATGAAGATGGACCTGAAGACTAGATGTTCGGGCAGCCCAAAATATCCCATGAGGATGGTAATTAAGCCACACTTATTTCTAGAATAAGGTAATGTGCAGTTTACCATCCTGAAGTAATGACGCAAATGGGAAAGATACCCAAAAAAGGGAGGTGTATGACATGGAGAATAACATAACATGAAAGAGGACATAATCCCATACAACATCGAACAATCCTGAGTGAATACTTGGGATGGGGGCCTGAGATTGGGCCACATATAGAATGTCGTGGCCAGATTGTAGTTTAATGTCTTGTAGTGAGAACGATAGTGATCTTAGTTTAAGTTCATAGAGCTCGGACCGAGAATAGATAGTTGTTGAATAGATTCGCAACAAAACATCCATTCTTGCGTAACCAGAAGTTAGGGAAAATAAATGAGGGTTAACTGTAGATCGTATGCGCAATATAGGACCTGTATCAATTCATTTGAAATCCTCAAGGATGTTGTCCTCTAATGGTAGGAGGGCACTTGATCTGAGTATCCATGCCATTTGGGGGGTCCTATTGGACATCAAATACCGAAAACCCAAATGATGGGGCTCTCAAATCATGGCAGGGAATGTGCTCATGGAAGGGGCGTAGGTGGAGTAGGAAAAGATCATGGGGATGCGTGTGGCATAGCTAGATATCCCGACATGAATAAGGAAGCTAGTCCATATTACATCATGAAATCCCACATGAAAACTTAATCCAAGGGGCCGAAAGGGTCTATGGACCTGAGATTAGGCGTCCCGGTCAGATGTGGCCACGTAACCTCATATGTTGGTGATGCCTCATCATTGATCCCTATCCCACTTGATCAATGCTCGGTGTGGGAAACTAGGACTAGGACTTTTCCCTCCCCATCATATAAGGGCCATATTGCCGGAATCTCTTATTGAAATTTTCCACATGGAGATAAAATGGGGAAGAATAAACCACTACACTTAATGTTTGTGTCATATTTGGGTGGCTCTAACAAAAAGGATAGTTATCGACCATGTTTGAAACATAGTGTCCATATCGCATGACCAAGAATGAGAACAACAAATAAGCATTGACCGCTGACCATATTCGCAACACGGGACATGTATCAATTTATTTCTTGAAATCCTCGAGGGAGTTGGTCCGAGATGGTTGGAGAGGCTTTGGTCTGAGCATGAATTCTAGTCGGGGGTCCTTTTGGATGTAAAATATGATGGAGTCCCATTAAAAAGAGTGGGTGGAGCATAGTTTTGCCTATACATTTTTAACATCAAGCAGGGTTGTGAAAGTGATGGACATCATCGGGGAGCAGGACATGTGGTGGGGATTTGATGAACTCGACGTGAATTTAGGAAAAATCATGAACCACACCATATGTCCCAACCCTAGGGGAGATTCTGAAGTTTGGGATGGGCCAATAGATGAAATTTCTAGGCTTTCCTACGTATCCCATGAGAATGGGAATCAAGACACATGTAGTTATGAAGGGTCCATCCAGGTTAACGTCATGTAGTAAGGATGTGGGGGATTTGAAGAATGAGGAGGGGGCACATGGTGCTGTCATCTTAGTCCTGACTATAACCAAAGGATATTTCACGAAATCATATGGGATTCTCCAAAAGAACTATGACCAGGGATAATAGTCAATGAAAAGAGTTGGGGGGGGGGGGTGGACTCAAGACAGAATCTCGGAGCGTTCCTACGTATCCCATGTGTATGGGAATCAAACCACGTGTAGTTATAAGGCTGTAGTTTAACGTCTTGTAGGACAACATGTTGTTTAACATCATGTGGGATGTTTCATAGTAGTTTGAGGTCTTGCAGGACCCAATACAGTTTCAGGTCATGTAGGACCAAACATTTTGGGGTCATGCAGGACCCGATAGTTTAGGATCATGCAGGACCAGCTGGCTCAGACAAATTATTTCTTGAGAAACATGGCATTGGTGGGGGGGAGTTATATGCTCACCATCCATAGATACTAGAAAGTATTAACCATTGGGGTAAACCTTGTGAATTATGTAAGATCCTTCTCATTTAGCTTCCATATTTTGTGGCTTCCCTCCCATAATCATTGGAGTCTTCAAGGCCAACACCAAATCACTTTGTAGGAAAGATCAGAGTAAAACCTTATTGTTGAAAGCTCTAGACATCTTATTCTGATGCCTTTCCAGATTTTACAGGGCATGAAGGCTATTTTCATCATGTGCTTCCATCATGGCCTGAAAAATTTCAGCTACATTATATGGCACTTTCTTATCATAAACCAATGTTCTTAATGAAGTCAACTAAATCAAGATGGGCAGGACAACCTCAATTTCATACACCAAGGAAGATAGGGTCACCTCGGTGGAATTATGAGTCATTGTCTAGATAACTGAGAGGGCATTAGGGGATTTTCTAGATAACTCTTCTTATTACGACCAACCATTTTCAGAAAAATGTTAGATAGGGTTTTTTTGAATTCCTAGATCGGCCCATTTTCTTGCGCCTAGTAGAGGGAGGTTTGGTTAGAACGATGTTGTACTTGGCGAACAATTTCTTTAAATCAACAGCCCGAATGATGGTGTCGTTATCAGTGAAGATGGTGTGAGGGACTCCAAACAGGTAGATGATATTGTAGATCACGAAGTAAATGATAAAATGTGCCTTGACCTCCTTGAGTGGAACTTCCTCTGCCCACTTGTAAAAGAAGTACGTATCAGTTAGGAAGAACTTACATTGGAAAGCTATCTCATGCACATATGGTCCCATGACATCCATTACCCTAACTGCGCAGGGAAAAGAGTACTTGGTATTGTAGAGAGGCTCCGGTGGCCGATGGACAAAGTTAGCATGAACATGAAATGCATGACAGCTTTTGGAAAACTCGATGCGTTCATGGATCATAGAATTCCAAAAGTACCCCGGTCTTCGAACCTGATGGGTTAGCTTCATCCAATTCTGGTGGGCACCATAGGAACCGGTGAGAACCTCATTCATGACCTGAGAAATGTCAACTCCTTGTATGCAGTGGAGGAGAACATCATAGAACTCAAACTTGAAGAGGATATGCTCAAGATTGGGACCACTCTATAGGGGAAACTACAGCGTAGGGCATCATATTTGCTGGTGCTCCGCTCGATCTACTAGGAGATTACCATGTTTGAGGTATTCAACAAAAGGTATCCTCTAATCTATAACTACTTAAATCTCTACATTCGAGGGATGTGGGGGTCCTTGCGTGGAGGTACCGCCGGTATGATGGCTTACCAAAAGGCTGTCATCATAATATGAGGAGATATGAGCAATGAATCTCCGATGCTCCACGTGGATACTTAGATCATCCTGCTTGGGTTCTGGAAGTGATGAATCCAGTCCATCCAGGTTTTTATCTCGACAATTCTGAGATTGAGGGACATGAGTAACTTCTGGATGAGATGGGAACTAGACCATTAGACAGAGAGTTCTCTCTAATAATAGTATGATCTCTGGCTTACTGACGACATAATCACCATTGATCTGTTTGATGTCTAGTTCATAATCCTCTTTCACATATAGATGGGGCGTGTCAATCTCAAGGTCTAGTTCAAGGTCAGTGATGAGATCATAATGCTACATCTCATTATTTGTGTAACCTTCTAACAATATGAATGAATATGGAATAATGGCTTTCGATGGGGTAATGAAGACGATACCCAGGCCCACTCAGTTGAGTCCGGGGTCATTGAGCCTTCTGTCGGGGGGATTTAGGAAGCACCATCAAAATGCATCTGCCAACATGGGAAGGCATGATCTACTAAGAGGATTTCCTCACCAGAAAAATCCAGGTCTATAGACTGGTCCATAGGGGTTGGATGGGCAGCAAGGAAATTTGTCAATTCTTGACCTTTGATAGGCTTCTGAGGTAAAAACCTGATGTCAAACTACTGGAGGATTACTGCCCACCAAGTGGCATGACCTATAAACAAGGGACAGTTTATAATGTACTTTAGTGGGTCTACCCGGGACACCATCTATACCTCATGGTGCTGCAGGTAATGTTGTAACTTTTGTACTGCAAATACCAATGCAAGGTAGCTCTTCTCGATAGGGTAGTATTTGGTATCTATACCAAGGAGCATGTGACTGAGGTAGTAGAGGTTTTTTTTAGTTCCATCGTTTTTTTTTGGGTAAGAAGGGTTCTTAGAGATTGTTCCAGGGCAGTCGCATAAAAGACTAGTGGTTTTTCAAAAACGGGTGGCATCAAGACCGGTGGCTGGAGTAGATACTTCTTGATTTCCTCAAACGTGGTATGTCACTCCTCACCCAATTCATAGGAAGTTCCTTTCTTCAGTAACTAAGAAAAGGGATTAAAATTTTTAGATAGATTCCCAATGTACTAGCATTTGTAGGATTTGTGGCCTTGGAACCCTTAGAGTTCCCAAATGTTTCTGAAGGGAGACATATGGATGACTGCCTTGATCTTATCAGGGTCAATCTCAAAACCCTGGTATCTGACAACAAATCCAAGGAACTTCCCAGAGGTGACCCCGAAGGAACATTTCAATGGGTTCATCTTTAGGTGGCGAGAACAGAGGAAGCCAAACACTTTCTCAAGGTCCTTGAGATGGTCCTAGAGCCAGTGAGATTTGACCACCAGATCATCCACATAGAATTCTATTAATGTTCTAAGAATTGTCTTGAATATTCAATGCATGGCCCACTGCTAGAAAGTACCAGAATTCTTTAAGTCGAAGCGAATGACTTGGTAATAAAATGTACCTTTTGGTTCCCTAAAGGCTATAGACTCCTCTTGTTCGGGGGCCATCAAGATCTGATTATATCTGGAATACCCAACAATGAAAGAAAGGGCTTGGAACCCAGCCGTAGCTTTGATCAGTAGCTCTGTCACATGAAGGGGAAAATCATCCTTCGGGCACTGACAGTTGAGTTTTTGGAAGTCGATACAGACCCTTATCTGTCTATTCTTATTCCTGACCGGTAGAATGTTGGATAACCCTTTTGGGTAAAAGACATCCTTAATGAAATTGGATGTGATGAGCTTATCAACATCAGTCCCTGCCATGGCATAGTGAGAAGGGTGCATCTTTCTGGGAGGTTGCTTGAACCCGCAATTATTTGTAGGGAGACCAAGGTGGTGGATGACTACCTTAGGATCTAGTCCTGACATCTTGTCATAACTCCAGGAAAACACATCACAATGTTGTTTCAAGAAGTCTATGTGCTGTTGTTTCTCCTTGAAGGACATGACATCGCTGATCAATGTGGGTCTCGTTTCTTCCTTACTACTGAGGATCACTTGTACCAACTCGTTGATTGAGGTAGAGATTCTTTCTACAAAGGAAGTGGGAATCCTCTAAATATTCTTCTTCACTTGTGGAGGGTAATCCTCAGCGTGAGGAGTCACTTTTGAGTTTAAAGATCCCGATGGGAAGCTGGTACCTGCCTGAGCAGCAATGGACACTTCATCGGAAGACTCCTGTGCGTCCACAACCACTGCGATGAAATTTTTCAATCTGATCCCATATGGCCTTCAGTCCAAGGGGCCTCACTTGATGATATTTAAGAAATAATGGCTCTTTGTCTTGAGCTAGTTAATTCCAACCTAGAAGGATAGGCATGTATGACTTATTGATGTTACATTAGGGCGGTCATTCCAATACCTTATGGGGGTAGAAGGCTCTAGGATCACCTGAGCCTGATTTGTATATGAGTACAAGGTGATTTTTCACTATCACTTAGACCGGGGAATTTGTTCCCCCCTCTTACCAGACATAACAAAACATTGCCCCATATCGGGGGACATGGACTCCCATCGATGGATCAGTGAGACATAGGCATCATCCAGACCTGCCCGGGGGTCTGTTGCAACCGCAACGGGTTCAACCTCACTGGCCTGAATATGATTTTCCTTTCTGTTGTAATAGTTGGCATCTAGGTAGCGGACATCAAAAGAGGAAAAAGGAGATGCATCACCTTTGAGCATGTCCATTCGACAATTAAGAGATTACTTGAGGCACATGCGATACGATGAGGGATCCAACACGTACCAGTGGATCCATGTTCTGCCCATCAATGCATTGTATGTGGTACCTTGGGAGACAACCATAAACTCAGTCCTGGAAACTAGGCCACCAAACTGGGTCTCCAAATGGATCTAGCCTACCGGGGTATTCTCTTCCCTGTCGTATCATTTGTTTCTTAGGTCATAGAAACTCAAGTCATATTCAGACAATCACAGCATTAGTAGTGCCCGAGTCAGGATTAGATTAATTCTACAGACAGTGTCAATAAGATAGCGACAAACCTCCATGCCATTGAACTGGCCAGTGTTGTACAGTGGGAGAATGTGCCCCTGTATGGGGGAGCCTTCATCTTATCCATAGAATTAGATAATGGTCTTGAATTCATCATTATCAATAGCCTCAGTGTGAGAGGCCTCTACAGCTGCTACCTCCATCTCAAACTAGAGGGGACTTCTTAAAGCCTCTGGAAGGGCCTTACACAGATTTGATGATAGGTGTTGCACCTCATGGATGGAAAGAATTTCTGGGATACTGGATAGATTCATAATAACATTGTACATCCGCACCAGGTGTGAACTTATGGTTGAAGGAGGTTGCTCAAAGACAGGAGAAATTTTGGTCCCTGCTGACTAGACTGGCGGCTGAATGGTGATGGGAATGTCCCGCTGCTAACTATTCGAGGCATGCAGAGTACCTTTCATACTAGGGCTAGCTGACTGGAACTAGTCCAGTGTGGAATGGAGTTGATCAAAGTGAGTCCTAGGTGGCTCTGCATGGTCTAGTTGCGCAAATGGCGGTGGAGGTAGGCCTGATGACATGGGCTAAGGAGGCTGAATGTGTTGAACCATGTGTTGGGTCTTTTTCCTAGTCTAAGTGGCATGAACAACCTATCAGGAAGTTCCAACTAATGTGCCTCGATGACCCATATGGTCGCAGTTCTACCGACGTTGGCGATGACTGGGGACGTTGGGGGGATTCACCATGCGATTAACATTATCAAGAATCATGTAGGGATTTACCAGCTCTACGGTGTTAACTGAGGCATTCCCTTGAATGTAACATGAAGAATCATCCACTACTAGACGAATTCTAGATGATATTGTCATATCCTCGGTCATGAAGTCGCTGAGAGTACGGGATGACGATGGAATTGGTGGGGGACTTTACTTTCCCTTACATCATTGGTGTTTTCTCTTCTGGGAAGAGGCCAAATGAGACAATGATGCAGAAGTGGTGGCTGAAGCTTCTGAAGGCTCTAGACAATTCATTCATGACCGAATAACTCCATGGGAATGGGAAACTGTTTTGCGAGCCATCCAGTCACCATTCTTCTGCGAGATGCGGTTAGAAACCTGCTGCCACTCACTTTTGCTGCCACTACTGCAATCAGGACTCATGGAGACCCATGCCACCTGTGCCGGGGCTTGGCCCAATCTAACTATGTTGTTTTCAACCTAGTCGTGGATCCGGTCTATGAACACATAACACTTTTTGAGTGTGTGACCGAACATCTGGTGATAGGGGAATTAATTGGGATGATCAGTGAGGTTCTCCTATTTTTTCATTCTACACACAAGAAAACACACAATCCCTTATTCCAAGGCACTTCAAAAATAGATGGGGACCTGATTCTCGTTGAACGAGTAGTTCCAGTTTCTTCTATACGGAAGGGGGGGCCATGGAGCATGGTCTTGAAGAAGAGTTGGAGGAGCCTGTTGAAGAGGCGGAGCATGATTATCTTTCATGGGTGGTTCCTGAGCATTGGGTGGGGGAGCTTGCCGATTTTGAGGCTGATGCAGCTGGGCCGGAGGCTGCACATGTGGTGGTGGGCCTCTTTGTGACTATGGAGGCGGCTCCAATGGTAATAATTCCAGTTGTTTGGGGGCCTCTATTTGGCCCACCATGATAGGATTGGCTCTAGCAGCTCTCCTCGCGGGAATTAAATGAGGCAACATACATTCTTTGTTGGTTTGTTGCATGGATTCTTCTAGGTGATGGGACATATCAGAGAAGTCTCAGAATCCTCCAGGGTAGTTATGGGTCCTCAAAGAGGGAAGCAGTTCCATTTTATCATTTCCTACACACATCTTTAGTAATTTCTCCTCAGTCATTGGCATGTCAAGGGATTATGTAAACCCTTTTAAACGAGAAATAAAGTCTGCGACACTCTCCCCAGGCCTCTGTTTGCACTTGATGAGGTCTGAGATACTCGTCTTCCATGTAGTGGAGCTGAAATGGTACAGAGTCTGCTTACAAAGATCCTCCCATCCTGTTAATGAACCTATGGGTAGTTGGCTATACCAGATGAATGCATGCCCTTCCAATGATTATAGAAAACACCAGAGCTTGGCGGCCTCTTGATGCGCCAGGGTTCGCAACATGGGCATGCACCTTCAAAAAAAATTTCCAGATGATGTGGGGGGTCACCTGTCTCATTAAAGGGGGTAAAGGTGGGATGCCTAAAACTTTGGGGAGCTGGCATAGAGTACACCCATGCCGGATATGGAATACCATCAGGTGGAAGTGCCACCTACCGCATTTCCAACACCTCAAGGAAGACAATGATCACTGCCATTGGATCATATGGGCAGGGTTTCCAGTCTTGACCGGGGTCCATAACTACCAGAGCGTTGACGGGTTCTTCAACATGATAATTAGGCCTAGCGGCTCATGGAGCGACTAGTGGGGCGGCATGTGGAGTAGTTGGGGGGAACCTAAGCTTGGTCATAAGGATTAATTCATCGCTCGGGTGGATTTGGGGACACAGATCACACCCGTTTTCCATAAGTGCCTACCTCTACCCTCTCTTTATGGGAATGATATTCAGAATTACATGGAGGAAACTCACTAGGGCGGATTCAGAATGTTTTGTACCCCTGAGTTTCTCTTTACACTTACCGAGATTCCAAATGAGAACCAATACCTTGTTGGGCACATGGAGCCCCAATAGATTCCTCTGCTCACAAGTAACCCTTATCGATGGGTCCGCAAGAGGTGCCATGCCCTCAGAGGGTACTTCCCCATCAAGGAGCTCTAGTTAATTCTATCCTTCTGAAAGGTCATCCTTGTTGACCGTTAATCTTCTTGGGGGCATGTCCTCCATATCGCCTATCGAGTCAGGATACCATCAGATAGGATTGAAGAGGAAGGCAGCATACTTCCCCCATACATGGACTTGCACAAAGGAGGAATCTTTATTGATAATATTGCTGAGTAACTTGAAACTCTTAACTCATTGCTGTTGGTGGGCTCAACGACAACTTGGTGACTCAGACCCTTGGGCCATAGGGAGTGCATCCAAATTGACCTGATGACATTGCTAGCCGATGTCCTCAAAATTCTTTTGGCTCCTGGGATAAGCCACTAATTGATGTCGAAGAAATAAATGTGTTTCCCAAAGGGTTTGACTAAAAAATTTAAACTCCTCTTGTGTAAGGGATCCCAGTGCACTGAAATTCGGTGCCACAACCGGCCAAAACATCTTGGGGAAGTGGTCCTCTGTGAGGTTATCTCATAAGATCCATCTCTCAGATTCAAGGTCTGGACCTTGATTTCCCCATTCGTCCACTGGGGGTGGCTGAGAAACTTGCCACAATACTAATGCAGACCGTTGGAACCGCAGGCTGGCTGGTGGGGAATATGGAAAACGGGATGACTGGCCACCGAATCTCGGGGTTTCTTCTAGAGAGTGTAGTGACCTAGCTACTATGTCACTATAAGACGGGCTGGAGACCAGGGTTTCTGGAACAACATCTGCAGCCACTGGTGATAGACTATGTCATGGATCTCCCACCATTGGTCCCCAAAAAATCCCTATGTGGTATCTAGTCGAGGTAGAGGGTGATTCTGGTGATGGCGGTAGAAAATGTGTGGTCTGTCCCTGGGGAAATTCCATATTCTTGTCCTCCTGGATGTACCTGCAGAGGGATGTAGGGATCCAATGGACCTCGCACTTCTGAAGTATGAGGCTAATGAACCTTGTTCCTACCCCAACCTATTACTCGGAGGATCGAGGAAAGGGTTCTTGTGTTAATTCGTACTCCGATTCAGAATCTGAGAAGCGGACTGGATTGATCTTTGTCCAGACCTTCCCAGAATTATTATTTTGGCGGCGATGAACTGCCATCCATCCCATGGATGGTTCTTCAGGACATGGTAGATTTCTGACATGAGGAGGTCCTTCGACGATACTGGTGTTGGAGAGGAGAGAGTTTTCACCTGAGTAGGCCAGGGTGCATGGTGCACGAGGAAAAATATCAAAGGGGACTTGGGGAGGACCTTCGTGGGTACTGCTGGAGTAGGTAAGACCTCCTCTAGAGCTGGTAAGAGAATAGGGAGGACCTCCATGCTTGTTTCCCTTGGTGACATCAGTAGGAGGAGGGTCCTTATACTGTTCTAGTTGAACACGGTTTGGACCACCATGCTGAGTGCTTGTGAGGCGAGGCTGACCTTCACCCCTCTGGTTTTTGTGGATAAAAGGACCTTCGCTAGCTGTTACATGGACACGAGGAGTGTCCCCACATTGACAAGTGACCGGCTGTGCAACGTCCCTATACCAACATTCTATGGCAAGAGGAAGGACCCCATATCGAGTGTAGTGGACACAGGAGAGACTTTCATACTGAGCGTCACCACTGTGGGGATGTCCTTCATTTGGATTGAAGGTGGCATGGGGAAGACCTCCTTACGGAGCCTGAAAGTGGGTATTGCCTACATTATCCATGGTAGTAGTATGGGGAGGACCGTCGAACTGGGTGTTGTTTCCATGGGTTAGTCTACCGAGGCCACTGCATATTCCAGAGTCCATGAGAGTTGACCCAACCTGCCCATGGGGAAGTTAGAACCTCGTTCTAGTTCGGGAATAAAAATTCCCATGCTCAGCATATATAGGGATATTGTGATATGAGTTGGAGGTGTCTTGGGCCACAGTAGCCACTAACATTGACGCCCATGATAGGCGTCTACTTTATCTTGGGCCCGACGCTGGCGTCGGGTCAGACAGACTAGAGCCAGTGGTGTAGGTACGTTGCTTACATGCTCTTTGTCCTGTAAGACTAGGTGGTAGCACTGATGCATCTGGGTGGGGGATGTCATTAGGAGTCCCTAGAATGGGACTCTGACCAGGATGTCCAGGACATTCCCTACCTCGTTGGCGTAGGGCAGGGAATCGTTGAGGTGTTCCGGGGACTGGCTCCTGAAACATTTATATGTTGAAGTGGGGAGTAGTGGCTCCCTGTGCAGCCCTCAGGGGCAGCATTGACAATGAGGTGTAGATGCCTCTAAATTCTAGTGGTCCATATCCTTCGTAGGGCTGATCCCCTCCTCCTCGTATCAGCGTACAAGGTCATTACTCACCCTCCGTTGAACAACCTCTGACGGGGAGATGGGGCGTGGGCACCCCATGGTCATGGCCATTGAGACTATCAAAGAAAAGGTGGAGCCACTTAGGATTGTCACAATGGTACTTCCCCTACCCTTGCATCAGTGGGTGGGCAATGATCATGTTCCGGGTGCAGCAACTCGATTCGTGAAGAGTAGAGAGATTTACACATTAGCGCAAAATAAAAAGGAATTGAAAACCAATGCCATAACACCATCCCTTCTTCCATAACCAGTAAAAGGGTTCCATGCTTACAACATTGTAGATCGGGATGTCCAATGTTTTTACTTCCTCGTATTCTGGTGAGTGTCATGCCCAACCCAATATTTTGATGGTGGGACCCGGTTCCAGATTACTGGATATAGTGACACACTAATCCACTAATGTCTCGAACCCTACTATTCTCTATATTTTGGAGAATACCTTCATGTATGGTTTAAGATTTTTTCTTCTGATGATTTTGTTGGGGCACACACATATATCTTGTTGGGGGATGGAAGCACTGTTTGTTTCCCCACTTTCTCTCTTACCAAAGGCTGGCGGCATCAGTTCCTTGTTCCGGGATATTTGCTCCTTGATTGAAATGGGATGATGAGATGTCAGTTCTTCCTTTTAGTGGATTACTCCTCGGAACTCGTTACATAGTCCGAGTATCCTTTATAGTTTTATGTCATTTTTCGTGAAACTATTCCTAGTGCCATATCTTCATGGAAACTAGTTAATTACACTACTTCTATCGGGACATTCTAAAGGGTCTGGTCAGGGCAGCAACAGTATGTTGGGGGAGTTGTCAAGTTGGACATCACTAGTGTGTCTGGACAATGGGAAGTAGTGCGTCTGGGATTATTTCCCTTATTACAGGGCTTCATGAGGGTGCGGAGGCCTGATGCATCCAACGTCAAATGTGGGGAATCATATTCCATAGGCATGTATCTGAGGTTTTCCTCAACTTCCCATGTTTAAAATAGGGTTTTCCACGAGTTTAAAGTCTATCAGAGATGGATCGTACTAATAAGAACACTGATTAGAGTGGATCAGATGGGTGAATCCTTTGGAGGAAACACTGATGTTGGGGCCAATAGGTGGTTAGCTTCACGGTTATTGATAAGGGGAATGGGTAATTAGGTGGAATGATCTCACTGGGATGTGGTAGCCCGGGTAAGAATCAGGATGGATGATGGATGTTTTAATGAGGTGGATGGAGTATGAGATGGAGTTGACTCGAGGACGAAAGTGATGTGGGGATTGAGTCTCGAAGAGACCTCCAACATTTCCTCATGTCTAGGAATCAAGGTCTTCTTAGTTCATCTAACGATGGATTACTGCCGCTTGGTGATTTCAACGGCATACCACCAGATGGTGGATCACAACGGCTTACCGCTGGATGGGGTAACAATGACTTACCGTCGGATGGGGTTGCAATAACTTTCCACTGGATGTGGTCACAACGTCTTACCACTGGACGGGGTCGAACCTCATGGAGGCTTCCAACATACCTTATATAGGAGACCAGGGTCAAACCCACGTAGTTCTTATGGGATGCTGGTCGGTGAACCGATGTGGAGGAGGACATGGGATCCAATGGTTTTTGGGATTGAACATCAGGGTGGTGTTCTATGTAATTTTCCATGGAAAGGATCAAAGTCCATGTAGTTAGGGTTGGTGCAACGGCTTACTAATGACATGGTAAACAATGGATTACCACTGATTGAGGTCCACATTTTAATATCATGATGGATGAGGGTGAACCGACGGGAAGGAGGACCTAGGTCCTAGATAGATGGTGGGAATGAACCTCATGGATGCTTCCTATGTACCTCGCCTTGGCAAGGATCAAAGACCACATAGTTTGTGATTGTGTGGGAGCCGACGTGAAGGGGGGGTTGGAACCAATGGTTGTTGGGATTGAACCTCAAGGAGGCTTCCTACGTACCTCATCTTGGCAAGGATCAACGACCTCAGAGTTCATGGTGTGTTTGTTGAACCAACGTGACGATGGTCAAGACCAATGGGTGGTGGGATTGAACCTCAAGGAAGATTCCTACGTACCTCCCCTTGGCAAGGATCAAAGACCTCGTAGTTCAGGTTGGGTGTGGGGATTACACTCTAGGCTGCCCGTAGAGGATGTCATGGTCGATGTATTATCTGTAGAGACCCAAAGCTTGACTTACATAGACATTACATTACTTTTGTGGAATACTTAAATCATAATAAGAACCAACACTCAAGGACCATAATAGTTTAGTGTCTTTGGAAACTCGGAACATAATATTCTTATTGTGGTGAAATTTCTTCAACATATCCCATAAATATCTTCCCCTTTTTGTTTTCTTACCTAAAACCTTTCTTTAAATCATGGGGAAAAGAAAAAATGTAAACTGATGAGCTCAACTACTCAGTAAGTGTATGCATGGATAAAATAAAACAAATTATATAAATTTGGACTTAAATACATGAACATAATGTTTAAACATCAAGATCTTGAGCAATGACATAAAACATGGAAGTATGTAAGGCGTAGATCATAAAGAAACATTAATCCTGGTAAAATAGCATGGGAGTAAAACATTTAATTGTATCAACAATTAAGGACATGTTATGACTTCCATAGTATCCAAGGAATTGCTTCCAAGACCATATTAGTGGACAGAGTCCCTTTCTGAATCAAGTTCACCTCTCGTTCCAGTACTGTATCACTGAACCAGATTAACTTACCGTTCCATCCATGTATATATCATGAGATATTAATCTTTACCAAATACATTGGAGGGAGATATAGGTCCTACCAATCTCATAATGAAATCATTTTTTTGTTTTCCACAAAATCATAAATCATACATCCTAGCATAACCCATGTAATAGAATGGGATTCTTAAACATCATGTAATTATAACATAATCCGTATAAAAAAATGGATATCATTACATCATAAGAAGAATAAAACCATGTAAATAATAGAGACATTATACTTGAAACATAAACATATTTAATAATGTCATTTTATATGGAAAAAAGTTTTGCTAAAACACTTGAAATGAATTTTTGAGGAAAATATCCTTTCTTTTTCAAAATCATTTTCTTTTCACAAAATGCCATGAAATTTTAAATGAAAATGGTTTGGTTGAAAATAATGATTTATATAATGTCATTTACTTATTATAGAATCATATTCATTTTTATGATATCATATATGGTTCACTTATGACTTTATATTACCCGTTCTTTTGTAAATTCCATGTTAAAGCAGCTTTTTGGGTAAAATCGTTTCATTTATCATACGTGTTTCGACTTGTTGTTCTTGATATTATTACTTATATCATGATTTAATTAATTCCAGAATGTAAAACAATATTTATATATAATATATATTCAGCATATATATATATATATCTATGATATATCGATAAATGGAATGAAATACACAGTTCATGTAGACAGTTGGCCGTACGTACACATGGACACTGTTTTCGTTTTCTTATTGAATTGAATGGAATTAAGTAGATGGAATACATATATATATACATAAATCCAGTAGAATTATTATTTCATATATTTCATGATTACTTATTATATATACTTTTTAATCAATCTTTAATTGTTAACATGGAAAATGAATCTCATCGCGTCGTGGAGACGGTAATCCGTACGTACGCACGAGCGATGATATCGTTCCCATATTTATTGAATGGAATTATATTGGATGATATAATATCATAGAATTATTATTATGCTATAATAATCACATATAGTTATTCAGTACACCAATATACCCATCCAAGTATGGTGGTGGTGGAAAAACTGATTACACCACGGCATGGAGACGGTATTCCGTACGCACGCACGCGCGTTGATTTCATTTTCTGTAGGATGGATAGAAGGAGAAATAGGGTTGTTTCATATTTATAATAACATATAAGTATATAAGTAATACTGATGTTATTACTTTATAATGAAACAACTAAAGAAGAGAAAGTAGAAGAAGAAAGAAACTTGAACGAGTCGGTAGAAGAGATTACATTTTCCTCAATGCACCTCCTTTAAACTTCTTCTTAGGGAACTAGAGTCTGTCTTTTGAGAAGAGAAGAACCTATATGATATAACTAGAGAGGTTTAGAAGAGAAATTTATAGGGGTTGGCCGAGCATCCAGGCTCAAAAGGTTGTGAAGAGAAGAGGGAAGGGTTTCCCTTTTTATAAGGGAGGAGAGGGGCACCTTTGGAAAAACATAAAATATTATTTTATAATAAAGTCATATTCGGTTTATAATAGCTACAAATTGATTTTTTTCGAAGATAATGTGGGTATAGGTCTAAATAATCTCAAATAATATAATTTATACATGTTTAGGTTACTATTTTAACCTTATCATTTAGATTTAACTTTAAGTTAAATAATTTTACTTTTACAGTGTCTTCTTTTTTTCTTACACTATAAGGTTAATAAACGTACAATAATAAGAAAAAATAATCTGGAGTGGTTCCTAATTAATTTATATAACCTTATCTAAGTAAATTTGTCTAAACTCAGATTTCTAGGAATATAATAACAATTAATAATATAATATTTTTTTAAAAAACTATTTTAAGTCAATTTGGAAACTATTTGGTAATTGATTTTTGTGAAAATCATAACAACATTATTATTTATAATAAAGTTAATTTAATCAATAATAACATGTCATATTAAAATATAAAATTAGTGGCTTTCATAAAAAGTCTAAAATTGAATTTATTTGGTTATTTATAACATCAATTATGTTAATATTTCATTAATAAGGTAATTACTACATCATCATTGTGTCATAAATAAATTAAATTATTTAATGTCTAAAAATTACAAATAAAATACCATTATTTAGGAAATATTTTTATCTTTCTAATGAATATTTATAGGCGAATTTATCTTATGTATCACCCTATATTAAAAATGTTTTAGTTATTAAACATTGATTTTAATTATTTTAACTCTTCTTTAAATAAAATAATAATAAATGTCCTAAACTAATGAAAGTGGACCTAAAAGGTAATATTTTATTCCTAAGGTTTTTTTGGTCGAATTAAACTTATCCAATAGAAAAATGACATGTTTTAGGGTAATAATAATATCATTTTTACCCGTAATTACCATATTTATTTTTAACCGTGGTAACAATAGTAAAAAGTTACTATACTCCAAAAATTATTTTTATCTTATTGAACCATATTTTACTCAATAATATTAACTATGTATCTCGGATTTTCAAAATTCCACTTACAGAAGCAGTAAAATTATGTTTTATGTAAATTTTCAAATTCTCCTAGGACTTGGTTAAAAGACGGTGAAAAGTTAAATAAAATTTTTATATATCTAAAATTATTATAAAATGAATCAAATTAATTACATTGAACTTATATAGATATTATGTATCAATTTTGAAATAAAATAAATTTAAATAAAATAAATAAGTATTCAAATAAAAAGTCAGTTTTTAAATAGTAACCCAATGTTTTCACAATTCATCAAAAATTGAAAGTTTTCAGAAAAATACCAAAAATTCACCCTACACTAATTTCAATATTCCAAATCCAAAAATGATTTCCATTTTGAAATATAAAATTTATAAAATTTAAAAAAGTGGGTATTACTATTTATAACGGCTAGTTCATAATAATATTATCAAAATATCTCGTTTTGTGAAACTTGGTATTGCGTACTACAAATGCCATCGAAGAAGGTCTTGATTGTGTGTAATGAAAACCATGTCATGGTTGCATGTAGTGAAATATCTGTTTGGTGTTGCGTATAACATAATCAAAACATATTTTAGTTATACATTAAACAAAATCTATACTTAATGTTGTGTAGAATAATTTCCACAAAACGAACGTGAATTTGTGTGTAACACGAGCCAAGAATAGTGTTGTGTATATTTCAAGATAATACGGTTTTTCGTAGAGTACAAGATAATATTGGTGTAGTGTATAATAGAATACATCAAAGAAATTATAAATAATATATCTCATAAAATCTCAGGGTGTTACATTCTACCCCCCCTTAAAATAAATTTCGCCCTCGAAATTCGACGCGGTTATAAATGGTTTACTATGTGAAAGTTTCATTCATAGAAACCCACATCATAAAAAGGAATAATAAAACTTCATTTTAAAAAGGGAATTTAAAATCATAACAATCACCCAAAGTAACTCACCACTGGGTTTTCATATAGGACAACATAGATGAAAATATGGATATGGAAGAGAAATATAACAATCAACTTCTGATGAAGAGTGGTAGAGGACATGGATATGAAAAATCCAATAATCACAAAGACATAAATTTATGATGATCTAAGTGACAATCTAATTCATTAGATATAGGGGCACTAGGAAAACATTTTTGGTTTTCAAGATCATTTCCCAAAAGTTGAAGAAATTGGAAATAGAAGAAATACTTTCTTGATTTTGGTACAATCTCAACGTTGGTCGTTACTTGGATAGTTTCCAATTCATCTCTTAATGAAATAAAGTTTAATTTGTCATTCATGAAGTGTTAGTAGATCATGTTACAGAATAATGGGTCATTCCATCTGTCTCAAAAAAAAGGTTAGAAAAAGTTATCAAAAATACATAAGTCCATATATAGCGTGATTAATCATATATGGTTACTAAAATGGACTTATACTTCATATATCATACAGCTTAATATTATAAAACTAGTTTCTACTAACCAGGGACTTCCTGTACTCCAGTGGTAGGCGATAAAGGCTTGTCGCACTTCGGTTGTGGGTTCAATTCCCACAGCCTTGTCCGACACGATGGGTTGTCGCTCGTCCTATGAGTTTTCCTTTTTCTAAAACTATACTATTATAAAAATCCAGAAATAGTATCAAAAAAAGTTCTATCCTTACAAATTCTATTTGATGTCTAACATAATCCATTACAACCTTTAAGCTTATCAAAAATACTTCTGTCCAATCTTATAGTATAAAGAAAACGATTACTAGAAATGTCATCATCCAAGCATGTGAATACAATTATTTATCCCCCATATAAGATATATCTTGGTGGTCACATTCCAAACATGTGAATACCTTAATCATGTATTCTCTTTAAAAAAGAATACCCATTGAACATTAGTGAAAACATGAATGCTATAAAAATTTAACTCTTTCCACATACCAATATCCCAAAATGTATATATATTCAAACCATGATATCACATTTTCCTTATATCAGCCATGATCTCATCCATACTATAAAACATATCATTATCTCCTTATCCCTTCATTATGCACATATCATCTACTTTCTAAAAATATATGAATTAACCTTTCATGGTTACCGGTGCAATTCAACATATCCTTTCAAATACTTTAGAAAAAAAAAGTGTAACAATCCTTAGATGTGTCTTTATTCTATAGTACCATTACCTATACAACATAACTCTTGATAAACATAAATCATTCCACTACCTTCTTAAACCATTGACCAAGCTTCAACACTTCTTTCATCTAATATATAATTTGTAGTCTCCTCGTCATCATCCACATAAATACTACCCATAACACCATGCTGATTCTCTTCATGAGATTTTACCTTAGGGAATTGGTTTGAAAAATGCCCATACATTCCACATTTAAAACATTTAATCGTTGTTGATGTTGTAGCAATTCCATTATCCTTGTCCATTGTGTTAACTGAACCTTTTACTTTACAATTACTAGCTTTGTTTCCTTCTATTCCACACCCAAAAAAGCTTCTAGTTCCTTTGAAACATTCTCCTTGGTGCCTCTTCCCACATAATTTACATGAGATAAATTGAACATTATTTCCTCTATGATCATCATGAAACTCCATATTTCTCATATTAGATGAGTCGGGAAACTTACCAATGTTGAGATTATTTATCATATTAAGAGATTACTGATTAGGCATAATAACAATGTTTGGACTTCCAAATCCCGTTTCATTTCGTTGCTAATGAAGAATATCATTATATTGTACATCATATCCTACATTATCATGAATCTTCTTGTTTCCATCCATTTTCTAAAACCCAAAAAGAATAGTATGTGTGGAAAAAATCATGCTTGGGAAAACAACATAATAAAGGGGGAGTACCGTCAATATCTAACATCTTAGGATAAATTCTAAGATCATTAACATAATTGTAGGACTATAACCTATACTTATACTTATCCTTAGGTACATCCCTATACATACCTTAGAAATATCTCTAGGGATTTCACTAATGTTTTCGCATCCTAGTTTCCAAAGGTTAACTAAACCTTTCCTCTGATACTAACTATAGAGACCCAAAGCTTGACTTACATGGACATTAAATTAATTTTTCGAAATACTTAATACATAACAAGAACCAACACTCAAGGACTGTAATAGTTTAGTGTCTTTGGAAACTCGGAACATAATCTTCTAATCTCGGTGAAGGATCTTGAACATCTCCCATAAAGATCTTCCCCTTTTTGTTTTCTTACTTAAAACATTTCTTTTAATCATGGGGAAAAGAAAACATATAAAATTATGAGATCAAAGGATCATAAGGTTAAGAATTGAGAAAATAAAACCAATTATATACATTTGAACTTAAATACATGAACATAATGTTTAAACATCAAGATCTTGAGCAATGACATAAAACATGGCAGTATGTAAGGCATAGATCATAAAGAAACATTAATCCTGATAAAATATCATGGGAATAAAACATTTAATTGCGGAAAACATTAAGCACATGTTATTATTTCTATAGTATCCAAGGCACTACTGCCAAGACCATCTTAGTGGACAAAGTCCCTTTCTAAATCGAGTTCACTCCTCGTTCCAGTCCTGTATCATTGAACCAGATTAACTTACCATTCCAGCCCTATCTATCTCATGAGATATAAATATTTACCCAATTTATTGGAGGGAGATATAGGTCCCACCCATCTTATAATGAAATCATTCTTTCATGTGCCACAAATTCATAAATCATACATCATAGTATAACCCAAGTAATAGAATGGGATTCTTAAATATCATGTCATCATAACATAATCCATATAAAAAATGGATATCATTTCATCATAAGAAGAATAAAACCATTTAAATAATGAATACATTATACTTGAAACATAAACATATTAAATAATGTCATTTTAGATGGAAAATAGTTTTGATAAACCACTTGAAATAAATTTTTGAAAAAAATATCCTTTCTTCTTCAAAATCATTTTATTTTTACAAAATTCGATTCAATTTTAAAAGAAAATGGTTTTTTTGAAAATAATAATGAAATCTTGTAGAGGAAGATTCATGAAAATGAGGCATTATGAAACCCTAAAAATCTGTTCACACCGTATAAGTTTAAAATAACATTCTCCTCGTACTTTTGTTGGAAAAGTCAAAAAGTTCCTCGTGTGGTAATCAAAAGTAAGATTCCTTTCATAACATGTGGTAAAATTAAAAAATGGGTAAAAATTTCATTAAACATACATGAAACCATTTTTAGAAAATAGGGACATGGATGATAACAAAAACCCTAGAAAATACTTACGAATAAACAATCTCGGAGAAGAGTGAGATTGGAATAGTTATCCCTTACCTTATGTCTGATATGCTTTGTATGTATCTGAAACTCCTATATAATGATTTAAATAATGTCATTTACTTATTACATAATCATATTCATTGTTTTTATATCATATATGGTTCACTTATGACATTATATAACCCGTTCTTTTGTAAATTCCATGTTAAAGCAGTGTTTTGGGTAAAATCGTTTCATTTATCATACATGTTTCGACTTGTTATTATTGATATTATTACTTATATCCTGATTTACATAATTCCAGAATGTAAAACATGATTTATATATAATATATATTCAGAATATACATACATATATATATATATGATAGATCGATAAATTGAATGAAATACACCGTTCATGGAGACGGTAGGCCGTACGTACGCATGAATGCTGTTTTTGTTTTCTTATTGAATTGAATGGAATTAAGTAGATGACATACATACATACATACATACATATATATATATATATACATAAATCCATTAGAATTATTATGTCATATATTTCATGATTATTTATCATATATACTTTATAATCATTCTTGAATTATTTACATGGAAAATGAATCTCATCGCGTCGTGGAGATGATAATCCGTACGTATGCACGAGTGATGATATCATTACCATATTTATTTAATGGAATTATTGTGGATGATATAATATCAAAGAGTATTTATTATGTTATAATAATCATATATAGTTATTCTTTACACCATTATACCCATCCACGTAAGGTGGTGGTTGAAAAACTGATTATACCACGGCATGGAGACGGTATTTCGTACGTACGCACATGCGTTGATTTCATTTTCCGTAGGATAGATAGAAGGTGAAATAGGGTTGTTTAATATTTATAATAACCTATCAGTATATAATTAATAGTGATGTTATTACTTTATAATGAAACAACTAAATAATAGGAAGTATAAGAAGAAAGAAACTTGAAAGAGTCGGTAGAAGATAAGACTTCTTCCTCGACGCACCTCCTTTAAACTTCTTCTTAGGGCACTAGCGTTGGCATTTTGAGAAGACCAGAAATATTATGATATAACTATAGAGGTTTATAAGAGTAATTTTCAGGGGATGGCCGATCTTCAAGGCCCAAAAGGGTGTGAAGAGAAGAGGGAAGGGGTGCCCTTTTTATAAGGGAGGAGAGGGGCACCTTTGGAAAAACTTAAAATTTTATTTTATAATAAAGTAATATTCGATATATAATAGCTCCAAATTGATTTATTTCGAATCTAAAGTGGGTATGGGTATAAATACTCTCATCAAATAGAATTTAGACAAGTTTAGGTTACTATTTTATCCTTATCATTTATATTTAAATTTAATTTAAATAATTTTACTTTTACTGTATCTTCTTGTTTTATTACACTATATGGTTAATAAACATACTATAAAAAGAAAAAAGAACCCCAAGTGATTCTTTATCAATATATATAACTTTATCTAAGTCATATTGTGTAACCTTGTATTTTTAAAAATATAATAAAAATTAATAATATAATATTTGTTTTAAAAACTATTTTATTTCAATTTTGACACTATTTTGTAATTGATTCTTGTGAAAATTATAACAACAAGATTAGTTAAAAAAAAGTGAATTGAATCAATAATAACATGTGATATTAACATATAAAATTAGTTTCATTCATAAAAAGTCTCAAATTACATTTATTTGGGTAATTATAACATCAATTAGGTTAATATTTTATTAATAAGGTAATTATTGCATCATCATTGTGTCATAAATAAATTATATTATCTAATGTCTAAAAATTATAAATAAAATACCATTATGTAGGAAATATTTTTATATTTCTAATAAATATTTACAGTCTAATGTTTCTTATTTATAGCCCTATATTAGAAATGTTTTAGTTATTAAACAGTGATTTTAACTATTTTAACTCTTCTTAAAATAAAATAATAATAAATGTCCTAAACTAATCCAAGTGGACATAAATGGTCATATTTTATTCCTAAGGGTGTTTCTGGTCGAATTAAACTTAACCAATAGAATTAGGTATTGTGTTTGGGTAATAATAATATCATTTTATGCTTAATTACCCTATTTACTTTTCACCGTGGAAAAAGAGTAAAAGGTTACTATTTACCAAAAATTATTTTTATCTTATTGAACCATATTATACTCCTTGATTTTAATCGTGTCTCTCAGATTTTCAAAATTTCACTCACAGAAGCGATAGAATTGTGTTTTATGTATATTTTCAAATTCTCCTAGGAGGTGGGTAAAAGACGGTGAAAAGTTAAGTAAATTTTTTATATATCTAAAATTATTATAAAATGACTCAAATGAATTACATAGAACTTATATAGGTATTATGTATCTATTTTGACCAAAAATAAATTTAAATAAAATAAATAATTATTTAAATAAAAAGTCGGTTTTTAAATAGTAACCCATTGTTTTCACTATTCATCAAAAATTGAATGTTTTTATAAAAATACCAAAAATTCACCCTTGGCTAATTTCAATATTCCAAATCCAAAAATGAAGTCCATTTTGAATGGTAAAATTTATAAAATTTCAAAACGTGGGTATTAATATTCATAACGGCTAGTTCATAATAATATTATAATAATATCGTGTTTTGTGAAACTTGGTATTGCGTAATACACACGCTATCGAAGAAGGTCTTGGTTGCATGTAATGAAATCCAAGTCAGGCTTGCGTGTAGTGAATGATCCATTTGGTGTTGCGTATAATATAATCAAAACTTATTTCATTTAAACATTAATCAAAATCTATACTTAATGTTGTGTAGAATAATTTCCACAAAACGAACTTGAATTTGTGTGTAACAAGAGCCAAGAATAGTGTTGTGTATACTACAAGCTAATACATTGTTGCATACAATACAAGCTAATATTGGGGTAGTGTATAATAGAAGACATCAAAGAAATTAAAAATAATATATCTCATTAAATCTCACGGTGTTTAATTCTCTATGCCAACGTGAGTCACGATCAGTGTGAGAAACAAGAGACAACAAAGACCTGACGATCACATTATGAATGGTGCGTATGTGGGAAGTTCATTGGGGATCACACGTGGTTAGCATCACAAAGAGGAAATAAGGGCTTACGCATGGTTCACAGCCTGGGGAGATAGAGATTTGGACTTACTCCAGGGTGGAGGCCAGGGTGGTGAAAAAGCCCAGTGGGAGAGGGATGTTTCCCCTAAGAAGAGAGGAGGACACGGGGTGCTGCCTCTTGTAAGGAAAGCTAGGGGCTTACACAAGTTTCGTTTCCCTTTCCCTGTAGACAGATGATGCATCAATAAAGAGGATGTCATTCCATGTGAGGAATGGTTTTACTACCACATAGACCAGTGGGCGTAGAAAATGTCTGAGACGGTGCACCCTATGTGCATGGCATAGGGTGAGGTTTCAGTTTAACGTCATGTGATGAGGACAAGGTTCTTGGTAGTTTAACGTCCTGCAGCTTTGACAAAGGTGCTTGGTAGATTTACATCCTGCAGCTCAGGCGAAGGTTCTTAGGAGTTTAACATCCTACAACTCAGACAAAGGTGCTTAGAAGTTTAATGTCTTGCAGCTTAGATGAAGGTGCTTGGCAGTTTAACGTTCTGCAGCTCGGATGCAGGTGCTGGAAGTTTAACGTCATGTATCTCAGATGTGGTGGGTTTACTCCGCACCACAAATACTTACATAACTAGAAACCTATACACCTTGGTGAAGCGAAGGGACTGAAAATGTTGTGACTAGGGGTGGTCGTGAGGTGATCCCATTAGGGGTCCACATTTGCGTGGCTATTTGAATAAGAAATAGCTGTAAGCGTGCCTATGCGAAGATGCATGAGGAGAAGCAACACAATGTGAAACACTGCCCAAGGGACTTTGAAGTTACATCGTATGATCCTAGAGGGTCATACGAAAAAAAGGTGTGTGACAAAGATGTTTTGGGCATGGGAGGCACACAAAAATGATGTACAGAAGAGAAACATCGAACAGGTGCACACAATAAGGGAGGCTTGCACGTAAATGGAATAGTTTCATGGAAAATGCCGGGTCGGCGTGCAATTGATACACTTTCATAGAAAGGGCTGGGTTGGCGCACAATCAAAGATGATAGGCACATAAAGGGGTGCTAAGGTTTTGCGTGCAAATAGAAGATATTGCGCAAAAGGAATAAGTGTTGCATGAAATTGGAATGGATTACGTGCAATTGGAACAGATTGTGCGCAGGGGACTAGACTCAAATGGATTTGGACAAGGGTTACACGTGAGTGGTCTCGTACAAAGGTAGACCCCTGGGGGACCTATCATGAAAAATCCCATACCTAAAAGTAGTCTTTTGAGCGTAGGAGGAGTTGATTTCGCACATAGGAGAGGGTTAGTATTCTTCAGTCGTCGGAAGTTGAAGCGCTGCCCTCCTATTTATAGGCACTCTGGGTCGTCGGATCCAAGCAGAAACCAGTTCGTGTGAAAGATTGTGCGCCAGTGTTGACAATGTGAAAGTTCAACCGCGCAGGGGCAGCCGTGCGCAAATTTCAGTGCCTACAGTCGGTGGGGAAGATGATTCTGTGCCTGTGCAGAAAACATCCTTGGATCCTATAGTTTTCTGCACGAGAGAGAATTTTTCACGCAAACCTGATAGTTTTTCACACAGCCCTTCTGGCCCCCCATGAATTGATCACCGGGTCCAAAAATGTCTTCTCTTTTTCATGCCAAAACCTCCTTCAACCCTTCAGCATTTTTCGGTATCTACCATATTGTAATAGAATATTAGATTATTTCATTGAAGAGAGATGTTACATTGAAATTAGCTTTGATCATCTTTATTACCAGAAGGAGTTCATTAGAAATAAAATTATAATATCTCTATTATACAGTATAGGATATGTTGTTAGAATGTATGAATATACATTTGATTTGAAAGTTATTCAAGGAATTATCATGGATGTTTGAGATGGTTGGTCTTAGTGATGATATATTGATCATGAACATAATGATTCAAAATTGTTGGAAAACAATTATCTTAGATTTTTTATATACGCATTAACACTATATGAATGCTGATAGATTGAGAATGAGAATATGTAAGTTTCTTTTCAACTCCCCTAATTGGTAATATTAAACTCTCAAAGGAACATGAATCATTAATGGAAGAAGAAAATAATTACATGAAAAATGTAATGTATGCCTAACAAGAAGTAATTTTAATGTATTCTAATATATGAAAACATCAAGATATTTCTTATATTGGGGGATTTGACTATTGGTTTCTTAGAAATATTATGAAAGGAAATTGGGAAGCATTAAATAAATTATTTTGAAAATTAGTGGAATGAAATGCACAAATTTTTTTATGATAATCTTTCAGGTAGGTCATTTGATGTAGACATGGGGTGATTTGTATTCTATCAATATCCATATTATTTATGTTTTTTACTTTCAACAGATCTATGATCAGTTGGATTTCTAGGTTACAATAGGTGATTTTAAATTATATAACAAAAGTAAAGTATGTGGTTGTGGTGAAAAGTTTCATGGATATGTTGTGGTTGAGTTGTTTATTTAAATAACTGGGATGTTTATAGGAGAAAGTGTTTCTCTATAGTGATAATTAGAGTTTGATTAAATTAGAAAATGATTTAACATTCTAATCATGAATAAAACAAATTCATATAATATTCCATTAAATTTTAAATATGATTGCTGATGGAGAGTTTTAGTTATATAATATAGTCAGGATAAAGTACATAAAAGACTTTTTCATCGTGATTTGTGGTAAAAAAACACAGAGGAAACATGAATCCTAAATTTGGATTGAATTAATGGTAGGATGTGGAGAACAATTTTACACAACATAATTTTTAATGTGTATTCATGGTTTTCAATAATGAAACCCTCATGTGATATACAGTTTAGAATTTTGGAAGAATATGTTATTTGATGAGATTAATTCAACCATAAAGAGTAGTTCTAGAATAATTTTTATTAATTAAAGTGGTGACAGTGAATGTGTTTATTTTTTCATTTATATAAAAATGTTTCTAGAAGGGTGTTGTTTTAGATGAGGTAAATCTGATGTCCTCAACATCTGGTGGTTTTATTCTTGTGGATTAGAATTGGCATCCAAGAGATGGAATATGTTAAATGTGATTTTGAAAGGTTTCAGAATTACTGGAAGTGGAATACATTTTTATTATTACTATAATAGATCATAAGTGAGAAATGTGGAAGAAAAATAGACACATATTTCATAGAGTTCTATGAAACTCGATGACCAGATGATACTCTCAATAAATATATTGGTGGGATCTATTATGATTTATGTAATAATAAATATATCATAATTACAAGATATTGTAAAACATGTGACTCATCATTTAAAAGATGTATATATTTATTATCACCAAATGAAATATTGTAATTTTTCCCTCATGCATATAAAAATATCAATCCAACCCACATAAATAAAAAAATCGTCCTCTCACACATTTACATTGCTTACATGAATTTTGTTTTGACTTTAGTTATCATGGAGGATGTTTCTTTACCCGATGTTGTGATTTGGGTTAATTATTTTTTATCAATGTTCTCCAATACTAACCATCAAAGAGTTCATTCCAAATCCAACTAATCCAATATGATTTTGTATTTAATACTTCTAGTAGTTTATCTTTAGGATATTTTGGAAGAATTTTCTATATAAAAAAATTAAAAATGTTGAGTAATAGTAGAACAAACAATGTAAAAAACAAAATTAGCTATTGTTTTTGACACATTAATATAACTCCTTTTGGGTGTAGTGTTCGAACTGACATAACTAATTTTAGGATCTAGTCATGATATTATTTGTTATCTAGTTCCATCCCTTAAAAGTTGAAAAACTATAAGCATTGAATATCTCACACATGTAAACATTTTTAGTCACACATAAGAGTAGATATGTGAAACTAACTAATTATTCGATAAACCAATCCTAATCATAAATAATCAGGTGGAAAAATTATGGTAAATCATACCTTCAACATATGGATATTATTAAATTGTAACATGGGTGATAATAGAAATGGTGGCTATCATATATTATCAAAGAAAATGTCTAGAAATAAACCCATATGTGCACACTTTAATTGGTGAAGAATAAAACCATTGAAAGATACCTACATCTATCATTCAATAAATATTTAACTTAAAAAATGTATATGAAAAAAAATATAATGGAATGCATATAATCAAAGTATAAAATGGAACAATGAAAATATATATTAAATAAAAAATTAAAAACCTTACCCTATACCCATCTAATATTTATGAAATATCAATTATTGTTTTAAACATTTGAATTTTAATGGGGTTAACACTGCCCCAGAAAATTACTTGTATAACTCAATATATATAGGATTTGAAGAAGGAACATAACTTCCAATATATAATAGGATTTATCAAATAATTCCCATAAAGATGATTAATTTCAACTAATAACCAAGTAGACCAACTAATAAGGGATAAAATTATGCTTACATCACTATGACTTATAGTCGATAAATCCAAAAAACCATTTGATTTCAATAGATTCACAATATTAGCAACACTATATCCATAAGACTAGAAGGATAAATGGATTTATTAATTTCCAAACACATGAATTTGGGATATATGATATTACATCCATTATTTCTATGAAATTATATTATAATGGTTATTTTTATGATCCATGGATTTTGTAGGATAAATGAACACTATGATGCCTAATAAAATCCATTATAGTTATAAATTAGGGAGGAATCATCCTTTTTTATGGATAGGAAAATGAAATATCTATAAGGGTGTAAATAATATGGTTGGATGCAACTGAAGTCCCATTCCTATAATCATTTAGGCATAAATTTTGTTTGTGAAAGTTTGAAAATTCCCTTTATCTTATATATTTTTCTTAGGACTCTACTCAGTACCTTATAGAAAGATGTTGGATAAACAGTGTCCCAAAAACAACCTTAGAACATGGTCTCCCACATTGAATATAATACTAAAAAAATAAGTATTTAGTGAATTATATAACTCATCCACTTCCCATTTCCTATCACGCTCCTCGAAATATCCATTTAGAAGATCCATCAACTCAAAATAAACAATAAATAAACATAAATAAAAAAACATGAAACGTTACCATGTTAGATGTTTAGGGTCTTTAAAAAAGGTGTCTTAATTATTTTATAATATAGAATATGATTATACTTGTGTTTATATATATTTTTATTGTATTTTAATAATATTATAAGAATACATAATGAGTCGTTTTAAGCTAAAAAATTATCCACATAATATTATTTCATTTAAGTTTTTTATATTACATGAATTGAAATAAAAATCAACAAATAAAAGTATAAATATCATGTGTCCTTAATAAATGGTCATCATGATGTACAATAGATAGTAATGACATGTGAATATTATCATTTTTTTAGTTTCATGTAGAGATATATAACCTTATCATGAAATACAAAAAAGTGTAGTTTTTGATGGATAGCCACTATGTATATCCCCACAGATATTTGTAGAAAATATATATGGTATACATGAGGTGTATGATTCATAATAAATCCTAATTAATTATTGTTGATAAAATACCTATTATTAAAACATTCATACTTTGATACATTTCTTACAATATTCAAGATGATGATATAGTCAGGGGTCATTGGGTACATTTTTGGCCTTTTCATTGGTTATGGTTTTACAAATATTTGAATTTTTGACTCAAATGATGATGATTATATGTGGAATATATACTGATAATGATTAAATAATTTAATTTTCATACCAATAATAGTTACATGTGATGATATTAACTACTTTAATGAGAAATATGTGTAGTTCTCAAACATCTGTGTGAAAGATATATGTTGCAATATTTTTTTTATCATGAAATACATGAAAAATTGAGACCATATAAAAAAAACATATGATAAAAAAAATATATGTCTCATTGTCCCTTAATTTCATACAAAAATAGATTATTTAATTATACATGATTTTCAATTATATAGAATGGGTGGAATGTTTTTTATATTCATGTGATTGATAGAGATCATGTATGATCACTATATATATTGAGTTATAGTTGAAATATCTTTGGCCAAATAACCACTGAGATGGTGGGGTGAATTTTTAGTTTTTTATTTGATTTAATCCTTTCAGATCCATTTTTTTATACATGTTAATTTTTTGATCCACTGAAATTTGAGTAACATATCCTCAACCAAATAATTAAATAAATAATGGCCCATAAACCCATGTGTTTACAAGGTGTGGAATAATGACTTAAATTTTTTTATGAATATGATTTCAAATTCATGAATTCTAAATTAACTAATATTAATCTATATAATTAGAGTATGTCACATATCATCATAAAACCATGGGTGTATCCCACAAGAATACCTCCCCCATCTTGTATTCAACAACCTGTTTCTCATTGGACTTCTTTGCATCTTAAAAATAATTTCATATATTCCTCCCATGAAATCTATTTATACATTGAATTCCTCATGTTATATAGAATCCGAGAATGTATATGAAACTATTTATTTTTTATGCACCCTATATGTTGGTCAACAATTTTTCAATTGATGTACTAGCAACAATATGATGTCGATCACCTTCATCCTTAGAATATAATCATTGAAGGATTTTAGATATTCTAGGTCAGAAATATAACTATGTTCTTTCAATCATCTATGATTCATGGGATTATATTGAAACTACTCATCTGGTTGTCTCACACACTCAACAACTCACTAAAAGTCCTAACTCATAGATTATCTAAATAATAGGAACACATTTAGTCTCACCTCACCACTTCTTTATTCTTCTCACTTCTTCAACACACTCATTTGTTCTTAGTATTATTGCTAATGTAAAATCATTATTTTGATTTAGTACAAATTATATAAACATCTTCAACATAGTATCAACATACATACCTTCTTCCCTTAATATTTCATTCCATAATTATCGCAACACACTCCAACCTCTGAAATCCAACTTCTCCAACATTGTTATTTTGTTTCGTAATTTTTTATATGTAATTATATAGAATTAGTTTTTCGACATGGTTAATATATATTATCCCATAAATTATTTTTACTCTCAAGATCCTAATTTAATTTACACACTTTATCCGTAATTTTTTTGAACTGATCTCAATATTATATTTTCATATCAAGAGTTTATACCCAAAACAAATACACTGACTACCCTATGTTTTTTGTTATCATTTATCTAAGAAGAATGTTGGTGTTCTCACATATAGTTATAGAAATATAAATAAAATCATCTATAACTCTTATTTTTTTCTCAATATACTAACTCAACCCAACTTATTCTTCACTTTCACGTGAGATAATTCCTTACAAAACAAAACTGAAAATTTCTTTCATCTTTTGCATAGATGAAAATATATAGGTCATAAGAGTAAAAAAAATCATACCCTACCACATGATATAATTTTTAGAAATAAGAAATTATTAAATGTGATTGTAAATTTTAGATATAACATTTTATTCAAGAATTTTTTATTATCATTATACATATATCAAATTCATTCTTATAATATACAAAACCCTTTTTGTTATCACAATCATATTAATATTTATCCCCATTTTGATAACAATTTATTAATTTTAGATAATCACATTTAAAAATAATTCACTAATACCAAATTGACCTCCTCATTATCATATTCTTTAAATTCATATTAGACAAGGCATCAATGTTGGATCCTAAAATCATCATGATGTTTACATCAAATGAAAAGACCACAAGAATAAAATGAAATAATTTTCATCATGTGTATATAGTTCAGTAATCTCCATTTTTATGGCTTAAATGTCTCTCAAATCTATATTTACATTGATATTCATATATTAAAATTCACATATCATTAAATCAAAATAACATTAAATATTTCATATTTATTTTGTGATGTTTTGATATATATATATATATATAATACTTCATGAATCATCCCTTTTAATAATTTCCATCATACATTGAATATATAAGTTTCCACTAATGATCCTTTATTATGAATGACTTATGATAATACAAAGTATTTCCTTTAGAAGAAATGTTTTTTAATAAAATATATGTGCAAAAAACAATTTATTATAAGGAAATCCATATGTCCAACCATGTAGACATATGATCAATCTCAAAGACAAAAAATCATGGGAGAAGGTATGAAATCACAGAACATAAAAAAGATTTCTATGTAGAATGAATTATGGTGGGGCTTTAAAATACCTACACTCATCGAAATTAATATGTGGTTTTATAATGACATATAATATTTATCAATGAAATATGATTTGAAGAATTATATTTTGACCTATCTCAATGAAATATGATAGAAATAAAATTTCATACCATGATGGAAGTGGTATTTTTAATTAAATTATAGATTCATAAAAATAACTCAATCCCCTCAAATTTTCTCATAATCCTATTAAATATCTGTTGGGAATTTAAAAAACATGATGAAACACATTATATAAATTTACAATCACACATGAATAATCTAAAATCAACATTTTGTATTTAATGAAATTCCACTTCACATTATTTGCTAACTTCTCTCTCATTCCCTATAAAACATAATCCATGTGTACTGAAACACTAAGTTAAATAGTAAATTATAAAAGGGCAATGTGATTAATTCTTCATACATTTTTGTTTTCAACTCTCTATATTAAATTACATTATACTCCTTTAATCATATCCCATCATTTCATTTATAGTGGTACATTAATAGATAGAACATTAAAATATACAATGGAGTTGACTATATTATGATTTGTAACTCAAAACGTCATCCAATAGTTGGGGTTTCTTTTAGAAAGTTTCCCTCTTGATTTTCCAGGGCATCATCATTATCCAAAATCCTTTTCCAACGTATGATATTGACATTCAATTTACCATTTATAAATAGACATTTATTTCATACCAAAACCATATAGTAAGCACCATTATTTTATATGTAATGTGTGGATACTCAATTCATTAGACATTTGTCACAATTTACATTATGTTTCACTTATTCAACTAACAAACTATAAAATATGAGCATCACAAAATCTGTAAGGAAACCTTGATCACCCCTTTAGATTTTATTTCAAAACCACTATAATACCTCATGTTAATGACTTCGTACTCACACTTATTGAAAATGAATACAATGAGGGAATAAAGATTATACCACTAAATGTAAGTGTTATTTAATCCAAATCAAATATCAACTTATTCTACAATTTGGTTCTTCCAATTTTCACACTCTCTCTCCCTTTATTAAGAGATCTATACCTTCATTTTAAGAGAATGATGAAACCACATTATTCAGAGTAATGATCCATTAGTTAATAATTCTATGTGCATATGGGAATACATGATTGAGGAAAAAAATATTTCATAGCCATAAACTATTTTTTCCATTAATTTTATATATGTCATACAAACATTATCATTCATATATCAAGGTAAATTAAAAAAAAGTATCCTGAATAATTTGATTATGTCTTCATCTCAATAAATACATCAACACAGATCATGTGAAAGATATATATAATATCATTTTTATTTTTGAATCAATACCCTTTTATCAATGAATAATCATTGTTAATAATAGTATTATGAGAGTAAGAATGATAGCCAAACCTAAAATGTTTCAATGGATGGATAGGTTATTACATTTATAGTAAAATGAATAATTTTTTAGGATGCCTTATATATAGTAAAACACCATCACAAGATGATTCTTATACAAAACCAACATGGATATATTCATGAATATTATCCAGTCAATTATGAAACATGTTGAACCTTAAATTAATTTAGAATGAATATAAAATGAAATTACAATCCACCAGGATGGTCATACTTATTAGTGGTATAATCATAATATCCCTCCTTATGTATTCAACTTTAGTCCCCACCAATTGAAAAAAGATTATTTTATTTTGTAATAAGGAAACATTTACCACATATTCAGTTATAACATGGTGGATGAGACCACATTATTAACATAATAACATTTTTCCATGATGCACTCAAATTAAAATACTTACTAATGCTTGTTTCCACTTTATTTTTCCTCATTTGGTCTTCTTTTGTCATCATGTACTCATTCTGTGATGAACCAGACCCCCTTGGTCCCTTCCTTTGCCAAAATCTGGATCCTTAAGGCATACGGATCGGTGAGACCGATCAGGGAGACCGATCGGTGAGACCGATCGGCGGAACCGGCCGACGTCACCCGACCTTGCCAAGTTGTTCCAGTAACGCTCTTCTTCTCAAATAGGGTTTTAAACCCTATTCTTCTTCGTTTAAAAAAAATGTCTTAAAGACCCGTAGCGCCCATAAGAGTTTTTATTAAATGCTTCATTAATTCATGAGTCGGTTTAAACCACCCAGCACCTTTAATGATGAGTCAAGCCGCGTGGTCAACCCACGACCTCCACGTCTTACGCGGTTCAGCGTTTTTACCTCAACCGTCCCCGAATCTTATAAACTAAGGGTTAGGCCGTGGTTTCTCCCTTCCTGGATCGTGGCTTTTCACAACCAGCTTCTGGTGTGTCGGACCGGCCGCGTCGTTATCCGTAAAGTTCTGCGCCCCCGGCCTAAACGTCGATTATCTATCAACAAGTAGGGAATTTCTCTCGTCTCTCACTTTTGTGTATCATGCGGGGTGGGCGTTATTCTGTTTCTGTAGAATTGGTTGAACCGAAACTTAATGAAGATAATAAACGAAGTTCTAAAGAAAGAAGGGGAAGGGGTTGTGATCGTTGTTTATGCTTTATCTTGTGATTATCCTTTTGAGTTGTGCTGGTTTATGTTTTTCTGAAAATCGAGGCCGTTGGTGGTCGTTGTATGTGCACTAACGAACCCCTTGTGATGTTTTAAATGGGTTGTTGAAATTGTGACTCCTGATGTGAAATTGGTTAATCACGTATACCCGGCTGAATAAATTGGAAGCACCAAGATAAACCCTACTGTGTTAACTCCCGGTTAGAATGCACAGGTTTGAAATCATGGAGTGTGTTAAATCTTTTAAATATGAAAATACCCGGTGGACCGGTTACTGGAGATGTGGGAGGGGATGAGATTCCCTGGCTTTATACTCTCGGTGGTTGTGTGAATTTGGGGATGGGATTCCCTGTTGGTATGGTTTCGGTGGTTGTGAGTTTTGAGACCGGGTGGGTACCCGTTTATACCACGTATTGGGGTGGGATCCTCTGTTGACAGGACCGGGTGTGAGTGTCTTGGTTGATGTTTTCTTTTGATGCTTTCCTTGGTTATGCTTATGGTAGTTGCCCAGTAGTGCTTAAAATTAATTGAACATTTTGATTGAACATGAAACAAGAATGGGATAAATGGTTTTTGTGGGAAAGAGTCGTGACTGGTGACTTGGATGCAGTGGTGTTGTGTTCTGTAGGTTGGCTAGGAAAACGTAAGCTTTGGGTGAGTGTTTGTTACCTATATCTATATTTGTAGCTTTTTGTTTCTTATTCACGCCCCACCCAAGTTGAGCACTTAGTGCCGAACACCCCCATTCATGGGGGAGGGTGTTTTTCCTAACACTATTCTCAGTGGCTGGTTATTTGCTCCTTTCTGCTCCCTTTCCCGGATAGCCCAAGTATCTTCGGGCAGGCTGTGATGGACTGAGGTCCATTATTAGCCCAAGAACCTTCGGGCGGGGTAGTGCTGTGGTTGGCCAGGTGTGTGCGGCAGGTGGTTTCCCAAGTGTCTTCGGGATGAGGCCCAGGTGTCTTCGGGTGTGGTTACGTGAGACAGTTGTGGCCCAGGTGTGTGCGGGCGGGATTCGGCAGTGGGGATGCGTGTGGTTGTGGCCCAGGTGTGTGCGGGCGGGATTCGGTAGTGGGACTGCGTGTGGTTGTGGCCCAGGTGTGTGCGGGCGGGATTCGGTAATGGGACTCCGTGTGATTGTGGCCCAGGTGTGTGCGGGCGGGTGTGGAAGTGGGACTGCGGTGAAAATGGCGGGATTGGTCCGATGCGTAGGATGTCTCAATAACCAGTGGGAAAGTGGCGCGAGGTACCCAAACATCGATGTGCTCTAATTATATATATCACTTGACTTGCGTTATTTGGGGAGCGTGCCTTGGTAGGGCCTGGGTGGTTAGTTTACCTTGATAGGCATTTGGTTTGCCCCTTTCTCACGGGACTTTAGCACGTTCCCCCACTTGTGCACGAGAGTCTTAGTTTTCCCTACTGAGTGTACTTGTATTCTCACCCTATGTTTACTTTTAGGTTTCCAGGAGGACTACCAGGGCCATGCGGGACCCTACTAGTCGGACAGATGGAGTTGTTGCTGTTGTCGTACCTTCGTTTTCTTTTGGTATTGTACTTTGAGCTTTCTTGTACTTGCACCTTGTTGTAAACTGTTTAAACATGCATGTGGGCTTGGTTTGGGTTTACTTATAAACACTTGTTTCTTTTCCTTTTTGGGTGGTTGACTTGTCCTATTTCCCGATCCTAAATAATAAAAGAAAGGGTAATGCCTCCCATATTTGTGAAAACTCATACCCTTGGTGCTAGTCGCCACCCCGGGGCCTACTGGAGGCGGGACTCGAGGGTCATTATCTCTCCTTCAACTTAAAGAAGGAAGGGCCTAGCAATCTGCTGACCCTTCCCTCCTTTTGGTGAAGGTGGGTCGTGACAGAATGGTATCAGAGGCGAGGTTGAGAGGTAGGATGGAGTCTGGAGTTAGGCATAGTGAGGATTGCATGGGATGGTAAGGCAACAGTGTTGGGTGACCTTGGTGCATGAATTAGGCCAGGGAAGACCGGCTAGGACACGGGATTTTAGGGCCCCCCGTGATCTGATGCAAGGACTCTGGACCTACCGAACGACCAAGTGATACCACACTGATTGCAGGGTAGAGGCCCTAGGAAAGGTACATGCATCATAAATGACTTGTGTTCTTATGTTTCTGGGATGTCTTGGGAATTAAGAATAAATTTAAAATTTTAAGAAGTTTTAAGAACGATATTCTTCACTATTTGGGCTTAGGCATTCCTTGTTTACCTTGTAGCTATGGCACCTGGAAGGCGACCACGTGTGGTACAGGCGATCGAGGCCCCGGTGACTACTTTGGCCGAGCAACAGAGAGATGATCGAGAGGAAGAGGGTGACCGGTGGCAGAAGACTCTTCGGGCCTTCCAGCGACAGGCCCTCGAGAAGTATGAGGGAAGCACCTCCGATATAAGGACAGAAGGCTGGCTAGAGGAGCTAGTTATAGCTTTCGTCCTGATTCGGGCCCCGATCGGGTACTGGGTTCCTCTGGCCGTTAGCCAGATGCGAGGAGCGGCAAGTCAGTGGTGGATGCTTCACCTGGGGAACAGGAAAGAGTCTAAGGTTGCTTGGGCGGATTTCGAGAAGGAGTTCTGGGCGGAATTCCTCTCCTCGACAATGAAGGTGGAGAAGAGGCAGGAGCTACTCTCCCTCCAGCAGGGGAGTATGTCCGTGAGGGAACTTGGAATCAAGTTCAAGGACCTCCTACGTTTTTCTCCGGACCTCTTTCTCGACGAGGAGTCTCGGGAAAGATGTTTGGAGGAGGCGCTCCGACCCTCCCTCCAGTATGCTGTTACCCCCTTTACCCTTCCGACATACTTAGAGGTCCAGAAGAAGGCCGAAGTGGTGGAGAGGATGCATGCTCTAGGAGGAGTGTCACGAGAGGGGATCCAGCTGGGATCATCGAAGGGGAAGGCCGTCAGCACCAGGCCACCAACATCAGGACCCTCCAGGTTCCGACCCGCAGGGAGCAGGCCGCAGTAGTTTCAGTTTCGATCCCCCGGACCTTGTTCTTTTCCTTTGGGCCCGGGACCACGGTGATTCATCTGTGGGAGCCCTGGACATCTCCGGAGTCAGTGCCCTGATCGGGTGCAGTACAGAAGTGGAAGTCATCCCCAGCATCCGCCGCAGCAGCAGTTTCCAGCCAGACCCTTCCAGTAGCAGCAGCAGGGACAGCGAGCTCCCTCTCCTCCGCAGGCAGACATAGGAGGAGGAGGCCGACCTCAGGGCGCTCCCCAGGGACCTCGACCAGGGCGTGGTCGGGGAGGTGGCCGATAGCCGAGGGGCAGGGGGGCTGGGCATGGACAGTTACACGCCGCAGAGGCAATAGTTTCAGCAGGGCCAGAGGTTGTTCGAGGTACGATCAATGTGTTTAGCACTCTTTCTTATGCTTTGTTCGATACCGGAGCTTCGCACTCCTTTGTTGCACCCAGTCTAGCCCATGCCTTGGGTCTAGATGCCGAGAGACTTCCAGTGCCCCTGGTGTTGAGCACACCAGTTGGAGGTCAGACCGACTTGCTGTTCGTTTGTCGGGGATGTAGACTGATGTTAGGGCCACATCAGTCGGTTAGGGATCTTCTTCTGCTACAGATTCAGCCGTACGATGTCATCCTAGGCATCGACTAGCTATTTTCTGTGTGCGCCATCATCGACTGTTTCCGAAGGAGGGTGGTGTACTCAGGTTTGGACGGCCAGCGTGTTACCTTCACCGGCGAGTGGAGCAGTCCGAAGGGAAACATGAGGGAGGAACCTCTCCTCTCCTTGTTGACCGAGCTGACAGTGGAATCAGTAGATGCTGAGATGGTGGAAGTTCCAGAGATCGTCCGTGAGTTTATGGACATATTTCCCGAGGAGGTGACGACTCTACCCCCTCGACGCGATATCGAGTTCGGGATAGACCTACAACCCGACGCTCGTCCGATCTCGATGGCTCCTTATCGGATGGCACCTTCAGAGCTACGAGAGTTGCAGATACAGATTGACGATCTGATGAAGAGGGGTTATGTCCGTCCGAGTGCGTCACCATGGGGTGCTCCAGTCTTGTTCGCAAGGAAGGCGGATGGTGGCCTCAGGTTGTGCATCGACTACAGGAGGCTGAATCAGGTAATGATCAAGAATCGCTACCCTCTTCCGAGGATAGATGACCTTTTTGACTAGCTGAAGGGGGAAGGATGGTTCTCGAAGATCGACCTGCGGTCCGGGTACCACCAGCTGAGGGTGAAGGATAGCGACGTCCCGAAGACAGCGTTCAGGTGCAGGTATGGGCACTTCGAGTTCGTGGTCATGCCCTTTGGTGTTACGAACGCCCCGGCCGTGTTCATGGGGCTTATGAACTCCATCTTCCGGGAGTACCTGGATTGGTTTGTGGTGGTATTCATCGACGATATCTTGATCTATTCAAGGTCAGAAGAGGACCATGCCAAGCACCTGAGGACAATTTTGGAGGTCCTCCGACAGCACCAGCTCTATGGGAAGTTGTCAAAGTGCAAGTTCTGGGCACGAGAAGTGCACTTCCTCGGGCACGTAGTGTCAGAGCAGGGGGTAGCGGTCGACCCATCAAAGGTTGAGGCAGTTGTTTCTTGGGCAGCACCCAAGAATGTGGCGGAAGTCCGGAGTTTCCTCGGACTGGCAGGTTACTACCGGAGATTCGTACCCAACTTCTCCCGAGTAGCAGCCCCTTTGACGGCTTTGACCAAGAAAGACCAGGTTTTCGTGTGGAGCGAGCAGTGTGAGTCATCCTTCAGCTACCTAAAAGAAAAGCTGGTTAGTGCCCCAGTGTTGAGATTACCATAAGAAGGGATGGACTATGAGGTATTCTGTGATGCTTCAGGACAGGGCATGGGATGCGTATTGATGCAGCAACAAGGGGTGATCTCTTACGGGTCCAGGCAGCTACGCCCCCATGAGCATAACTACGCCACCCATGACCTGGAGCTTGCAGCGGTCGTTTTTGCGCTAAAGTTATGGCGGCACTACCTCATCGGGGAATGCTTTGTGGTCTTCACAGATCACAAAATCTTAAAGTATATCTTCTCCCAGCGGGACTTGAACTTGCGACGGCGGAGATGGGTGGAGTTCCTCCAGGACTATGACTTTGAAATCTCTTATACTAAGGGCAAGGGAAATGTGGTGGCCGATGCCTTGAGCAGGAGGACGCAGAAGGATGCGGTCCGAGAGTCGGCGAATGCCTGGAAGGCAATGGAGGAGTTGGATGCCTTACACCTGGATGCGAAGACGGATAGTGGCAGAGGCTGCTTATATCAGATGATGGTGCAGTCATCTCTGTTTCAACAAGTGGAGGAGTCTCAGTGGGGAGACCCCGAGTGCGAAGTGATGCGTGATCGGGTTGACTAGGGCGATGCTCCAAGAGAATGTACAGAGGATGGTCAGCACCAGATGCTTTTCCAGAAAAGGTTGTTTGTTCCAAGAGTGATGCGTGGCAAGGTTCTCAGTGAGTTCCACAACTCACCCCTGGCGGTGCACCCATGAGTCACCAAGATGTACCAGGGGCTAAAAAGGCAGTTCTGGTGGCCCGGAGTTAAGCGAGCGGTGGTAGAGTTTGTGGCTAAATGCTTAGTATGTCAGCAAGTGAAGGTTGAACACCGGGTTCCAGGCGGCCTACTGCATCCTTTAGCTGTTCCCGAGTGGAAGTGGGACGACATCTCGATGGATTTCGTCACAGGACTACCCAAGGTCCAAGGAGGGTGCGACGCCATCTAGGTGGTGGTGGACAGGTTGACGAAATCAGCTCACTTTCTGGCAATCAGGGAGTCAAGTACTGTGGATGCTTTGGCACGAAAGTACGTGAATGAGGTGGTGCGGTTGCATGGAGTTCCGAGGTCTATAGTCTCGGATAGGGATGCACGGTTTACCTCGCGAATCTGGAGAGGATTGCAGCATGCGTTTGGCACCCAGTTACGCCTTAGAACTACTTTCCATCCCCAGACGGATGGACAAACGGAGCGCACCATCCAGACCTTGGAGGATATGCTACGGGCATGTGTTCTGGACTCAGGAGAGTCATGGGTGCGATACTTGCCTCTAGTAGAATTTTCCTACAATAATAGCTACCACTCTACCATCGGTATGGCCCCGTTTGAGGTATGTACGGGAGGCCATGCCGTTCACCTGTGTGTTGGACCGAAGTAGGAGAGGCAGGCATCCTTGGCCCGGAGGTGGTGCAGAACACGACAGAGAAGATTCAGCTCATACGGGAAAGGATGAAGGCGGCCCAGGACCGACAGAAGTCGTATGATGATACCAGGAGAAGGCCCTTGGAGTTTGAGGTTGGGGACCACGTGTTCTTGAAGGTCTCCCCTCGGCGTGGGCAACGGAGGTTCGGCAAGGGGGGTAAGCTTTCCCCCAGATTCGTTGGACCCTTCGAAGTGTTGCGGCGGGTCGGCGAGGTGGCTTATCAGCTAGCGTTACCTCCGCCGCTGCTAAGGATACATGATGTCTTTCATGTATCCCAGCTCCATCGTTATCTGCACGATGATTCACACGTCCTTGATTGGGGTGAACTGAACATCGAGAACGACGTAACCTTTGTGGAAAAACCAGTGATGATCGAGGATCGCAAGGAGAAGGTGCTTCGTGGGTGATCCATTCCCTTGGTTCGTGTGTTGTGGAGACATGGCGGGCTCGAAGAGAGTACGTGGGAGAGGGAAGCACAGATGCGTGCCCAACACCCTGGGTTGTTTTGAGCTTTGTTCCATTTGTACCTATTGTGGTAGAACGTTTGACTTTTGGCTATGAAATGTACTAGTTCCTTTCCTCTGTTGTGTGTGAAAAGCCCTGGCTATGGGAAGGAGGGAACCCGGCCCCTAATCAAGACGCATTAAGGTGGATGCGATTAAACCCGTGCGGGTGAGTCAGTGCAGCCCAAAGCGGATAGTATCTTGACATGGGGGAGGGGGACTCCCCAACCCACATGACCGGGCAGTTTGGCGTGGTATGTTGCTTGGTTCTTAACAGGGGAGTGTTTTTAGTTAGCAGGGCTTCACTCCTAAGAGGTATCTTTCGAAGATAGTTGTTCGGACCCTCTCTTTCCTTCTGGTTTGTTTTGATTCTCGAGGACGAGAATCGTTTAAGAGGTATCTGATGTGATGACCCAGACCCCCTTGGTCCCTTCCTTTGCCAAAATCCAGAAACTTAAGGCGTATGGATCGGTGAGACCGATCGGTGGGACCGATCGGTGAGGTCGATCAGTGTGACCAATCGGTGAGACCGATCGGTGAGACCGATCGGTGAGACCAATCGGGGCGACCGATCGGTGACACCGATGGGTGCGACCGATGGGTGCGACCGATCGGTGAGACCGATCGGCGGAACCGGCCGATGTCACCCGACCTTGCCAAGTTGTTCCAGTAACGCTCTTCTTCTCAAATAGGGTTTTAAACCCTATTCTTCTTCGTTTAAAAAAAAATTTCTTAAAGACCCGTAACGCCCATAAGAGTTTTTATTAAATGCTTCATTAATTCATGAGTCGGTTTAAACCACCCAACACCTTTAATGATGAGTCAAGCTGCGTGGTCAACCCACGACCTCCACGTCTTACGCGGTTTAGCGTTTTTATCTCAACTGTCCCCGGCTCTTATAAACTAAGGGTTAGGCCGTGGTTTCTCCCTTCCTGGATCGTGGCTTTTCACAACCAGCTTCTGGTGTGTCGGACCGGCCGCGTCGTTATCCGTAAAGTTCCACGCCCCCGACCTAAACATCGATTATCTATCAACAAGTAGGGAATTTCTCTCGTCTCTCACTTTTGTGTATCATGCGGGGTGGGCGTTATTCTGTTTTTGTAGAATTGGTTGAACCGAACCTTAATGAAGATAATAAACAAAATTCTAAAGAAAGAAGGGGAAGGGGTTGTGATCGTTGTTTATGATTTATCTTGTGATTATCCTTTTGAGTTGTGTTGTTTTATGTTTTTCTGAAAATCGAGGCCGTTGGTGGTTGTTGTATGTGCACTAACGAACCCCTCGTGATGTTTTAAATGGGTTTTTGAAATTGTGACTCCTACTGTGAAATTGGTTAATCACGTATACCCGGCTGAATAAATTGGAAGCACCAAGATAAACCCTACTGTGTTAACTCCCGGTTAGAACGCACAGGTTTGAAATCATGGAGTGTGTTAAATCTTTTAAATCTGAAAATACCCGGTGGACCGGTTACTGGAGATGTGGGAGGGGATGGGATTCCCTAGCTTTATACTCTCGGTGGTTGTGTGAATTTGGGGATGGTATTCCCTGTTGGTATGGTTTCGGTGGTTGTGAGTTTTGAGACCGGGTGGGTACCCGTTTATACCATGAATTGGGGTGGGATCCTCTGTTGACAGGACCGAGTGTGAGTGTTTTGGTTGATGCTTGATTTTGATGCTTTCGTTGGTTATGCTTATGTTAGTTGCCCAGTAGTGCTTAAAATTAATTGAACATTTTGATTGAACATGAAACAAGAATGAGATAAATGGTTTTTGTGGGCAAGAGTCGTGACTGGTGACTTGGACGCAGTGGTGTTGTGTTCTGTAGGTTGGCTAGGAAAACCTAAGCTTTGGGTGAGTGTTTGTTACCTATATCTATATTTGTAGCTTTGTGTTTCTTATTCACGCCCCACCCAAGTTGAGCACTTAGTGCCGAACACCCCCATTCATGTGGGAGGGTGTTTTTCCCAACACTATTCTTAGTGGCTGGTTATTAGCTCCTTTCTGCTCCCTTTCCCGGATAGGCCAAGTATCTTCAGGCAGGTTGTGATGGACTGAGGTCCATTATTAGCCCAAGAACCTTCGGGCGGGGTAGTGCTGTGGTTGGACAGGTGTGTGTGGAAGGTGGTTTCCCAAGTGTCTTCGGGATGACGCCCAGTTGTCTTCGGGCATGGTTACGTGAGACAGTTGTGGACCAGGTGTGTGCGGGCGGGATTCGGCAGTGGGACTACGTGTGGTTGTGGCCCAGGTGTGTGCGGGCGGGATTCGGCAGTGGGACTACGTGTGGTTGTGGCCCAGGTGTGTGTGGGCGGGATTCGGTAGTGGGACTGCGTGTGATTGTGGCCCAGGTGTGTGCGGGCGGGTGTGGTAGTGGGACTGCGGTGAAAATGGTGGGATTGGTCCGATGCGTAGGATGTCTCAATAACCAGTGGGAAAGTGGCGCGGGGTACCCATACATCGACGTGCTCTAATTATATATATCACTTGACTTGCGTTATTTGGGGAGCGTGCCTTGGTGAGGCCTGGGTGGTTAGTTTACCTTGATAGGCATTTGGTTTGCCCCTTTCTCACGAGACTTTAGCACGTTCCCCCACTTGTGCACGAGAGTCTTAGTTTTCCCTACTGAGTGTACTTGTATGCTCACCCTACGTTTACTTTCAGGTTTCTAGGAGGACTACCAGGGCCGTGCGGGACCCTACTAGTCGGACAGTTGGAGTTGTTGCTGTTGTCGTACCTTCGTTTTCTTTTGGTATTGTACTTTGAGCTTTCTTGTACTTGCACCTTGTTGTATACTGTTTAAACATGCATGAGGGCTTGGTTTGGGTTTACTTATAAACACTTGTTACTTTTCCTTTTTGGTTGGTTGAATTGTACTATTTCCCGATCCTAAATAATAAAAGAAAGGGTAATGCCTCCCATATTTGTGAAAACTCATACCCTTGGTGCTAGTCGCCACCCCGGGGCCTAGTGGAGGCGGGACTCGGGGGTCATTATCTCTCCTTCAACTTAAAGAAGGAAGGGTCTGACAATCTGCTGACCCTTCCCTCCTTTTGGTGAAGGTGGGTCGTGACACATTCACATTTTTATATTTCTTCTAAGAATGAGTAACTTCCACAAATTTGAAAATAAATACACCTTCATTACCATCTAGATATTCCAATATCCAATATTCTTCTAACTGATCTGGACATATGAGAAATATATCAATAGTAATATTTAGAAACTTCTCCTTCTATGTGGACTCCCTTTATAAACAATCCTTTGGAAATTGGGAGTTATTGGTGTTTTCTCTATGTATCATAACAATGATTTTTTACTTGGCATCCATCTCATGATTTTTTTGGGAAATATTTTTGGTTTTCTAACTTCTTTTGAAAAATAATTTATCATTATATAAAATATTATTTTTAGGAAAATTAAGGAATTTATTATCAAACATATTAGGAGTACATGGATGAATTGTTTAATCATGTTTTATCTCCAAGAAATACTAACATTAATTTATGTTTTTATTCTTCATCAATGAGTGTATCCTTTATTTATTTATCCTGAGATATTTTCATATTTCAATAATACTAGAATTTATGATATATTTAATAACAAATGTTGAATAAATCATAATAATTATCAAGACAATAATATATTTTCATAAAATAATTTTTCTTATATTTTCGATTTATTTTCAATAGGATTATTTCCACTTTATGATCCCCACAAACACTAATCTTATATTATTTGTATAGATTTACCCATTACCCCAACACTATTATACCATGTGTCTAAATCACCTATAAAACCAACATTGTCTAATAAAAAAAATTCTCATATAATTAATAGAAATACATCCAAACTTTTATTCATTTCATTTTGGTGAACATTCACCACATTTTCATAATACTTTTTAAGGGAATGTATTTGTACATCCACCCACATTATCCATTTATACATTAGTGGGTTTATCATAATTTTTCAATAAACACATATATACATAATTTACATATTTATCGAACATTATATAAAAAAACAAATTATGTGTTAGAATATCTTTTTGTACATTTGGTTTCCTTTCTCAAAGATCCTATGCTGTAAGCTTCTATGATAGCCCAAATTCAATTATTACTACTTATATTAGTCCCATTTTAGGTAAAGTATTCCTTTGAACAATATGGGTTTAGTAATTCTCTTCAGATATAGTCTAGAAGCTCTAATATTCAGTAATTCTAAACTTATCAATTACACTTCCACCCCAAAACACTTTAGACTAAATATTATTCACCCTACTGTATCTTATTTCAATATATCCTCCCACTAACACATCAGCTTTTGAATTTGTCCCACTTACATCATGCTTCCATCGTTGATATGCTTTTTAAATTCTTAAACTCTTCTATATTTCACTTCTAACTAATCATACATACATCAATGGTATTCAAATAATAATCTTCATTAAATGGATAATCTATTAATAGATTTTTCATAACATGAAATTCTTATCAATAAAGAATTCAAATTTTCATTTTTCACTAAATAATTTTCTAAAAAATATTAGTCATTCGTTCTTTGAACTGATTTTTCTGATGACATTTTGCTGTATTTTAATATTATTTCCAATTACTTTTAAATTTCATCATGATCTTACATGAACTATGAATTTTCATTACATTGACCATCAGGGTAGATGTATTAACATATTTTTCTTAAATCCTCGATATTATCAACATATACTATTTCATTAGATAACGACTTAAGAGTTTATACTATTCCAACTAGTGATTAATCCTTATATTTATTAAAATATTAATTCTATTTCTTTTCATCATTCATGGTTTTATTCTTTAATTTATTTTCTTAGAAAACCATTTCTATTCTGACGAGAAATAATTCAACTTATTAATTATGATTGGTTGTTTTTATTGGTAAACTAGCAATGATACCACAAGACAGAACAAATCATGGGTAAAAAATAAGTGGGTTTGGGTTAATCTACGATAAATTTTTATGAATTTACCCATTTTAATCTGATAACATTAAAATTTTATATTATCCATCCACTCAAATTTATTTCCTACAACCACACCCAGATAATGTACAAAATAATGTTACCTGAACATATGTATCTACAAGGTTTAGTACAAATAATGAACCCTTGTTGTTATTCATATGTATAGATATAGGTGTCTACACTATATTATTTTAATCAATACAAGTACATGTGGTTATGTACTATCCAAAATCAATTAGTGAATCCCACAAAAATATATAATCTCACTTTATTTACAATTGTGTTCTCCCTATGGGACTTATCACTAACTTCATGCAATTCTTAATGCTTACCACTATGATCTACATGAATAACCCAAATAAATCTTCATCTATGGATTTTTTCATATATATGAAATTGTTACTTTTATATCCTCTTGGGAATTTGAACACTAGTTCTATACATAATGCATCAGCATATTCTTATAATATCTCTCCTTAAATCTCATATCATAATTTTTTAATTCCATCAGTAACTCCTGTATTATGTCCCATGTTTGGTTTTGATATCATTTGAGTGTCATATATATATATATTTTAATGATATATGGATATATCAGCCACTCAGTCACTGAAAATCATGAATCACAGATGAACTGAACAATAAAAACACAACCAACCGTTCATCGACTTTTATTTTTTCTTCTCACCATTTTACTCACACCCCTAATCTGAGTATCATTGAAGAAATTTTATTGTTATTCTTCATTTTAGAAACACTATATAAAATTCTCTTCTATACATGCTATGTATATATATATTCTTCATTGATAGTGATTCAAAATATTTTTCATAGTAAAACACAATCTCTCATATCCAAATTCATAATCTCTTTTTTCTATTTCATCTTTTACTTTTATATATATTCCAATTGAAATTAATTTACTGTATTATATATATATATATATTATATAATAAAATATTGTAGTTTCAATGATCCAATTTTAATTTACATATTTAAACTATACGTGTGTGTTCCCATGATCTTAATAATATATTTTTAGCTCAATGGTTTGTCCTCTATAAAATATTGGGACTACACTTATTTTTTCCTTTTTATTTCCCTCATTGGTTTTTTATCTATTATTATAGATACATCTTGAAAAATTTATATGATAATCCATTACTCATATTTTTCCCACAAAATCATTTTGATCTTTTTAGTTTCTATCATATAGTGTGAGAAACTTTTTTTTGACCAAAAACTCAAAATCATTTTCTTGATTACATCCAGATGAATAGGTTTTGGTTACAAAACTCTCCTACTCATATCATACTTCTAGAGAGATTTAGTATAACTAGTATAATAATCATTCAAATTTTCACTCTCATATATAATATCAAATTAATTTAACTTTATGATATTTTTTTGAATCAAATTCTTCTACATGATATTCAAAATATTCCAGATTACCATATGCATCATTTGATTTGATTTGCAGCACTAATTTCAATATATTATTGTTTACAAAATTATCGATGGAATAATGATATATCTATACTCTTATTCGACCAATAATTCTCATATTATGGTTTTATTATATCTCAACGAAGTATCATTATGTATTCATAGATTAACTCAGTTATGCTTGCCTGAATTTTTCTACGACATGAACACTTAAAAACATATACGAGGAAAAACATTTGATGAATATTCCAAAGACATACTCACTATTGAATTCATAATATGTTATCCAAAGATTTGTAATCCAACTAAATGAAATATAGTATCTTGTAATGTGTTATGATCTTTTAAATGACTAATTATAGAACTCCAAAGACATATGATGCTGATAGAAGGAAATAGAATGACATGAAGACCTTTTAAAAATTACTCAAACACATTTCAAATAAACTTAAACCTATCAAATTATTTTTATGAATATTCTAAAATTTTATAAACATATCATCATTATTCCTAATAATTCATGAATCTTATAAATGAAAAATTGAGTAGCTTCATTAAATTACACTACACAGGATTTCTAACATCTTGGTCCACCATTATTAAACATAATCATGAGTATAGAAAAATTGAACATAGTAGTAAATCATAGAATTACATTGGGATATATTCCTCCAATTCCATGTGTCATCATTCCCTACTTGAACTATATTTCAAATTATTTATTCATATGAATTAATTTCATTCTGATAATCTAAATTAGTAACCATCCACCAACATATCTTTTTCACTCATAGTGGGACTGTGGTAAAATGAACATTAAAATATCTATAGAACTTGTTTGTAACATGTTTTATAGCTCATAAAATTATAAAATTTTCACGGATTCCTTTATATAATAATCATCCAAACGTTCTGTTGAATTCATCTATTCTGTGATTCCTTAACAAAATGTGATACTCCCTTTTTTACTATAATGGAATCACTATATTTTCTTATTTAATAAAACCATATAGATAGAATTTCCAATTTCCCTTTAATGGGTAAATAATCAATCCATCACCAATACTTATCAAAATTCTTTGACTTTCACTTTTTATATTTACAATAAAATCTTTATAAGAATCACACAATCCATAGGATAACAACAATCCCCCCTTTGATTTTTTCGTCACTGCCACATGAACTCATGAATTCCCTTTTTCCTTAATATCCATTAATTTCAAAGTATACAATTTGGGAATAAAATCTCTCCCATTAAATTAATGTTACACTTATCTACATCTAATACCAACTTATTCTCTTATTGGGTTTTTAGTCTTTACTTTGTCTCTACCTTTCTTGAGAAATTATCCCATTCTGTTTAAGAGAATGATCAGACAACATCATTCATAGAAATAGACCACATATTAATAACTCTAACAATATATGGAAAACCCTGGTTTAGGGAAATGTTTTTTATAATAGGGACGAAAACTACCAATAAATATTCTTTATTTGAAAGAGAATCGATCTTTCATATCTCATAGGTTTTATAATAATATTTTCATGATTAATTTATTGATTGATGCAAGTAAAATATAGATACCAAATCCATTTAGACCACTAAAATAGGGGTGAAAATTTATCTTCGTTCATGATTTTTTTTTTTTAAATTTGACCTCCAAAACCAATTAGTGATTCTAATCCAAAATATATTATCATACGGTTTCAGCTCAGGTGTAATAGTTATGAAAGAGATAAAAATAGATAATATTTACATGTTTTTCAATAAAAGACTAATTCTTGGCATGTTGGTTGTAATCCTTAAAAAATAATATCAACTATAAACACATGATGCAACAACTAGTTAAATACCCAAGTAATATTTCTCTAGTAATTTTTTAGAAAACAAAATTACAATCATTGATTGTTTGGAAAGTCACTCCAACCATTGGGTTTACATGACTAGTTAGACACCCTAGTCAAAAGATTCTTCTTCAGTAAGAACCAATTTTCTTAATATCTATTTATTACTCTTTTATTTTTATGCCCCACTTATGAATTTATATCCTGTTACAAATATATAGATCAAAAGTTATTTTCTAATATAAAAACATCAATATCATCAGTAGTACTATTGGTCTTGAAAATCTTCACTAGATGAGGAAATATTTGAGTCCCTCCTTTTAAGACACTCCTTGATATCGATATTATACCCAGACTCTAAATGTTGAATAAAGAGTTAGTGAGTTATCAATATTTACATAATATATTTTCTTCCTTCCCAATATACATATATTTACAATCACAAAGAATAATTGCATGTGAAAGTTATTCATATTAAAAATATGGAAACATAATCATCATCGAAAGAGGATATTTTCTCTATTAAATCAACCCCTGGATTCCTAAAATATTCCTCATTTTTAATCATTTGAAATCACATTCAAATAATTATTTAAATCCCATTAACACTAAATTTTATTATTTTATTCAATATTAAATTATGAGCATATCAACATCAACAAAATATTCATCCATTAATACTCCATATATGGATGAATACATACTCAAATTTATGATTTAGAAAAAAAGTTTTTAGTAGAAGGAACCTGTGGATTTCAATTATCTATTCATAATTGGATCATGACACGAATAATGATGTCCTAATATTATGTCATCTCATGAGATGAATCATCATTATGTTGAAACTAAATGTCATTTATGTCTCTTTTAAGTTTTAACCATACACGCATTCAAGTGAAATAGCATGCACGAAATCTATTTCTAAAGCTAATAAACTCCATAATACCATTTTCCATTTTCCAGTAAAGAGACTTTGTATGAAGCATAGAACTCACGAATTCAAAATTGACACTACAAACATAGTGGGTTGACTACTTGTAGTTTAATCATGAGGACGAATCTTGACTGTCATTAAATATACATCTGCCAAAAATCATGATCAAAAGTATGGATTGATTGAACACACTATGTAACTGGCCAAAATGATTGATTAGTCATACCAAACCTACAATGAGGAATATAAATTTGATGTCCATAATGTCAAACATATAGTGGTATACCACATCTCTTTATTCACATTATCTCAATAATTACCATTATGTGGCCTTCACATGTAACCCACTTAATCAACATATGTCTGGTGACCTTAATGTTTTCTATGAACACCTCACATGAAAGTTACATAAGTGAAAGATACATTTAATTATACACAGATTTATATTATTTTCCATTCCATAACTAGTGTTATTCATAGAGTAACTTACCATATCTTCTTGATTTTCCTCATTACCTTAAAACATAAATTTTCATTTCTCTTCTACTTTTATGTAACACATTTTTTACCTTTATAGGGATAGAAAAATTCTAGAAATTCTTTTTTATGTAATGTATTCTGTCATATACATTTTGTTAAAAATTGACTACTATAATTATGGTTGTGATAATATTAGTGTACACTTACACATGTAATGGATTTCATCATATTCCATTCAGTAGCTTATATGAATATTCTGTTGAATAGACTGAAAGACTTTTCTTTATTATTTTGATATTCCTCCTTTCATGGGGTGAGGAGAAACCCTTACAAGTCCCGATGGTTGAGAGACAATTACATGACCTGTAGATCTTAGAGGAAATCACCCCGACAAGACAGCTTGGAATAGCTCCTCCCCAGCACATTTCATGATATCAACACTGCCACTTCACAAGGATGGTTAGCTACATATCCTATGAAGAGATAAATAAGCTTGATACAAATTAAAAATCCACACCCTCTAGTTGTTCCAATTCTATTTTTATCTTCTTTGGTGAATGTGTCTACTCTGATCCTCATCTATTGCCTTATATCTTGTAGTTTGAGTGGTTTATCTGGATATTCATGTGGACTGAAGGCCTTGTCGTGGTCGAAGACCTTGAGTTGTCCCGAAGACCTTGAGATACATCTATCATAAAGGCCTTGGGTGGCCCAATAGCCATACAGGACCCGGGGACCAAACTGGTGGCCCAATGGCCAAGATGGATGAATAGTTCCGGCTACTATAGTACAAAAACGTTCGTGCTTCAATACCATTATAGTTCCTACTACTATAATACTATAATATCTCAAAAAATATGTCCCCACCTGGATTTGATCTTGGGTCTATGGGATGCACTTTCTATGTCCTCACCAATCGGGCTATGCCACATGTCTTATATACGAATCAACCATTACCCGTATGAAGCTTCTTAAAATACACCAATTTAAATCCATCCAAATCAAAAACAATCTCATGATGTCCATAATTTATCGTAGGTCCTACCATATTTCCTTAAAAAATTTAGACTCTATTTCTACACTAACTATCACTTTAATATAGTTTTCATGAATATTAGAACTTCAGTCTCCACATTACAATTTTGACCGTGTTTTGAACCTCTCATCTCGAGTTCTTCATGTTGTAGTCTCATTGAAACTATATACATGGATATATTATCTATGATGACATCCAATTATTTCACAATAATCTGTAACAATTCACCAAGAATCATCAAATCACCTCTTTACTAAAGACATATTGACTCATTATCAATTAATGAAACTCTTACATAGGAACAACAATGCCCCCTTTGAATTTTTTGGATGTTACAATGCTCACCTATGTAAATATTTGTGATATTATAGATTCTATATTCTCAAACTTATTCAAAATAATGAAAATTTCAATGCAAGGGGTTATCTCATCACTTCCAATACCATTCATGGAACTCATACGAAAAAATCCTAACCCGATCGACCACTATGATGGTAGATAAACCAGTAGGTCAAACAGACTGATGTGTGTCTCCTCATATTCCATTGAACATGTGACAATCCATTTAGGCTATTGTACTACTAGTAATTCATGTCGTGATGTTACAAAGTTGTATCATAGTTTTCTTTTCCTTTGTTTTACTATTCTGGGATGGTAGTCATGAGACTAGGAATGTGTTAATGCATGATAAATAGCCATTTCTAGGATTGATCACCCACCCATGGGGAAATGACCTGGTGTCTAGGGATGATATTTTATTAATGAAGTTTTCTATAATAGTTCTCTATAATTTCTCTTAGAGTGGCTGGTGTACTTTTTACTTATTACTGATTTATGTTGATTACGTTTTTACCCTTTTAAAGGAATTAGCATTGAATGAATCATAATAGGCACATATAAAATTCACTTTCCATGCATATTCCGTGACATGTAGTTTCGTTTATATCCAGGTATCTCATATTATTATATTCATTGAGTGTTATTCCATCATTTCATTTTCCCTATCATTTATATTTGTATTACATGATAGGTGATTATATTACATACTGCGTGTTTAATTATAATTTTCTACCAATGTATAAGAATCATATAATTATATCATGTTCATTATGATTAATTCTTATGATAACATTCTAGTTTTTATATATATAATTGTTGGTAGGGGATGAATTTATTGGTTTCTATTAAATGGGAGCTGGTTTTCAGTTTTAAGGTATATGGGTGAATTATAATTGGGAAAAGGTGAGTTATTTACTCAAACCATCCTTGATCATCAAACTTAATTAACGGTCATTTCTAAAATAAAAAATGATTCATGTGTTTGAATTTATAAATTTAACAGGTTCTGATGAAACATGAGACAATCCTCAGAAATAAGGTGTATATTCACCTTATAGTTGTGGAAAGGTAACCAGTTTACTCAAAATATCTATTGGGAATGATATATATATATATATGTCATTTTTAAAAATGTAAAAGTTTTCAAAAGGTAAAATATTGACTTAAATTTGTTATGATTAATGGGAATTGAATTCCAATCTATAAATCTTATGGGTGAATTATAGGTAAGGGTATGTAAATGCATATGATCAAATTATTTAAAATATATGAACATGATATAATATCAAATGCATATAAAGTTTAAGCCTATTTTACTATGAACTAAACTTGATGTTCTCTATTATAAATTCTTGTGAATCTACCAAAAATTCATGAAGGTTATGAGATTAATTTAAAAAATTAACAAACTCACTGATTTAGGTTTGTTGGGGAATTTATCTTTTGAGATTGACCTGTACAGTTGTTTAAAATTATAATAATTAAAAAACTCTTATTTTTGTATTCTAATGAACCTTGGTTGTCTCAATGGTACCCTTATAGGTTACCTGTCTATTTAAATGTTATATTTTATAATTTTCTAATAATGATGGAACACTAATTAATATATAATTTTTAATGAAGGAAATTCACAAGGCTTTCATATTTTTTTCTTTATGTGTTAATTGAAAAGTTACTAAGTTCATTTTCCTTATGAATTGATACTTGATTCTTAGTTTTAAATCATTTAATTGTTTACATATTTAGTTCAATCCAATCTATGGACTTTAGAATGGATCCCTAAGTGGTGTCCTTGTTAAAACCCTTATATAAGGGTACTTATGTTTTCATTGACATTCCTTAAAATGGAAAAAATAGCATTTTTTATATGCATTTTCCTTCTATCAGTGGATTAATTTAAAATCCATTAATCCTAGTATTTTTTCTATATGTCATGACCTAGTGATAGGATCAATTGTAATTATTTTTCGGGGTTATCATGAGGTATATACCCCCCTTATATAATACATTGCAATTTTTTTAATATATGGTGTCTTTTAGGTGTCGTAGTCCCTAGAAGAACTTTTAGTTTCCAAATGACACCAATGTTTATTCCAGTGGTCATTCTATCTTAACCCTTTTTATTGGCATGATCATTGAGTAACGATTAATTTCTTTAGTTTAGACATTCCATGGTCACAATTAGCCTCCTAGTAGGCCTTATTACCCAATCTCTTGTTCCTATAGTAACTCGAGAGGCTATCGGTATTTTTTATAGTCGTATGGGATGGTATATATTAGGAAATTTTTAATTTGAGCCAGCTGATACATGAATTTATAGGGTGGAAACCCTATGGATAGTATTCACTATGTTCCAGTTTCTCGTGTACACTCGTGGTAGTATTCGTTGATATATGTGATACTTATCGAGATTCTAAATGATGAAAAAACCTAGTTTAGTTCAGTTTAATTGTTCATCTTTGTGAAATTATGTATATCTCGGGTTATCTTCATAGTAGAGTGACATGGGTCTTAAAGGATTCAGTTTCTTCCCATTCGTGGGATAGAGTTTTAGGAGGATTGTGTGTTTTGAAAAACTGATCAGTTTGGTTTGGTCTTCATACCATGTTGTTAAGTGATTTCTTTTTTGGATTAATATGATCTAGTGTGTTTATGAGAAGCTGGGCAATCCCTTATTTTGATGTCTAGGGAATTCCTATATTGGATATCATCACATCAGTTCTAGTAGACATGTTTTCTTCCATGTAGAAGTACAAAAATCAGGGAGGAACATTTGGAAATTTCTACGCTTTCTTTAATTCCCATGAGCCTAGGATGTGTTGAATCGTCTAATTTCATTCTTGGAAGGAAAATTTTGATACGGTTGGCTATGTACAAAACCTTTGAGAAACATTTTTTGTCTTGGGTGTAGTTTGGTGGTTATTCATGAACAATCATGTAAATTCCTCTTATAGTAATGGAATTGTTGTAGGTTAAATGATGGTGCATCAGCGGGTGAAGGAGATATCATTTCATGGGAATTAGAACAATAGTGGTTCAAATGATCTTCTTGGTAATATTTGATACCCTATTTGAATATTATAATTAGTGATGATAATTTCCCCTATCTTGAAATTTTCCTTGATTCTCTAAGGGAGAATCAATCTTAAATTTCCTTAATGCTTTAAAATTAATTGGGATTGAGAGGTTGTTTCTATCATATTTACATGGTGATGCTTGTTTTTTTAAAGTATTGATCATTCAATGTGATATTGTGGGTCACTGTGTTGAAACACCTTGTATGGTCTCTTGAAAAAGAGTCATTCTATTATGACTTGATCACCATGAGGATACCGCTATGGGCTTAGTTAATGATTCTATGTAGACATTTTGTGTTTTAAAAAAATAGCACTTGTAGAAATGGAGTATGGATAACCCTTTTTAAGATCCTTATACTAAATTTTGATTCATCTAAGGTTATACTAGACTTATAATCATGATTTGTGGTGATGTTAGATGGGTGATGATTCTATTAGGAGGGATCTAGGTTACATCCTTGTTCATGCACTGGGGTGAAATGTTTAATGGTCAGACGACATTTTTACTATGAAACATTTCTAGAAGTAAAATATAGACATCATTTTATGTGGTCATAGTGAATATAGGATGCCAACGTCAAAGGAATTGAATCACAATTTGTGATGTGGTGGTCTTATAATCTGCGAATCATCGAGAATGTTCATCTTAAGATGGCTTGACTTATTATCCTACATGTTTAACATGTGCGGTCAGAGATTGGTGTTTTTCAGCATCTTGTTAGTTGGAGTACAATTTTATATGTGTAAATCAGGAATTTTAATGGAAATATGGCTCATCATGAACATGAGGTCTATAGAAAATTAATAGTTTAGTAATATGGAAATTACTCACAGTTTGAAGATAGAACTCTTAGAAAAATTTCGTTAAATGAACTTCCAATAGTGGAGGTATTGTGGATTCAAATTTTTCCAATTTTCAATGTTATTAACGACATTGGTAGAGAGAAACATTAGTCAGATGTTTCAAGAGATGATGTTGCCATCCCATATCTTTCCGAAAAATAACTTGTAAGAATCATTTGGATGAATCAATTTTAAAAGTGCATTGCCTTGATTTTTAATGACTTATGTTCTCTATGGTTATGTAATTCCTTCATGTTTATTGGGTCTTTGGAAACGTAATGCGTCAATTTGAATGAAACTTCATGACCCTTATATGTCATGTTATGTTTCAATTTTTTCCTAGGGATTATCAGGGATGAGATGTTCTATGGTGGGAAGGTTTTAATGACCAATTTTTTGACCCATGGAAAAATTCCAAGGTAATTTGAATTTTGGAATTTACTGGATGGAACATGCATTATATTGAGATTCATATTTTAATTTCTAAGGTATAAAACATTTTTTTTGTCTTTATTATACTCTTGAGACCTCCCTCAAAGGTCTCACTGGGTTTTGGGAGAATCGGGGGAAAAATAATATATTTTGAAGGTCTGAACAGAGTGCACAGTTTATCTAAAACCATGCATCCACTAGCAGAAAACATTATGGCTATAATGAGAGAGTAGATGTTCCCTGCACGCACTACATATGATTTTCCCAAACTGTGAACCTTGATCACATTGTTAGTGACAATTTTTATGTACATATGCAATATTCATTATATGATTGGTGCATAGTAGGGGTAAACTATATACCCTAATATTTAGATGTTGTTTTCTTATGCATATAGAGTGGTATAGATGATCTAAATTTAGGAAAAACCATGCATCTAGATAGTTTTAACCAGTGTTGGGGGTAATTTTACAAGACTTCACTTAATTAATTTTAATGCTTTATTCCACTTATTTTTATTCTTATAAGTGAAAACCCCTCTTCCCTTATACTGGTTAAGCTCTCAAGCTCATCCACTAATGGGATCCTGACAACCTATCTCTCTATAATCTAAATATTATTTTGTATCTCTCTATAGATCATCATCGATATGCTCTCCAGTCCATTTCTATTAGTCTTACATTAATCTTACAATGAAGGAGTAATCAGAGTGCATGATCATTTTCCCTATTTTCAGGGAGAATATTCATTTCATAGATTTCTTCTAGAATGGACCAAATCAGATCATCATATTGGATGAGTACAACATCTTAGCCAAATGCTAGGTGCCCTATAACTTATTCCTAATGATTTCATTGAATTTTTGATGTTTGTGTTGTATCGCTACCATGATTTTTTCAAGACCCATTTTTAATTGAGTACCTCATATCAATTTGATCATGGAATATTTCTATACACATATTTATCCTTTCTTGATAGATTAAAGGATTTTGGTCACATTTATGGATATACCATTGGTGTTCCAAAGGAAATTTCCCATTTGAGATTAAATAATTTTATGTCTCTTATTCCTTCTAAGTGTTCAACATAGAATATAATTTGTTATTACCTTTTTGGTATTTATCCTTGTTATTATTGAATTTTCTTAAGTGACATGGTGAACCCTTATGAATGGAATTTCCCTTACTGGTTTATTTTATTTAATTTTTACATATTGTTTAATGATTTTTATATTGATGGTGATGCATAATTGATTAAATAATTTTTTTGAATAAATAATGTCATATTTATAATAAAACTCCTCGAATGAGGAGTGATGTCTTGAAAACTAGAAAGTGATGATTAGTTAATTATGTAGTGCTTGATATGGATAGAGTTTATTCTATGATTTGATGTAATTGTTTGATATAGAACATTCTTGAACATGGAATCTTTTTCTACTCTAATATTGATTTTCCATCCTTTCCATATAAATGTTAAATGACCCAGATCACCTTCTATGTTCTAGGACTATTTTATAAATTAGGGGAAATAACTAGTCATATATAATTGAGAAATGAACAATGTAACTTTAACATGATGGCCAGGGTATATATATGGATTTCCCGAATATGTAAATTCCTAATTGATAATGACACCTTTTATTTGGATTATTGAACATTGGTAAATTAATTTCCATATTTTTGTTACTAAATGCCATGTATAATTTTATATTGTTTATTCATGTTGGATTGTTTTATTTAAATGAGTTGTTAAATATGAATGGTATGAAATGTTCATGATGGAACTCAATCCATGAATGATTTAAAAGTTCTATATGAGATGAATTGAAATGGTTGGAAAGGATATACTGATCAAAGCGTGCTTCGTACATGATATTGTTAAAAGTGATTCGCTTAGTTATAATGGGATTATCAAATATAAAGCATCAGAGCTATTGCCTAATGTATTGTTTTGTAAATATGATTACTCCTTATACATAGGTTATGGAATGAATCTAGGTTTCTGTTGACCATGGAATACAATAATGCTCCCTTACATAGGGTGTTGAGTTCTCACCCCTCACACTAGAGATACAATTAGTATGTTGTCCAAGGCTCTCCACTCCCTAATTATAATTATTGAATGATGGTTTAGACACCATCCCATGTTTTGTTCCTGACATCTCACACTATATTGGTTTTTAGGTCAGGTACCCTTTGACATGAGCATATTGGATTATTTAGACTGGTCATGGATGAATGAGCAACGCTCAGTCGATCCCCCAACTAGTATTCCTGATATATTATGATTGGCATTGGCACAAACATTGTTAATATAGGTTGATTAAACACACACACAAACACAGACACACAGACACATATATATATATAATATATATATATATATATATATTATTACTATATAGAAAGATGAAGTTAATACTTATCATTTTTGTAGTGAAATGAAGTCGATAGATTCGCCATGTTTCCCTTAGCAACCTAAGTGGGCAGGTATTTGATTACTTTAGTTTTTATTATTAATTTATAGCACATACACACTAATATAATTTTCATTTATTTCATAGACATTGTGGGTGGATACCTACTGGAATTTGTTTCTCACAATTTGTTTGGGCCACCATTGCATCGGGGTACCCATGTTGGTCTCATGTTCACATATCCATGGATTATCACTTGTTATGTTTACATTATACTAGGGATTTATGTGTATAGGACTATGTTGGAGATCTTTATTCTCATTGAGATCTCCAATGGGGATTTATTTATTCTATTTATTTTAATATAGTATTTTTTTTGATGCCTATTGTTTGTATACTATTTATGTTATGTGATTCTAGCATCAGTTGTTCATGCATGCATTGTTTTCTAGTTACATTAGTCATATTTTATTATTCAATCAATATTATAATTCTTTTCCTACTATGTATTTCATTTATTACTTATTATGTTGTTTTATTTTATTTATTTCAAATTATATTTCTATTCTACTCTGATCATGAGGGCATAGTCTCCCCACTAATCCACCTATACACCTCACAACTAGTAGGCAACATCTATTATATGAGGAGGCGTGCCGGAATCTGTGTACCCCACTAGTTTGGAAACAACTATAGTAGTAATTAAGGATAAAATTTTACCCACATAATCTTATATATTTTCACATCATATATTAGAAAAACTAATCTAATACACATGAGAAAATTATAATACCTCCTGACTTCATAGAAAAGAGGCATTAGAAAGGCATCTACATGAATATGTGGGATACCCCTTAAAAGAAAGAATGATTCTATAAACAAGGTGTTCAATTAAATATGTCATTCAACTAGAAATTAATACAATACTCATAATCTCATTTTAGGATTTTCGCTTACATATTCCTCAAGAAATATGTTTTGTATTAAACATATCTCAATAAAAAAGTTAAAAAATTCTTAGTCAAATCATGCAACCCCCATTTTTCTCATTTTTATCAAAGAACACTACCCCATAATATGTTATTTAATACAATCACGATAAGGGTTGTAGTTATTGTCTTTAAAACTCTGTCATTATTTTCAGGGACCAGTCCATAATTTCAAGATTCACTACATGACAACTCATTGTTATGGTTTCTACCCCTCAAGGGGTTTCTCTTACCTCCCCCTCTTTCAAAATGATAAAATACACAATGTGTAATGACTTATTTATGATCTAGTGTGTAAAATTAATATTCAAATACATAAATTCTTAACATTTCATAAAAAACAAATCATAAGGAATAACGAGGGACCATATTCTTCTTTATATGTAAAATATATATCTAAAGTTTCCTGCTAACCCGTGAAACTATCTATATCTAACTAAAATGATAAGTTTTGTATCAATAGTAATAAATAATCATGAAATCATCTTCTCTCCATAAATTATTATTATTTGAGATCTATTCCAATTTATTTTATAGGTCATTGAAACATTATTCCCTAGAAATTGAATGATTTTTTTCAATGAATCCAAATATTATAATAGTATTTTCATATAATATTTTTTCCAATGACCATATTGGCCACAGGTTTCACAATATTTTTCATGGACATTATAATATATCATTATTGGTAGCTTCTCATTTTTATTGATTTTCATGTGTAGAATTTTTTTCTTCAGCATCCATATATTATTTATCCATTTAATTTTCTATATATAATTGGTCTATAAAAGTATGATGCATTGTTTCAATACCAAGACACCTTTCTGGAGATTCTCACATTATTTCACAATATACCTAGTATTACATGTCATTTATTTTACTACCACATTATATTTCTTTTCATTTAAAACAAACGAAACTTCTCCCAGATTAATATTAGTTCGTATCATATATTTGTGATCAGCATGATCAATTCATCAAAACAAAAAATAAAATCTATAAATGTTTTCCCACAAGACATATTTTGTGATTATTTTATAATAAAATTTTTCATTTAAGGATTACTATTTTTTTAACAAAAAAACCCCACATTAAATATTTATTTATTCCTAAAAAATAAAAATTAGACAATCAATAATGGGATTTGTATCCATGCCTTTCATGAAAATAGTAGAACAAATAATATATTATCACCAAGATTGATTCTAAATCAATTAAGTATTATGTTTTTAGTTTTCTTCACTTCCATGAGATCCTTAATTTTTTATGAGGAAATGTTATCTTTTAAAACTTCTTTCCATAAATTTATATCTAATAATTCCAATAAATTTCATTTTCTAAAACACATCATATTTTCTCCCACCGATATTGTTAGATATAAAAGTCTTTATAAATTTTTAGTTTATATAAAAAAAATTCACTTGAACCCCTCTTCACACCATATTGACAAGTTCTAATTTAATATTGAAAATAATTATTGAATTATTCATTCAATTTATATAACTCACTTATAGAAAATATACCGATGGAATTTGTCTATGAAAATTTTTTTCCCTTAAAGCTAATTTCCCTTTAATATAATTATCCATTGTCCCATTTTAATCTACATTAATCATATTATTCATGGAATCATAAAAAAATTATTTTTTATTATACTTATCTATTTCAATAGAGAAATATTTTTCATTCCAATGCTTTCACTTTTTTCTTGATTTGTTTAATCCTAGAAGGGAGCCATTTATATTTTATTCTTAATCATTTATTATTATTTTTAATTCCTAAGAATAATCATCACTAATATGGAAGAAGATATTTTTTCAACATTACAATGAAAATTAAACTCATTATCTTAATGGAAACAAGAATATTAATTCATTTCCTTATGTTTAACAATTAAATTTATTTTATTTTATCTTGATTGATTTTTTTATTTTTTTTATTTTTATATTATTTTAAATTTGTCCTTTTATTTGTTAGATTAATATTCATAATCTTTTTTGTTTTTAAATAATAGTAAAATTATTTAAGGAATCCATAATTGCAATGATTTTGTGGTTGTTTCTATTTTTTTAACATACCCATTTTGAATTAATTTTTAATTAAGGATATGATTTAACCATGAATATAATATCAATTTTTATATGAATCTATTGATTTTATAAATTCATTATTGTGTAAATATCATTTTCTTGTAGATTTAAAAACAATATCATATTTTTCTTTATTCATGAACAATAGAGTTTTATCCACATTAGAAACATTAAGAACATTTTCTAACACATCTACTATCAAATCATTTATTTTATCAGGGGAAAATAATTCCTTAATATAACCAATAAAAAATTAACATCATTTTATTTACAATAAATAGATATTATATATTCCCACCCAAAAATAGATGATTCTCAAAATCTTATTGACTCTTTTCATATAGTATTAAATGGTCTCACCATCATCTATTCTAATTTACATTAATTGGATCTTCCATTATAGTTGGTAGGATTATTTGACATTGATATTAATTTAATTACTACTACTCAACATTTAAAAGAATTATATTGATGGCATGAGGACCATGACCTTTGTGTGGACATTATTATAAGGATACATCAAAATGGAATAGTGTTCCAAAAAATTTAACTCCAATCATCAAATTCAACCATTGTTCAGGTAAGAATCCATAAGAATTGATATAAAACCCACTATTATATTGTATCTCTCTTATAGGTAATGATATAGAGGTTATGTAAGAATGTTATGCCTGAAACATTGATAATTCATGATAATATATTTTGGAGAATCCATGTTTTCCATATAAATGAGATTATCTATGTTTTAGAAAATATATTTATATATTTAGGGGCATCATCACTCTGATACCCTTTGTAAAGTGTTAGTGGAGTTATACCATTAAGGGATGAGTAAAGGCCTTATTTTGTGAATTAATCCTCTTTTAAATTCAATATACTAAACTTAATAATGTTTTCAATAATATCAATGTTATTTCCTAGTCTCGCCTTGTGGTATGTAGTGATGAAGTAGAGAACAACACACATTATTTATAATGTACGACCTAAAATCATACTACTTTCCATGTTTTTAGGTTATCTAACATGAAATATCCATTATAAACCCCAGTAGATTAAATTAATGATATATATTAGTTATAATTATCCACAAATAAATTTGATATCACATTTTATTTGATCTAGTAATTTTTTAGACAATCCAATAACAATCTATCAATAACTATTTAGTCATCCCACCAACCAGGTTCTTCTTCCATTTGATCTGTTAGTGGGAAGATCTTATCATCCTTCTAGATTATTGTGAACTAATTTTTAATTGATCAGCCTCCATGAATTTTTGGATAAATAGATAATATCATATATAAATCATTTATGAAAATTACAAATTGTATTAACCTTGAATTCTATCACAATATCTTAAATGATGAGTTCAACCAATTTCTTCTCCAACCAAGATATCAAAGATATATCTGTTATAAAAAATATATCACAAAGGGTTGGTGAGTACTCAATATTTGATCTCTATATTTTCACTCTTATTAAACTAAATATAATTATAAAAACATATAATAATTCTAGGTGAATATTTTTAATATTAAAATGAGGTAATCTCCATGATCCTTAATTGGTATGGTATTGTCTTTTAAAATTTTTAACATATTCATGATTTATTCCTCATTTAAACTTGTTATAATTTGTTTTCAAATAATAATTTAAATCTCATGAAGAATTGTGATTTATCATTTCACATGATACCCCAATATCACAATCTCAATATCACAAAATTATTCTTACTTTAATATTTCATGTATGCATGAATGCACAAAAAAATTTCTAATTTAAAACAATTTTTTGTTGTAAAAAGAAAACATGGATTTTTATTCATCATTCATTCTTGGATAAATAAGTTTCCTCATGATACTATATCATTTCATTATATTAAATCATTATCTAATTTTAAATTACAATCATTAATGTTTCTGTTAAATGATAATCTTTTAAGACTGAAAGTGAAACACCAAGCATGGAATATATTCTTGAATCCAAAATCATTCATAGTATAATCTTCCATTATTACAGAATATAATTTCTCTCTGGCATGTGACAAAAATATTAAAAACACTAAATGTATACTGACTAGATTGATCACATTAATATTGATCATGATGTGTGAAACATGATTGACCTCAGATCTAGATCAACCAAAAATCATGATCTATAGAATCAATTGATATAACATAAACAATAAATGAAAATAATTCTTCACTAACTATACATGACCAACTATGGGGAGTTTATAGATTAACTTTACAAAATCAGCCATATAAAAATTTACCATGTCTCTTCATTTTTTTTATCAATATATACCCCTACCTAGCATTCACAAAAAACATAATATCATGATATTGGTCTTATGAAATTCATATATCTTGTGAAAAACTCCAATGAAATTTAAGTATGTGAATTCTAGTTTACTATAGATCTATAATTATTAGTATTACATATCCATTAGTAGTGTTAGTCATATGTTACCTTTCTAGGGCTTCTTCATATTTCTCATCATCATTACAAATCTATTGGAAATTTTATACTACTCATATATAGTGACTATAATAACTTAATGCATATTTTATGATTATAGAAAAATAATTACATTGGTAGTGGATTATTTTTTTAGAATTATGTATCACTGGACTACATTTACATGGGTAGTGGAAATCCCAGTATACCCATTAGTATGTAATAGAATCCAAATTTTACCTTTATGTATATTATAGGAATATTCCTTTACCATTAAATAGAAACTAAAAATCCCCCAAAATAATTCCATCTATACCACAATAATATTTTAAACTAAAATATATTTTTGATAGCGTATGTGATATGCAACACCGATAAAAAAATGATGATTGTTTATTATTAAAAATGTTCGTTATAAACTTGTCAATAAATTTGTGTCTTTGAATAGGATTAGAAAATAATATATATATATATATACATATATTATACTAAATATAAATGTATTTATAAATTATTATGAAATACTAATATATTTTCTAATAATGACACATTATTCTTCAAAAAAAAATTTCTCATAAAAAATAATCTTAATTTTATCTTATGAGTAATTATATAATTAAATTTGATAAAATTTTAATAAATTAATTTGAAAAATGGAAATATATTTTTATATGATCAAATCAAAATTAACATAGGGTAAATTTTTATTTCTTTTCAATGATGACTATTTTTTTTAATTTTTAACGTTATTGAATTTTCTAATATTACCTTATCATATAATTAAACAATGTAATTTTAATGTACTAATATATATATATATGATATGAAATTAAAGTGATTTTTGAACCATTTTCATTAACATAATCTAATTAATTTATTTTGAATAATAAATTCCCTTGCTCTTGTTATTAGATTATTTTTATTCTACAAATTAATTATTTTTGAAAACTATTTTTACATACAAAAATTGCTTCCAATATAAATAACTAAAATAACCAATACTAATGAAGGATTAAAATGAATTTTTATAATATGTATATATATATATATTTATTTATATTCTTATTTTATTTTATTTTTAGTCATATAATTAATATAAAATCACTTATTTCCTAAAAAATACATTTTCCAAAAAACATTTTTTTCATCGTGCATTACTGGAATAATTAAAAATTAAATTATATAAATCTGGTAATATAATTTTATTATTGGATTTTAATTTTTTAATTAGAATAATAATAATTATTTAACATGGTCAAATTAATATTTTTTTCAACATGAATTGTAAAAATAGTAAAAAAAAATTAGTACCCCAATTATGGATAACATGGGGTTTTGCGTACTTTTAGCGCTTGAGTTAAAATTAATTTTCTACACATATACGATTTTAATATGATTATTTTTTCAAAAATATATATTTAATGTCCTTAAATAATTAAATAAATCCCATTTTAATTTTATTCATCAATGATAAATTTCCTAAGTAAAAACTTGTATGCATGGTGAAAACTAAATTAGCCAACGTGAGTAACCATAATAATAATGGGGATAAAATTTTTAAAACATGTTTCTCACTCATTTTGGGGGGTTTGGATCATAATTATCTTCCATTAAATATATCACTTATAAATCACAGAGTCACTTTTCATTATAGTGACATCCCTTTATTGTGTTTAGTATTTTAAAAATGAAAATTCTCATTTATAAAAGGAAACATCCCACCTCTTTTCATAAAACATAATAATCATTTTGGATAATAATATCCCTAACCTAATATATACCTAACTTCTATTACCTCATCTTTGAGGCATTCATATCATTATAAACCCCCCTTAGAATGATTTTGGACCAAACATAAATAAGTTGTTCAATGAGAATGTATCATTCTTAACGTAGTGTTTTGTTTTGTTTTATACTTCATCATACTTTAATGTTTATTAGATAATGATTATATAATAAGATAATTATATCTAATATAATTATATTTTGTTAATTTTATTTCATAACCTACATCCAACACTTTTTCCGTGAAATGGTAAATGAACCATTTGTTCATGTTTTTGGAAGACTACAACCTGACCAACTGAAGTAATTCATTTTCTTATCACAAACAATCATGTCTATTCATGATGATGGATATAATAAATAAATATATAATATATATGAAATATTTATGCTTTTTTATAATTAATATATCATATAATTTATTTCCTTTCCATTCTATGAAATATTATGATGACATTTGTGTGTATGTGTAGTCGACCACCTCCATGAAACAATCTGATTAATTTTTCATCACATAATCAAATTGATGGTACATATAAGTTAATTTAAGGAAATAATATTCTATATAAAATTATAAATATAATTATTTAAATACAATATAATTATTACCTTTTTTCCAAGAGAATGGTTGAAAAATGGAAATGTTACTCATTCATACATACAACATACCATCTTAATGATGGTAACATAGATCATTTTTCAAAACCATATTTCATTGTTTGAAAAAAATATAAAATTTATTCATAAAAAATATTAATATTCCATGATTATTATTCTATAGATGATGAAACAATGACATTTTTTACTGTAGTCAATAGAGTGAATTCATTTCGAACATAAACATTGAATATCATCAAAACATTTGATGTGAACTTAATTGATTATGTAAAAAAATATTACATTGTTATAATTGAAATAAATTTAATAAAAAACATGAAAAATGTTACTGTTAAAATATTAAATTTAAATAATTTTATTATTCTTGGTGATAAATTATGTGTGTCTAAAGTGGAACTCTATCTAAGAGATTTCATCTAAGTTTCCTTTAATTGAAGAATATTTTAATGTTTTGATCTATATTTTTTTACATTGTGTAATTGATGAAATTTTTTCATATTATATAATTAATAGTTAATAGATCTTGTTAATTTAAGTTATAATTAATTTTACTTCCACCATGTGGAATTTATTCAACGGTTACCTATGCCATAACGGACGTACGTTATGACCTCCTTTGTTTTCCAGATTGATTATGGTCATGGTTCATTTGGGTGAAATAATGTATAATTATTTTCCTAATCAAAAAATATTTTAGTCCATTATATATTTGAGTGTGGAATCCACTCCTCAATCCATTTTCTCCGACATTGAATAATGATATATCAATAATATAGTTTTTATGTATTATTAATCATTTATATTATTAAAAATCTAGAATATTTATCCTCTATTCATATATTTTTATTATAGTTATTTTAATTTTTTTATCTATTACAAAATGATTTTCTAATGAAATAATCTCAAATGTTTAAATTAAAAAACAATAATTAATAAGAATCATTTAATCATTTTCTAAATTAGGTACATTTAGACATTTTTTTACAACTGTGGAAGGAATGATTTATTTTAACTTTTGTAGAATAAATAGAAATTATTGTCTTTATATCCAACCAATTTTTTGTAACATACATCAAATATTTCCATGTTTCTTTTTAAATAAAATGTTTTCATCAATATTTGTAAATTATTTGGACATTAAAAAATTGATTTCCAAATGAAATGGGTAGTTGACTCAATATTTATTCCATGAGATATTTCCTAGAAGTTTTCATAAATGATGAAAATCTTTTATGTTATATATTTATTCAAAATAAATTATATATGCCTCTTAAGTATATAACTACCTCATTATCCTTTCATTTTATTGGGAAATATATGCCTTATCGTCATTTATCAAATTCATTTTTCATGAAATATCAATTTAATATGACATGATGAAAGATAATGAAACCCATTTACATCCATGGGTCATTACTATATTTATACCATATTATTTATTTAATTTTTTTGTAACACATATAAATATACATGTTATGATGGTTTCTATAACATACAACTCTATAGAATTGGGTAATTTTGTTTTGTCTCATGATACATTCTGTGTGAGAATAGTGTGTAAGAAAAATCTATTATTGTGATTTTTACACAATGTGATGTTTTTATTGAAGTTATTCATGACTTATGATCATTCCAGTTTATATATTCTTTAAAAATTGATATTATTACATGATATTATGATATAATGTTTTTTATGCTATTCTCCCATGTGATCATTCTTGATATTTATGTTTGATGATATCATGTTATGCCCTGTTATATCCTACCTTAATTGGATGGGTCATGGCCGACCAAGAAAATCCATGGGTCAACTTGGGGACCCCATGGAGCCACTTTGGTTGGGAAATGACATAAATAACTTTTTATTTAATGTTAATGAAAAAATGACACAAACAAGAGATGTTTTACTAAAACAATCTTCACATGGGGTTATACAAGTTAGATTTTTGATTATAAATAGTCATTGGAAAGCTAAAACGATTTCCTACATCATAGTATTTTATTTATAATTTTTAGACTTTAAATAAATTAAATTATTTATGACATCATGATGATGCAGCGATTACCTCATTAATAAAGGATTTAAATAAAATGAAATGATAATGTAAAATCTATGAACTACACATGTCCAAAAACTATTTGATGGGTTATTTTAGAACCCTTATTACCTTACCCTTGAATTATATCAATGTGGGACCTTTTTAATCCTAAACGCATTTTAAAATAAAGTAACATTTCTTTACTTTCCAAGAGTGCCCCTCCTCTCCTCTTATAAAAGGCCCCCACCTCTACCTCCTTACCCACACTACCAAAGCCTTTGGCTCGGCCAAACCCTGCCCATTTTGTCTCTACACATCCCTCTATTACTCCTTGAAGCCTCACTTTGGGCAGAAGTCTTCCCAAGGAATCCTTTGAGCTCAAACCAAAGGGAGTTACCGGATTTTAAGGTAATGTCTTCACTTGAATCCTTTTGTTTTATTTTGCTTCTCCAACCCCCTAAACTCTTTTTATTCATTTCTTTTCTAACAACTACAGTATCTGAAATATACTAGGATGTTTTTATAAGAAGGATTATATATACACTTACACACACCTACATCTAATGGTTAAGGAACATACTGTTTCCATGGATGGCGAATTTCTGCCTCCCGAAACGATGATTGTTCAACATTCGTTTAACACCTTCAAAGGTGGACACTAAGATGACAATATATTTATATATGATATATAATATGTTTATGTTTTCCTTAAGCTTCTGTATTTTTAATTTTGGGAACACCTTTATGGTTTCCATTATGGGTAAACGTGATATCTTCATTTAAGGAAGTGCGGACCACCGCCCCCTCAAAGTGATTTGATTCGTTAAATACCATATGTGGGACGTATAAAGGATGGAACTATGATATTATATATGATATTATACTAGAATTATAATATACCTTTATATAATTATGATTCCATTCTATAAAATACGAAATAGAAATGAAATTAGCGTTTATGCGTACGTACGGCTTACCGTCTCCATGAACGGTGCATTTCATTTCTTACCTCTAAATGATTATGTAATATTATAAATGCATGCATGTACTGGATATATATGACATATATGATATCTACATCATGAATACCATTCTGGATATAATGGATACATGAACAACTTGTAATTATAAAGGGATTATTTTTGACTCAAGTACCAATGATCGTTAAAACGACCGTTATTAACTTAAATAATTACATAGTGTTCATGACATGACAATAAGTGATATAAAAGGAATAATGAACTTGAAAAAGGTTCTTAAAAAAGTAGAAATTAATTCAAGTTTATTATTCATGAGATTAAAGAACGACCGAGTCAAGTCGTACCCGAGGTATGGGACTTCGTCTCAATCTCCTTTCATTGAGGCATATTTTGTTTTATACACAACCTTCTTTTATACGGTGTATAGAACCCTTTGAATTTTACGTTTATTCAAAAGGAATATTTTTTATACGAAGCGTTTACTAAACGACAAAAGGGAATGTTTTTGTCGTACGTATGCGGCGACAACGACTTCTCCGCCGCCGTGACCATTATTTGAGTTTCGGCTTCCTCTACAAGCCATACCTTTTTTTTAAAAAGAAAAATAAATACCATGTTTTACTTTTCTTTAATTTTGGTATTGAAAATTATTTTCATAATGTTTTTATATCAATGTGTTGTATTGATATCTTGTGATTGATAGGTGGAAATGTTATGTTTCCTTTATGCATGTTTTATGTGATACGATTATGTTGAGGTTCTTGGGAATTATTATGAAGACGGGTGGTTCCATGATAGAATAGGGCGGGTGAGCCCGATATAGCTCTCCAATGCATTGGGTAACACGAAGGAGTGAAACGTTAAGGTTTCTACGAAGAGATTTAGGGAATATACTATGATGAGTATTCCAAACGTAACCAAGAGGGTTACTCCCTATGTAAGAAAGTTATGAATGCCTCAAGTTACCTTTATGTGTTATGATTTCTATGATTTATTCATGATTTGATGAGGTATGTTAAAGTGCTTATGTTTTATGGGTAAAGTATGATTTCATTCTTATGTATATATGTACCCATGTTTCCTTTCCGTATTTTTATATCCCTTACTGAGCTTTTTATGCTCATCCCATGTTTTTTTGAAATGTTTTTCACAGGTCAAGGGAAAGGTACATGATATGATGATAGTGTCAAGGAAGTGTCAAGAAAGAATCCATGTTTTATTTTAAATATGTTTCCATTGATGGGAAAGAATAATACTATCTTTATGTAGCCACTTTGTTTATATGTGGAATGTAATGAAAGTTTTATGATCTAATTCTCTAAAACTCTAAACCCGAAAATATCCTCAATGTGCAATCTTGTAATAACTCAAGATTAAGTAAGGTTTAAGGCTGGGGCCTTATAGTTGGTATCAGAGGTCGGTTTAGATAACTTTAGGAGTTATAATTCTATTAAATGATTATCCAAAAATATTTTTTTATGGTAAAATTGAAGTGATATTGTATTTGAAGATTACCATGTTGCTTCATCTAAGATATGTTTGTTCAGAATGGTTTTCCGCAGAGGAAACAGGGAAGCAGTGCTAGGAAGGCGTACATAAGGAAATAACCTTCTGAATCAGCATCCTGAGATGGTCGGAATTGGAACTGAACATTTTGTTGAAGTAATGACACAATTGACTCAAGCGATAAATGGTGGTGGTATCCATGCACGAGATCATCCAGATCAACCGCAGAGGAACATGTCAGTGGTGGAACATTTCATGAGGAAACATCCCCCATCATTCAGAGGATCATCTGACCCTGCGTTAGCTGAATGGTGGATTAAAGCACTGGAGAAGATTTTCGATGTCATGGGGTGTTCAGACAATCAAAAGGTTAGTCTTGCTATTTACTGTTTGGAGGGTGAGGCAGATCAGTGGTGGTCTATGGTTAAAAATATTAGGGACGCCGATGATATTGATGCTCTTGACTGGGATGAATTCAAAGGTATGTTTCTTGAGAAGTATTTTCCTAAGGCTGTTCGACTTAGGATGGAAAAGCAATTTTTGGAATTGAGGCAAGAGGAAGACTCAGTGGCTACCTATGAAAAAAGGTTCACTCGATTGGCAAGGTATGCTCCAAATTTTATTCGAGACCTTGATAGTAAAATCAATCGTTTTTACTCAGGATTAAAGCCAGAATATCGAAGGGCATTAGCTTCTCGTGAGTTTAAAAGTTATGAAAAGCTTGTTCAATGTGCTGAGAAGGTGGAAGTGGAGTTTGCTGATGATCAAGTGTTCTATAACAACCAACAGAATAAGAGACCGAGGTGGCAGGAGAAATGTAAGAATTCTTTAAAAAAGTCTGATGGTAAGAAAACTAAGTTTCCAGTTTGTGATAAATGTGGCAAAAGTCTTGCTGGGGAATGTCTTCTGAATTCTGGAAAGTGTTACCGATGTGGTAAGATGGGACATAAGTCTCATGATTGCACTAAAAAGGATCAAGGTGAAGGTAAGACCAAATTTGATTTACAGTTAGTGAAATGTTATAAGTGCAATGAGATGGGTCACTATGCAAACGAGTGTCCGACAAAGAGATTGAGTGATGGGATGCAGTTAGACTACAAGCAGAAAGGGGTGGTGAAATCCTTTGCAACTACTTCAACAGATGTTGGGCCATCAAATGAAGTTGTATCAGGTACTTTGTTTGTTTTTTCAGATTATGCCAGTGTGTTGTTTGATTCGGGGTCTACACATTCTTTCATCTCTGAAAACTTTTCTAGTAAAATGGTAATACCATCTCAAGAAATGACTCCTTAACTTTTGGTAAAAACACATGGGGGAAATTTTGAGGTAAAAATAATTTATAAGAATCTTCCTATCCTTATCTGTGGAAAGAACCTACTTGCAAACCTTAATGTTCTACCTCTAGTAGAGTTTGATGTTATCCTGGGTATGGATTGGCTCTCTATTTACCATGCTAAGATTGACTATAGAGATAAAGAAGTTTCTTTTCAAAAAGAATTTCAGTTTGTGTACAAGAATGAACCCTTACTATTGATAACTTATCAAGAGGCCGAGAAACTTGTAAAAGATGGAAATGAATGTTACCTTGCACACATCGTTGAAAATAAAGGAACTATTCAGATTAATGATGTACTAGTGGTAAATGAGTATCCTGATGTTTTTCCTAATGAGTTGCCTGGAATAATACCAGATTGGGAAGTTGAATTTACTGTTGACTTAGTTCCTGATGCTAAGCCAATTTTAAAACCCCCTTATCAAATGGATCAAATTGAACTTTTAGAGTTGAAGGAGAAATTGCAAGATTTATTAGAGAAAGTTTTCATTCGACCTAGAACATCACCATGGGGTGATCCTGTTTTGTTTGTTAAAAAGAAATATGGCTCAATGAGACTTTTCATTGATTATAGAGCCTTGAATAACATCACTATTAAGAACAAATATCCTTTGCCTCATATCAATGATTTGTTTGATCAGCTCCAGGGTGCTCAGTATTTTTCAAAGATTGACTTGAGATCGGGGTACCATCAGCTGAAGGTAAAGGAAGCAGACGTTCCGAAGACTGTATTTCGTACAAGATATGGCCATTATGAATTTTTAGTAATGCCTTTTGGGCTAACCAATGCACCTTCTGTATTCATGGACTTAATGAATAGAATTTTCCATGAGTTCTTGGATAAGTTTGTGGTGGTTTTCGTTGATGATATTTTGGTTTTTCTAAAAGTAAAGAGGAGCATGAAAGAAATTTAAGGGTTATCTTGCAAACCTTAAAAGAAAAGAAATTGTATGGGAAATTCATGAAGTGTGAGTTTTGGTTGAAAAAAATTTCTTTCCTTGGTCACATTGTTTCTAAAGATGGGATAACTGTTGATCCTGCAAAAACAAAAGTTGTGGAAGACTGGCCAAGACCCACAAATGTAACGGAGATTTTTAGCTTCCTTGGTTAGGCAGGCTATTACCGAAGGTTTGTTAGAAATTTTTCACGGTTATCTAGTCCAATGACTAAGCTAACTCGGAAGGGTGTTAAGTTTATCTGGACAAAATAATGTGATGATTGTTTTCAGGAATTGAAAAGAAGATTGGTGAAAGCTCCAGTTTTGGAACTACCTTCCAGGAATGGTGAGTTTGTTATCTACAGTGACGCTTCATTGAAAGGACTTGGTTGCGTCCTAATGCAGAATGATCAGGTAATTGCTTTTGCTTCACGACAGTTGAAAACTCATGAGGTAAATTACCCTACACATGATTTGGAATTAGCTGCTGTTGTTTTCGCTTTAAAAATTTGGAGACATCATTTGTATAGAGTAAAGTTCGAAATATATACTGATCATAAAAGTTTAATGTATATATTCACTTAGAAAGAGTTAAAGATGAGACAAAGGAGATGGATGGAATTAATCAAGGATTATGATTGTACAATTCATTACCATCCAGGAAAAGCAAATAAAGTGGCTGATGCTTTGAGTCGAAAAAGTAATGCTTCATTAACAATGTTTCATTTGGAACGTGATCCTTTGGTTAAGGATTTGATGAACTTTGGCATAGAATTTTTTGGCGCAGGATGTTCTTCTGTTTTGTTTCAGGTATCAGTGAGATCATCTCTATCAGATAGAATCAAGAAAGAACAGAAGCCAGACAGTGAGTTGTAGAAAAAGGTAGAGCTGGTTCAGAAAGGTAAGTTTCCTGAATTCAACATTGATAATGATTGTGTTTTGAGATTTGGGAAGTGATTGTGTGTGCCTTGTGATTCACAGTTGAAGTGAGAGTTGTTATGTGAAGCTCATAGTTCTCCGTTTTCAGTTCATCCTGGCAGTACTAAGATGTACCGAGATCTGCGAGAGTATTACTGGTGGGATGGAATGAAAAGAGATATTGCTAATTTTACTATGAAGTGTTTGACATGTCAAAAGGTTAAAGTAGAGCGGCAGTTACCGAAAGGGATGCTTCAGCCTTTACCAGTGCCAGAGTGGAAATGAGAGAATATATCCATGGACTTTGTTGTGGGATTACCGAAGACATCTCAAGGTAATAATGCAATCTGGGTTATTGTTGATCGCTTGACTAAATCTGCTCATTTCCTTGCTATACGAGATACTTTTTCCCTAGATCAACTTTCTCATTTGTATCTTAAAGAGATAGTCAGGTTACATGGAGTTCCTCTCTCTATTTTATCTGATCGTGATCCCAGGTTCACTTCTATCTTTTGGAAAGGCCTTCAGAAGTCGTTGGGTACTGAATTTAATTTTAGTACAGCTTTTCATCCTCAATCAAATGGGCAGTCAGAACAAACAATTTAGACCTTGGAGGATATGCTATGAGCTTGTTCGATGGATTATCAGAGAATTTGTGACCAACATCTTTCTTTGGTTTAATTTTCATATAATAACAGTTTTCATTCTAGTATACAGATGGAACCATTTCAGGCATTATATGGGAATCGGTGTCGAACTCCAGCTTTCTGGGATGAAGTGGGTGAAAGGAAGTTGATGGGACCAGAATTGGTAGAAGAGTTAGCAGAAAAAGTTCAGCTGATACAGAAACACATGAGAACAGCTCAAAGTAGGCAGAAGAGGTATGCAGACAATAGGAGGAAGGATCTCTCTTTTGAGGTAGGTGATCATGTTTTTCTCAAAGTATCACCATAGAAAAGTGTGATGCGATTTGGTAAGAAAGGAAAGCTGAGTCCAAGGTTCATTGGACCATATGAAATTCTGGAGAGAGTTGGATCTTTTGCTTACCGAGTGGCTTTACCTCCGAGTTTATCTCAGGTACACAATGTTTTTCATGTTTCGATGCTGAGAAAGTACATGCCAGATCCATTTCATGTTTTGAGTCCAGAGGTAGTTCAGCTGGAAGAGAACCTATCTTATGAGGAACAACCGGTCCAGATTCTTGACCACAGGGAGCAAGTGTTACGGAATAAGGTGATTAATCAGGTAAAGGTTTTGTGAAAAAACCACATGATGGAAGAGGCAACATAGGAATCTGAAAATGCAATGAGGGATAAGTACCCCCATTTATTCGATAAGTAAATAAATTGTGGTGACGCAATTTTCTAAAGGGGGGAAGGATGTAACATCCCAAGTAAGTAATGAATAATAGATATTTTTATCTATGTTTATTAATGATTAAGATAGTGTTTTAGAGGCTTAAAATGAAAATAAATACAATCTTATGCATGGAATACACTAATATTCTTAAAAGATTGTTTTACTGCCTTTTGATGGAAAACCCCTTTTAAATATATCTTTTGACAATTTATAAGCTATGTTTGTCAAAATAAACTTATTATTTATTATTGGGACATCAAAATTTACTTTGTGTGAATTTTTGGTATTTTTCCGATAAAGTTCATTTTTAATGAATAGTGAAAAATGTTGTATTTTAATTCAAAACCTCTTTTTAATCTAATTTATTTATATGATTAGATTATCTTTTGAATTGGGTTTGAAGTGAAATTAGAATATATTTTTTTCCATTTTATCCAATGTTGGTCATTGGAATCAATTTCACTTTGAAATTGGACCTAAACTAGTGTCAATCTTTTGATACTTTGTTTCATAAAAACACGCTATTTGTCATGACAGTGGGAATTAGTTATCAAATTAATTAATTCAAATTAAATGTTTTGAATTTTGTAAAATAGACATAATTTTTGAATTCGGAATATAAAATATATCTTAGGGTGAAGTTTTGGTATCTTTCTGAAAAACTTCAATTTTTGATGAATAGTGAAACCACTAAGTGGTAGTTAAAGAAATTGATTTTTCGTTTAAATGAAACATTGCCACTTCTGTGATTTGATTTTCAAAAATCCGACATACATGGTTGTCATTAAGAAATAAAATGTGGTTCAATGAGATTAAAATAATTTTTTTGTGAATAGTAACTTTTAAGTTCTTAATCGCGATTAGTGGTAATTAGTGTCTTTTAAGGTAAAAATAATGTTTTTATAATATGAGATGAGCTTGACACATGTCCTACCCTCATTGGTTGTGTCATAGCCGACCAAGAAAATCCATGGGTAAACATGGGGGCCCCATGGAGCCACTTTGGTTAAGAAATGACATAAATAACTTTTTATTTAATGTTAAAGTAAAACTGACACAAACAAGAGATGTTTTACTAAAACAATTTTTACATGGGGTTATACAAGTCATATTTTTGATTATAAATAGTAATTGGAAATCTAAAACGATTTCCTACATCATATTATTTTTTTTATAATTTTTAGACTTTAAATAAATTAAATTATTTATGACATCATGATGATGCAGCGATTACCTCATTAATAAAGGATTTAAATAAAATGAAATGATAATGTAAAATATATGAACTTCAAATGTCCAAAACCTATTTTATTTGTGGATTTAGAACCCTTATCACCTTAACCTCGAATTATATCAATGTGGGACCTTTTGAATTCGAAACTCATTTTAAAATAAAGTAACATTTCTTTACTTTCCAAGAGTGCCCCTCCTCTCCTCTTATAAAAGGCCCCCACCTCTACCTCCTTACCCACACTACCAAAGCCTTTGGCTCGGCCAAAACCTGCCCATTTTGTCTCTCCACATCCCTATATTACTCCTTGAAGCCTCACTTTGGGCAGAAGTCTTCCCAAGTAATCCTTTGAGCTCAAACCAAAGGGAGTTACCCGATTTTAAGGTAATGTCTTCACTTGAGTCCTTTTGTTTTATTTTGCTTCTCCAACCCCCTAAACTATTTTTATTCATTTATTTTGTAACAAATCCAGTATCTTAAATATACTAGAATGTTGTTATAAGAATTATTCGAGCTACACTTACACACACCTACATATAATGGTTAAAGAACATACTGTTTCCGTGGATGACGAATTTCTGCCTCCCGAAACGATGATTGTTCAACATTCATTTAACACCTTCAAAGGTGGCCATTAAGACGACACTATATTTATATATGATATATAATATGTTTATTTTTTCTTTAAGATTATGTATTTTTCATTTTGGGCATACCTTTATGGTTTCCATTATGGGTAAACGTGATATCTTCATTTAAGGAAGTGCGGACTACCGCCCCCTCAAAGTGATTTGATTCGTTAAATACCATATGTGGGACGTATAAAGGATGGAACTATGATATTATATATGATATTATACTGGAATTATAATATACCTTTATATCATTATGATTCCATTCTATAAAATACGTAATAGAAATGAAAGTAGCGTTCATGCGTACGTACGGCTTACCGTCTCCATGAACGATGCATTTCATTTCTTACCTCTAAATGATTATGTAATATTATAAATGCATGCATGTACTGGATATATATGACATATATGATATCTACATCATAAATACCATTCTGGATATAATGGATACATGAACAACTTGTAATTATAAAGGGCTTATTTTTGACTCAAGTACCAATGATCGTTAAAACGACCGTTATTAACTTAAATAATTACATAGTGTTCATGACATGAAAATAAGTGATATAAAAGGAATAATGAACTTGAAAAAGGTTCTTAAACAAGTATAAATTAACTAAAGTTTATTATTCAGGAGATTAAAGAACGACCGAGTCAAGTCGGACCCGAGGTATGGGACTTCGTCTCAATCTCCTTTCATTGAGGCATATTTTGTTTTATACACAACCTTCTTTTATACGGTGTATAGAACCCTTTGACTTTTACGTTTATTCAAAAGGAATATTTTTTATACGAAGCGTTTACTAAACGACAAAAGATATTTTTTTTGTCGTACGTATGTGGCGACAATGACTTCTCCGCCACCGTGACCATTATTTGAGTTTCGGCTTCCTCTACAAGCCATACCTTTTTTTAAAAAGAAAAATAAATACCATGTTTTACTTTTCTTTTATTTTGGTATTGAAAATTGTTTTCATAATGTTTTTATATCAATGTGATGTATTGATATCTTGTGATTGAAAGGTGGAAATGTTATGTTTCCTTTAAGCATGTTTTATTTGATACGATTATGTTGAGGTTCTTGGGCATTATTATAAAGACGAGTGGTTTCGTGATAGACTAAGGGCGGGTGAGCCCGATATAGCTCTCCAATGCATTGGGTAACGCGAAGGAGTGAAACGTTAAGGTTTCTCCGAAGAGATTTAGGGAATATACTGTGATGGGTATTCCAAACGTAACCAAGAGGGTTACTCCCTACGTAAGAAAGTTATGAATGCCTCAAGTTACCTTTATGTATTATTATTTCTATGATTTATTCCTGATTTGATGAGGTATGTTAAAGTGCTTATGTTTTATGGGTAAAGTATGATTTCATTATTATGTATATATGTACCCATGTTTCCTTTCCGTATTTTTATATCCCTTACTGAGCTTTTTATGCTCATCCCAAGTTTTTTTGAAATGTTTTTCACAGGTCAAGGGAAAGGTACATGATATGATAATAGTGTCAAGGAAGTGTTAAGAAAGAATACATGTTTTATTTTAAATATGTTTCCATTACTGGGAAAGAAGAATACTATCTTTATGTAACCACTTTGTTTATATGTGGAATGTAATGCATGTTTTATGATCTAATTCTCTAAAACTCTAAACCTGAAAAGATCCTCAATGTATAATCTTGTAATAACTCATGATTAAGTAAGGTTTAAGGCTGGGGCGTTATATTTAATATGTCACTATGGATAAAAAAATTAATTTGTTATATTTTATTCTTTTTAGATATTTAATGTGCCTTATATTTCATAGACACTAAGACTCATGATTTTGGGTTGTACATATTTGATATATGTGATTAAATAATTTAATAATACATGTAAAATGTTTGGTACTATATAGTTATTATAGTATAAAGGACTTGTTATTTATGGGGACTAGGATTAGATATTTATTTTGTAAAAAATGTAGGGATAATTCAAACTATATGATAACCTGATAAGGTTTGGGTAAATAATTTATTTTTTATATTTCTTAAAAATAATCTTCTGTTTGGATACTAGAACGGTGCACAGTTTTTTCATTGATTCAACTAGGCGTAATTATCCTGAAAAGAGTTGGGTGAGTAAAAATTTACTATAACTCTATTGTATGGTGTGTGTTCCATTTTTGTGAATCTAGTTCGACACTCCAAAGCTATATTCTTTGGTAAATTCAATTTTAATTAATGATCCATAATGATATATTTAAATTGAATATAATCATGGATGACCATGGTAAACCATACAATTTCTATGATTAAAATGACAAAATTTAGACTTGGACATCATATAAATTCTTTTTCTTGGTTATTTTTTTGCCAATTTTTTTTGGTTTTATTAAATGGATATAATGAGATGGATTGATATAAATATAGAATGTGATGTAAAATTATGTGATTTTGAGGAATAAATTGGTAAAATGAATTACGTTAAGATATAAGGTTTTTATCTCACCGATTATCATTATATTTGATTAAAAAAATTTACATTAACCTACTATTAGACTCACCAATGGAGGTAACAGTGGAATAATCATATAATTCACATGGAGGAGACCATTGCAGAAATAAGGATCATTTTCCATCATGTGATAAATAAGGGAAGATACACTGATGATAATGACTTAATGTTAGTAGATAATGTTATATGTATGGAATATTAGGGCATAGACAACTAGTTATAAAGGAGGTATTAAGAGTTAAATGGATGGAAAAGTTATCATAAATATACACTTCTAGTTCATTGTCATAAATATGGGGAGTTAGAGAATTTCCTATTTAAATTACCTCTTCTATAGGATCACTATAAGACCATGATAGGGCCTATTTTTCACATATCATTTAGGTGAATATATTTACTTATTTAGATTCAAGAATTATGTTATAGAAATATTTTTTTTAATTGTGATTTGGTTAGAAGAATCATGAAACATCTATGGATAATGTAAAATTTAAGAAGAATTCATGATTTTATAGTGTCTTAATGGTGATTCTGGTAATTTATAAAATTTCATAAAAAATATTAAAAGGAAATGTACATATTTTTATATAACATTTAGAGCGATTAATTTTATTTAGAGATAAATTTCAAATTAATCATCGATGAAGATGTAATCAGATCAATCAAATATCTGGGTTTCAGTTATAGTTTGGAATATTTTTTAATAATTTTAAGTGTATTTATTTATATAATTTTATAATTTTCTAATTTGGTGTTGTTTTTTAGGTTTTGTTCATTAATGATTCATTTATCCTTTTGATGGTTTATTCCTCTAGTAAATTATCATACATTATGATAAAATATTTACTTTGAATAATTCCTAAAGATAAGAGGAATATATATTATCCTCTTTTTGATTATGTGATCAATAATAAGTTAATTTTAGTTCATCATGCAAAAAAATCATCTTGACTACTAATAGTTTGATGAAAACGGTGATATTCTTATGTTAATTGATTAAAGGATTAAATTATTCATATCTTGTATGTATATTTCAGTATGTTCATTTAAAAGATATTAAATTAATTCCACAATACTATGAAAAGCATCATAATAAAATTATTATCATATTTCATAATTTTTTTTGAATTGATCATGTTTTTCAAAAAAAATTATGTTTTGGTGGTGGTTCAATTTATCATGATTATTCAAATTCTTATTATCAATTTTGTTTATCACCCTCCTAGATTATTTGAACACTACTTATTTATTATATGTTCATATTTTCACTTTCCTTTAATGGTTGCTTATTTTGTTACCTAGTTATGTGTTGAACATAATATTTCTTTTTCTCTTTTACAAAGATGTAGTTTTATTAACCCGTTTTAAGATGTGGGATTTTAAAGAAGGTAATTTTAAATGGAAACCATTTGGTTTTCTAGATCAGGAAAAAAGTTTGAGGATACAATTTACTAATGGGGTTAGAACATAATGCCCTGAGATAAAAATAGAAAACTATGTTTTCTATCATGTATTATTCACAACACCTAGCAGAAAAAAAGAATGAAATATTATTATTTAAATATTTCTAATATAATGTAGTATTTAAACATGTTGGTATGAATATTATTTAAATAATAATGAAATATATTTATATATCTAAATATATTAAATAATATAAAATTAATGATAATTTTCTAGTAAATAAGAACACAATTTTTAATATAGACATTTCATTATAAAAAATATATTTTCTTGAAAAACTATTTTAAAATAATTTTTGAGTAATTATTAAAAATAAATTGATTAATATTTAGAAAATGTATTTGAAAAATGTATCACCATTTTTAAATATTTATATTAAAATTAAATTACAGTTAACCTATGTGTTTTTTTTCTAAAATGATTTCATTTCCAGTGAAAACAGAAACTTATTGATTTTTCAAATGCTATAATTTCATTTAATAAAATTATTATTATAAAATACCAATTATATTTTTTATTTGGTAATAAATATACATATAATCAATTTTATTTATTATAAGCAAAATTATTTCTATTAAATCATTAATTTCTATAATTTTTATATAATTTCATTTTTATTCTTAAATACACGGTTTTCTTAAAAAAACCTTTAAGGTCATAATGGTTATACAATTTAATTAATTTAAATAAAACCAAATACCAAAATGGTTAAATTATATTTATATATTCAATAATTTATTATATAAATATAATTAATATAGTGATGATTTATAGTCATAGAGTTAATATAATGCATTCTATTGATTGAAATTTTCATTTTCCAGAAAATCTACTTTTCATTGAATTTTAGTGGTACATTTTTATGTTATATTATTATAATTATATGAATTGGATATGAAAAAAGTTATTTAATATTTTGAATTATCATAATCATTAATTTTTAATATATTGACCATCTTGTTTCTTTATAATGAATATTATAATGAGTATAACATTTACCAAAACACAAGTCAAAACATGGTTTTGAACATTACATGGGATTTTGATAAAATTAATTTTCAACTCGGATATGATTTTTATTTATTAAATTTTATTTTATATTTAAATTATGTGGGAATAAATTATAAAATAATTATTTTTAGGCATAAAGTATAAAGTACCTGTGCCAAAATCAGTTTATGTGGATAAATTTAAAATAGTAAAAGTGAGTAACGATAATGGAAAAGAGAATAAAATTTTCAAATATCCATTTGATATCAATTAATAAGTTGTCTTACAAATATATCTTCCCATCATGACATCATTTATAATTTTTTGTGGCACTTGTCTTGAGAGAGACTTCCAATTATTCAATTGTTTTTGGTATTTACAAAAATGTCAATCCTTCAATATAAATGGGTTCCACTATCCACTTTTCTTCATTCTTAAAAATCCTTTTAGTTCTCCGAAGACCATTAAAAATTGTAATGTTCTATGTTTTGAACCAGATGAAAATGCACAAGGGAAAAATGTTTCCTTTTACTGGGCAGGTCCATTTTAAAACCAAGCATTAGAACTTTTTATTTCAGATAGTTGACATTGCAGTGTGTATTTTAAATAAACATTTTTAAATTAAGTATATTAATATGAAAATGGTAATATTTTAAATGATGGGTAAAAGACTTATTAAAACATTGGAATATTTATAAAGTATCATTTTATTTAGACACTGAGTCAATGCGGGATTCCGAGACTCTAAGCGTTGATAGAATAAAAATATTAAATTTAATATATTCATACGCATGTGTGTTTTATTTAAAAAAAAGAAAATACTCTCAAACAGTGTGTCATATAGAAATTATGAGGCCACCATTAGGTTTGTAACGTCAGTTTTAACCTAGATAGTGTATAACCTTGATTCACATCAGGTGTTTTGTACCCTCTCACATGACAATACAATCTATATTATTATTTTATTAATTATTCATTTTTATATAATAAATAAATAATTTATCTCGAACTGTGCATCTTATCAGAAATATAAGACCACCAATACTTCTAAAATGTGGGGTTTACCATAGGCGGAGTATAAATTTTATGTGTGTCAGACGTTTGGTTATATCACATCCGAAGATAATTTATTTGGGTGAAAAATATTTTTGTTCCCCGTTATAAATAATAGTAATAATTTTATTATTAATATTATTATTTTTGTAACGTCCCGGCCTTAATTAGGTATTGACCATTTTTAATTCAGTTTTCTTAATTCAATCAAGTGACCTAGGGCGAGTGTCAGCGCACCTCACTGCGGGTCCCGAGCGGCTATTTAATTAATTTAAATAACTACATAAATTTCAGTAAAAAATTTATGTCCTGAATTATCGTGGTTTTTTGGATTTTAAATAGTTAATGATGGATTGAAATGTGTTAATAAAAGATTTACAGAAATTTAAAATAAATCAAGAAGGGATAAAAAGAAAGTAGAAATAAATTTAGATGGGTTTTACAGAAAATTTAAAAATAATTAAAATATACGATTTCCATATTTATTTATTTATATTCATTTTCCTTCCCATCCTTTTTATGAAATTTTATTTTTTATTTATTTCCATTATTCTTTCTCTGTAGATTTTTTCTTATTATTATTTTTTTCTTCCTTTTCTTTCTTTCTTGTTTCCCCTCTCCTCCTCTCCATCGCGTCACACCTCCCTCTTCCCCTAGGTGGTGCACCCTCCTTCGTAAGAATACGGCTCCTCCATCCATTATCTGATTTCTTCATCGTCAGGTGCACATTAAACATTAATGAGAGACTATCCTTTCATAATTTGGAATCATACGTTTTCATGGAGTATTGTGCCTACTGTTCATCACGGGATAAGGTCACCCTCTTTTGGGGTTTTTCAATAATCATTAGTATTCTTCCATTTTAGGTCAAATAAAATCCTTTCGCGTATCATAGAATCATCTATGACAGTAAAGTAGGGCTTCAACTCCCTTTTCATACATTTGGTTGTGATTTATAAAAATTCACCGTTGTGCCGTAAGTTGGCGCCTACCGACTTTGTGAAAATTCATCCAAATTCGTTAATTTATTTGTTTTGCGTAGATGTTGTAGACCTTTTATTCATGAATTAATTTTTTGATTTTTTTCAAATAGTTCTTACAGCCCTTTGTGTGTGCCGACGTGGTCAGTATAAATTTTGTTAGCCCGAGTATTTAATTCTTTTAACTGTATGTGTTGTGCATCCTATTTTTGATGTGTTTAATTTAAATAATTATTTTAAAATAATTATGAACCTTGAGTTGTTGGATCTTTGGTAGTTGTTAGTGTTAATTTATTTATTTATTTAAATGTGCATTCCCAGGCATTAAATTTAATTAACTACATGTGTTGCGCAACCTATTTTTGTTGTTTTGAATTAAAATTAATAGTTTATATTAATTATGAACCATGTATTGTTGGATTCTAGATAGTTGATTGGGATAAATTATTTATTTATTTAAAAGGGAATTTATATGCTTATGTTTATGCAGTATATTTCCATGTTAATATTGTTATACTACAATATTTAATATGTACCTTGTTATGCATGGGTGTATTTGTTTAGTTTTCGATATTCAATTTCATATCCTTATTTTTTCATATCTTTAGGTGTAGAAACACTAATTAAATTCAGAGTGGGGAAATAAGGTTGGTCCTGTATTAAGGGCTACGCTTAGACCCTCCATTCCTGACTGTTACCACTACACTCTGAGGGGCGGTGTCATTGGATTTACTGGACAAAGACTTCCCTGAGCTTTCTAATACATATGAGTGAAACCGGTTCCAAAAGTTCCCATAGAGATAGATCTATTGGAAATGTGGCTAATCCATACATATATAATACTTGACCCATTTTTGAGAGATTGGGATGGACTCAGGGTAAATCCATGCCTTGAGCGATACTTGGTCTTTAGAAAGATTGCCTTGGATAGGCTTAGTGGTATTGGATATTTGAAGAATGTTTCATATTGATACCTTCGACACGAGCTCAAACTCCAACTGTAAACTTGACCCTTAATAATGGTACACTGAAGGTTTAAATTAATGCCCCTGTTAGTCTCTATATATTTGAAATATTTTATGGTATGTTGAAACACACATCATTAACACATGACATAGACCCCAAGTTAAAGTGCATGCTTGGGGGTATTCCTCTTCATTATTTTACATTAATCTTACAAGATTTATATATATGCATATATGTATTCTACTTATAGGTACTCCTTTCATAATTCCAGCTTAGGTTGAAGAAGGTGATTTGGAACAGGTGTCGTTGGGAACCCGAGCTGAGTTATTTATTTCATTGCAGTTCATAAATTATATAAAATTGTTATATAATAGCACACTACATTTTATTATTTCATGAAATGGAAAGTTTTAGACACCGTTGGTGCCAGCCTAGTTGGATATTATCTCACACCCAGCTCGGGCATCATTGACACCCAAGTAGATTATATGTTGCAGGTATTGACAAAGGGAAGCGTGCTGATTCTGAGTCTTGACAGTTTCTTGCTGCTTAAGATGGACTGAGGGTAGAGAACGAAGCCTTGCTCGTGATGCTGTTTTCTCACTTTTTTCTTTTTATATTAGTTGATATCATGCTTGAGTTTCCATTTTCCTTGCTTTCAGTTTGGACAGACATCACGACATGACATTGTTTTGTGAGCTTCTGCACAAGTCAGTTGTATTATCCATATTGCTTTTGTTGCAGTTTATTCATTTATATGATTCCACTATTTATTATTAATGGTTTTCTTCTTCCATTGTGTATTACCTATTACCTATGAGAGAATAATCTCCCCCATGGACACATTAAAAATGGCCTTACTGCTAGTCGGCAACCTCTGTCATTTGGGGAGATGCTCTTGAGGTCATGTAACCCACCGGTCTAGCCACCGTCTTAGAGGTGAGTTGGGTCGATATGTTATAATGTGGTATCAGATGGAGGGTTTTTCCCTTTTATCATACTATTTTGGGTTGGTAGACACCATATTAAATTTTTTTTGGCATTTGGTTAATAAACGTGATTGGGACTGATCACCCCATGTATGGGGAATGACCCAGTGGCTAGGGTCGTGATTGTTGATCATGCTTTTCGATGTAACAATTGATATGATTTCACCTTGAGTGATTGTTATAATTTCTACTGCTTATGAATTTATGAAATTTATGATATTTTACCCTTGTCTTATTTTGGTAAGGATAAAGCATTGCATGCATCATAATAGGAACAAAAGAATTTAAATGTCATGCATAGTGGCATGCCATGTAGTAGCATTTTAGGCTTCATTTTTATTCAAACTTTATTCTTTGAATGCATTCAATGAATTGTATTTATTTATAATGCCTTTTATATACCATTCATCTGTGATATATTTAGCATGCTAGCCTATATCCATGTTGCTTGTGTTAAAACCATATTTTCCTTGTATCATGCTTTTGTGCCTATTAGCATGTCTCTATGATTAAAATGGTATACTTCAGTGATTAAAACTTGCCTCTCTTTGTTATCTTCGTATAGTGGCCAACTTTATTGTTTGTTATGTAATTTGATGCTTTATAAAATTTGTTGGTTTCCTTTGAATGAGATTAAAATACCAAAATCTCTAAAGTGTATAGTCATTTATTAGGTTGATAGCCACCCATATATCTAGTTTGATATGTGTTTGATCATGTTATAATTTAAAATTAGTTGAATAAATGCCTAATGGATCTACCAGGACTATGTAGACTTGTTATTGATTTAATATTAATTTATTCACATAAAATAATATTTTTTAGATAAGGATTTAATTTATTCTTAAATAGTATTTATTTTAAATTTGAATTACTTGTTGACCGAAAAATTAAATATATACAAATTTGGAAACCATATATTTTCATAATTTAGTTGGTCCAATTCATACCCTCCATTACAACAATTAGGTGACAACTATCATAATCAATATGAATTTTTTAGTAATCTTCCATGTTTTGTTTAAACATAGAGTTTTATATAGCACATGCAACAACATGTGTTTCTTATAGCACATGCTACACTGTGGGTTTCATGTAACACAAGAAAAACTCACATTTATATGTAACATATGATAAAATTTTAATTTATTACAAAAAAATATCAAAATTATTATAGATATTTCAAATTATTTTAAAAATCTATGGGATTTACATTCAACCCGAATACCCCCCACCAACGGATGTAAATAGTTCCCTCATAGTTTTAACAAGTTCTCAGTAAGAAAATGTTTAACATTTGAAACCCTCTAAGGTAGAAATTGATTTTATAAAATTATTTAATCAATATTCATCTTTAAATTAGAGAAATTGATGTTTTAATATCATCATAGATAACACATACTAGGTCTCCAAATATGAGAAGCTAGGTGGTATGAGTTAACATGGACATATATTATAAATGTTGCAACTAATTATTGATGGAGAGCGATAAAGATCATGGCCAGGAGAATGTTAAACACCATAAACAAATAAACCCAAGTGATGTGAAATGGTATATTGATATCATAAAAAATGATGATAATATGACAAAAATTGATTTCAATACCCTTTTCTTATTGTTGTATAGTTTTCATTAGAAGATATAATTAATTGATTTAATTTAATTTCATAAGAAAAATATCATCATTTGGTTATCCTTGATCAATTTCCACTTCATCTCTATCTTTGAGAGAGGAATTTTTCATTAATGATGCACTAAATAAGATCTATAAATGAATTGAAAGTCATTCCATTAACGTTAGTTATTATCAAAAATAGAAAGGGTAGCATAAGGTATTCATAAATACTTATATATTGAAATAATACATTACTCTCTAAAATTTCATCAATGTTCAACTTAAACCATTCCATAAAAGTTTAATATTATAGCACATTATAAATTATAAATGTAATACCCCAGAAAATGATGATTTTTTAAATAAAATGTAATTATTTTGCGACTAGTCCTAAGATTACATGCTATTCTGAGTCCTAGAGTGCTCAGAATAACCAGATGAATTTTTTTTACATTTAAATAGTGCAGGTGATTGGTTTTCATGAAAACATAGAATAACTATTAAATGGGTTCCCAAATCATAAATATGAGGGCACCGTTGCATTTAGGATGTCGGGATTACTATAGGAATGAGTTATGTTTAGTCAGTGGGGGCCTCCAGTGAGAAAACATGAATATGGAATAATCATAAATAAAATAATTAAGTAAAATTATTTTATTATTCAGATAATATAAAATCACAAATGTTGACATAGAATAAGAATATGATACCATCGTTGAGCTCGTGAGGGCATTCTCTCCTTAGCAAGATCCTAACATTGGCTTGTGTAGCTCAATAGTGGAAAGTGTTTTTTTGGCCCCAAGTAAAATAATTGAATGCATTTTTATTATTTTGAAATCCTTACAACCCATAACTGGCAACTCGGATTGGAAATATGAGTGTACCATTGAGTTCATGAGGGCATGCTTACCTTAGGAGGAGCCTAATGTCGGCTGACATGGGCTGGCTATGAAAGTTGGTTTTTTGGATGTAATAGTAAATAATCTATTTTAAATAAAAGTAATTTTATTTTTTAATCCTCACAACTAATAAAAGGTAACTCAGATTAAAATTCAATGACCACGGTAGAGTTCTTAATGAGATATTATCCTTATGTAGAACATAACCTTGATTGGTGCGGGTGGAGGATGAAAGTTAATTTTTGAACAATTCATATGAGAAATAAAATTAAATAAAAACTTATTTTATTTATTTTCTTCTTCATTGGGTAGTGGACCAACAACATTGTAGTTCAGAGATGAGGAAACAATGAATCTAACTAATGAACATCATTAATGAGTCAGCATAATGACGCTGCAACACAGTGTAACAGAAACATTGATTCATGTTTCGTCAATTAATAGCTTAACAAGTAATGTCAGATTCTTGGAACAATCCTAGAATTTTTCTGAGGATTTTGTGGGTGGTGATGACGAACGAAGAAGGAAAACCTCTCCAACGATAAACACCCTTGGAGATCATATTCGTGATTAGAGATTGATGGACGATGAACGACGATCATCGTCATGCAATCTCCATTCCCAAGTACATGCTTAATTCAATGTGAATTTCATTTGTTCCTAATTCATGGTTTTGAGCAGTGAACATAGGTCAACCCATGAACAAGTTACGTATGGGTCAATCAAATATGTGGTTGGGTATTATCATAGGGTTTTGGATCGAGATAATCCATGTTAGAATCTTAATCTCCCCATCCCATGTTTCAAAACAATAACATGGAGGAATCGGGCTGATAGAAATAGGGAACCAATTCCTCCATCCTTGGTAATTCATTTATTCTTCATGGTTGAACCCCTGGATTGAAGGAAAGGAAAACTCAAAGATGTAGTTGGGATGGAGGCCACCCGAGATGTTTGAGGGTGCATATGGATCAAGAATCAGACAACAAGAGTGGATTCAGTGGTCCATGGAACAAACCATCAATGTGCCAATTGTCACGAGCAGGAGGCAGTGCTCCCTGACTGTGCATATAGGCGGCAGAGGTCATGTACCTTTCGGGTCACGGTGGTGTGTGATGGTAGAACCTCTCCGTCGTCGCGTCAGAGGATGGCCAACATACATGGCCGCGATGTGAAGTAGGCATGAGTTCCCTACTAGACCTCGTGAGGAGGGGAGGTGGTTTACCTCAGTTGGCTGTGTAGCCCCTCAAACCAGATTCCAGCATGATGTCTAATGTAGGCCAATAAGTGGCCTGGAATGGGAAAGAATCAGCCTGCCAGTTGTGGTGAGGGCTGGAGAAAACTAGGTCGCTGGGCGTACTGGTTGGCTTGAATCGTGGCTGAATCGGACCAGGTCTAGTAAGTCCCCATGGGCCTGACCTAGTAACCAAGATGGAAAATGATTCCCCAAACCTAACTTGGTTGGGTTGGGTCAGCTGAACTTGTTTGGGTCATGCGGGACCCCTGGGCCGGGTTGGTCGGGTCGGTCTAACCAGGTCAGACCGAGTCTAGAAAAAATGGGCCCCTGTTTATTAAAATGCCAATATCATTCAGACTAGGTGTCTGATAGACACAAAATAGAAAGAGTTTTGACCACTACAACAAGAAGGTCCTTTGTAAAATTTCTAAGTATGATTTAGTAGTAGTTGAGATGTGACAAATGGATTGAGTAGTAGATTCTCACAATCATAAAGCGTTCTACATGCAAGAATCCTTCAGCTCACTGAGTCCTAAAGTCTACTGATGATATGGCCTAAGGGACCCTACAGGCCTTGATAATAAGCAGCCCTATGTGGGAAATCTTCACACGGCTTCGTGTAAACCAGTTACAAGAGGCTCTGTTGGAACCCGCTATAAGCGTCCCGATATAGGAAATTTATAAGTGGCATTGTGTGGACCAGCTTTGATGACCTAAGTGGGGAGTGGCTTTGTGTAACCTACAATACCCACAACATGGATCACCTCTCTATGACTCAGAAGTCCCACATTAATCATTAGGGATGAGTGCCTCAATAGTATAAGATGTTCAGTGTTACAACTGATAGTATTTCTTTCCATCAATTAGATTATACCGACATTAGATTATAATACCTTCTGCATACCTTCTTTTGTGGTATTTACCATGTGTTTCTAGGTCTGTACTGAGTACTGTGCTAATCAGCCTTTCATGGGCTTCACCAGAACATGTTGTGTCCTATGCAAGTGATCGACGCTTCAACGAAGACTTTGGTGGTCTGAGACCAGGCAGTTCTCAGTTAGATGGGATGGACGAACACTTCGACAGAGACCATGGTGGTCCGATTCAAGGTGGTTCTCAGTGAGACGAGACAAACATATCCTTCGACAAAGACCATGGTGCTCTAGGACAAGGTTGTCCTCAGTGAGTTCGGATAAATAGTTGTACTTCAATGACTACATGTATCTCCCTTCACCGACTGTTCATGTGGGGACTCGAACGGACATTCCATGGAATTTATACTTTCCGTTGTGATTTGGGCTTGTATTATGACCCACTTTTACTTTAAATTTGTTTTAACTCTCATAAGTTATCTAAGTGAGAGTTGTGGTTTACATGTGTTTAATTTCTATAGTTTGAGATTTGTGCATGTGTATAGGTTATAAGGAAAATGCCTTTCCTTTATGGGATATGCCCACTCAGTGCTAGTATCCATCCCCTGGACTATGGAAGGAGGGACTGTGGAAGTCACAGAACGAGCCCTGGGGGACGGGTCATGACAATGTTGTATCAAAGGCGGTCGGTTATACCAGAAGAACTAAGAGTCTGTAATTTTTTATTGGGAAACCATGATAAATTTTTTGATTTTAGAATTCATGTTAGTTAGTCCAGTGTTGGTGTAGTGGCTGACGTATCGATACCCTAGGACCCTACATTCTAGTTTCTGACTCGGTACATGAAAACACTAGTTGCATGGATATTTAAATTTTTTATCATTATATTTCTGAGTAAGAGTCAAATCCCCAGGTATAATATATTAATAGTGATTCATCATGATCACTTTTAAGATTCCTCCCTAGAGATAGCCTGCTAGGATTATAGTGCATGACCATAGATATGGTTCACTGAGTGATGATGCTTCAGTATAGGGATAGTTTCCCAATAAGGAATCTTAGACTAGTGTCCTAGCATTACCTCTTCCTGTTGGTCAGTAGTTATTACTGACGCTATAAGTAGAGGACACTTTTAGGATCATTTACTTACACGAGTTTTAGCATTAGAGACCCTCATGTTTTGAGGTGAGAATGACTCACAGGAAGTTAAGGACTAGCTTGAGGTGGGGCCCTAGTCATCCATATAGTTAGGGAACCATTATGTGTGATGGTAGTCCCAGAAGTAAGCCTTCTAAGTGGATCAGCGGGGTGATTATGGGGTTTTTATTAAATGATCTTACAATGAGGTGACTTTTCTATTGATAGAGATTAGTAACCTCTCTCCAAGAAGGGTCTCTTTCTATAATTATTAAAGAATAATAATTCCCAAGAGCTTATGTTGCTTCGGCACGATGATATGTTGGTAGCTGAGTATCCATCGAGGCATACTGACCCTTCCAGGTCCTCGATGAATGTGATGTGACTAGTGCTTCAAGGCTTGGACAACAAAGAAATATTTGTTTATAAACATCGAAGCAACCACTCTTCTTCTACACATTCGTTCATATGCTAGGGTACTGTTGAGAACCTTTGTGGTTAAATGTTTATTGGGTGAGAGGAAACATCTAGTGGATGTCAGTAGTGGGAAAGAAGGAAACTGATGTCAGACTCAACAACATAGATGAGTATGAGGATGTATTTATAGAGGATGTTCCAAGAATACCTCCTCAAATAGAGGTAGAATTATGCATTGATTTTTACCCCAAGAGGGAAATGATATCTACACATGAATAGCATATGACTCTGGTAGAGCACTGAGAGATGAGGGTATAGTTGTAGGAATTTCAGAGGAAGGGGTTTGTAAGGACCCACATTTCACCATGGTTAGCCATAGTGTTGTATTCCACTATGGAAGATGGAAGATTGAGGTTATGCATGGACTTCCAGAACATGAACCCAGTGACAGGGAAGAACATGTGTCCTCTACTACGGATTGATGACCTCCTTGATCAATTGAAGTGAGCGAAATTGTTTTCAAATATAGTCCTCTCTTTGGGCTATCAGAAGATTCGAGTGCAATATAAGGACACCTCGAAGATGGATTTTAGATGTCGCTATGGCCACTATTATTACATAGTGATTCCATTTGGAGTGAAAAACTCCCCGACAGTGTTCATGGGACTCATGTGGAAAATCTTCCATCCTTACATAGACCATTTTGTAGTGGTCTTCATTAATGACATCATAGTGTATTCAACAACCAAGGAGGAGCATGCGATACACCTAAAGATGGTTCTAGACACACTCTGAGAGGACCATCTTTATGGTAATCTCTTGATTTTAGAGTTATGGATACAAAAGGTCCACTTCCTGGGACATGTCATCTTAGAGGATGGATTTGTGGTGGATCCATCAAAGATCGAGGCGATGCTTGCTTGGCACCCATCTAAGAGTGTTACTGAGGTATGAATTTTCCTTGGGTTAGATGGGTACTATTGGATATTTTTACCTGACTTATCTAGAGTGGCAGCACCCTTGATAGAATTTACATAGAATGAATATACCTTTTTGTGGACTGAAAGATGCCAGTAGAGGTTTTAGAAACTGAGATAGAGCTTGATGAGTTCTCCTATCTTGAGGTTTCCAGAAGAGGGCACCGACTACGTTGTGAATTGTGACGCATCAAGAACCTGGAAAGGTTTTGTCTTAATTAATGGGAAAGTAGGGATTTATTATGGCTCATGATAGTTGAGACTGCATGAGCAAAACTATGTGACTCCTAACCCCGTGTTGGCAGTGCTAGTCTTTACACAGTAGACATGGAGGCACTAACTTACGGGTGAATGATTCCTTGAATACTATGAACACAATAGTCTCAAGTATATATTTTCTCATAAGGATCAGATTTTGAGACAACGACGTTGGATAGATTTTATCCATAACATTGACATTGAGATAATATATACTTTTTGGAAGGGGAATTTTGGGGAAGATTCTCTTATCCAGAGATCGAGTTCAACCCTACTGAATGAGGCCACAATGCAGTTGGGATTGTTACAAATATCATTTATTTATAGAGAAAAGTTATCTTATATTCAATTCATGGTAGTTTCCAGTCTAATATTACAACTAGTGAGGGAGGCACAACTCAAAGATTCCAAATGTGAGACTACACATGCCTAGATGCCTACATGGAATGCCCATGTTTGATAATATAAAGGTGGGGACAATTTCATTGTTTCCAAGGGGTGAACCACAAAATTAGTGGCATTATAGAAGGAGGTGTTGATGGTGTTCTATAAAACCCCTTTATCAGTACATCCATGTGTGGTGATGATGTACTAGGACCTCTGACATCAATACTAGTGGATGAGGAAGATGGAAGGAGAGGTTGAGTTTATCTCGAGATGCCTCACATGTCAGCAAGTAAATGTTGAGAATATGGTTCCAGAAGGATTAACTCAACCCCTCATGATACTTTAATGGATGTGGGATGGTTTATTAGTCGACATTGAGATAGGATTACCATGTACGTCCAGCGGGCACAATACCATCAGGGTGATCGTAGACTGACTCCCCACCTCAGCCCACTTCCAACCCATTAGAGAACAGGGTTCTGTTGAGAGCTTAGGATGCCTTTATGTGTAAGAGATAGTTTTAATCCATGTGGTCCCATATATGAATGTCTCAGATCACAATGCATGATTTACATCTGGGTTGTGGAAGGGGTTGGTGGAGGATTTTGGGACTCAACTTCACTTGAGCATAGACTTTCACCCACAGAAAAAATGGTCAGATAGTACACACCACACCTACCATAGAGGATATACTTGATTCTTGCATCTTTGGTTTTGGGCACAGTTGGGGGGACTACCTACCACTGGTAGAGTTTTCATATAATAATAGCTACAAGTACACCATCGGTATAGCACCATTCAAGGCAGTATACAGACGACCATATAGGTAACTGTTATACTCGAAAGACTTGGGGGAGTCAGCAGTAATGGGTCCTGAGATGGAACATGATACTCCTAAGACGATGTAGGTCATAATATAGTAGATGAAGACTGCACAGAGTTGTCAAGATGTTTGATGCTGATAGGAAAAAAAGACCCTTGGATTTTGTGGATTGGGACAACATATTCCAATGAGTCACTCGTAGAAGAGGGATATAGAGATTTGGACAGGGTGACAAGATATCTCCGAGATTCATCAGTCATTTCTAGATACTATGTATAGAGGGTCAGGGGGTGTACTACTCAGATCTGCCCCCGTAGTTAGAGAGGGATCATGACATCTTGCACATATCCCAGTTAAGGAGATACGTGCTCGACCCTTCTCACATCTTTGACCACGGTGTTCTGAATATTGATAATGGGGTGACATTCATGGGGTTCTTAATGGAGATAGAGGATCGATAAGTGATTATCCTTCATCGATGCTCGATACATGTAGTGAATTTTTGTTAGTTGCACAAAAATCTCTAAGAGAGAACATGGGAGCGAGAGGCACATATTAATGCTAAGTACCTCTATTTCATTTATTATCCCTTGTTTTGGATTAATAAGATGTAAATCCTTAAAGGGGGGGGGGGTATTATAATACACCAAAATTCTATGATTTTTGAATTAAATTTTATAATTTCAGGACCATAAATGGGGACAGTGTAGGATTTTGTGCCCTGGAGTGCACAGAATGATCCGTTGAAAAATCATATGGTTTAAATAGGGTGCATGAGTGGTTTTACTATAAAATTTTAATAAAAATTAAATGGGTTCCCAAATTAAAAATGAGAGGGAACAATTTCATTTCTGATGATGGTTTTACCCTAGGTACGTCTTTTGTTTAGTTAGAGAGGGACTCTAGTGAGAAAACCTGAAAAGTACATAATCGTAAATAAAATAATAAAATATTTTTTTTATTAATATCCTTATAACTCACGAATGGTGGCTCTGATTGAAAATTTGAGTCAACCATTGTGCTCGTGAGGCTATTCATTCATTAGGTAGAGCATAAAAGTATCCAGTGTGGGTCAGCAGTGGAAAGTAGTTTTTGGATGTAAATAAAATAATAGAATAATGTTATTTTATTTTAAAATCCTTATATCTCATAAATGGAAACTTGGATTGGAAATCTTTTAGTACTATTGAGTACGTGAAGGTAGGCTTACCATATTGGAAGCCAAACATAAGCTGGTGCGGGGCAACACTGAATGTTGGTTTTTTTGGACGTAATTGTAAATAAAATAATTTAAATAAAAGTCATTTTATTTCTGAATAATCATAACTCATAAATGGTAACTTAGATTAAAAATATGATACCACCGTTGAGTTTTTAATATGACGTTATCCTTATGAAGTACTTAACCTCTACTGGCATATGATCAATGTTTAATGTTTATTTTCAGAAATATTGGAAGAGAAACATAATTACTTAAAAAAATATTTTATTTTTTTCTTCATCTTGAACAATCCATGTCCACACTATGGTGTTGCGATGAGGTGATAATGAATATCATTAATGAAAATCAATAATGAGTTTGATTAACGATTCTACAATGTAGCGTAAGAGAAGCATTGATTCACATTTAACCAATTAATATCCTTAGAAGCATTGTCTGATGGTTTTCACAATCCTTGAATTGTTCTGAGGCTTTGGTGGTTGGTGATGACGAATGATAGAAGGAAACCTCTCTAATGACGAATGTCGGTGAATTAGACGATGCTTACAGAAACCGTGGATTGTAGATTTGGGATCGGAGATTGACAGATTATGAAGAATGATAATCCCCAAGAAATTACTTTTAAAGGGTATGTTCTTAATTCTAAGTGAATTTCTTTTCCTCCTCATTCATTATTTTGAGCGATGAACGGGGGTCAAACCACGAAGAGGGGACCCACATATAAATCGTGTATTTAAGAGGGTTGGATCTCAGGGCTTTGGATTGAGATAATCCATGTTAGAAACTTAATCTCCCCATTATGTGTTTCAAAACTCTAACATGGAGAAATCGGGCTGACATGAACAATGTCATGATTCCTCTTTCATTGGGCATTTCAGTATAATTTGTGATTGGACCCTTGAATTGAAGGGAGGAATTCCTAGATGATGTAAAAGATATGTATGCAACCCGAGATGTTTGGGGGGGGGGGGTAGATGGTTTGAGAATTGGACCACTGGAGTGGACCTGGTGGTCAGCGTAACATACCATCGACATGCCATGAAGACGCGCCAAGGCTGAGGAGGCCGCGACCCTAGATGGTCGTGGGAGTGCAGTATAGCGGTGCCGCATGGGCACTACGTTAGAGGAGCTTCCCATAGACGTGAGCCACAACATACAGTATGCACTCGGTCCCCATGGGACTGCATGTGGAGTCAAGGCGACCGACCTCAGTCGTCCGCGTAGCCGCTCAAACCGGACACCAGCGAGATGTCCGGATAGGGGGAGAACCAGACTGCCATGTGGGCTAGGCCAGCTGTAAATACTGGGCAATTGATAGACCTGGGATGAATGAGAACTTAACCACCGATACAGGTTTGGATGATGGGGAAAACTGGGCTGTTGGGCATCCCAAACTGGGAAATAATCGGCCAACTAGTTGTGGGCGAGGCGGAATGAAACCAGATGGTTGGGCGACCTAGTGGGCTTGAATAATAGCTAAAATGGCTGGGTAAATCAAGGTCCCATGGGCATGGACCTGTGGCCAAGCCGACCCATACCGAATTGCGTCAGGTCAGGTCGGCTGAACTCGGTTCGGTCTTACGGGACCCCCTGGAAGGGATTGTCGAGTCAGTCCGACCTAGTCGGACCGGGCCCTGACAAAACTAGCCCCAATTTATTAAAACTCCAATATCCTTCCAAATGGGATTTTGATTTATGCACCGTATGTGGTACTGGGAATCTTTCTATGATGATTTCCATTGGATATAATATAAGTTATATTTTATTAGATGTTGATATGCGATCGAAGGATTGAGGAGTGGATTCTCTCAGAATCCAGCACATTATGTGTGGGAATCCTATGGCTGGATAAGACACAAGAACTACTGATGAGCGTGTCTAAGTGAAATTGTAGTCTTAGATGAAAAGATTCCTTGTGTGGACCAGATACCAGATGCTACATGTGAACCAGCTACAAGTGGCTATGTGTGAACTAGTTATAAGTGGCCCTATCGTGACCAGCTATAAGTGGCCCTGTGTGGACCAGCTATAAGCATCCCTATGTAGACTAGCTATAATTTCCTTAGTGGGGTGAAGATCTATGTGACTCGGTAGAACCGTGGTGGGGAGAAGCTCTATGTGACATAGAAGACTCAGGGTACTCATCAGGGATGGGTACCTCAGTAGTCCAGTGTACTATCTCTTACGACTGATAGCCTTTATTTTCATTCATTTTATTATACCTACGTGAGATGACAATACCTTGTGTGTACCTTGTTTTGTGGTATTTACCTTGAGTTTTGGGGTCTACACCAAGTATTGTGTTACTCCCACCGAAACAGGCTTCGCTCACATGTGTCGAGTCCCGTGTAGGAGATTGACGCTTTGACGTAGACCTTGGTGTTCTGGGACTAGGTATAGCTCATTGAGATGGGACGAATGGGTGTACTTCTACATCTATAGGCAGCTACCATTTACCCAACCTTCAGGCGGGGTCTCAAGGCCATAGACCATGGTATCTTCACATTCCATTATGGTTTTGGGCTGGTATTCTATCCCTTTTCTAATTTTAGTTTCTATTTTACTCTTAGTAGTTTCCTCAGTGAATGTAGTCGTTAACATTGTGTCTATATTCCACTGTTTGAGCTTTGTGTTTGTATACAGATTTTACAAAAAATGACTTCTTTTTTTGGGATATTCCTACTCAGTTCTAGTCATTAACCCCTATATTATGAATGGCGGGCATGGGGAAGTCACCGAACAGGCCTTGGGAGTGGGTTTGTGAAAAATAATTTATAAATAAGGCCACTAAATTTATAAAAATCAACATTACATGAATCTGTTAATTATCACAATGTGCCTCTTGATTGTCATATATCTTATTCATATGTTTTATTCACTCATATGAACAACCAGAATTACAATATAACATTTATGAAAACATACATACTTCTTCATTCGTTGATAAAACTATGGATTACTAAATATAGTCCGTAAATCCAATATTTATATATACTTAATCAATGAAACATAAAACGCTTTTTCCAAAATCTTTAATCTGTTCCATTTTCATTAATACTATCCAATTTAATTTATTCATATGAATCATCACTTTATCCCAACTAATCGCCATTTTCTCAACATAATGAATATGTTAAGGGTTATCTTCCCTTAAATAAAATTTCACTTTTCCAATAACTCACATATCTAGGTCATATTATCCCATGAATATATTTTTAAAATTAATTAATGAACAACTTTTACTGATAAATCCTTATATATTTCATGATTCATAGTTCATAATTCAAGAATTCTAGTACTTAAAGAATTCACTCACCCCAGTTCCTTCTCAAATCATTAAATATGATTCATCATCTTTTTCTTTAATACCAAATTATTAAAATTTGAAATATGAATTATGTCATTATTATAATAACCTAGCCTTAAAATGTTACCTATATTGACTTTTACACAAGACCATTAATTATTTCAAATTAAAGATCTTTTGGGTTAAGAGTTTTAAAGAATTAGGATACCTTACATACCTAACATACCTCATTCATACAAGAGGATACTACTAAAAACAGTTTCCATTTTTTTTCAAAATATAAAACACTGAATCTTAAAACATGATTTCTTTGACAACCTTGTACACCATTCATCACAACCCCCTTATTTCTCTTATTCATTCTGATATAATATAAAAACAATTTTAAAATACTTGGGATGAGTATAAAACTTAGTATGAGATATAAAAGAAGAAATCGTTTGTCTAGTGATAACATAAAAACCAATAGAACTCAAAATCATAAAAACTAGTATGCATAGAGACATCATGTAGTTGCCTAGGGACATATTTACCATATCACTCTAACATTATCCCTTGCCAATCGAATAACATTTTGGTCAACATCCATCTTCAGTGTACCCGGGGCATTATAGAGCTATAATGGGGCTCACCCATCTTATATTGAGCTATAATGGGCTCAACCAAAAATATCTTGAGATATATAGGGCTCAAATCAACTTATTATGATATATAATGGTATCAACCCTACATAATTAATTTTAATGGAACATATAATGGTAATAAATTATCTGGAAATCAGGAGAAACCTCTCATACCATACACATAAAAAACAATCCATTTGAAATGTTTAAAAGAGAGTCTTAATAAGATGTTAAAAGGAAAATACCTTAAAAATATTATTGGAATATGAATTAATAGAATTTATTGGATATGTATATAAAATAAAATACACATTATGAAACATAATATAAAATTAAATTTATCACACCAATAATCTTAATACAACATAATGCTTAAAGGTGATGGTTGACCCAAAGAATGTAAATTGGGTTAAAAATCCCCTTACCACGGGTTCTTATTACTTAAAAACTACATAATTTCCATTTATCATGGATAAAAGAGTGTTAATAATATCTTATAGAAATATATTCAGGTTTATAACACCTTATATGATCATTTCATAACATCATTTCACCCATTAATTATTAGTATTTTGTTCCTTCCATTGTACTGTGTGCATTCTTTACAAGTTTTCCATGATCGGTTCATGATGGACGATCTTGTCGATTAAATGTGAAACTATAAAATTGGAATGGAATGGTATTTAAATATTTCAATAACCATAAATTATACCATCTATAAATTTTATGTTTTTTATGAGAATGATTTATAAGTAAAAACATTAATGATGTTCGTTAAGATCATTATAATGGTTTTTTGATAATAACGACCTCATTTTGTTTTATAAATTAAAACAATGAGTAAAAAAGAGTTAAAAAAACATGGATGATACATAATACATATATTATAACCTGGTTCAACCATAAAAATGGTTTCATGACTAGACCTTAATGAATTAATTAAAATTGAAATCACATCGTCCATGATGTCAGTAATTTGACAGATCATGGAAAATGTTTTTATTCATTGAATACGTGGGAGAGGAGAAGAGGAATGAAGTTGAATGTTCAATGAACATGAAAAACACCAGAATATACATGATTTTTAGAGAATCCATGCCTCTTGTATAAGAGGATGGAAAAATACTATAACAAAATAGAAGGAAAGTAAAGGAAAACACATGAAAAGTTTAGAGGATTTCTTATATCATGATCTCTTTTCCTTGGGATCCTCATTGAGGGATTTGGATTTGGACATTTGGTGAGGCCAGCAGCTCCAGGTCATGGGGAAGAGAAATGGGGAGGGAATTTGAAAAAAATTATACTATTATCAAGGCTTGAGAGGTGTGGGAGGAAGAGGGTAATGAGGGTGGTATTTATAGTGGAAGAGGGGATGAATTTTACATTATTTTAATCATTATAATAATATTTGGCTCAAGACTATGAATAATATCAATTAATGTGACCCTAAATAGTAATAATTTCATGTAAGTTAGAACTAAGTATCCTTACTTTACTTATGAAGTCATAAATAGTGTATTTTACTGGTAATTTGAATATACAGTATTTTGCTGTATTTCGCTATTCATCAAAAATTCAAGAATTTCCTAAAAAACCGAAAAATTAACCCTTACCATTTTTCTGTGTGTAGAATTCAAAAATGATGACCATTTTTTGAAAATAATTTCCTAAATATCATTAATTGAATATTTTAATAAAATCACACTTAATTCAAAAATTAATAATTAAAAAACAATAACTACTTTGAAATAACATTGAAATATTAATCAGAAAGTCATTATATTAAATCATTAATAAAATGAAATAATAATAAAATTTAATATTCATTAGGGTCATATTATTATTCATATTACTATTCATAAGGGTATTCTACTATTTACCAAAAATGAAGTTGGTTCCATTAGACTCCAAATAACATACTGAAGACAATTGTAGATAACCGTTTTTCAATATTAAAAACATAGATGTGGAAAATTATTTTTAATGGTGAGCTATAAATATATTCATAAAACAATGTTTCATGCATTTCAAATTATTTTATAACCATGGGGTGTTACATTATCCAAACCGTCTATAAATATCATCCTCACAATTTTATTTAATCATTAAAGAAGTGAGGGTTCCTTTCCCACATAGAATATTCAGACTCCCATGTTGCTTCTTCTTTGAAGTGGTTTCTCCACAAAATGTTTACCAGGTGGGTTAATGTATTCCACAATACATGTTACCTTTGATCAAGAATCTGCACTAGTTTCTTTTCATATTAAATTTTCTCTTCTATCTGAACTTCTTCTCATCTCAAGACATGTGATGAATCTCACACATTCTTCCTCAACATCAAAACATGAAAAAAAATGTGAACTTGAGACAAACCCAGAGGAAAAGATTATAGATATGCAATTGGCCAAACATTAACCATGATTTCAAAAGGGATGATGAATCCCATACTTAGATTTCCTTTCTTACCAAAATGCATCACATTTTTTCAAGGAGATATTTTAATGAAAAACATGGTCGCCTACCATAAAAGATAAGTCATTCCTTATGTTATCTGCATAACTCTTCTGCCTGATCTGAGATGTCCTCATGTGCTGCTAGATCATCTTCACATTTTTATCCACACACACAACTAATTCTAGGCCCATCAACTTTCTTTCACCGACTTCATCCCTAAAAGCAAGATTTCGACACCGCTTCCCCTACAATACCTCAAATGGTCTTATACGTATACTAAAATAAATACTGTTATTATTAGAAAACTCAAATAAATAATGGTTTTGATCCCAAAATCCCTAGTAGTCCATTGAACATGCTCGAAGCATATCCTCCAATGTCTGAATCGTTCATTTGACTTCCCATCTGATTGAGAATGAAAATCTGTACTAGAATTTAATTCTATGACCAACAACTTCAGAATACCTTTACATATGTTATAAGTAAACCCGGGATCCTAATCAGAAATACCAGAAAGAGGAACACCATTTAACCTGAATTTATATATTTTTTATAGTTAAGAAAGGTGATTCAATGACATTGTATCTTTAATAGAAAGGAAGTGGGCCAATTTTCTCAGCCGATCAATAATAACCCAAATCAATTTGTTATATCGAGAAGCCTTAGGTGGTCCCACCCTGAAGTCCATGGATATATTCTCCCATTTCTACACTAGCACTGGAAAAGGCTAATTCACCCCCTTTGGTAACTGCCGCAATGATTTTAGCTATTGACATGTCAAACATTTCATAGTAAATTCTACAATATTTTTTTTCATTCCTTCTCAACAGTAATAATTCTAATGGGCTCTAAAAGTCATAGTACTTCAAGGATGAACTGAAAATGGAGAACTATGAGCTTAACACATTAATTCTTTCTTCAACTATGAATCAAAAATCACACATAACCTTTTAAAAAATCTTAAAACACAATCTTTATCAAGGTTAAATTCTATAAATATACCAATTTTAACCAACTCTACCATTTTCTTTTGACCACAGTCTTTCTTTTTCACATTATTAATTCATTATTATAATGATGATTGCACTGAAACCTAAATCAAAGTAGTTTTATTCCTTGCACAAACAACTTTAAGCCAATATTCATTAAATCATTAGCCATGGGATCATGCTCAAAATGAAAATTGGTTAATGATGCATGAATTTTTCCACTCAAGGAATACACTACATTGTCTGATTTTCCTAGATAGAAATTGATTATGCAATAATAATCTTTTATTATTTCATGACATATTTCATGCCCCATGTTTAATTCCTTCTGAGTGAATATATAAATCAGACATTTATGGTTAGTATATATTTGAAATTTGGCCCCGTATAAATGGTACCTAAAAATTTTCGAAGAAAAAACCATAGCATCCAATTCCAAATCATGTGCGGGATAACTTAACTCATGAGGTTTTAGTTTTCATGAAGAATAAGAAATTACCTGATAATTCTGTATCAGAACGTAACAAATTCCCTTCAAAGAATCATCATTGTTGATTAAAAACTCACTACTTCGGGAAGGCAATGACAAAAATGGAGCATTCATCAATCTATACTTCAATTCCGGAAAGAAATCATCAAATTATTCTATCCAAAAAAATTTAACCCCTTTTCTTGTTAACTTATTTAGTGGGATAGATAACAATGAAATGTTTTTAACATACCATCGGTAATAGCATGATAATCGAAAAAACTATGAATCTCTGTTACATTTATAATTCTCGGTCATTCATCATCCACTTTTCATTTGGTAGGATTACCTATTATTCCATCCCTTTTTAAAATCTGCATATGAAAAGAAATCTGTTGCAACCAGAAATCACTGTTTCTGAATTTTCCATACAGTATATTTTATTTTATGGTTTGCAAAACCACCCTTATATGTTTTTTATGAAACTATTTACTTATATAATGTACCTTAATGTCATCAATAAACATAAGCAAAATCTTATCCAATAACTCATGAAATATTCTATTCATAAGATCCTTAAATAAATCTAGTTAATTAGTTAACCGAAAAGGCATAACTAAAAATTAAAAATTACCATATCTAGTAAAGAACGCAGTTTTCAAGTTGTCTTCATTCTTTACTTTCAAATGAGGGTACCCCAACCTCATGTCAACCTTCCAAAATTACTGCACTCTCTAGAGCTGATTATAAAAATAATCAATATGAGGAAATTGATATTTTTTTAATAGTAATGTTATTAAAGGCATTACAATCAATGGAAAGTCTCATTGAACCATATTTCTTCTTAACAAAAAAGACAGGGGTGCCTCATGGTGAATGGCTAGGTCAATTGAGGCCATTATCTTATAATTATTGCAACTGCATTTTTAATTCCAGAAGTTCCATTTGGGCCATTCAATAAGGAGGTTTAGATATAGTCTTAGCATGAGGAACAAATTCAATAGTAAAATCAACCTCTCGACCAGGAATAACACTAGGAAAAGCATTGGTAAAAACATAAAAGTATTAATTTACCACTAGTACATCATTAATCTGGATAATTCTATTATCATAAAAAATATGAGAAAGATAATTTTAATTTCCAACCATTATATGTTTCTTTGCATCTTGATGTTTTATTAATTGTATGGGTTCATTTGGTACACAAACTAAAATTGTTTTTGAAAACCCACTTCTCGTTCTCCACAATCTATCTTAGCATGATAAAAAGAAATCCATTTCATACCTAGAATAACATCAAACACAAATAGAGGCAAAACAAAAAGTTTTAAAGGTAGACTCTTTCCACAGACAAGGATAGACAGATTCTTATAATTTCTTTTTTCCACAATATTTCCTTTAAGTGTTTTTACTCTGTGATCTGGTGTCATTTCATGGGGTTGAATTCCCAATTTTTTAGAAATTTCTCAGAAATAAAGGAATGTGTAGATCCTAAATAAAACAACACATTTGGGAAAACTAAAAATAAAACAATAAATGTACCTGAGACCACCTTATTTGATAGCTCTACATCTTCTGAAGTGGTCGGAAAATACATACCCTTCTATTTACTATCTTGATGATTCCCTGCTTGAGGGACAAGCATCAAACAAACATTAGAGAAATGATCCAATTATTTATAGTTAAAGCATCACACCATCATCTTCTAATTAATTTTTGGATCATTTTCCTCACACTCATGAAAAAAGTGTCCAAACATTCCACATCTACCTCATTTCCTAGAATTTACAAGACATTCACCAGGATGCATTTTTCCACACTTTTAACAAGAAGGGAAATTAATTTTCTTACCTCCAAACTTCTTTGACAATTTATTCCCCATTTCCTTCCAACTAAACCACTTCTTATTCTTGTCATCATAGGGAATATATGTTTAAGAAAACTCCATCTCAACTTTTTTAGCACAACGAAACAGTTTCTCATTACTTATAAACTCTCGTGTGGCCAATGCTCTTCGCAAAAACGATTTCAAACCAGAGTAAAATCTATTACTTTTACATTCAAGATACCAGGTAAAATATAGTACATACCTGGATAGTCTTGTAAAACTGGATTCATATGTTGAAACAGAATAATCATCTTTTTTTCTTCTGTTCCATGATTTATTTCTCCATTCGGAGTCAAACAGTTTTGGGAAAATAGTTTTCCTAAAAAATACTCTTAAAATAATCTCATTCAAACTATCAAGATCATCTCATTTTCTCATTTTCTTAAACAGATACCACCATTGATTGGATTCACCTTCCAAGTGATAAATGTATAGTATTACATTTTGACATTATGAACATCCCATGACATCAAATATATTTTCTAGAGCATTGATCCATCCTTCAGCTATCACAGGATCTACGGTTCCACTGAATGCTGGAGGATATTGCCTCATAAAATGCTCCACTAAATGCATGTTTCTTCATAGAAAATAATGTTCCTCCCTAGAATGGATACCACCGTAGTTTATTTCCTAAGTCAACTAATCCATTACTGTCTCAAACATCTAGGTTCTGTTTCCCAACATTTCGGGCTATAGATTCAGATAGACATCATCCTCTTGGTGCCTACCTACTTTCGCTACCACGATACATCAGTGGAAAAAAATTCTAAAAAAAGATAAATTAGATAAATAAAAATGGTCATACTTGAATTATATAACATTTCAAATTAGTTGTAGAGTAATAATCAGTCATGAAATTCTTTAAATATCATCCCAACCCCTAATTTTATCTAAACCATCCTCTAATTCCAACTATATGGACCCAGCCTTAAAATGTTACCTAATCTAGAATTTTACAAAAGACTATATATTGTTACAGAATTATAATCTTTTCATGTTTAGAGTTTTATATAATGAGGATACCATAAATACATAACACAACACATTCATACAAGAGGATTCTACTAAAAATAGTTTCCATTTTTTCAAAATATGATACATTAAACCTTAAAACATGATTTCTTTGAAAAAAATGTACACCATTAATCAGGACTCCATTATTTCTCATAACCATCCTTATATCTTGTGAAAAAAATTTAAATACTTCGTATGAGTATAAAACTCAATAATGAATATAAAGAAAGAAAGCATTAGTCTAGTGATAACATAAAAACAAAAAAAAAACTCATATGCGTAGAAACATCATGTAGTTTCCTTGGGACATATTTACCATATTACTCTTATATTAACCCATGCACATGGAATAAGTTTTTGGCCAACATCAATCTCCGGAGTACCCAATGCATTGGAGATCTATAATTGGGCTCACTGGTCATATCTTGAGCTATAATAGGCTCAAACAGACTTATATTGAGCTATAACGGGATGAAACCAACATATATTGAGCTATAATTTGCTCAACCAAACATAAATAATTCCCAAAGAACATATCATGGTAATAAACTATCTTGAAATTAGGAGAAATCACTCATTCCATTAACATAAAAAAACAAACCTTTTGAAATTTATTAAAGAGTGTTTTAAAAATATTTTAAAATAAAATTACCCTAAAAATAAAATTGGAATATGAATTAACAGAATGGATTAGATATGTGTATACACTGTAAATACACATAATACAACATCATATAAACAGAAATTTATCACACCAATAATCTTAATACCACATATTGAATAAAGAAGAAGGTTAACCCAAAGAATGTAAATTGGGTTAAGAATTCCCTTAACTCGGGATCTTATTACATAAAATGTGTTTGAACCACTTGTATAATGGTTAAAATAGTGTTATTAATATCTCACTGAAATATATTCATGTTTATAACACCTTATCTGATCATTTTGTAACAACATCTCACCTTTTAATTATTAGTATTTTGTTTCTTCCTTTGTTTGGATTTCTTTCTTTAAATGTCTTCCATGATCGGTTCATGATGGATGATCTTGTCGATTGGAAGTGAAAATATAGAATTGGAATGGAAAGGTATTTACATATTTCCAATACCATAAATTATAACATTTATTGTTTCGATTTTTTATATGAGTATGATTCATAATATAACACATTAATGATGTTCCTTTAGATCATATTAGTGGTTCTTTGATAAACACGACCTCATTTTGTTTTATAAATTAAAAAAATGAGTACAAAAGAGTAAAATAAAAATGGATGATACTTAATACATATATTATAACCTGGTTTAACTATAAAAATGGTTTCATGACCAGACCTGAAATAGTTAATGAAAATTTAAATTACATCATCCACAATGTCGTTCATTCGACACATCACATACTATGTTTTAATTCCATGAATAAGTTGGAGAGGAGAAGAAGAACGAAGATTAATTTTCCATGAACATGAAAAAATCCAGAATATACCTAATTTATTGAGATTTTATGCCTAATGGATAAGAGGATGGGAAGATACTATAATAAATGAAAAGGAAAGGAAAGGAAAACACATGAAAAAGGAAAATGATTTCTTACCTCTTGATATATTGTCCTTTAGATCCTCTTTAAGGGATTTGGTTTTGGTCTTTTGGTAAGACCAGAAGATCTAGGTTGTCATTGAGGATGATTTTGGAGGGAATTTGGCAGAAATTAGACAATGATCAGGGATTAAGAGGTGTGGGAGGAAGAGGGGAATGAGGGTGGTATTTATAGTGGAAGAGGGGAGGTATTTTACATTATTTTAATCATTATTATAATATTTTTCTCAATATTATGAATAGTATAAATTAATTTGACCTCGAATTGTAGAAATGGAATGTGATTTTGAACAAATTAGCCTTACATCACTTATTATGTCATAAATAGTTTATTTTACTAGTAATTTAAATATACAGTATTTTACTATATTTCACTATTCATAAAAAATTATTGAATTTCTTAAATATACCAAAAATTCACCCATACAATTTTTAAATGCGTAGAATTAAAAAATTATGTCCATTTTTTGAAAATAATTTCCAAAATATCATTAATATAATTTTCATATAAAATCATCCTTAATTAAAAAATTATTTATTTTAAAAACAATAACTGCAAATATATCACACTGAAAAAATAATCAAGATATCATTATATTAAAGACATAAGAAAATAAATTTATAATAAAATTTAATATTCATTAGGGTCATATTACTATTCATAAAAGTATGTTACTATTAACCAAAAATCATGTTGGTTCCAATAGACTTCAAATTATTTACTGAACACAATTGTAGATAATCATTTTTCAAAATTCAAAACATAAAAGTTGAACAATTATTTTTAAAGGCCATTTATAAATATAATCTTAAAAAAAAAATTCATGCATTTCAAATTATTTTTAAATCCTTTGTGTGCTACAATTATGTCCATAATCCTCAATTTATTGTTTCTTCTAATTTTTTACATAAAAATGATTTTTAGATGAAATCAGACCTTTTATATGTCATTTTTAGTCCCCTATTCATCGTAAGTATAACCATTACTCATAAAAACATTATAATTCTGTTCATTATATTTTAATTAGGACATAAATTTTCATAATCCCTATAATTTTAATATTTTGAACATTTAATGAAAAATAATATATTAGATAAATTACTATTTTCATCCATTATATATACTAAAATTTCCATTTCTACACTTCAATAACATTCTTTGCAACCTTATTTTATAAACACAAACAATTTTCTTATTTATCAAGATATAATATTTGGTGCTTCTTCCCACATTATCAACATATAGTAATTTAATATCCATAACTCTATGGTTTTCACCACCTGAACTCTAAATGAGCTATATCCTTCTCTCCTCTAGCGAGTCTAATGGATGGTTCTGGTGTAGGTTATTAATTATATATAAGGATGAAATATTAAGCATAATAAAATTATCCATCACTCTATATTTTATCCCATTTTTTATCATTAACAAATTTTCTATCACATTAACCACTGATCCTGTTCCAACAAGTTCCCTTAATAGAATGAAACAAAAATAAATAGTGGGGGTAAAAAATCATTGTGGGGAACCAAAGGAAAAATTAAAACCACTAATATGATTTCTAAATCATGGACCCATAATTTATATTTATGAAACCATTGGATTATACTATTTAATTAAAATTAATAATATATGTTAATTAATCATGTTTTTTCACTATGTGTCATTGAATTTCCGAATCATATCACTCGTGAGTGTGAAACTATGTGTATAGTATGGCCTATTGTCTTGCACTGTGTTTTGATCGAGTCTCTATTAATAAACCCATTTCCAATTAATTACCCCTAGGTACCATTTTTATATTTCCCAATCATCTTGTAGTGTCTTGACAGGGGTGTAATTGTCTGGTAACCACATTCTCTATCATTTTAAAAAATTCCATGATATTTTCTAACACCATAACAGATCCACAGACATATCCATAGGGATGTCACTAATGTTTTCTATATCAACCCAAAATTTTATCAAAGGAAACTCCATTATTATAATTATTTTATATAGTATGAACCAAAAAAATCACTTTTAGAATAATATATTATCTTTATAAATGATTACTTAATGAAATAAAAAGTATGCCTAGAAGTTAATGAACTTATACATATAAAATTGTAACTTCACCTTAAGAATTGTAATATTCCCTTTATGAATGTGAAACCTACAAATAGTAACCTCAACCATTATTTTATGATTAAAATTTAAACATCATATACATGAATTTATGATATCATTATATAATTGTATAAATAAATAACTATTTAATAAAAATTTAATTAAGTGTTGCAAAATTTTTAAAATCATAAATACTTAATTAAAATATTATGAATAATTTAATAATTTAAATGCAATTTTATTTTCTTAAAATTTATTTATCAGTTAATATTTTTTTGTCTTAATATTTTATGGCAAATTTACGAGACCTTAATTAAATAACCAATGTATCAAAAAAATAAGTTACAAATTTTTAATCAGTATTTATCAAGTTTATGATTATTTTAATTAAAAATAAAATTTCTCATATTTAGATCTTTAATTTCATAAAATGGAGTCCAATTTTTTAATTCAAAATGTCAAAATTTGTTTCGGGTGAATTTTTTATATTTTTTTAAATAATATATATTCTTGTGAAAAGAAAAATACGATAATTTTTATAAAATTTAAATACATGGTTTTTTATTTATTATTGATGTAAGTCTGATATATGAACCATAATATTGAAAATTCTTTATTATTTTAATTTATTTATTTATGATTATAAAACTATTCAATGTCATGATACAAAATAATAAACAGATGAATAAAATAATAAGAAAACTACCCTTTCCACCCCTATAAATACTATCCCTTTCCACCTCTTATTCACAGACCTTATAATATTTGACACATGTAAAACGTCTTTCTAATACCCTTAAAAATCACTTCCCCTATTTCCAGGAACCATTGGTCTCAGTGAAATTCCAAACCATTACCCTAAATAGGTTCCCAATGTGGATAATTCAAGTGGTATGTTCCTCGTTCTATACTTTTAGTTTCTTTTCATGTTTTTAATTTCATTTTTCTATCCCCATTTTCCATAATATTAAATGGGTGATAAATCCAAAATATGAAATGTAAAAAAGTTTTATTAGAGAAATATAATAATCCATCATAAAATCCCTTCTCCTCTCCATTTTATTAAATAAATTTAAGTGTTGTCCATTAGACGTGGTTTTATCACCTTCACGAATGTTATGTTTTCATTTTCCTTCACCACATTTAAGGATGGCCATAGAACCGTTATAATGGTACAAAAAATTGTCAAATGTATATCATAAAGATTTTAATGTTATTTATGTAACATGTTTACATAATACTAATGGAAAAAACGTGTTTGTAGTGATCAAAAATAGCTGTAATAATCCAAAAATTTATAAAAAATGTATTATATAATGATTAATCCTCATACCGTATAACAAAATGATATATATAACCATTTAAAATTATAAATATTCTTAAATAAAATATAATTATATATTTAAATTGTTTTAATGATTTTACATGAACATATTTACTTATAAATAAGAAAATAGTTCACGAAAACCAATAAAACAAACGATCCCAAACAATTCAATTAAACTATATAACTCATCAATATGTACATAAATGAACATAAAAAACTATAATGAATAAAATTCATATATAAAAGGTTCTAGATTTTTTAGTTTATGAATATAATTTTATTATGCATGATATTAATGTAAATATATAATTCAGACATAAGGTATGGGAAATTCTCGAACCCAAATCCATTTCCCAAGGTTTCCCCTCTTTCACAACATTTCTAGTATGGTATCCCCTTTTAATTTGATTTCAATTTCATTTAATTTTTTCCTTCCATTTTATTTTAACAGAAACACTTGTTTCTAATATAATTTTATGATAAATGAAAATATTTTTCCAAAAAAGAACACATATTTCAAGAAGATCAGCATTTAATTATCATTAGATTGTTTCTTCTTCACCCAAGATTGAGTATTATTATACTAATTATGTTATTCATTCTTGAATTTTAGGGGCCCAAATTTTATTCATGAATATATGCTTTTAGTAAATACATCAAATCCTTTCCATGGGTTATTTTATGTCCAATATTGATATACGTTCTATGTTGCCTGAATGATAATGTGAATGTTATGACATGAAAAGGGACCATAGAATTATATAACACATGAAAATTTTATGATGTGATAGGTTGACCCAAAATTATATAACACTACAATACATTTGGTAATATGACTTTTCTGATGAGATAATGTCAAATATGTTTGAACAAGATCCTAGATTTGTTGAAAACTATATATGGTGGTTAACTATAATGGAATTATGTATCATTTATATGAATTTAAAACATACACCCATTTATATAGTTCTTCCATTCAATATTATTACCTTCTCTTATGATACAATAATGATTATACTCAACCCATGTTATATTGTATTATTTTCTTACCTATACTCTTACTAGTATTTTATCTCACATCTTTTTATGATGCATATCCTTAGGTGAATACTAGTACTAATTAGATTACTAGGGACAATGAGAATCAATATATTAATTAATTAAATAAATTTATATGTTTAAATTTGTATGTATTATGTATGGTACTATGTTTTCGATGATAATGAACCTCTAGTTCCCAGATTTCTAGCATAATTATGTTGTTTATAATTAAAATGATGTAATAGTAATTTAAGAAAAAGTAGGGTTTCTATAGTTGATATCATATAATTGTTTATTTAATTTAAGAATTAGGGTTCTAAATCCTTATTTAATGTCTTTAGTATGAAGCTATGTATATGTTAGTTCCCAAGAATCATTGTTTAATAAAAATGGTAATTAATATGGTCCAACAATATATAGATTTATAAATTATTTCACAAATAAATAAATTATTTATTCAGGATTTTTTAGATATGTTTTGTTATAACCTTTTATATTTTAGATTGGTGGGAACTAGTTGAAACTCGGATAACAACCCCTACAATGGAAAATACAACAATTGATTTAATGCCATTCCAACTTCTTCATAATGTATAGTTCCAAATTACATGTTGATTCGTACCTATCTGTTACATGATATAAACAATGACAAGAATATTATGTAATTTCCTCCATCATCAAAGAGGGATAATTTGGTTATTAGTTAATTTATGTGGAAACAACAATCAAAATTTATAGGGTCATCTGATTCACTAGCCATGGGATAGTGGGTCAAATCATTATATAATATAGTTTTCGTACTTCAATTTCTAATATGGAGAAGGCGACTTTGGATATTTATCTCTTAGCTGGAGAGGATGACCAATACTGGGTGTTGATTAAAAACCAAAAATCAATGGAAGAAATTGAAGAGATACTATGGGAATAAATTAATATAATTTCACATTACAAGTCTTTCTATTTGATTCTTCATACAAATTTGGAGAGGGAATTCATAGAACCAAAGAAAACAAGTGGAAAATTAATCATGCACTCTGAGGATAATTTCACATTGATTTTAAGGTGCTATTTGGTTTTTTATCCCAATGATAGAAAAACTAATTGATTATTTAGTGGTATAAAACAAAAACATTGTTAAGATCTAGCAATTAGAGACTGTGAAATTAAGAATAAGATTCTCGATGTTCTCTCAAAGTGGATATGGAGTTTGGATAATGCTAATATAGCTATATAGATAAGAATAAAAAGTTTGAGTTTCAAGATATGGGATATAATGATAAATGTGGAATGAAATCCCAGCAAACCACAAGTCAAGAATGGGGGAATAAAAATCATGGTATGTTCCTAAAAGGGAAACTAAAATTCTATATGTTTGGGAGAGTAGTACACCAAGATCATTAATGTTGAAAATACATAATGATTAATGAAAATGTTGTTGAGGGAAGGAGAGCACCACCAATGTATTAATTCTTCAACAGTAGGATTAAATGAAACTATGAAAACTAGTTCAATAAACCTCAATCCCTGAAAGGTAATCATCATCAGCAACAACCATGTCCAAAGGGTAAAGGTTTGGATTATTACATCACTAATGTTGTTGGGGATCCCAAAAATGATGTGGTGATATGTATGCTGGTTATTTATTAAACACAAAATATAGAAGTTATTTTATCTTTGAGTATAAGAAATAGTGAAATTATTGATTCCAAAGGTTGTAACTCCTACATTGTTAGGGTTTTTTATTGTACCTCTAATAAAATATTATCATACTCTCTTTTTTGGAGTTTGATGATATTTTGGGCATAGAATGGATATCCTTATACATATCCAACATCAATTTTTGAGAAATGGAGATCACTCACCACATCCTAAAGCATTCCCCAATTTTTTAAATGTATAAATTAGAAGGATTAACCTTATTTGGGTCCATAGTCCCATGTGTGGATATTATTTCCATATGATAAATCGTATATTTCTTAAATGATTGAGAAAAAGGATATAATCATGATATAAGGAACGCCCTTTATGAGGGACTAAACTTCTATATTCCCTAAAGAATTAATGGGTTTTCCTCCTGACCAAGAGGTTGAGTTATCAATTGACCTCATTCCTAGATATTTTCCTATATCAAAGAAACCTTATAGTATAAAGACAATTATGTTAGAGGAACTGATAAAGAAGTTACAATAAAATCAGTGAAAAGGTTTTATATTCCCAAGTGCTTTACCATAGGGTTAACCAGTCCTCTTCCTTAGGAATAAGGATGAATCAATGCACCTTTTCATTTATTATCTTTATATTAATTAAATAATTATATAGAAAATGTATCCCCTTCCTTGGATATATATTTTGTTTAATCAACTGTGTGGGGATAAATATTTCTCTACGGTTGACCTTCGACCAAGATGTCACCAATTATTGGTGAGTAAGGGGGATATTCCCAAGATTGAATTTCAAATGAGGCATCGTAACATTGAGTTAATAGTGAATCCCTTCAAAATAACTAATTCTTCAAAAATAGTCGTAGACTTAATGAATATATTCTTTAGATATTACCATCAAGAATTTTAGGTAGTCTTTATTGATGATGTTATGATATACTCAAATAGTGAGGAGGAAGATGAGAAGCATTGTATACGGTGCTAAATAATTATAGAAGGGAATAAAATTTTGAAAAATATAGTAAATGTGAGTTCTGGAAAAAGTAATTATCATTCTTGAGGCATTTTATCAATTGTAAAGGTATATCTATGGATCGTTCCAAGATAAACAAAATCCAAGAGTTGCCGAAGATAACTTCTATGAAAGCTATCTATAGTTTCCTATGCTTAAATGGGTATTATATGTGATTTGTGAAGAATTTATAATGATTGAAAAACCCAATAACTAAATTATATTTTAAGGGATAAATGTATGGATAAGATAGTGAATGTGAGGACTAATTCATAGATCCAAAAAGGAGGCTTATCACTATAATAATACTCACACATATGACAGGTTAGAAACACATTGTGTTACACAGTGATTCATTAGAGAAATGAATAGGTAGTGTATTGATGAAAAATTATAAATTGATTGCCTATGCCTCTTGGATAACGAAATTTCATGAGAAAAACTATACTATGAATGATATAAAGTTGGTAGTTGTGAACTTAGCATTGAATATCAGATGACATTATTTCTCCATGGAGAAGTTATATATATATATTGATCATAATATCATCAAATATTTATTAACCAAAAATGATCTTAAGATACTCTAGTGAAGATGGATATATGCCATCATATATTAGGATTTATCAATCCACTACCATATTGGTATGAAAAATATAGTGGCGAATACACTAATTATAAAGGAACCTACAAAATTATCAACGATGGGAATTGAGAAAAATCCATTGTTTTTTAGATTTTCAAATGATGAAAATGGGGATAATTAAGTAATTAAAATCATAAATCCTTTCTCAAATGATTTCCAAAGAATCACATTTAGTGAAAATAAAAGATCCTCAATTAAATTATATGGATATTTTGAAGTAGATAGAAGCTATGAGAAAGGGGAAATCCTCAGAGTTTTAAATTGATGAGGAGGGAGCTGTAATATTTGGGTCACAAATATATGTACCATATGATACTTAGATAAAGAATGATCTTATAAATGAATCACATATCATGACCTTATCTATTCACAATAGGATCACAGAGTTTTGTCAAGATATCAGGGTGAACTATTTGCGGCATAATATAAAAATGTAGATTATAGATATATACAACAGTGTGCCTAGTATGTTAACATGTGATGGATAAATGGAAAATATATAAGGGGTGATATAACAATTACCCAGACCAAAATGGAAGTGGGAGAACATCACTATGTAATTTTTCACTGGACAACTGAAGACACTCTAAGAAAACAATTCTATATGGGTTGTGGTAGATCATCATACAATGAGAAATCACTTTTTCACAATTTGAGTGGAATACTCACATAGTCAACATGTATGGATATGCATAAATGATGTGGTAAGGTGTCAGAGTGTACTACTATCGATTATATAATATTGAGATCTAATATTCACTTCCATGTTTGGAAACATCTTCAACAAGTACTGAACACTATGTTATACTTCAGTACAACCTATCATTCTCAAACTGATGACCAGTATGAGTGAACTATTAAATTACAAGAATAAATGCTAAAGGAATTTTTTATGTACTTCAATGGAGGATATAATAACATGTGAATCTAGAAAATTTACCTTATAATAACAGTTTCCACTAAACCTCCAAAATATCTACATATGAATACCTTTATGTGAAAGGATTTACCACAATGGTGTGATGTGATGAAGTTAGTGAATGTAAGCTTCAATGACATGAAATAGTCGATGAAATGGTAGAAAATGTAAAAACCATTTGTATAACATCAGCGAAGTCCAAAGTTGGCAGAACATCTCTACATATAATCATTGATGAGACCTTGAGTTTAAGGTTGTAGACATGGTATTCCTCCAAAAATCACTATGGAAGAGGACAATGGGATTTGATAATAAGGGAATTCTCTGTCCTAGGTACATCATCCCCTTCAAGATCCTTGATCATATTAGAGATTTTTCCTACTGACTGGCACTTCCACATACAATGTCTCATGTACACAATGTATTTTGTGTACCCCTATTGAATATGTACATACTAGATACCTCACATGTAATGAATCTAGATGTGGTACAATTAGAAATTGATATCTCTTATAATGAACAGCCAATGGTGATCTTGGATTGTAGATATAATGTTCTACCTAACATGACTACTATCCGGAACAAATTACTATGACCAAACCATATTTATAGAGAATAAACTTGGGAACTAGAGAAAGCTATGAAGGAAAATTACCCTCACTTTCTTTCACCATAGTGTGTAAAAAAAATTTTGGGTGAAGAATGTAACAACCTAATATTTATCAATTAAATAAACATTCTTATAAGTATTCCATGTAGTATACACTATATAAAATAACATTGAGAACACAATAAAAACATTATAAATTATAAAATAATGAAATTAGAAGTATTTAATGAAGTTAAGGAACCTATACCGATGAAACATTAACTTGATTATATGAATAGTAATATTACTATTAAGAATAGTAAATTGGCCAAATTAATGTTAACTTCACCCATTAAAGTATAACTAAAATTTCGGAATCTCTTAAATGAAATTGTGATATAATTTTATAATAGTATAAGAAAATAAATTTTGTAAGAATTATGAATTAATTGTTAGTATTTTTGTAATTCAAAAATATTTAATATAAATTTTATGATTAATTTAATAATTAAAAGAAATTATTTACCTAAAAATGATGTCATAATTTTATTTTTTTAATTTTATTATTTAAATAAAATTTTATGAGTCCATAAATAGATTTTTAACATGTTAAAAAATCATTCATAATTTTAATATCATTATTTTTTTATTAAATGATGATTTTTATTAAAAATTAAATTTCTCATATTTAAAAAACTAATTTCATAAAATTGAGTGATTTTTCTAATTCTAAATTTTGAAAATTGGGTAGGGTTATTTCATTATATTTTTTTAAAATACATAAAGTTTTTTGAATAGTAAAATAAGTTAATTTTCTATAAAAGATGAATAAATTAATTTTTTTGTCAATGTCATTTTATGGATGATGCAAGTCCCCTAATGTATAATATTACTTCATTATTTTAATATATTTATTGAGAATCCTCACACTATTCATAGTATTGAGCCAAAATAATAAAATAATAAATAAAATAATGAAAAAACACCCCTCTCCTCAATTATAAATACCAAACCTATCCACCGCTTCTCATCACACCTTCCATGAATTGTGCCATGAAATTTTTTTCAAAATACTATTCCCAATCCCCTCTCCCACGCCCAAATTATTTGGGTCTCAACAAAATACCAAAACCATTTCTTTATGGTGGTTCTAAAATAGGATAAATCATTTGGTAAATTTCTATTTATTTTATTAATTTTCTTTTCAAGTTCTTATCTTTTCTTATTCTCAATTCTACTACCTTTATACAAATGTAATGATAAATCAAGTAACATACATATAATTTATAGTTATTATGATAATATAATAATCCATCATCAAACCCTTTCTCATCTCCCTGTTATTCTAAAAATGGAAATGTCATCTATGAGGTGTTGTTTTATAACCTTCAAGGATGACATGTTTTAATTTTCCATCACTACCTTCAATGATTGTTATAAAACCATTATAATGATCAGAAAATATTTTAAAATGTACAGTATAACCATTTTTTGGTTCTTGTCAGTAACATATTTACACAATACTAAATGATAAACTACAAATTGGTTGTGATAAAAACCATCGTAATAATCTAAACAATTTCCCTAATGTCATATCTAATGATTCATTCTCATAGCATATATATAAACGATATATATAACCAAATTAACTTATGTTTGGTCATTAATAACATCTAATTCCAATTCTAGAGAAGTATACCAATTTTACGTGAATATTATTACATATAAAGAAACAAATCGATCATGACAAAAAAAGAGAAAACGAATTCTCCCAAATGATGAAATTAACCTCTATGACTCATCAAAAATAACATAAATGAACTTAATAAAACTACAATGAAAAATATTCAATTATAAGAGGTTCTTAATATTTTAATTAATGAGTATAATTTGATAATCCATGATATTAATGTGACGAAACAATTCAAACATATATTAAGGGGAATTATCAAACCAAACTCTATTTCATTCGGTTTTCCCTCTATCAATACATTTTCATTATGGTTAAGGATAATATATTATTTAAATTTCACTTATTTTTATTCTTATTTCTTTACATGGATTTAAATATTTTCCATTTCTTTTTATCAAAAATGATAACTTTTTTCCAAAAGAACTAATCTTTCAAAAAAATACATCATTCACCTCCCATGAGATTGTTTCTTCTTCAATCAAGATATATTATTCTTATAAAAATTATTTTATTCCATATTTTTCATGGGAAACCACAATATTATTTATTATTGTCTAATTTTTTAATATAAACCCATTATTTTACATGGTTAATTTTATGTCCATTACTCATATATGTTCAATGTGGAATACATGATAAAGTGAATGGTATGATGTGACAGGTGAACCAAAAGTTATATTTCACTTCAATGTATTGGGTAATGTAATTTTTCTCATTAGATTTATTGAAATATGTGTCAACATGATTATATATTTGTTCACATTTATTTGTGGTGGTAAACCACTAAGACATGATGATTCAGTTATATTAATTTACACATTCAATTCCTTTCTCTAATGCTTCGTTCCATGATTATTATACCATTATTATGATATGGTGATAATTATTTTCACACCATGTTTTACTGATTCAGATTAATAACAATCATATTATAATGATTTTAGCTCACCCATTATTTTTATTTATATCCTCAGGTGAATACTTGTACAAAGCAGATCACAAGGGCCAATAAGAATCCAAATTAAAATGAATTAAATAAATTACTATGTTTTATTATATTAATGTTTTGTATGGTCCTAATTTTTCAAAGACACTAATTCCCTGGAAACTGGGATTGTAGAATATTTATTTTTATTATCATTAAAATGATGTAATAAAAATATAGGAAAATACCTAGGTTCAGTATTTTCTCACCCAAGTTTCCAATACATATCTAAACATATCCACTGATACAAACAATAGTTACCTAGGAATTTCATACATATATATTACATCTTTTTAGTTGAATATTCATTATATTAAAAAAACACATTTCACATTATTGTAAAGGTATAATGTCTTTACAAACATAAAAACCTTAAAAAATAGTTCCTAATTGAGCTACATCATATCTTAATATGAAATATAAAACTTAAATCCATATTAATCATAACATACATTATATACTTATTCATAAATAAGGGAAATGAAAAAATGAGAGGGTGAGATCAGATACTTGATAAGGATAAATAACAGAATATGTAAGCCTAACATGAACATTAGGGTATGATAACATAAGCATAACATGGGAACATAATAATTTGTATATCAAAGATCGCAATCTTGCATCATGGAATAAATGTTGACATTTCATAATACATGAATGATACTAGAATCAATGAACATGATCAATGAGATCATATCATTTGCATAAGACATAGAATAATTAAATACAAATAATCATATAAAATAATTTTCATAGTATAAATGGATCACTTCAACGTCTATAATAATGGAAAGGTTACCCTCCCAAAACCTTAATAATATTCACGTTTTACTCTAATGAAATTTATAGCAGACAAAGACCCTTACTGAACTGATTTCACTCCTCATTCTCTCTAGTCTATCTCATGATATATAAATATTTACCAAATTCATTAGAGGGATTCATCGATCCCACACATAACATTATGAAAATAATACATATGTGTTCTAGAAGATCATAAAATATTAATCATATCAATACCCATAAAATGAAATGGGTTTTACAAACATTTCATCATATTATAACCTTGGGAAAAAAGCCATGTTTCATAAACATTTCATATTTTTACCCAAGAGTAACCAATTAAAATAAGATGGTTTCATATTAGTTTAATAAATGTATAACAGGTTGATGATAAATGGGTTTCATAAGCATCTTTTCATATTAAAACTACACCATTCTAGAAATGTATAAGAATTGTATCACTGGATTATATCCCCTATAAAACATAATTCACATTATATTTTTTTCATCTTAGATAGATTATTATATTGAAATATCACATGAATAATTTTATGGGGAAAAATTTTTATTTGAAAATAACCTTTTAAAATTAAAAATTGAGATATCATTTTTCACTTCCTTTTCTTTAAAAATGACTTTTAAAACTTTTAATTGTGTCTTGCAAAATAATTTAAACAAATTAATGAGGAAAATATCACTTACAATTTAAAAATAAATTATTAAAAAATAAATCTTTTTGAATAAAATTTTATTTGAAAAAATACCCAAAAAAATATAATGGAATCTAAAAAACAAATATTAGTTTTTATGGTGTGAAATTATTTTCTTAACTTAAATTTTATACCAATTATTCTATAACATTTCATGTAAAATCCAAAGATTATTGATTAGAAAATGAAATTATGATTTCATTCAAAATAATTTAAAAAATTACAAAATGGTATAAGTTTTCTTTAATAAATCATTTTAATATTTTTAAAAAAATTGGAAACTTTTTAATAAAATGTGTTATTTTTGTAAAAGATGTATTTGAGTGAAGAGATAAATATAGAAAATTCTATTTAGGAAAACATTTCAACCTATTGAGTATATAAATATTGTACTGTGAATTGAAAACGAGTATTATTATTAAATAGAGAATGAGAAGATATGTCATGATTTCCTTGAGATGGGGATATCATTATCTTACCATCGTAAAATAATCAGAAATAATCTCGATAAAAGATAATATTGTAACATAAAATCTTTACCACTTTTGTTACTTTTATTTTTAATACCCAAAAGGAGTAACATTAAAAAATCCTAAAATATAATGATCATAAATAAATTCAGGAAATTAATTCTAAATTGGGAAATATATATACCTTCTTGAAGAATATGGGTACCTAAATTAACATATGTCTCTATGATGAAAAATTGAGAAAAATATAACTTACCCCTTTGGCAACATTTGAATAGTAACACACATGAAAGAGGGATCATAAAATTTATATTTAAATACCAATAATTTTCTTAATAATAATCATAATAATAATTAATGGGACATATATACACATCATAAATGAAATAGGTGATGAATATGTCATGTGTCTCACATAATTAAAAGGGGAGATAGAAATCCATTACGGCTTCAGAAATATTTTGAATCACAATCTACAGTAAATGAAAACATAAAAAGAAACTGTTAACTTCAAGTAAATAAGGATATTAATGATATAATATGTCAAATAATTATTATATATACCACACAAAATAAATTTTTGATTAATTTTCACATGTCTCCCAATAATAAAATAGAGACATGAAATCAATTACCTTAAGTCATGAATTCTGTCATAAAATTAAATCTTATTGTATAATAAATATAATTTTATTATAAATCTATTTAAAAACTGTTAATTTATATGTCATAACAAATATTATTTATTTTTGAAATTTTATTACAAATTTATTAAAAAATTTATATTAAAATCACATTTCAAGAAATAACTACTTTGTTTTTTAGGTACGTTTTGGCTGTAATTTTTTGTCATTTTAAATTGATCACGGTTCCATCATATATGGAACTTTATCCAGGATATTAATATAATATATATTAGTTATATATATATTTATAGTGATACATAAAATTTGGATACGAAAAATTAAATACACTCTTCATGGAGATGGCTAGCCATAGGGACACATGAAAATTGTTTCCATTTTCCCTATATAAAGGACGATAGAAAGGAAAATAATATTTTACCATTAAATAATAATTTTTATGTCATATATATAAGATATTTGAATTAAAACCATCCCTATTACCATCCATGAAAATATTTAATGAATCACATCACTTCGGGATGTAGTAGTATGTTGTAAAAATGAATGACATTTACATATTCTCATGAAAATTAATGTAATTAGATAAATGTTAAAATATAGATACAAGATATTTTCAAAAATGGATATTACATCAATTATTATGAATATTTATTTATTTATAAAAAACATGAATGTTTGACCAAAATTGGTTAGTTCCTTTGGAATATGGAAACATAATATTCTAAGATGGTAAATGAACTTAAATATGCCAATAAATATCTAACCCTATATTACTATAACTTAGAACAATTACTCCAAACCATGGGATTGGAAAGACAATAAGGGTGATCTCAGATGCTCAGTAAGGGTAAATAGAGGAGATGCGTAAGAATAACATGGAAATAAGGGAATGAGAAATTGAGAATAACATTGAAAACTATTACATGTATATCAAATATAATATTCATGAGTCATGGAATAATGATTGGTAGTTTATATGACATAAATCAAAATAGAATTAACATACATGATCCTTTAGATCATAAGAAAAGTATTTTTTAGAATTCACATAAGAATATAAAATAATTCCCTTTTGATTCATGTCTAACTTCTAAGACCATAATATTAGACCAAGTCAATTATTGGACCTGGTTCACTCCTCATTCAACCTCTATCTTACTGAATGGATTTAACTCCTCATTCTAGCCCTATATTACTAAAATGAGTGCACAATTTATTCCAGTATTTTCTGTATCATGGGATATAATTATTTACCTAATAAATTGGATGGAGATATAGGTCCCACCCATCACATAATGAGAACCATATTTATGTCTTCCACGTGATCATAATGATTCATCACATCACAATACATTCAATTAAATGGGTACCAAAAACATAAAATCATATCATAACCTATAGAAAATATATATGATTCATTATAATTTCATGATAGAATAACACATTAATATAAATATGTTTCATAACCATTTCTTCAAGGTATAACCCATTTAATGTAAATGATTTCATTTAAACATAAACTAGTCCTATAAACAATATGATTTTTATCCTTAGTTAATATCCCTAGTAAATAATATATAACCTTAAATAATCTCATCTTAGATGAAAAATAATTTTGAATGACTAATTGGTATATTTTTGGAATAAAATATGGTACCATTATAGAAGGATTTAATGAGTAACCATTGGAAAATAAAATTCAATAGATTTATTGAGATGTATAAAATGATATTTTATCACTCGAGACATATTCATAAAAAGCTCCAAAAATGATGAGATTGTACCTAAAATATTTACAACATTTGTAACATTGAATCATAATCCCTATGATGGTATAAATTATTATAAAACATCAAATATTATGAGGTTTAATAAATTCATTATATTTCATGTTAAAGGTTATATATATAATTTTTCATAAAGAATATGAGAACATAACATAAAAAATATATCAAAGAAGGAAAATTGGGAAAAAAAACTACCATAATGATATGGTAAAATTTGAACCAAAAACATCATGAATGATAGATCCTAAACTGGAAATGTAAATACCATTAAATTTTATTATAATAATCATAAAATGAGTTCATAAAAAGTATATAATACATATAGATAAAATAGTAGGTAAATATAGAATGTGTCTCACAATAGAATCAAAGTAAGACAGAAATCCCTTACCTTATGTCTTAACTTCTATCGTTTTCAGTCAAACAACATTTATTATAAATATAAGTTCATTATTCACATATTAATAAAAATATTCAAATAAATTGTAACATATATTATTTTCTTATTTTATTTTATTTTCTGTTAATGAATAATTTAATGATAAAGTTATATTTCATGAAATAATCGTTTTGTTTTCATATATGTTTGATTTGCTATATTTTTCCCCATAATTTACACATTATTTCCTAAAATATAAATTTATAAAAATTATATATTTATCATTTCTATTTATTGTATATGTATTTATAATAATATATAAGATATAGAAATTGAAAATTATGTACCCAATTTAGGGAGATGGTAGATCATATATATTAATGAAAATTGTTTCCATTTTCTTCTTAGACAAGATGAAATACAATTACATGATATATTATCATTAAATAATAAATGTTATTTCATATATATCTCATTTTTAAACCCATATGTAATACATTCCTAGTAATGTGTGAAAGAATCACTTAAATTGACGATGTGGTATTATGTTATACACATGAAAGACATAATTATATTTTCACAAAATAGAATATATTATCATGTGTCTGATATAATAGTTGAAAAATAGTAATTATATGATAAAAATCACTAATATCATATATAAATTGTTTGTTCAATAATTTTGACGAACATTGATCGGTGGAAATGAAAAAACGAACGACGTAGGTTTGCGAGATGATAATCCACTGTACACATGATTGATGATTTTGTAACTGAATTTATGGAAGTGTGTGTGGTTATGACCATACACATATAATGAAATAGTTTAAATATATGGGATATAGTGATTTTATTATATAAAAATACAGTAATATGTTATTATGGTGGTGGGGAAATAAATAATATAATGATGCTTGTTGAAGAACCTTACCACTTATTTGGGTATCCTCTTCACATTTTTTTTAAATTAATCATAGAATTTATTTACACCCAAAATAATGATTCTATATTGATTTTAGGTTTTTTTATGTTCTTGGATTGATATTGGATAATAAAAATATCTTGAAATGTGTGCAGAAGATAAGAGATTTGGTACCCTTTATTAGTTGAGGAGGAGTGGCATTCTTGTAAATACTTAAAATTATTCAGTATTGGGACGTCAATCATACCTAAATATAAAAAACTAAGAATTAAATGTTTTTAGGGATTACATGGATGATCAAAAAACATAAAAATAATAATAAAATACATGTTTTATTATTCATCATTTCTACGTTAATTTACTGTTTATTTCACAATGTATGGTTTGGCACCCTTTTTTTACTATTCACTCTGATGTTACTATTAACTAAAATGTTATTGTTCATTCTGAAGTTACTTTTCATTCTTAAGTTACTATTCATTACGTGCAATTTTTTAAAAAAATTGTTTTTATGCAAACATATGGATATTTTTTTGATGTTTTTTTTGTGAATAAATCTTATTAAATATATGGATCATAATCAAAGAGTTTTTAATATTTTTTGTGCTATATTTAGATTGAAAATTTAAGAAAATTTTCAACTTCTTTTGCAAATAAATTTGGTCATTTCAAAACTGTTTAAATTCAAATATTTGAATTTAATTCCAGAATCTGCTTCTAGTTTTCAGGAACTGTTTTGACTATGTTTAAAACATTTTAAATGGATTTAAAATGATGTTTTAAATCATTCAATGATTTTATTATTCTAGATATTTTTTGGAAGTTTTATTCAAAATATTTTCAGTTATTTTATTAGATATTTATTCTACAGGAATAAAGAAGCAATGGTGTTTCTATTTTCATTGAGATATTTATGGGAGATCTTGACTCAATTTATTTTTAATATCTATAGGAAGCAGATCTAATACACCTGCAATATATTTTATTCTCATTGTATATCATTCTCTATTGCATTTAAAAAGAAAAAAACAATACAAAGAGGAAGTGATGTGATCTTTAAACCTGCTATGCATTTGCAATGTCCTGTGAAATTTTTTTTCACCACCTACTCATTCCCTCAAGAGCCGAATTAAATCTTCTTCGACTACAATTTCATTGAAGAGACGTGCTGATCTAAACCTTAAAAAAACCCATACCTATGATTTAATTTTTAAATTATCTTTTATCTGGTTCTAAATCTATAATACTACTTCTCATCTCTCACACTCACTCTATTCTTATATTTATTCTTTTCCACGCAAAAGCTTAATTTGTTATTATTTTTCCTCGGGTTGTGACTCCCAGATTCTAAATTCAGTATCCTAGGGTCCTGACTCTCTGTATCTAAAGCCAGGACTATTTGGGTTGTGAATACTAATATCTAATGTCAGGTTATAAGGGTTGTGACTCCCCATAAAAAAATTCAGTGTCATGGTTATCCCCCACTAAAAAATTATTTCGTAATTGGGTTATTATTCCCCTTTAAAATTCATTAGTTTTTAGTGCAAACATATTTCTAAATAAGTGGAGAGGTATAAGAGTAGAGTAGGCCCACTTTGGACCAAACTACTATAAAAAACATCCTTGTGTTATTTACTTTTTCTACTGTTAATTAACCTTAATAATTAACTTTTATAATTAATTCAATTAATCAATTTATTTGTTTTATAATTTCAATCTAGTCTATTCACCCCCTCTAGACCATCATCCATTACCCTATCTGACTTAAAAATTTGTATCAGAAGCTAACCTTCTTAAGAATATTTTTTATCTATCATTATATTTCATTATATAAAAGATTGGTACCCTTGGTTGTTCCATTATGAATTTATCCAACCATTTATTTTAGTCTGCTTTTATATTTTATTGTGCTAAACTATTCATAGACTTCACAGTCTAAGGATAAAAATATTATAAGATGGCAGGATTGAACCCAAATTATGCTTGGATTCCTCAAAATCCACCACATATTGATGGAAATTATTATTGATACTAGAGATCCTCAATGGAGGCATACCTAAAATAGTTGAGCATTGATCACTGGTCTATCATGTTAATAAATACACAATGCCTGAAGCTGATCTAGATACTCTTAAAAGAAACGATGCTACTAGATATGTTTTAAATTACGAAGTTGCTAATATTTTATATTGTGCTATTAACAGAAGTGTTTTAGTCATGTGTTTGCCTGCAAGATAGCTAATGAGATTTGGAAGATTCTTTAAGTTACTCACTTGGCTCTGACAAATTGATCTGAACCAGGCTTGGAATGCTTCATGCTGAGTATCAAGACATCAAGATGGGTGAAGATGAAATTGTAAACCAAATGTTCCATAGATTCACAAGAATTGAGAATGGAATGAAATCACTTGTAGAAGCTCTGGAAAATACTATACTTTTTGAAAGAGTCGTACGAGAATTACCAAAGAAATTTCTTGTAAAGAAGGTTTCCATTAATGAAAGTAAAAACTTAAAGGAGTACACATTTGATGAATTGATTGGATCACAACTCTAATATGAACTGGTACTCAAGAAAAAAGTTGATGAGGAGATAACAAAAAGAAAAGATGTAGCATTTAAGACTTTAAATGTTATTTCTAATGAATATTTTGATGCCGATCTACATGATATTGAAAAGAAAGACATGACTCAGATTGTAACTACAATTTATAATTTAATGAAAAAGAAAGTATTCAATACCCAGTATTGTAGAAACCCTCAAAAAGAGAAATATAAGTGTGATAAGAAAGGTGATGCAAATTACAATTCATTAGATGTAACTTTTTATGAGTGCAGGATGAAATGTCATATCAAACCTGATTTCCCTATACTAAAGAAAAAAGGAAAATACAAAAAGAAGGATAGAAAGGCATTAAAAACAAGCAAGAGTTGTGCTGAAGAATCTTATTCTAATGAACAATCTAAAAATTACAATCAATCTTCTATCTTTTGTTTCAGGGAATCACTAGATAAGGATAATAATTCTAGTTATTATTCTTAATGTTTTGATTATGAATATGAATCTTAAAACCCTAGTGTTTTGGAATTAAATAAAGAAATTGATTAATTAAGAAAAGATGTTTTCAAATCTACTAATTTATATAATAAACTCATAGAAGATAATGAAAAAAATATTTTTGAAAATAAATTAATGTTACAAGAAAATAAAAATTTAACAAACATTGCTTTTTCTTCTCATTCAACAGTTTATGATAATTTGAAAACAGCTCAAGATTTGAATGAGAAATTGAAAAAGGACGTTGAATGTCTTAAACAAAATTTACCTGCTTTCATTCAAGGTCTTGAAAAATATCATGAGATGATGTCTTTGAAAGAAACTGATAAAAATAAATATGATTTTTGTTATGATAAAAGATTACATCAAATGTATAAAACCCATTTTGTGAAAAGTAAAAATGGTAGTTCTTCAACTAATACTTGTTTTAAATGTGGCATGAATGGTCATTATGCAAAAGACTGCTCACATAGATTTAAACAATATTTGGGATTTACATAAACTAATATTTCTAAATTCATGATATCGAGAGTACCTTAAAATACATGTTTAAATTCTGTAGGGGTACCTAAATTTTTTATTACAAATCTTATTCGACCCAAAGTAGATTTGGTACCAAAATGGTCAATTAGTTTATTTTTGTAGGAAAAATGCTTTGGATGACTCAATAACGACATATGGTGCATGGAAAGTGGATTCTATTGGAATATGGCCGGATACCCATCAATGTTTACCTCATACAACTCACTTGATGGTGGAACTATTACTTATGGAGACAATTCCAATTTCAAAGTAAAGGGTTTTGGTAATGTTTGAACTTCAAATTCTACATTTATTTCAAATTTTTTGTAGGTTGAAGTATTAAAACACAATTAAATTAGTATATCACAATTATTTGATAATAGAATAGAAGTTAAACTTCAAATTTATAATGGTTTAGTTTTAACGGTAGTTCTTAATTATTTTATGCTAATCTGAAAGAGAATATTTAAAATATTTATTTTTCTGAACTAGTTGTTCATCATGTAAAGTGTCTGAATGATGTACAAAATGACAACATCCTTTGGAACTGATGTTTATGTCCTGTTAATTTTAGAATATTCTATAATCTCTCGAAGAATGATAATATTTTATAGTATCCTTATTTAAAGAAAGAACAACTTCCTATTTGTGACACCCACCGGAAAGGGAAGCAACACAAAATTTCTTTTAGACCTATCAATCAGATAAGTAAAAATATGCCTTTAAAGTTAGTACAACTTGATTTATTTGGTCCAAATCAAATTTATAGTCTTAGTGGAAAGAAATATACTTTAATTTTTGTTAATTATTATAGAATATTTTCTTGGTTATATTTTCTAGCTCATAAAATTGATACTTTATCTATATTCATTTTTTTAAATCTGTTCATAATGGAAATGGTTTTCTGATTATTTTTATTCATATTGGTAAAATAGAATAATTTTATTATATAGATTTTGAAAAATTCTATGAAAAGAATGGATATTTTCATAATTTATATTCTCGTAAAATAATATAACAAAATGGTGTTGTATAACAGAAAAATACAACACTTATTGAAATGGCTCGAACTTTATTAAGTGAGTATAATCTGCCTAGATACTTTTTGGCTTGAGGATATTTTTTATGTAAGTTATATTTCAAATATAATTCTTATTATATCATTTTGAAATAAAACTCTTTATGAATTATTCAAAAAAAATCCTAAAGTTGGTTATTTTAGAGTATTTTACTGTAATGTTTTTATTTTAAATTCAAAGTGTAATTTAGATAAATTTGATTCTAAATGTGATGAAGGTATTTTTCTTCGTTATTATAATAATAAAAAATCTTACAGAGTTTATAATAAAAGATAGATGTTTATTGAAGAATATTTTCGTGTTATGTTTAATTAAAATAATGATAAAATAAATTATGATTCTAATTGTTTTGATGATGAGTTTAGTGATTTTAATTTTGTTAAAGATATTCCTCAAGATAAGAATGAATTAATTTAGGGGGATAATACTCATATTCAATGTGATCCAATATCATGGAAGATTCACAAAGACCATCTTGTTGAAAATTTAATTGGAAATATTGATTCTGGTGTCAAAACCAGAAATTCTATTTTAAATTATTATGCCAATTCTGCATTTTTTCTAATCTTGTTCTTGTTAATTTTAACGATGCTTTAAATGATGAAAACTTAATTTTTTCTATGCCAGATGAATTAAATCAATTTGATTGAATTAATGTTTGGACTTTAGTATAATTTCCTGAATATAACCAGGTTTTTGGAACTAAGTGGATCTTAAGAAACAAGCTGGATGAATCTAGACAGATTGTCGAAAACAAATCTAGACTTGTTTCTCAAGGATACTCTGATGAAAAATTTATATAATTTGAAGATTCATTTTCACATGCTTCGAGGTTAGAGGCAATTAAAATTTTGCTAGATTTTTTAGGTTTTCAAGGTTTTAAATTATATCAAATGGATGTAAACAGTTCTTCCTTAAATGGTTTTATTACTAAAGCCGTCTATGTTTCTCAACCCCCTGGTTTCGAAAATGAAAACTTTTCCAACCACACATTTAAATTAACTAAATATTTATACGTTATTAAATAATCACCTCATTCTTGATATTAAATAATTTCATTATTTTTATTCAAAAATGGTTTCAAGAAAGGAAATGTTTATCCAAATCATTTTATTAAAAGATATTCTAATGATATTTTAATTTTTTTATATCTATATCGATGATATACTTTTTGGATCATCTAGTGAAATACATTGTAATGATTTTTCTTTACTGATGTCTCTTGAATTTGGCATTACATTAATAGGTGAATTAATATTCTTTCATAGACTTAAAATTTCTCAAATTAAAGATGGAATTTCTCATAATCAATATAAGTATGCTAAATATTATGTTATATGATTCGTTCTTGATTCCTTTAAATCCATGAAAAATCTTACGGGTACTAATTTTAATTTAAATCATGATGCGTTAAGTAAATTAGTTGACTTTACAGTTTATAGAGGTATGATTGGTAGCTAGCTATTTTTAACTACATCTCAACATGATATCATTTTTAGTGTTTGTTTATGTGATAGATTTCAAGATGATCCTAAATAATGTAATATTAAATCTTTAATGAGAATAATTAGATATGTTAAAAGAACTATTGATTCTGGTTTATTTTATCCAAAATATAATTGTTTTTATTTAACATCTTATTCAATTTCTGATTTTGGAAGTTGTAGAAATGAAAGAAAAATCAAATCAGGTATGTGTCATTTTCTGGGAAAATGTTTAATTTCATTGTCATCTAAGAAAAACTTAATTTTTTCTTTATCTACCGCAGAAGCTGAGACTGTCTCTACTGCTAGTAGTTGTGCTTAAAATTTATAGATTAAGAAAACCTTTTGTGACATTTGTATTTTTCTTGATAAACTACCTATTTATTGTTATAACACATCTAGAATATCTATTTCTAAAACCCCCCTACAACATTCTAGAAGAAAACATATTTATCTTAAATTTCATTTTATTCGAGAGCATGTGAATATGGGTGATATTATTTTAGAATTTATCCCTTCTGGAAATCAGCTTACAGTTATTTTTAAAATGTGTTTATACTCTTCTTAGTTTGAGAAAATTAAATTTTCTCTTGGTATGTTGGAATTTTAAATTTTATTTACTGCATTTGTTTAGGGTAGGCATGTTTTCAATATTTTTATTCACAAAAGGGAGAGAAGTTTTAGAGATAAGTTATGGGGAGAGATAATTTGTTTTTAATCATTTTAAAAATTTATTTATGGTTTAAATGTATTGAATTTGAAATCAATCAAAAAAGGGAATATTGTTTGTGCATGTGCATATTTCCATTAATTTGATTTCATATGATTTTTTTATTACTATTCCTCTGAATTTTGATGATATCTTAATTTATGTTATTTGGATTTTTGTGATTTTGATCATGTTGTAAAGATAACATATTTATCTATATTTTATTATGTAATGAGGAAGTTTTAAAGTTCTTATCTATTTCTCTAAAAATTCAATGAAGTTGCTACTGTGGTTTTAGAAACTCTATATTTCACTTTTTAAAACATTTCTATATTTATTTTATTGAAACTTATAAACTTATCTGATTTAAATGAAAAATGATTCTATGGAAAGTTATAATGTTTATATTGATTTCTTTAGTTTTCATAAAAGTCTGAAAATATCTTTTGAATGGAATTTTAATTAATTAAATTTATACTATGTTGTTTGGTTGTAGCAGTTTTTCTAGAATTGTTTTTCCTCTATTTTTTATGATTTTTGGAATCTGTAGATATATTTTTTAATTGGTTATTTTTTTGTTGGAACGATAATATGATTTTCTAAAAATCAATTATTTTGACAAAATTCTGAATCTGCTATTAAAATCCATTTAAAATTCGTTGAAATTTGTCAAAATATTCTATCTATATTTTTTCATGAAAGTATGGTTTACTGTTTATTTCAAAAAAGTATGGTTTACTGTTTATTTCGCAAAAGTATGGTTTACTGTTGATACCCTATGTTATGTTACTATTCAAACCCTACGTTATGTTACTATTCCTACCCTATATTACATTACTGTTCATACCCTATGTTACTTTAATTTTTATACCCTATGTTATTTTACTGTTTATACCCTATGTTAGTTTACTGTTTATCCCCTATGTTAATTTACTGTTTATACCCTATGTTACATTACTGTTTACACCCTATGTTAATTTATTATTTATACCCTACATTACTATACTGCTTATACCCTATGTTACATTATAGTTCATCATCCCTACATTACTTTACTATTTATCATCCCTACGTTGATTTACTATTCTTCATCCCTACGTTACTTTACTATTCATCATCCATACGTTACCTTACTCTTTATCATCCATAAATTACATTACTGTTTATTTCACAATGTATGGTTTGGAAACCATTTTTTACTGTTCACTCTGAAGTCACTGTTCACTCCGATGTTACTGTTCATTCTGAAGTAACTGTTCATTCCAATGTAAATTTTCATTGCGTGCTATTTTTTTTAAAAATTGATTTTCTACAAATATATAGGTTATTTTTTGACGATTGTTTTGTGAAAAATTATCAACAAATACAAGGATAGTAATTGAAGTGTTTTTAATATTTTTCATTACATATTTATAGAGAAAAATTATTAAATTTTTCAATGTCTTTTGAAAATAAATTTTGTCATTTCAAAAAAATTTAAATTCAAATAATTGAATTTATTTCCAGAATATGCTCCTAGTTTTCAAGAACTATATTTACTATGTCTAAATAAATCTAAATGGATTTAAAATTTTGTTTTAAATCATTAAATGATTTTATTATTCTAGAGATTTTATTGGAAGAGTTATTCAAAATATTTTGAATTTCTTTACTATATATTTATTCTACAGGGATAAAGAAGAAACAGTGCTGCTATTTTCATGGAGATATTTATAAGAGCTCATGAATAAATTAATTTTGAATATCCAATGGAAGAAGAGCTGATATGCTTGATATATATTTTATTATCAATATATATATAATTCTCTATTCTAGGTAAAAAAGAAAAAAAAAACAATACAAAGAGAAAGTGTAGTGAACTTTGATCCTACTGTGCATTTACAACATCATGTGACACTTTTCTTCACGTCCTGCACGTTCCCTCATGTACCGAATTAAATCTTCCTCAACTAAAATTCCATTGATGAGACATGTTGATCTAAACCATAAAAAACTAGTATATGTGCTTTAATTTTTTTCTTTTATTTCATCTGGTTCTGAGTCTGTAACACTATTTCCCATCTCTCTCATGCACTCTATTTTTCTATTTTTGCTTTTTCCCAAAAAGGCTTTATTTGTTATTATTTTTCCTTTGGTTATGACTCCTGGATTCGAATGTCAGGGTCTTAGGATTATGACTCACTATATCTAAAGTCAAGATGATTTAGGTAGTGACTCCGAGTTTCTAATTTCAGGTTGTAAGGGTTGTTACTCCCCCCAAAAAACGTAGTGGCGTGGTTATCCCCCCACTAAAAAAGGATTTCATAATTGGGTTATGATTACCCTTTAAAAATCATTATTTTTTAGTTCACATATATCTATCACCGAGTAGAGAGGTATAAGAGTAGAGTAGGCCCATTTGAGACCGAACTACTATAAAAAAACATCATTGCTTTATTTACTTTTTCTTCTTCTAATTAACCTTAATAATTACCAATGATAATTAATTTAATTAATCAATTCATTTTTAAAAAAAATTCAATCTTGTATATTAATCCCCTCTAGACTATCTACCATTACCCTATCTAACCTATCATCTATCATGCTTTGAATTTTTATATATTTTAATCCGTGTTTTCAGTCTAAAATATAAGGTATTTTAGAAAAAAATAAAAAGTATTTTTTAATAACATAGGATACATAACACCAAATAATTTGTTTTGAGAATATTTTGAAAAATTATGAACATATGTAAATATTATAAAACTATAACCAAATATAAATATTCCATTCAAAATAAATGTTTTATTTTTTAGATTTGATAATACAATATTTCTTTCAAATTTCTAGAAAGCCTTCCATGAATTCAGTTATGTGAGTAGTTTTTATTACTTATGAAATGAATATGTGGATATTTGGTTACATGGAAATCATTTATGATATAAATTATCTCTCTTCCTAGAAAAAATTGGGTAAATGAATTTTCTTAAGTGGATTGGTGATGTAAATTCCCTTATGTAAATTCATAACATAAATTCTCTTACAATAATTCATTTATGCGACATTCACCTATGTGAATTAGACTATGTAAATTTACATACATATAATATTTGGACACATTTTGAAAAATGGTTACATAAAAATCATTGACATGGAGTTTCCAACGAGCCTGTACCCTAGTGGTACAAGCTCCTGCTTGGCATCCAAAAGACCCAGGATCAAATCCTGGTAGGGACAAATTTCTAGGTATTGTAGCAGGACACTATAGTAGTGGATGAACTGTAGCGGTGAAGAAACTTTAGCGGTGGAGGAACTATTATTGGAACTGTAGCAGTGGTTGTACTGTAGCAGGTACTATAGTAGCCAGAGTACTGTAGCAGTATTATTCATCGAGGGGCCCTTTGGGTAAAAAAAATGGGCTTTCAAGCCTAGTATTCAGGCCACATGGCCTTGGGCCTTCGTGATATGTAATGGGTCTCCCTATACCCAATTTAAATAGGTCTTTTATTTAAATAATAAAATGAGGCTTCCCCCCAACCTTTTAAAAATAATCATTGACATGGAGTTTCCAACAAGGTTTTTCATGTATCTATAGGTTTTTATAAAAACTCAAAATGTTCCTTGTTTTAGGTAATTCATCAAATTTCCATGTACATGCCATTTATTATAAAAAATATTATTATTTTATCTATATTAAAATTAATATTTAATTATCTATAATCCAGGTGAATAGGTTTTTAATTTTTTTTATAATTGATTAAAAAAGATTCATATGGTGTCTATCATGTATGGATATTGAAACTATTCTTTTATAACATTATATATCCAAATCAATACTAGTATAAATATATAGCGTTTCTTTAAAATAATGTATCATTGTCTTTCAATAATAATAATACTTATAATTAACTATAAAATTCATTGAATTTCAAGACACAATTCAAATAGATATTAATTATCTCCATTTTCTATAAGATACAAATTAATCATTCATCTTGAAAATAAGTATGAGTGAAGTTCAAATTTGAATTATGAATATGAGATATTATTCTAACATGAATTATCAGATTATTACAATGTCTTTATTGTAAACGTTTATAAATATAAAATATTATTTATTAAGTGTTAAGTTATTCCTCTAACAAATTTGGGTATTGTGTGTTTTTATTTATGTAGTATTAAAATGTATTTCCATTTTAGGATTTTATTATTGGAATTTATGAAGGGGATTTATGGAATATAATGTAAAATAAATAGTCATTGCTATTTATTTATATAAAAAAGAAAAATTTATGTAGTGAAATGATATATGAAAACATGACTCTTCATTTGGTCAATCATGTTTCATAATTCACTACTAATTCCTATTGCGTCATTGTTCAACTGGTTGTGGAAGTACACATTTATATTCCTGACATTAAACTTTTCAATATCTAGTATGTCCTGAGAACTACTAGATCTAATATCCAATATCTTCATCAAAAACCATTTACTAGGTCAAATTAGTTTATTCTTCTTCAATTTTTAAGTATTTGTTATGTATTTTTTATCATAGTGAATAATGATTGATGTTATACTACCTTAAAAAAATTTAAATTGAGGATTAGTTTATCCCATTTGAAGATAATATTATTTATAACCCTTAAAATATAAGAAGAAAATATTTCCCTTGTAAATTTTCTTATTTAGTCTCTCCCCTTCGATGAACTGGTTAATCAAGAACCGTAACATTGAATAGGTTAGGACTAATCCAGTGAAAGTTGCAGTTGTGTATGAACATATTAATTATTGTAATTTGTTTTCCCTTTTAAATACTATGTCTTTTTTAATCCTTAAAAAATATAGACTTTCGGATAAGGGAAATTAAAGACTAGGTTGGGTCTTTATCTCTTAATGGTTGTGTTTTTCATGAACTCATAAAAGTAAAGGGGATCGGGTTAAGCCTCCATGGATAAAGAATGAATATCTAATGTTTTTTCACTCTCCAATAAAATTGATATAACCTAGTGATATATCTCTCTCTTAGGTAATGATTTGTTTTAATAGTGGAGCGTGATCATTTAGATACAAAGCATTATAAAAATATTTTATGTTCAACTTTTAGTTTCATAATTTTTTTCACAATCATATCATAGATTATGGTGGTTGATTTATTTAATATTTTATATGATCAAATTATTTTTTAAATAGAAAACTCTATTATATTTTTATTTAATGAAATAAAATTCACCCCCATCCAACCCTTCCCTCCACATATAGTCTATTTTCATCACCCCTCTCAGACCTAACATTGTGTATCATAGCCATTCCTTTTTCTTGATTTTTGAGTTATCATTTTTTATTCTGATACCCAATATTTAGTATCTAATATTGTCTCCTATGAAGAAAATTTAAATTATGTGATCTTACATATACACTAAATTTGTATCATTACAGGAACCATTGAAGATAAATTATCTTGTAACATTATTTGATACCTCATAATTGATATCAACGGTTGGAAAATTATAAAAATATATTTCCTTATATTGTTTAAATTAATTGCTATAAATTTTTATCCATGTAAATAAGAATACTAAGGAAAATATATTTCCTTGTGATGACTTACCTGAGGAATAAAATAAAATTTATTAGGCATTTCCACCACATTTAAATGGTAGTTAGTATACTTAGTAGAAGATCCAGATGGATTCTTAGCTAATGAGTATTGATATTCTATTTTTGGGATATTTTGATTAAATATTATGAATTTCATAAATCTGTTCCATTTTATTTTTGTTTAATAATATACCATTAAATAAGATATTAATAATAAGGTCATGAATATTCATTATTATCCGTTTATTGGAAGACTTTTTGAAAAAAAACTTACAGTTTCAACATTATTTTTGAGATTTGGAAATAGGTGGAGAAAATTTCCTTTGATGAACTGTATTTTATGAAATATAGTGACTCCTATTAGAAAATATATATAAATATGAAAATTGAGTCTCTAATTACATAAAGGGATTACATCATTTTCTTAATGTAGATATTACTCATGGAGAATAAAATCATTATTTATTTTGATCAATAGTTATTTGTAGTGGTTTTAGGAAGAGAGAACACAGTAAAAAATATATTCTAATTATAAGAAAATGATAGTCAAAAATAAATAATAGAAATATATGACTTCGTCGTGTGATTTTGAAAAAACTTACAACAAGTCTAAAAGTATAACAGAAATTGGTACTATTTTGTTTTCATGAATAATATTTTAAGGTAACATTTTTACCTCCACATTCAATTTCAAGTGATCCCGGTTCATATACAAGAAGATGTGGAAATGTATGTATGATATGTAAAAGTAACTATAGTGATTTCAATTATTATTATCAAAATTCTATAAATTCTGGAATTTATTATCATATTATTGATGATCTGAAAAAAATGCGTGATATTATGAACATCTAATAAATGAAATGACATCAATACACATACCACTTAATGATTAATATAGAGTGGTTTAGGAAAAAAAAAGAAACATATCTTCAAAATATAAGAAAGTTGATAATTATTAAATGGTTTTCTCCTTTGAAATTTAATCATCTAGTGACATGATAGTTAATTATGAAATGGAAAAACAAAATGGGGAAAACTACAGGATTAAATATTTTCATTTCAATAATAATTTTTTAAAAAAAATTGATTAATTTTATATTTATTTTTATGTCTAAATTTTAGGATCAATGTAAGAATCATAAAAAAATTAAAATCATATAAAGCTATATTCATCCTCCCATAAAAATGTTTTGTGATGATTTTGATTTTTTTAATGGATGTCCGAATAATGAACTAGAAAAGTTTATTAATGAAATTGTTTTCTTGAATATGAAAATTTATAATAAATAATATTCAAATATAAATAATGTTAAACCTAATTATTTAATTAAATGTGATAAAAAATTTAATCATCTTGATTGGGGTAAATGTCTTCTTGTAGTTCCCACATGGATCATTCATGGAAATATAGAGGGCATGAATCAGGGAACCTAATTTTTTTTACAAAATTTACATTAATTTTATTTATCCCCTATTAATTAATAAAATTATTCTCAGTTTAGAAAAATGGATATTATTTGAATTCTCAATAGTTACATACACATTAAATACTAATAATAAATGAAACTGTGGTATAAAATAAATTTTAAAAGTTTCAGTAAAAATACCAACTCTTTGTCAAGATCAACCTATGGTTGATTCTTGGATTTTGTTATCATAATATATTTTTATTGATTATATGTTTTTGGAATTGTCACACAATTATTACTCTAGAAATAAGAAAATCATCCTATATTAGTGGAATAATTTATATAGTTATGACCAGTATTTAATGGTGTTCTTCATACAGGCACTATCAGTTATTCAAATATATTCAATAAGCACTCGAAATAAGCTATTCTCCACTACACTCTATGGATTTGCAAGAATTGAATAATCATATCCCTTAGATGTAGGTTCACGACATCCATATAATGATTAATATTATATAAAAATAATCCCATTACTATTCAATAAGAATAAATTTCAACTATTGCTCCAACTCACAACCATTTCAAAATACACAGCTGATGAATTTTTCAAAACATTTTTGGTTGTCTACATCGTTTATATATTCTTTTCTCAGGAAGATACTCCTTATCTCAATGAATTTGTGAGCCTCGATTAGTCATGTTAATGTGATTCACACAACTTATATAGTATTATTTATTATATAATTGTTCTTGTAACCTCTCAATGAGCTTCCGTCATGAATTCCCAATCCAGGCATCTCACTAACAATATGTGTAATGTTATTCCATAGTGCATGACATCTACTTTTTATTCACCCTATAGATTGTGTTATTATCGATTTTATGTATAAATTTTTGTGTATATTTTTATACTACCTTTCAATAACTCATACAATATATTGATTCACATTATGTATTATAGATTCATTTTATCAGATTCCTGTTCACTCTTGGAAGTCCTTCATGTAAACCCAAATGGTTACATGATCTACTTCCACATATGCACTACACCTTCCCAAAAGTTAATGCACTATCATATTCAAGTAGGTTATGATATGACCTTTTAATCTCAAGGCCTTTACTCAAACATACTCTCTTCACACATGCACAGAAGAATATATGTAAAGAATGTATTGTACATTATAGAAACTACGATAGAAATGAAAAAAGGAATCACACACCATTGAATTGAATCACCAAACTATTCTTGAAAACTCATAATGATCTCATTATAAAACTATCCATGTTTCTATGGATCTCCTTTATGAAAGGTTTGTTTGGTTCTTTTTCCAACAACCAAGGTGTCTCATGGAATTAAATCCTCTACCAACATGTCTCACGGTGCTCTGTTTTTTGAAAAAACCAGAGCTCACTCAAATGTATAAAATACATACACCCAAGTTCCACAATATATATAGTCAAGGATTAGTTTCTATATTATTCCTTGTATTTAAATTTAATTCCATGTCATTCTTCATTATAAATGCCAAAAAATATTTTTTCCCTGACACTTTAATACTGCATGAAGATCATGAAAAATATAATATAATTGAACATTGTTTCTTTTGTATATGATAATGAGAATTCTAGAGTCACATTCAGCATGATCATTCCCCCATTTTTGGTCAAGATCCATGTGAATGTGTTATAGAGTTACATGCTTTGAAAATCTAGTCACTTCATTGTACTCTCTCATCAATTGATCATTCCTAAGTTTAACACTTGCATACAATATGAATCTTGTAGGAATGGGTTTTGGATAATTGATAATGATTTGTTCAAGACCAAAAATCGATCTTTGGAAATGGTAAGATATTGGATGTGTCATGAATCCATCAAACAAGTGAATAAGGGAGTTCATGTGTGCCTGTTCAAAATGATGACTACACAAAGGTCCAATGTTAATCGGATTTCATTAGATCATATGGGCAAGATATTTATGTATATTTCATAATAAGGGGCATTAAAATGAAATTATATATCCCACATTAAATTATAGTATCATATATCACTCCATTATTACATAAGAACTTTCTTGTCACTATTTTGCTTTATATGTGAGGTGATTAGAACCCTATTATAAGATACACACACAATGTGCATGATCTTTAGAACACCATTCCACCATGCCAAAACTATGCATATGAGGGAACTCTGCTTGCTCATATGCTGGCCTTGGATACTCCGTTGGAGGAGGATGACATCTAGGTCCAATATATTCCATGGTCGATCTTTGATAATGCTAACCATGTTGGTTTTCCATTTTTTTATAAATCAAAAGTAAAATAATACATAATAAATACTACATATAGTATATAATTCTAACATTAATACATATTAATCAGATCACTAAATTCTAGGATCCCTTCCTAAAATGGTAGAAAAATATATAAATATTTTATATTCTATACTTTAACTCCATCCTCATGAAATATATTTATTATTTTCACTGAAACCTTCAAACCATCATAAAAATATATAGGTCATGAAATTGAATAGTTTCTCAGTTTTCTAATATATTCGGCTTGAGTTTTTCATGTACATCACATTTTTAATTGTTATAGAAATTGTGAAATCTTACAATAAAATTTTTACATGAATATTAACTAATTAATAGTTAAAAAATCATCGTAGTTACATGAATATTTTTTCAAGAATGAAATTCAATGTCATTAGATGATTCCATGAAGAATCTCATGTACTCATCACTAATCATGTAGAATTTTCTTCCCAAATGACAACCAAAGAGTATATAATAATTTTCCATGAATCATCACATCATGAATGAAAATTGAAATAGTGAATGAGATCTAATGAATCCCTAAAAATTATCAATTTTTCACTATTGTCCTTATTGAAAATATCTCAAAATATTTCTATCTTTCACCTTCCATGATAAATAACTAATCAAAGAGGACATCAACATACATTGAAATTAGGTTCCCTATAATATATTTACAAAAAATGCAATTGTACTCATAAAAAATCCACATGGACAGTTTAATATCACCATTTGGCTTTGTTATCAATATTTTTTATTTAAATTCGGTGTCCCTTCTTGCCATAATTGAAAAAGGTGATGTATTAATGAAGGGTTTTGTATTCCATTCAATCAATTAAAAAATAAAGTTTTATTTTTATAAATTAGGGATGATACGCCTTGGTTCACATTGGAAACAACTAATAGTTTTCTAACAATATGCCAATTTGTGCTTAGATGGTGTAGAAAAATAGAGAGATACAACCAAGGTTGAATAGGACTCACATTGACAAACAAAAATTTTATATCATGATCATTAAATTTTTAGTTCTTAGAGAGGATGATGCATATGAAATTTTTTTCATGAAATATATTTTCCATCACACTTTTGTATACAGATAAAAAATGTAATGTGGAATAATATTTTCCTCCCCATATCACTGAGAATACCCATAAACCAACAATCCCACTTGATGAAAATATTTGATATAATCATCATTAGGAAAATAAGTGTAATTGGGTTACAATTTTCTTCAACTTCTGTAGATTTGTCATTAATTTTCATTTATTCATGAGATATTCCATGAGATAATAAAATTTATGCTTTCTCCCCATTAAGGGGTGAAATCCCTTAAAATTAAATAGTTGGAAAATTTCATCAGAGACTTTTCAAGATGTTTGAATTGATGATCCACCAATATGGAACAACTCCTATATTTATTAGATCTAGGATAATCCATACAACTTATTTCAATAAACTTTTTTCAATCATTTGTCATGTTAATATTACGCATCACCTTCAATTCCTTGAAATGTAAAAAAATACTACACAAGAATAAACGAATAATGTGGAACATTTTGGAGATTCTAAATAAGTGAAACATGGCTGATAATTTTCTCTTAACACATAAACTTTTTTACTTGTGGATCTAAGGTGTTTGGTACTATTCATTCTTGTATCTCCTATTAATTTCATATTAAATGATTTATTTTAAATAATTGTCTCTTTACTACCATTCACAATTATCTTTTGTGGATTATTCAACTTCACACCTTCTATTAGTGTGAGAGATTTATCTTTTTTTTAACAACTTCAGTGTCTCTATTTGAGATATTATAATTGGTTTTCAATTTAATTAATTAGGTTCCATATAATTTCACGTTGAACAAAACATTCTTAAGGAACTGAATTTTTAATATGTTCAAAACCTCCAATTAAATTTAAATTATTATTCTTGTGAAGGAATTTGTTTTACCTTTGTTCTTTCTAGTGCTTCATCTTCGGTTTTTCACATTTCTCTAGAAGCTCTCTGTTTTCCAAGAAAGAATTTTTAGCACTTCTTCTTAAAATATTTTGTTTTGGAACATCCAGACAGATTTTTTTTTAATTTTCCCTTCTTGGATAAAATATAAAATTATTCCTTATAAATATATTTATGGAAATCTTCTAGTTTCATTAATGGAGTGATTATCTTCTTGATTTCGCCTTGTTTATAATAATTTCCATGTCAAATTTTTAGAGGTCTATTGTATAAACACCTTTTCTAAGATATAAGTATATTTTCTTTGTTGGCATGATATTCAAGGAATCTAACATATTAATCCTATTTGGTGTATATTTATTCACATAGTTTAAAAATAACTTATTCTATTTATTTCCCAATAAAGAATTTCTAACATTTATTCTCTACAAATACTTTTATTGTTGTCTTTTATTATCATTTAGGTTATACCAAGGTAAGGAATAACTGTACTCTTCTTCTATATGACCAATTCTAAAACAATAATCATACAATTCTTCAAGACAACCAAATTTGTTCTTGATTGATTTACTATTATTCATCTGTGTATTCAAATCCAGTATTTCATGTTTCTTAATTTCTTCACATCTACTACCCCCAAATTGTTTCCATTTGTAATTATCATATTTTGACACATTTTAAAAATATATAATGGAAATATTTCCAATTTTCTAGCAGCATCAAAATTAGAAAATTATTATCCGTATATTACTTGTAGTGCATGTTAGGCGAGAGACAGTACTATGTTGATTTTTATTTATTTTCACTATTTTTGTGAAACATGTTGATAGTAATTTTTCTATATCATTCTAGTATCCACCATTTCTGTTTTTTGGATGTTTTAACATTTCTATCAACCCCTATTTTATAATATTTTTTATTTGAACCTACTATAGAAGATGACACATCATTATAAAAAATAGAATTGATTAGGTAATGAGTTAACCACTTCTATGAAAATTTGGAAGGTAGATCATGAAATTATTTAGTGTTCATAATTATAAAAATATGAGTCTCTTTAGGTAAATAATCACCATCAATTTTTTGTATTTATATATCCATTTTTTGATTGTATGATTTTTAGATGTTTGGGTGGAAGAATTATTCATTTCAATAACATGGGATATTCCATGTTTTTCATCCTTAAAATTGATCACTTCCAAGACTAAAATAATAAATTTCATACTAATGGAAAAAATATCATTTTCAACTAATTCTATACTACCTTTAAATTTACTATTCATTCATTTAATACGATCTTAATGTTTTTGGAAACCATTATTTAATGAATTTTCATTTCTTGGATTATTCTTGATTTGACATACAATTTGGGTTCCTCGATAATAAAAGTATCATTATGTGATTCTTATAAATAATTTATCTTATAAATATACCCTTTATCAATCTAGTTATTTTCATCTAAAAACATGTCAATAAATTTTATCTTACATGTGTTTTCACAAATATGAGAATCTAAAATATTTATAAAAACATTGATCAATGTTTGAAGTTTATATATTTTATCACCAAAAAAAGGTTAGTTATGATTAAATCATAAACATTCCATTGAAATTATTCTTCATTCATTGAAATATTTTCAGTTGAATGATTCACACGTGGTTATTTTCAATAAGAACACTGCACCTTTTGATTTTTTTTAAAAGTGCATCCCCTTATTTATTGATTTCATCTTCATAATTAGCACTTTTATCAAAATGAAAATTTGAATGAACAATATGAAATCACATCTACAAGAAACTTATTCATATATATTTTAATTTTAGAGTATAAACTTTCATAAATATTGATATACATATCCCCCTAAAACACTCGTTAACTTATGCTGTTGAAAAGATCCATGCCAACTTATTAGATAGAAGAGAATTGATCCATATCTTCTTTATTTGATATTTTTTCATTATATATAATTCCATCTTCATCATTTTCATCAATGTCTTGTAAGATAACTTCATGTTTTATTTAGATGGAGTGGAGTTAAATAATCCACCTAAGGTTCTTCATAAGTATCTATAAATAATCTCTGTATAAAAAATTTGTTAAAATAACTAGGTAAAAACATTGATTGAATCAAAGGAAAAAACTACACTTTGATACCACATTTATAGACTAGATAGATCATACAAGCATACTAAGATGGGAGTGAATATATTCACCCATCACTCCATCAAATTTACGTTATATAGAATTATCCCCTATTAATCTAGAATCTCTACAATGTTTAAGAGTAATGGATCTATTTTGCACTATATTTAATTAAATAATTGTTAAATGTGGATAATAAATGAATCAATAGAACAAAAATATCTTTAAATGTAATTTTACAGTGAACTACTCATTTCCATGATTAACCTATGGCTGATTCGACAAATATTCTATCAGAAATTGATTATAATTAATTAAAAGGAGTAGAATTTCAAAATATTATTTATGGCTGAATTAAAAAATATTTCAGAATCATAAGAATTATATATTATAATAAATCCAATATATAATTGGGTTTTTTAAACTCTAAACATGGTTTCATCAATGATATCCAATAAACACTCCAAAAAATATCTTCTCTACTACAATGCATGTATTTGAATTAACTGAATAAAATTCACCCTTTTCTTTTGGTCATTGAATTCCAATGAATTAAAAATATTATATTAACCTCATCCCACTAATAATCAATAATATAATTATTCAACATTAAATATAACTCAATCGTTTTTTATAATTAGTAACTGATAAATTTTCTAAACATTGTAGGCTATCTTCTTCCCCAATATATCAATCTAAAATGTGGATTAACTTCCTATTAATTAAATTCCTAACCCCAATTACTCATGTTCACATGTTGTAAAAAACATATTTAGTATTAATTATCAAAAAATAATTCTTTCAGACTCTCATTGAGCTTCTTTATTGAATTATTAATCCAAATATCTCACTTGTAATTTGTGCATGGACATTATATGGTGCATGAAATCCATTTTTACTCCCCTTATAGTTTGTGTGAATCACAATATTAAGTATCAATTATATTGTATACATGAATACTTACATTAAATCACTCATACACTTTAGTGATATATGTTAATCTTTATGAAATCTTGTTATCACTTACATTTGAATTCGTGGATGTCCATATCGAATAACTCAATGGGTGTAGGATCTAATGTCTAATTCGCACAAAAACTTTTCTTAAGTGAATAAAATATCATCTTTATAAAGGATATATCATGGACATATTAATTCAATGAATTTAGTAAAATATAATTCCTTAACATAAGCATGCATGATTGAATGTAAAGTGCAGTTTTTCCTTCATGAAAACCAAGAAGGAAATTCGTAAGGGTATTACAAAACCTTTAATGGAATTGAGGAACTGTTATTCATAAAGATTAAATAGAGTGTTTTAATATTAGTTTCATTTCCATATATCGCTTTCTTGTATAATGTGTGTGGTTCTTTTTGTGAAAACAAGGATTCACATAGAACCAACTTTTCATGAAACATGTTTCTATGTTCCCTATTTTTAGGAAAAATGATATCTCACCAATATTGTAGAAGTTAAATATTTTTTATTACCTCATCTATGATATTTAATTATTTGTGTTTTTTCACCATAATGGATCTTCATTTCATTCTATGTTAATATATATTCCAAATTCTAAAATATATGTTATGTCATGGCACTGTAATATGTCATGAAGCTCTCAAAAAATATAATATATTTTGATGTAGTTTCCTTTGTATGTGATTACAAGAATCATAGATTTACATTTCTCATGGTAAGACATTTAATTTTCAATGAAAACTAATAGTAATGTTATATAGAATATAATTCATTCGAAATGTAGTTGTTTAACTGAAATCTCTCTTCAGTGGATCATTATTTATATTAATGAATTCATAATTGACATAGATTGTATACATAATATTGGGATTATTGAGAATGATTTGGTCAAGAACTCATATCAATCACCTTTAATACATTGAAATCAGATGTAGCATGAAGACATTGAACAACTACGTCGGTGAATTTTCATGTGCTTGAGGTTGATGATTGCTACTTGGATGATTTGGGATCGTCAGTTCACATGAGATCGGATGGAAAAGACCTATTCTTATGTTTTTATCATAGGATCTGTAACATATCATTATTCATCCCAAATCAAATTCCATTTGGTTCATGGGCTCTGTTATTAATCATATTTTTCTGTTTTACCATTGTGAAAGGACTATGGGGGATCAACACTCTCTTATATGGTTTACACACCACATACATAGTCTTCATAAGACTGGCTCATCGAGCCCAAATTATTTGTCTAATGGAACTATTTATTATTTATTACTTCATGTGCTACTCCCTTGGTCATTGATAACTTATGGTTCCCATATATACCAAGGTTGAGCATGGAAAATTCTCTCTATGTGGGTTAGCTCATTTATTTTATAAGGGAACCCTAAAATAAACATAGTAAATATTGTGTATAAACTATAATTATAACCATAATCCATACTAATCTAATTTCAAATTCCATGCCTCCTTCTCAAAATGATGCGACAATATATATATTTTTTCATAAACACCTTTAATTCCTTCTTCATTAAATAGAAAAATTCATTGCATTGAACTCTTAAAATCTTCATTCAAATTAATACATCAGGAAAATAAATATTTTCCTAGTCATCACTTAAATACATCATGATTTTTTTCATTTCCATCATAAACAATAAATCACCCGCTACAATTGGAACATGTATTTAAACTTACAAAAACTATAGAAAATGTTAAGGATACATCTAGAATTATACAAGAATGATAACCAATTTTATTAGATCCATACATATAAATTATCTTCGAATCATCACCAATCATAAAGAATTATCTTACCAAATGACAATTATAGAATCTATAAAAATTATATAAGAATCATTATATCAATGATGAATAATTTTAGTAGTGGATTAGATCCATGGAATCTATAACAATTCTCTAATAATCACCATAACCATTCTTGAAGATATCTTTAACTATTTACATCTCTCTCATTACATGATTAATAACTAATCATATATGATTTCATCATACAATTATTTTTGATTAATTATAATATATTAATATCAAATACCAACATACTCATCAACCATCTACATGGGAATTTCAATTTTTATTATGTTTAAATGTAATTTTGCTAATGGAAAACCTATTGGGATTTATTTAGTTAAATATTTTAAATATGGATCTCGTGGACATTATGCTTTTGATGTACCATTGATGTTTAGCTAGTATATTAATGGGAAATTACTATAATTTCATAATTTAATTTCACGTCAAATTTCAGAAAACTGTATATTTATTGGGTTCATAAAGGTATGCATTAATATCTATGTAAAAATAATCATTCTAATAATTAAATTGAAATTTGGTGTAGTTTCTGATTATTATGTCTATCAGTATAATCATTATAGCTTTGTCCATAGTAATCATGAATAATCATTATAAGCTTTAGTATTTATTTTTAGCTATTATAAAATATTCTAAATAATTTTTAAATGCTACTAAATAATTCTTTTTTGGATTTCAATTTAACCTATTTATTAAATTTTTACGTCCAGTGAATATGTTATTCAAGATATAAATTTTTGATTAATTTTATGACATTATCTTTTTGATAATATAAAAATTAATTAAATATTTATTACATTTTTAATGTCACCATGTTATATTAAAACTATGCATTTAAATAACAGTTCACTAATGGAATTATAATTATTCTCGAAATGATTTGATATTTCAATTTTGAATATAGATCCTTAGTTTAAGCAGAGATAAAAATGTTCTAAAATGTGTTTATATAAAATGTTTACTCACAGTTTTATCTTAGATTAATTTTAGGTGGAGATTATAATTATAAATTTTATTTTTTTATTTTATATATATAGTGCTTTAATTAACAAGGAGGAATCCTTTTTTCAATTAATTAATTTTTTCTGTTAAATTATTCTATTTTAAGAATGTTGGATTTTGATGTCACTTATTGTTTGGAAATATTAAAATATTAAGTATGTAAATTATAGAATATAATGATTAATTAAAGTGATAATTAAGTGTTATTAAATATAATTAGTTATCCAACTTTAACATGTGATTCTTTAAATATAAAAAACTGTTTTCAAATAAGTTTAATCATGAACTATCATGGTTCTAAAATATGTTATGAAATACATTTTTAATGTATGGTCGTGAATTTTAGGACAACAAGAATTTTATTTAATAGAAAAACTTCTATTTTTTACACTCAGAGATAATTATATATGTATACTAAATTTAGGTGCAGTTTTAGAATTACTATTTATATGTTGAAATTTTCATATTTTCAAAAACTCTATTGATATATAGAATTTATAATTTCTTATTAATAATTAAAATTTCTGTAAATATTTCTAATTATATTAATATATTATAAAATATTATATATAATAAATTATGACTGCTAAAACTTTAAACTAATTTTTTTTATAATGAGATGTTTTATATTGTTTATATTATTATTTTTTCTAATTTTTTTAAAAAATATTCTCTATGTATATTATAGGAATGTTAAAAATTATTCTTTGATATATATTTTTAAGATGAACATTGAATAATGATTTGAAATAATTTATGTTTTAACTAAATATTTATATTTAAAATGATTTTTTTAGTATTAATTTAAAAGATATAATTTTTAAATTTAATATTAATCATTTTAAAAATATCAAAAGGGGTAGATGGTTTCAACTTATACATGGTATTATAATTTTAAATGGGGACAATTATAACTATCTCTTAAGACCACTTTATCTTTTGACAATTATAAAAATATAATATCATGATTAATTGTACTTTTTATACATTTCCTAAGTATTATCTTTAACCTATTATTCATTGCATTATTTATAGTTCATAATACATTGACAACATTACTTTTTTAATTCCCATTAAAATAAATATTAGTTCATTATTATGTATTTTTTTATCATATATATTAATCAATTTTAATTTTAATATTATTCTTATAGAATTTAGTTTGTCTTTATTTTTTATCATCGGTGCTTATTAAACTATGATTAACTTTAAAAAGGACATATTTTTTATTTTCTTAAAACATCTTTTGATTTCATGTTTAATTTTTACATTTCATGTTCTACAAGTATTATAATGACTTACTTGACTAAATACATCAATATTAACCTTTAGATACTATTTATATAGGTTATTTATTATTATTGTATATCCCTTTTTTAATTAACACATAGGAAAGTGTGATGCCACATAGCCAAATCTGAATCCACATAACTGATTTTCCTAAAGTGGCTTCCTTATTTCATTTGAAATTATTTTGAAAAATAGAGCTCCAAATTTATATATTCTTATTTATTTTGAAATATATAAAATTTATCTATATTTAATTATAAGAGATATCACTTCTAATAGATCAATATCATAATAAATATTAGGTTTGAAATTACTGCATATTTTCATCACAAAATCTATAGTTTTTCAAAAAAAAATTTTATTGTATTTTTATGATAACCTAGGCTCAAAAACTGAAATTCATTTGATTCATATTTATTAAAAATATATTGAAATTATATAACTATATGTAAATTGTACCTATAGATAATTACTCAGTTAAGAATTTTAGTTTTAGTTCTACAACTTGATAAGCCAATTTATTTTTCCAAACTCCAAAAACCAATATGTGAATTTGGAAACAAAAGAAAATTGGCATACTAGAGAGATAAATAATTTAATATATAGTTAAATAGAAATAATTCACAGTATAAATGATTTCTATACCTAGTGAGAATACATTATCTTAGTTTTCTTAAGTGACATAGATATATAAATTCCCTTTTTGAAATTGGTTATGTAAATTCCCATATGTGAATCAACTTATACAACATACACCCATGGGAATTCAGCAACTTCAATTTTCATTCATAGTATGATTTGGAATCCTTAAGTAAAAAATTTTACATGAACATCATATGAGTTAATTTTTTTGACATAGTTAAGCAAGTTTCTATGGGTTTAATAAAAACTAGAAAAATTCAATTTTTTACATTATTCATCAAATTTCCACTCGCTGCATGATTATTATAAGAATTATTAGTGTTTTATTTATTATAAAATTAATCAATAATTATCTATAAGTCCATATAGCATGTTTTAAATAATTTTTATAAATTAATAACTAATATTAATATTGGATTGGGCATTTATGGATATTCATGTAGTATTTCTATAACTTAGGATATTCATTTTCAAACTTGTTTCTAAAATTTATGTTTCATCTTGAAAATTTTTATAGTGTTTTTCAAGAATATTATTATTTTTTATTATCAATTATATTGAAGTAATTTAAAAACATATTTTACATGGATATTAATTGTATATCTTTTATAATAAATAAATTTGAATCATTAATCTTAAAAATAAATTGGATCAATGTTAAAATTTGAATTTGGAATATGAAATTTTTATCTTGGATAAATTATGGGAGTATTCAGGATAATTTGTTATAAAATTTTATTAATATATCAACTACTATATCAATTTCACACGTATTATTTTAATTAATTTGTGTATATAATGTTTTTTATTTATACAATATTAAAATCTATTTCAACATGAATAATTTCTTGTTGTAATTGATGAATTAGAATCCTAAAGTTCAAAGTGAAGAAAATAGTCATTATAATTATGTTCTATAAAAATAAAAAACCAGTTAGAGAAGAGAGATGAGAAAAAATGGCTCTAATTTTAATCATTTATGGTTCATTGTTTTCAACCAAGTCTTAGTGCTTTATTGCACAATTTCTTTCTAAATTAAATTGTGGGATAATCGAGCTTCACTAATATAACATCTAGAAAGTATTAAGAAATACCTGATTCAATACATACCATAATTAATGAAAATATTTAACTGCGTAAAATTTTTTTATTCTTCCACTTGGTTATATATGTCTGGACTATATTATATCACTTTTTTTTATTGCATGGGGTTATAATACCATAAAAATGGTGCATCTAGGTTTTTTTATCCCCTAAAAACACCATATTCCGCTTAACCTGTACACTAGTAGAGGATTAGACTGCTCATATGATGTTTTGGATTTAGACTATTTTCTTATAATACTAGGTTCCACTGTTCCCGAAACAAAAAAGAGGATATGATTGAGACTATGAAATACTAGGTTGGTTACGAACCATTAACATACTACGTTAGGTTTCCCCTTAAAAGTTTTTCTTCAATTTAAACCCAAAAAAGGAAGGTGGTTAGAATTCAACATATAAAATCATTGGTTTTTCTAATCTTGAAAAATCAATGTTTTTTTCTTGAACCTGTAAAATATAATTTAATTAGTTTAAGCCTTTTGGATTGGGAAAAGAAAATTTTAAAAGGTTGTCACTCTATTTTGAAAGTGAAATGCAATATTGGGTTTCATCTCTCTTGTTTCATCACTAGAATAAAGTTTATAGAATGGTAATTTTGATATGAAACACTATAAAAATCAATTTTCCTCATATTTTACATTCTTCATTTTATTTTATCATTAATTTCATATATCGGTGTGGTTTAATTGTTTAATATTTTATTAAATCTCTTTCTTTTCATAAAGATCATACATTGATTAATTTTATTCAAATAATTAAAATTCACCCCCTCTTCCACTTCCATCACCCCTCTAGAACCAAACACAAACCACTACCAGTGCTTATACTAGATAATAAAATTATTTGTCTTCTCTTTATTTGGAAATATATCTAAATTTCTATATGTTATCTTTTGGGATATTTTACTAATTTTATATAATTTATTTGGTATATAACTAGTTATAAATATTCTAATATAAAAAATTGATACACTTGTAGATCAATCATCTTCTATAGCTATACATGTATGTACAAAATTTAACATTTATAAAAAAAATGGAAAATAGATTATGTGCATGAAAATACTTTAAGATATTGTGTGTCTTTTCTCTAAGAGATGAGTTGTAAACATCCACAACATTCATCAAGAACACTTTACTACCCATATGAGTTCCTTTTTAGGGAATGTAGAGCTTTAAAACCTAAGTAGAAGTACTTCTCTACACATCTATCTAGGATGGTATGATATTTATAAACTCTATATTTCTATGTTATTATTGATTTCAATATTTTTTACACTTCATGTATTTCTCTATACCATAGATTAGATTTGTCAGTATTTTAATATAGGCAAAAACATATAATTTTTTTTCTCATGTAACATAAAAATTTAATTGAGATCACAATCATATTATATTTTTCTTCTATTATTCACTTAGGACTAGGATTCCTTGACATATATTACAAACTTATGAGATTTCTCCAATATAGCTTCATCAAATCATATTTTTTTTACTAATATTAATATTTTAGTCAATATATCATTAAAAAATATATTCTTCCATTGAAAATATATCAATAATAATTTGCAAGAATTATTGTTTTCATCTTTGTTATCACATCATATAGTTTCACATTTAGAACTGTATTTCTAGTTCCATTTATTCTACAACAACATATTCTATATTCTTTGACTTCTAATTACATTAACCCTCATGATATATATATTCATGACAATCTCATAAATAATTAAAATTCTAAATTTATACAATTATATAAGTTAAGAATATATCATATCAAATCATCACAACTAATTATTGATTGTTTTAATTATTAAAAATATTTTTTTCAATATTTTTTTCATTATTGAAACATATAGTTAATGTCTCTCTAAATCATTTTTTATATTATAATATTTTATTCATCACTTTATTATGTTTTATTTTAACTTTTATGAGGCAACTACGTTAAAAAACCACTTTAAGTACCCTTGGAAAAATAACCCCAAATATTTGTGGCTTCACACCCCAATTCCATAAAATTCATATTTACTTTTTATTTATGGACTATTATAAATTTTTATTTGTTTCATGGATGTTTTGGTGGTCTTTTAGGGTCATTGTAGTGAAAAAGTGTCAGTTGTAGCATTTTATCCCATGAAAGGGGGAATCAGGGCATGAATGAGTCGAGTCAAAGGTGCTCAAACCCCTATAGGATAGGTTCCAGGAAAGAACCCTATGATCATTTTGTGAATCAAATTGGGAAAACATAAAATTGTTGTAACATTAAACTTTTTATATTCATTAACTTTATCCCCTTTGGGGGTTTCTATCATTTTTATTTTAATGCACTAGACATCAAGAATCCCTCCCCTAGGATCCACACCTCCCTTAGTGGGTTGCTCAGTTTTGTCAATATTCTTGCATGATTCATAAATTTAAGACTATCATAGCTTTTTCTTCCCCATATCTTGGTTCATTACTCATATTTTCTTTCCTTAACAAGATTCAAATAACAGATGGTTTCTATCTAGCCTAATTGGATTGGTAATTTTTCTTTACTATGTTTTTCATAGCCTTTTATGATTTCATGGTCTCATATTCGGTGGAGTTAAGACTTGGTTATTGAAAGTAGTGAATTCAATGATGGTGGAACCTTGTGTGAATATTTAAATTTGGAATCCTTGATTTTATTCATAGTTATATTCAATTAATTATTCCAATTTTATATAAAATATAAAATTTAAATTTAATTCTCTTTATACTTATTTATTCTAGGAAAAAATGAAATTTCAGTGGAATTTAGTCCATGTGATGTCGTAAAATGTTTTTTAATACCCCTTATGAGTTTTATATAATTTCATAAATATTATTTTGGTTAAATTTTAATTTAAAATATTATTATGATATCATAGGAGAATATATTTTTTTAAAATATTTAAAATGGAAATTTTTGTGAAATTTCGAATTCACTAATTGTATTAAAAAGGGGGTTTGGAATTATTAATGGTAATAATATCCCATGGTTATGATTTCATGGTTTTTATTATATTGTTTATTATTATATTATGTTGTAATGTTATACCTAGTGTTAGGAGTACCTTATTGACTATATTCATTATTATTTTCATACTTCTCTATCCTAGTTTGGTTGAAATGTTTTTTTCAATGTAATGGGTTGTAATTGGTTTTAATGGGGAATATCTTATATTTATTGTTTTCAACGAGGTACTAAAGGTTGTTTTGGGTCTTAATGAATGATTCAAGTTATAAAACATTAAAATTTAATGTTTTTAATAATTATGAGTTCTATTTAAAGTTGGTATTCTATTTGGTATTCATATAATGGAACCGAGTGGTAATGTATATATTATTGGTTCATTATTTTGTTGACTTTGTCTTATGAACTCTCATAAATTTTTATTAATAATTGGATATTACTAGATATGGAATTGAATTCTAGGACATATAACGCTAAGAAAAGATATACCCTCCTTGGCCATTAGACTACAACACTACACTTACTAAACAATAAGTTCATATAGATAGTGTTTCCACTATGGTATTGGACATGGTCCTCCCTAGTATCTAATTAATATTAAAATATTGTATGGTTAAATCACCAAGTTTTTGAGAATAATAATATATATTGACCTCAGATTTATAGGGCCACTTCAAAGATATTATATTACTATAAATTTCATTTCATTCATTATTTTGTATGCAAATTACATTTTTTATTCTCTTAGTGTTGGTTTCTCTTCTTTCTAGTCTACTCATATTGTTTTATATTTTTTTTATTGCTAGTATTTCTATTTACATGTTGTATTTTTTTATATGTGTCTTATAAAACAATTTCTTTCATTTTACTCCAATATTTTAATAGAATAAGGTTAAATGAAATAATTTGTGTTCTGAAAACTGTTTTACATCTTTTTGAGAGATTTATTGTTAATGGTTTTTTTATTTTTTAGGTTTTAAATTGGTGACTTTCAGTTTAAATAAAAAATTATTTCTCTGTTAGCTAAATGTGATTTTGTTTTTTTTTTCAGAATGAAAAATTTTATTTTTAATTTTATTTAGAAACTACCTTTGAATTATTTTTCTTTTATAGATTATACATGAAGAGTGTTTTTGGAATACTTATCAGGAATTTTGGATCAAACCTGTATTATGAAATAGTTTTAGGTTCTGTATAATATTATGATCACTCCTAGATAATTTATAACTTCTTTAATGAAAGGTTACCAATGGCCACATAGGGGTTGGTTATAATTTTTTTTAAATAACTTTATCGTATTGGATAAATTATCCATTCCAATTTTCCTTATCTTAATTGGTGGGTTTTTAATGTTTACATATATATAATTAAATACAATTGTTTTTTATGTGAGTTAGGAATTGGTACTAATTTTGATTTATTTTACATTATTTATTTATATAATACTTCCTTTTTTTCTGTTTTATTTGTATTGGTTATCTTATTTGAGAAGGGTATCCAAAATATCGTTGTTTTTTCCTAGTATTTCAGTATACTACAGTCCTTGATTATTTTAGTTTCATTGTTATAAATAATTATTTAAAGGTTATTTTTTATTCCATTTTTGTATCACAAGACCATGCTAATTGGGAAGGTAATTTAGATGCAACAAAAGTTAGCTTGGATTTCCAAATTAGGTGTGAGTATAGTTGGTTTGTAAAGAGAATGTTATCAAAACATTGTTTCATAACTATTCTAGGGTTTCAAAGTGGAATTTTATTTTTTTTCTAATGGTATACTATAGTATGAATTTAAAAACATGATAGGTGGGGAATAGAAGTGTCTAGTAATCTTTTGCTCATCTCAAATATCATGCTTATAAGGTTACTTAGGATTTTAGTCTTGAATTTAGAGATTCCATTATTTATCTTTTTAATAGAATATATAAGGATTTATATTCTAGGGGGTGAAAATGATAGTTGAACCTATACCACATGATGAAAACACATTTACTAGAAAACCATATTGATCCTACAAGAAATATTCAACTCCAATTTCAATGGTGATTATAATATTGGAACTTCGACTGTTAAAGCATGTGGCTAAGTCATGCACAACCACTGGTCCTAGATAAATAACTTTTAGTGTTATGTTTTTTAATTGGTTGATTTTTGTTGATATTTAGGTTATTTAAATTTATAATAGGGATAGTATGTGATAATTTATGTAAAATTGAACATTGAAGTATGGGAAAACGTTTTTCAAAAATGAAACAAAAAAATTAATGAGTTTTAAAGAGGGTAAATTATTTTAATAAGGGAACCTACTGAATTCTAAATATTATATAATGGGGTTTTTATAATTTTATATGGTGAAAGTGAACATTTAATTTCTTTTGTGGGTTTTGTGATAATTAATTACTTTATGTGTAGATTTCATTGGTCATTTTTTTTGAAGCATGTGGTTCGTAAAAGAAATTACTTCTAAAATAATTAAATATCTTTTCCAATTAATATAAAATGATACTAGGGTTTTTGAATTCCAAAAAGAAATCATTGAAGATAATATAGGCTTTAAAATGGGGTTCCAAATAATTCTTTATGATTAATAATTTTATGTTTTCTTCCCAAAATTGATGAATACTATATTTTTAACATGTTTAATGTTTCAAATTACATATGTGGTGATTTTCATTCATTCTATTGAGTTTCTATATCAGATTGGGATTTTATTTTTGTTGGTTTGGGTTTTTATTATAATGTGAGTGAGTTGAACCTATATTATTTCTATTATTTAAATTTTTTTATCCTAGAATGTTATTAACTATATTATGATCTATAAGATCTCCACTTTCAAGATTTCAGTTGATTGGTTCTGATTGTGTTTCAAGTCATATTTTACCCTTATCTCTCTCCCCCAATTGGTTCTTTAAAATTGTTTTACATTTAGGATATTATTGTTTCTTATCTATGAGGAGGTTTATTTTGAGATTTTATTGAGCTTATAGTTGTAATGATATTTTTATTGAACTCTTTTCCATGGGAAAGGCTCTAACTTTGTTTCTCAGGAAACTAGGATGGATGGCAGATCATATGATCTTAAATATTTATATATCTTTTTTCAATTTCAATGGGGTAATAATGAGTGAAATAAAATTTATATATACTAATGTTATCCTTCTATGTTCATCGACCCAAGGATAGGACTAATGTTATTTGATGGGTCTTGTTAATGGATAATTCCTCCTATGTTATTATTCATCATCATAGGGTTTCAATGAGTGTTTTAAGAATTATTTTCTATGGATTTTCAATGTTATTAAAAGGACTAGTTCTTTTAGGATGATGGTACCTTTTACTCATTTAGAGAGTAAGATTTTGTTTTAGAGGTATCATGAATATGTATTTTAAAATAATTTTATATTTTTGGTGGCCATGTTTATAGATCATTATGTACTTGCTATTTTGATCTATATTTTTATTACTTCATCGCGTTTAGATATTCCACAACGAGGGTAAATGTTTTACTGTAATTATCAAATAGTTGAAAGTTATACTATTTGGCTACAACATATAGTATTCTAGATGGGTATATTACATATAAAATGATGTAATCCAGATAAGGATTAGTTTCTTTTGAATGTCGATTTGGAACGGTTTCATGACCAATTCACGATTCATTATTCCTTTCCAATCAACATTCCCCTATATTGTATTCCTCTTAAAATAGAGAATTTTAGTGTAGTAAATAGTATTATAGAAATTATTATCACACACTCGATCGATTAAAATCATATTTATAAATTATTTTTGGGATATTTTATGTTTCAAGGTGTTTCTAAAATTTTTAATGGGTTGGGGGTCATAGGAGAGAAAACATATATATTATCATATTTATCCCTAGTCAAGTGGGATATGAAGCATGAAATTGTCAATACAGAGGAACTCTACTCCATTTATGATATATTCCCAACATAAACAGCTGTTTCACATCATGTATCACAATGGGAAGACATAAAAATTTTCTTTTGTCCCCCTTTTACCCTCACAAATTTTAATTTATTAGTTATTTTTTAAAAGTTTTTCCAACATTATTAATAACTAGTATCCCTACACTTGGTCAAACCTCATTACCTTGGTGTATTCATTAATTTAATCAATATTATTAGCCGGTTTATTAAGGTAACTCCATCTGACACTCTTCCTCTTCTACTCTTCTATCTTTTATAATATTTTCATTCCCAATCATTCTCTCATCTCCATAGGGTTTCCATATAGATTAATTTTAGTAGGATATTTTTATATTGTGTTCTCCATTATAAATCGAGATTTATTGGACTTGATTTCGGTAAATATCGGGCTTCGTTATTGAAATTAGTGGGTTCTATGTTGGTATATTCACATATAATGATATTAATATAGAAACAATTATTTATTTCCACATTTCTACTTTTTATGGATTTAATATTATATAAATTATAAAATATACATTGAATTATCATTTCATCAGTTATTTTGAGGATCGAAGTGGGATTTAAATGGAGTATTGGCCGTGTAAAATCATAAATTGATTTCTTGACTACCTTAGTTGTTTGATGAAATTTCTTAAATAATTTAATCATTTTAATTTTTATTTAAAAATATGTTCAATATACCAATTTACCTAGAAAATTTTTCCAATGTAATAACATTGGAATTTAAGAGGATTCTCAATTGAAATTGTGGATTTATCATGGGATTTTAAATGATTACTAAGTTTGATGTTCATTTTTCACTTCATTGTTTTTCTTATACAGTTGATTACTTGGATGTATTATGAATTTTAAAATATATTATAGAGTTACTCATTGTGTTTACTATATTTTTTTCAAATAGTGGTTTTATAATTTGGTTTATAAATATTTTTCAGCGAAATAGGATTTCTTTGGTTTTAGTAAGGAATATCTTTGTTTTAATGATTTCAAGGTGGTATTAAAGGAATGGTTGGGACATTATGAATCAGAATTGTGATATGGTATTCATATTTATTATTCACAATCCTAATGTGTTTATTTTAGAATTTGAATTATATTGGCTATTCATGAAAATTTTGTTAGAGTTAAATTATATTTTATTGGTTCTTTAGGTGTCAGACTCTGGATTATGCACTCAGCTCCATTTTGATTGATCATGGGTACCCATGATAACAGTTATAGAATTTTTGGACATGTATCACTATGAATTATTCAACAGTACCTAGAATCTGGGTTAAAATAAAAAAATAACTAAACAACATAATAACATAGATGTGGTTATCCGTGGGACTCTAGATACATACATACCAAATTTATTGTGAATCAAAATGGTTTTGTATAGTTCAACTATGAATAGTGGGAGGGTCCTAGTAAACCTTTGACTTATTTTATTTAGGTCAGTCCATTAACAACATTTTATTTTATATTTATTTTAGTTAATTTTTTATGATTTTATTTACTTTTAGTTATTTCATTATTGATGGGTTCCTTTATTTCTCATTTCCTTCATTATGTTCTAATAGATTATACAATTTTTAACCTATCATTATCATTATCTAGGCCACCCATGAATCTGTTACTAAATATTTTTTTATGACTCAAATTTATTTTTTTTTCACCTTGGGAATTCCCATGTTCTAGGGCATTCAGAACAAACCACATGAGAATGGATATTACAAAGAATATATAAGAAACACATGACGTGAATTTTAAAGTAAAAAATAACATTCATATTATAAAAAACAAGCATCATGTAACATGTATTTAATGTTTACATATATATCCAATGAAATAATATTATTGGGAGGGGTGATTCAATATTATCATAATATATGTGAAACTAGATAAAAATCATAATGGGATAAAAAATTGACTCACACTATCTCCGTGTGACATAGGGAACCAACCAAAAACCAAGATTCTTTTATTACATGAGTAATCTAGAGTGAAACCCACTCCCTCCAAGTGGTTTCTTTTTTATACCTTAATCATAAAAAAATGATATGCATAGACCGAGGTGTTTATGTAGGTTTTGAGAAAATTACCTAGTTGGATCGCATTTGATTTTCCACTTCCAACCAGTTTTAGAGAAAGATAAACATATTAATTTGATTATAATAAATAAAGAAAACACGTGATATTATAGTGGAAAAATATCAACAAATGTTTTATTATAGGAAATAAATAAATCAAGTAAAACATTAATGGAAAAGTAATACATTTTGTTGATATTTCATCTTATGGTTACCATGGTTAGTGTCACCAATGACATACTTTACTAGGGTATATAATGAAAGAGTAGTATAAAATTATTACCCATGAAAATACTATCATAAATCACTAGTCATTAATGTGGATTCCCCTACTTATTTTTTATGGTTCTAATGATTATTATTTCAACCACACTAACTGGTCACCATCCCTTTGCGTTAACTATTATTAGAAAAATATACATAGGATAATAAAATAAGAACATTTAATATGTAATCTGACATGAACCACAAAAACCATGAATTATACCAATTTTTTTTCAAAAAAAATATATAAAAAAATAATTTAAAAATAATTTTATAAATTATTAGAATCTTTAGGAAAATAAACAAATGAATAATTTTATAACCATATACCTATATTAATATGAACTCATGGAAGATTATTTAAATTGGTGGAAGAACACATACAATTACAAATCAGTTCTTGTAGAAGTACGAATAACTCACAAATTGAAAAACTCTTCCCCCAAAATTTATCAATATAATCTATTGTATACAAAGTATTTGGGGAAAATATGAAGCTATGAATTAGTGTATGGGGACATATAGGAGAGAAAATATGATGTTTTTATGTTTTTACAGTTATGTGTTAGGATATCACCCTATAGTGTCATAGGCCTCTCAAACATGGATAATACGTCATTTTTGATGAATATTAATTATATTATACAATAATTAGAATGAGTACCATAATAATTTAGTTCTTTCAAAAATATAGAAATCTAATCTTCTTACTTGGTGAAGTATCATCAATATCTCTCACAATGGTATTACCCTTTATTAATCTACACAAACACAACATACATAAAATCATTATTCTTAACCTATAAAAAGGAAATATAAGAAAGGGTGAGATTAAATGATCATTAAGGGTAAACATAGAATATAATAAATAATAAATAATAATAAGTGTATAATAAAATAATTATAATATAGGAAAACCATACCTTACAAATATAAGATAATAAAGGTGAATAATGGAATAATGATTGATATTTCATAAGACAATAATAATAAAGAAATCATTGAATTGGAGTCCTGAGAGAATAACATTGGCACAATACATTAATTTGTTGTAATTAGATCACCATATAATATTTTGAACATGTAAAAATGGAAATATGTGCACTAATTATGTTTAAGACATTAGATAAATCCCTCATATAAACTTTTTAACATCAAACAGGCCCATGAATAATATTGTAAACATGTAATATATTTTACACATAACATTGTGAGCATCTAATCTAGTTGATTCGTAAATTGGTTAACATGTAATCTGGTCAATTCACAACATTGTGAACATTTAATCAGATACACACATAACATTGTGAACATGTAATCAGATTATCTCATTGGAGGCTACACCTCCTAATAGGGACTCATGACAATCATGAGTGGAAACCAAAAGTTATTGTACAAGATTCACTCTCTATTCCAACTATGTCAATGTCATGAGATATATAAATATTTACCCAATGAATTATATGGAGATATAGGCCCCACATGTCACACAATGAAGTCATAAATAAGTGTTACATAAGATCATAAAAATTTATAATATCGTAATCCATGAAATGAAGTATGTATCATAAAATCTTAGTCATATCATAACCTATGGATAAGATACATGTTTCAAAATCATTTAATAATATTATAACCCATAAAAATAAGTGGGTTTCATAAAAATTTAAACATAATATAGACCATAGAAGGGAAATGGGTTTCATAAACATCATGCCATTATAATATAAACCATTCTGTTAATGAATATGAATGGTCTCCTTGGATAAAATCCATATTGAAACAAAAATTATTTCAAATGATTTTATATTTCATGGGGAAGGATTTTGAAGGATCACTTAGAACATTTATAAAGAAATATTACCTCACTTTGAAAATCACATTCATAAAAATTTTCAAAATCTTTTTCATTGTAAATAAAATTGACACTTATAAATAAATATTATAATTTTCATTTAAAACATTTTTCTATAAAATAATATTTTTTTATTTTAAATACACTTTCTCCAATATAAATTCTTTTGAAAACATTATTATTTGAAACTAACTTTGGAAAAAAATAAAGCAGTCATTGAAAATAATTTAAAATAATTTTCAAACATAAAACATTTAATAATTTGTTTATAGAAAATATAATTTTAAAACATATATGGTATTCTATAAAAAGTATTTAAAAATATTTTTAAACATAAATTTTTTTTAAAATGAAATAATTTGAATATAACTTTATTCCTAAAAACCATTATTAATTATTTACTAAAATAATTTGTTTGTAAAATATTGTTTAAAAAGTTAATATGAATATCAAATTAATGGATTTTTCATCATTTTAGAGAATTATATATATGACATATATTTTAAAAAAAATATTCCTTACACATTGTTGATAGAAGTAAAATGAGACTTGATTTGAAAAGGAGAAGAAATATCATTTTAAAACGATTTTGTAAAAAGTTAAAATAAATGGGTAAATTTTCTTACACATAATATGATAATGGTATATAATTATTAAATTTTTTTTACAAAACAATGATTTTAAAGGAAAAAATATATTTCTTATTGAAGAGAGAAATAATGTTGGATTTCCATAAAATCATTTCCTTAATTATATTAAGAATAAATGACTTATAAAATGGTAATATTTTTTAAATATATAATTAGTTTTTATATGAGAATAAAATTAATTTGAATTAATGATATATTTATCATAATATTTCATCAATGGAAGTCCAATCATAAAAATTCATGATAAATGATGAGATTGTAAATAAAAATCTTTACCACTTTGGTAAAGATGAACCATAATCCCCATGAAAGAATAACATAAAAAGGAACCTAAAATATCATTATTAAAAATTTATTCAGGTTATTTCCTTTACTAGTTTTTGTATATACATGTTATGAAAGAATATATTTTCAAATCACAACATACGTCTCAAAGAAGGAAAATTGAGACAAATTTGTTTTTTTAAATTTTATTAAATTTTGAACCGTAAACCCCATGAATGATATATAATAAAATGGATATGAAAATTAAAAATAAAATGTAGAATATGAATAATAAAATATCATAATGGGTGGTATATAAACCACCTAAAAGAATGTGGTGGTGAATATACCAGGTATCTCATCCGAGTAAAAAGTAAAATCGATATCCCTTACTGTTTAAGACACTTTTAAATTGTAATACCCATGAAATATTTACATAAATAAAAAAGTAATTTTTATTAAATGTGGTATATTAACGATATATAATATCATAGTGATTTATAAATTCCACAAAAATAATAGAGTGGTGAATGGAGAATATGTGCCACAAAATTAAAACTGAGACTAGAAATCCCCAAACATAAAATATTGGATTCCATCATAATCATTGAACCCCCTATATAATAAATATTAGTCAAATATATATATATATATATATTACCAAACTATATTTATATATATCAGATTATATATGATTTTATTATGACTATTCATTACAATTTTATTTAAAATTTATGGTTAATGTTGTCTTTTGGATAAAAACATCTTTGTTTTTTTTTGTATATGTTTTTACTTGCCAGTTTTGGTATTCTTACATTGATCAAGGATTCATAATCTCCAGAATCTAAACCATTATATAGATATCATATATTTTTAGTATATATGTACTTATATAAATCGATAATATTTGTTGATAAGAAATATAATACACAGTTTATGGAAATGGTAGGTTATATATAAAGAAGAACATTGTTTACATTTTCTTATCACATTGAAAGAATAGAAACAAAATGATATATATCTATATAATATAATTCCATATTAATTTTTATATAATATATATCACATATTTATATATAACACATTCTTAATACATTCTACGTAGACCATGAATTAATAACATCACTTTGGAGGGAGGAATTTTTTCGTATGTACGAGCGACGATATTGCATTCCCACAAAATGGAAATAAAAAAGGTATGTGTTATATAATAATTATAGAAGAATAAATAAGTCATAAATATCAAATATATCATATTCAAATAGTATTTAAATCATTATTCCCACCCTTTAAAGGTGGTAATAAAAAAACGACATTAGTTCATGAGGGGGTAGTCAAATGTACACTTAAATGATGATTTCAAAACCCATTTAATGGACGTGAGTGTAGTTATAGGTCATAACCTTAACATAAAAATATATAATTATATTTAATATAAATATTTTATTTTATAATCATGTAATAAGATTAATTTAAGTTGTTTTAGAATGAAATAAAACAAAATGATTCATTGATGAATGTTACCTCTTCATCTATTATCTTCTTTTACTTTTCACAAAGGGGATTCTATGGTCGGATTTCAGAAAAAAAATTAAATATTGGATGTGGGGAGGAATTTTGATAGGTTATTTCCGAATTTAAATGGAAAAAATAATATCTTTTAATGCGGTGAATATATGTGATGATTGGATGACCTTTTTTAAGCGAGGTTCATGGCTCTCTAGTATTTTTTAAAAATAGAGTATTCCACCCTAATTTTTTCCAAGTTAATTGTCTCAAATAATCGACCAGTCTCTCTAAATAGAAGGGATACAAGTGAAATATCTCAGTAATATCATTTTTTATGTTTTGGGACACTTTTACACCTTATATTCAATGCTTAACCACTACTTAATATATATTTTACCTTAATCGTTGTAACTGATTTTAATTTAATTTTCTAATAAAAATTTTAATAAATAAATTATCACTTATAATAAATTAAAAATACATCTCAGTAAAATTATGTAATCCATTTATATAAATTAATTTTACATAAGTTTATAAAACCAATTTTAAATTAATCTCATGTATATCTCAATAAAGTGGTTTTTTAAATCAAAAATGGTCAAAAGTTTTTAAGGTTTTTACTTCTAATTTCAGTATGAAATTTATTACAATGAAATAAATTTGATTAATATAGTTATATTTATCTATTTATAGTTTATTTAAATTTAAAAATATAATTTAACTATTTGATTAAAAAATATGAAATAGAAATTTTAAATTAAAATTCAATATTTTTCGTTATTCATAAAAAAATGATGTATTTTTAAAAAATCAAATAATTCACCCAAAGCGAATTTTAAAATTTTTATTTGAAAAAAGCATGTTTTATTAATAATTTTCACTTTCTAAAAAGGTAAAATTAATTTTAATATTTTTTTTAAAATAAATAAAAATTTGGATTTTGAGAAAATTGTGTTTTCTAAAACATACAAATACTTTACAGAAAATTATGATTTTTTCAATATTATTTTTATATAAAACCATCCAAATTAAAAATATATATTACTAATCATAATATTATTTTTAACTACTAGTATCTAAGATATATTTTTAAAATAACTATATTGATAATACATCATTTCATTAACATAGTGTCGCAAATAACATAAGCTATGTCATTGTTGTGTGTACAACAATATTTACTTGGTGAAGTGTACAATGAAATATATGAAAAAAATTTATTTTATTTGAAATAAATTCTTAAAAATGTATGTTGTTACATTCTACCCCTTTAAAGTTTATTTTTTAGTTAAAATTATTCTCTCTGATATAAACATATGAGGATAATTATGCTTCTTCAAATCTTGTCATGTTGAATCTTCAAAATAGTGGTTTCACAAAAAAATGACCTGATTGGTATTCTTGTTTTATAGAACATGATTTGAATTATATTGAATCACCAACATTTTTTCATTGTATTAAATTTATTACCTCAATGTTATGACATCTGATTTCATTGCATGTGAAGGGTTAAATATGTAATTCCTCATGAGTGATACATGGAACAAACCGTGATCTAGAGAGAGGTTTAGGGGAAGCACCAGATGATATGATATTATCAATATATTATAAATTATTTTAATAAAACTGATAAATCTTGGAATTTTTCCCCTTTTTTTAATCCATGTATACGTTAGTATAAATACTTTATCACCAACTCCAAATTCTAGACTATATCGATGATTATAAGCATGAATTATCTATAGACTATATGTATTGAATACCTATTGTTTCATATAAATAACCATATCTTTCAACTCATTATCTTGACCAGATATCAAAATCCTTCTTTCTAAAACATCATTCAGTCTTTTTGGAGTTCTACACTTTCTTTTTTAAGGGCTTATTAAGGACCCATCTGAATTGTCAATTGAAAACTATTTTTGTAAGAAAAATCAACATGAAGATGGTGTTAATCCAAACCACATTTCAAATTCATAGGTTGAGATAATTGATCATACATTATTCAAATTTCGACATGTTTTAATGGAATTCCTCATCAAATTACCCTATCCCTATATAAAATTCCAAAGGGTTTCACTGACATAATTTTCTCTTAAAATATCCTTAATATTGATAATCTTCCATCACATAAAACCTAAAATTGAAATATAAATTAATCTAAACTTATTACCAACCAGAAGCTCATAAACCCATGATGGTATCCATATATATTAGTTTAATAATACCTATATAAACCAATATTCTTATAAAATATAATATTCCCTTTTATTCCTTAAATTAGCTCATATCTTAGGCAAAAACGTTTTCATTTGAATCTTGGGTTCATCAATATACCGATAGAATATAAAATTTGTTTTTATTATTCTTTAATCCCTATAGAGTAGTAAAATACCATGAAATATCAAAAAAAGTCAAAACAGTATTATATTTTATTTGGTTCATTCATAAAAAATTCAGACATCAAATTCCCAACTATGTAGGGGAGACAAAATGTCCCAAATTATCTTTATTCACTTCATTATTTTGGTTTCATAAGATTTATCATTGTCCTTTCTATTCAGAGGAAGTTGTGACATGTCTTGCATAATAGTCCATGGATGGGGGCACTAATTCAAATAATTTTCAAAATCCTTTCACATGAAATATTGATGTTTGTGTGGTGAATTTTGTTAAACTTTCTCTCCATTCATTTCATTAATTGGGATATTCACATCACATTTACATTATATTTCAAGATATATAGGTTCCCCACGCATCAAATAGTTAATTTTCCACTCAATAAATCACCAGCATGATCTTCCCTATAATTATGGAAATCAGTAGTTTGAAAATTTTCATCCTCCCATATGACATATCATTATTTTTTTCATGGAACCTAATTATTATTTTCTTACGAATAGAACCAATAGGGTTTCAATCCTATATTTACTTTTTTAGTGAACATCAAATTATTTCATTAGAACATCAAAAGTACAAATTTTTTTAACTTCGTTCAATTATTTGGTTTCATTCCACTAAATAATCACTCAAACATATAGTCACACTAAATTATAATACCTAAATAGTATATAATGGGTCTTGTAAAATTTTAGTTATGGGAAACAAAAAATTCATCATCTTTATTCTTTAGCTATAAGAATTCTTTCTCTATTTTTAAAAAATAATATGAAGAATTTACTTATTTAAAAGTATTATTTTAAACACAACCACTTCATGGTGTCAATTTCAACTCATTACCTATTTTTATTAATAAGATTCCACCTTTGAACCACCTCACCATAAAAATTGTAGATATATATAGTGTATTTTTCATTCCCATGGCACTAGATAATGGAATTTTTTAAAGGTACAAATACATTTTTTAGTTACTAGTGTATCTACGGTTTCACTAAAGGATGGTGGGTGTTTCTTGATGATGGAGTCAAAAAATGGTTTTCCCTCTTTTTCTCATTTAGATGTTCAGTATGATTCATAGCTTTAGAAAATTATGTGAGGATAATGACAAGATTTTTCATTCCACTTTTCATAACATTTTTTTTCTCATGAGGAACATCATTTCATTTTCCATTACATTCCACATTAACATGTTTTCCTTGAGTTACATAAATGTAATATGACCAAAAATCCATGTTTTATCAATCCTAATCAAAATGAAAAATCACATAGTCTAAAAAATAATTTGTATGTCTATATATATATAATCCTTATTGTTAATATATGACACTATAGTTTTATCCGAGGGCATTCATTGTATTCATCTATTTAAATCCTTTATGTTGTTTTGTCAATATTTTTTGAATTTACCAAGCATATCCATAGGGTGTTTCAATCCATTTGTGAAGAAAGGTCATTGTCACGCACAATTTCTTGATCTAGTCTTGCCTAATATGGTGTTTCCATGGTTATTAACCCTATGTAAAATAATTCTAGAGCCACATCCACCTGTAATATATATACATGTTAGTAATTTTCTTTAAATAATTTACTCAATCCTTAATCAAAATTCCAGTAAATTTTTGTATACATCAAATCATTCTTAGATTAATCCTTATAGGCATTCCAAGATATATCATTATAAATATCCTTAGGGATCTCAAATGAAATTCATATCCTAGTTTCCAAATGTTTGATAAAACATTCCATTAATACCAACTATATAGACCTAGGATTCTCATAAATCTATATGACATATTTTTATATTAATATTTATTATATTATATAAACATACACCAGAAGAAAATAATATTATACTTCCATTAGAAATATAAAAACACAATATTCATATTTGGAGAAAGATATTTGACATCACCCATAATGATATTCCCCTTTGTTATTCTTCACTAGAATTCACTACTACTAAAAACCATTATTCACAAAATAAGTAATTAAAACATAAGAAAGTGTGTTCTCAAATACTCAAAAATAGAAAAAAGGAAAACACACAAGTATTAGTTAATTATAAGGGTGTGAGAATATTTTTCTAACATTTGAGAACCGCACCTTGCATACCAAGGATTACAAACATGAATCGTGGAATAAATATTCATAGTTCATAAGAAATGAATCATAAGATAAAAATAACATGATACCTAAAATAATAACATTTTCATGAGACATAGACTGGTAAAATAAACATCATCTTATAATGTTATAAACATGTGTAAAAAGAATCAAGTTCACACATTATGTTATTTACCCAAAATAAACACCCCACATAAACATATGGACATTAAAAGAGGTTCATGAGAAATATTTTGAACATATAATCAGCTTCACATAAATAATTATTAACATGTAATTAGGTTCACTAATAACATTGTAAGCATGTAATCAGGTTCACATAACACTGTGAATATATAATAAAGTTCAAATATATGAGGCTTCTCTTTCTAGGTGAGGAACACCACTATCCCTAGTGGTAGATCTATATTACTATATTGGGTTCTCTCTGAATTCCACCCATTTTTATATACTGAGAAATAAAATTGTTGAACTATTATATTTTAAGAAGATATTGGTCCCTCCCATCACATAATGAAATCATAATTATGTGTTCCACATTATCATAAACATTGATCATATAAAAATCTATGAAATTAAATGTGTATCCTAGACATTTCATCATATCATAACATTTATAGAAGACATTGGTTTAATTTTTGTTTCATCATAGCATAAATCGTGAAAAGAAGAAGGTTTCTTAATCATTTAAACATGGTTCAACCCATGGAATAGAAACAAGATTTATACACTTTATTCAATCAAAACATAAACCAGTTGGAGAAATAATATATATGGTAACTCTATATTATATCCCCAGTAAATAATAAAATGTATAAAATTATTTAATCATAGATAGAGAAGAACAATTAAAGATCACATGGAATATTTTTTATGGAAAGAAATTATTAATTGAAAATCTCCTTCATCAAAAATTTTCATAATACATTTATTTGAAAATATGTATGTAATCATATAAATAATATGTTAAAATTCATTTAAAACATTTATTGGTGAAAATATACATTCTTATTTGATAAATTATTTATAAAATGAAAATACATTTGAAAAATAATCTTTGAAAATAAACTTGAAAAATTATAATAGAAGAGTTTATAATCTTTTAAAACACACTTAAAACTAAAAAAATTTCAAAATAATTTTCTTTAATATAACATTTGAAAACAAAAAATTAATCATTAAAAATTATTTAAAACAAATTATAAAAATAAATCCTTCTCAAAGTTTATTTCTTGTAAAAAAATTAAAATAAATAAATTTCAAAGAAATATATGAAATAAAATCATTTGGAAAATATTATTTAAAATGTATAATGTAAGATTTAATTAATTGTGTGGTAATGGAAGTGATGAATTTTGTAAATAAAATATAAATAAAAAAAGATTCCTTTAATTTTTTTAGAAGATGTTAGGAGATACATTATTAGAAAAATAAAGTAATATTGCTTTTAAATCCATTTTTTATAAAGGTAAAACATGGGTAAAAATTACTTTTAAATATCAGAGGATAATAGTACACCATTTTGGAATTAATTTTTAGATAACATGGTTTTCAAATAAACAAGATTTTAGATCGTAAGATATAAATAATGTTAGATTTTCATTAAAACGTTTTTAAAATTATCATTTGTACCAAAGGGTGGAAAATGTCAGAAGTACTTGAATATATACTAAATAACTATAGGATAATAAAATTCATGGGAACTATTGAGTTTTGCTGGTGGTATATTGTCTTGGATTTCTATTTAGGTCCTTATATATTTCATCATATTTACTATCAATAAAATTAGGTTTTGTTTTGGTGGGTTGTTTTTATCCATGATGGAGATGTATTTGGTTGGTGATTTTATTTTTTATCATTGGAAATGGTTTTTGTTATTCTGTTCACATTGGATGTATTTTTTTGTTTGGTCTTATTGTAATGTGAGAATAAATATTATTTCCTCCATCCACTCAAATCTACCCTAGATTCATGTTCCAACACTCTCATATGAGTCTGGTTGGGAAATGCTTTTGAAGGAGTCCTTGTCAGTTGTTGTTTGAGACGAAGAAGACCTTTTAAGAGGTTCTCTATCATGGAGATTTTATCCTTCAGATCTATGATTGATTCTCCCTTTTATTGTGTGAATCAATGCACCTATGAGGTGTTCTTAGAAATTGTCCTTGGGGATGGGTTATTTCTGGTTTAATTTTAATTCATATTGGTTTGTTCAGATCTCACTGATGTTCTAAAGTGAAGTGGTTGGGTGTATCCAAGTTATTTTCTTCATATTTTGTGTTTTCTTGATGATTATTATGGTGCATAAAGAACAAGATTATGGATTCCATTGTTCCTTACACACTGGTTTTATTATATAATGGAGGGTTTGATTTGTGTTTGTACGTGATTCATGAGGTGGGATATGGCCTAATGAGGTTTTAATATTAGATTTTTAAATTTTACTTATGAATTATTAACCTTGTTTTTGTGGGGTATGTGTGGTAGTGATTCATTCTATTTTGATCCCATTTAACTAAAAATCATTTAATGAAAATAATAAAAAAATTAATTGAGGTACATTCAAGATATATCATATCATACAAATGTATACAAACCACACAAAATAAAGTATTAACAAATATGATATATATCTCTTAGAAATTAACGTGGAACTAGAAATATCTATATCTTACATATTGTTTTCCTTATTAATCTTTCAACCTCATCTATAGAAATTATATGTGTATAATATATATATTAGAAAACTTATTCATATATATCATAATATATATTATTTTCTAATGACTTGTTTTACCAATTTAGTAACTATTTAATGTTAATGTTTGGTTTCAGGTAACAACTTTGTTCATTCCCATATTTGTTTTGACTTATAATTTTTTTCCTCTTACATAAATTATGGTATTTTCATATATATAATTTAATCTAGTATGAAATATTTTTATATAATAATTATATATGTATTTAGAGTAATCCATAAAATTATTTGATAGTAAATGTAATACATAGTTCATGGATATAGTAGGTCGTACCAACGCATGAACACTATTTCTGTTTTCTTATCATAGTAAAAGAAAGAAAAGTAAATGATATATATAAATGTATTAACATTATAGAAAAAAAATTTATGTCATGTATGTATTTTTATCTTATTTAAATTTACCCCATCGTTAATTCATTCCATGTCATTCATGAATGAATCACATCGCTTCATGAGGTGTTAGTTTCTCGTACACACGAATAATGTTATCGTATTCGCACAAAATCGAAAGACTGAAGGTATGTGTTATATAATAATTAAATAATCATAAATAAATAACATATATTGTATTTATCATTTATGAATAGTACATCTTTCATTAAGCCAAACCATGCATGGTGGTAATGGAAAAACAAGCAACATCAGTTTACAATGTCATAGTCCATCGTACACAATAAAGATGATTTCATATAAAATTTCATTGAAGGGTGTCTGGTTTTAGGTTTCACCAATAGAATAAAACAACATATTATATGTAATATATTTAGGTTATTATATAATAATTATATTAAGTTTTTTTGGAGGGGATTGATCAAGACATAAAATAAAAATGTTTGTTGATGAACATTAAATTATTTTCAGGATTCAACATTTGTTTTACACCAATGGACTTACAAGGGTGGATTTATACCGAAATTAAAGAATATAATATTAGAGGAGGAAAATTTATAAGTTATTTTTTTGGTCTTTTCCAAACCAATTGGTTTTGATGTTGTGAAGAGAGGTGGTGGGGGAGTGGGTGGCCTTTTATAAGTGAGGTGAGTGGAACTCTAGAAAAATTTTAAATAAAAATAATTCCACCTAAGAGTTTTCCATTTTTAGTGATTTAAATAACTAACCAATATCTATCATAGAAGTTATAGCATCTATATAAGTCTGTAAAATAGGATTCAAAAAACTTTTGGGTCATTTTTACACCTTATATAATATTATTAACCACTAAGTAATATTTTTCTTACCTTAATCATAATTATTAATATTAATTTATTAGATTAATCATGTAGGTAAACAAATATGTTGAACATATAATAAATTTTAAACTAATCTGATTGAAAATATAGAATTCATTTTTCCAAATTCAATTCATAGAAATGGGAAAAAAATATATAAAATTAATCACACAGATGTGTCGAGAAATCGGGGTTTAAAATCAAAAATGTATAAAAATATTACAATGATTATATATATAATTTAATTAATAAATTGATTAAAACACATACATTTTATTATTATATATATAATTGACCTTGGTATACATTAAAACCAATTTAACATATAATTTAATTATATAAATGAATTAGTCAAAAATGTTATTTTCGATTAAAATTCATTCTTTTTCACTATTAATCAAATAATAAAACAAAAAAATACCATAAAATAAATCCTATTCTAATTTTGATATTTTGAATTAAAAAATAAATTTTATATAATTAAATTCATTTTCTAAATGTGTAAAAATTAATATTATCTTTGATTGGAAAAAGGCATAAGAAGTCTTTTTTTCAAAAAATTGCATCTTGAAAACATTTAAATAATTTACCAGAAGCGATATTTTATATCATCAATACTATTTTTTATATAAATCCATTATATTTAAAAATAATTATTTATAATTTGTATAACTTTTTTAAGTAGTAGACTATAATTTTTTTGTTTAAAATAACTATTTTAATAATATATCATTTTTCTATCAAAACTTAGTTTTTCATGTAATGCATGATAAGTCAGTGTCGTGTGTAGCGCAAGGTTATAATACTGTTGAAGGAAACACAACCCACCAAAAAAATTTAATTTGTTTAAATAAATATTCATTAAAAAATATTTGTGTTAAAGATCCCATTTGAATCAATCACAAATGAGGGGGATACAACCATTGGCATAAAATAGGGGATGGAGGTTAAATGTGGTGAGTTATAAGATAATGAAGGTTAAAAAATTGTTTTTAAGGTAAAAAAAATTCATAATTTTTTATTTCATGGTAATCAATATGGTTTGATAGAATGGTTTTCCAAATTGTGCAAAAACCAATTTGTCCATTCTAATCTCACATGGGAAATTTCACGTTTGGACCATATGTTGTAGAAATTTTACACCAACAAAGAAATATTACTTAATTCAAATATTATAAGAGTCCCACATTTTTTCACCCCAATAATACGAACTATTATCGAACAATTTATATGCTAAAATTTTCCACAGTACCTAAATTTTAGAAAAAAAACTAAAACTATAAGATAGAACAAAAACAGAAAGAAATAAAACATAAAATTCTTGTATATTAGGTATTTTTTGTGAAATTATCCTCACCAATAAACATTCATCCCCAAAAAGGTCAACTGATGTCTTTATCATAAAAAACAGAATTCAATTTCTCCGTCATATGTGATACATGCTCAAATGATTCATTTTAATTTGAGCCATGTTTCCACAATAAATGAACAAATTATCTTGATTTTTCAAGAAGCACATTGTCTTTGGAATCAATGATCTGAATAAGTCACTCAATAATTGATACATCATTATTCAATATGTGATATTACCATTTAACTTAATGGGATGGTTCATGGGGATATTTCATCAGTTTATAAAAATGAAAAACATTGTGGATTGTAATTAATAAAATAATAAAATCCAACCAGTATACACCTCCACAAAAGTTCTATGATCTTAAGAGGAAAAAATATCATGGGGAGATATTTCTCATCTTTCCCACCATCCAATGAAAAAAACCAGATAATTTATTCATAGAAACACGTGGTCTCCAGCTGAAAATTCCAAATAGATATGATGGTATATAGAATATCAATTTTGGAATCATTACATACTAACTAGACTCTCTGAATACAATGATTAATGTTTTTCATATTTTATAAAATTATATTTCCAAAAATAGATTTTTCACCCACCTATTTTAGTAAAATGAAAAATATCATGGTCTCCCATGGAGAGCCCCAAAAGAGGTCATACCAATAGAATTATTGTTTTTTTTATATAAAAACACAACCATCCCTATATGGGAATCTCACACACCACCATGGATAAGGATACTTGGTTAGAGAATTTCTTCGGTCATATTATTACACAATTATATAATCCTATCTATTTTGGTGCACTAAGCTATACTCAACAAAACCTGGATACCAATTTCATCTTAGAGGTCCTTCCAATTTCTGGAAATATTGTGTGGGTCCATGTAATATAATGTATAAATGAATTCCATGGAATCTCATGATCATATTTATATAGTATTTTCCATGGTTATCCACCATCATCGGCTCTTGGAATTGTATTAAGTGGGATTATTTCATAAATATTTCAATCAAGACACAAATTTCATTCCCCCTTCATTGAGTATGTTAGAATCCAGTAATAATTTCGATGGAAATGGTTTCCATCATACATCTTAGAATTGGAATGGTTCAAAGGACACCTGATGGGCGTGGGAACCTAACAATTACTTACTGACAATTATAGAAACAATATAACTAGTCAAATATAACCCAATATATGATTGACCACAATAATTTACACTTCATGTTACAGTACATCTTAATTTCACAAGGGTGGACATCCTACATGGAATGATGAAATGCCTTCCAAACTACCTTTCATGATGAATAGAGTATAATATGCCTAGATCTAAGACAAACACATCCACCACGAGAAAGATACCAAACCCCATTGTTCCCCACCAAAATAATGTCTGACTAAATCATCAAAATTATATATCTTCAATCATGTCACAAGAAACACTATTTTAATGTGATAGTTTCATTTGTTTTACACCAAAAAACTAGAACTTCACGTCCTCTATTACCTATTGATTCATCTATTCAATAAGGTTCATGAGGATCCACTACTCTTTAGATTCCTTAATAGCTTGAGATGAAATTGTTTTGTTTAAATCATCAGTAACTAAATTACCATTATTGTGGGCGTATGCAAGATAGAGTTAAAACTACCATGTATATTTTCTGCAATTCATCAACATGAGGTTTGTGTCCATTTATAAAAAACATTTCTTATAATGTTATTATTTGTAAAAACTATAATATTATCACTTATATCATAATGAAAAAAATATTTCTACTCATGATAGATAGTGGGAATCTCTAGTTCATGAATTAGAAATATCCATTCGTGTGGCTTAATTTGTTCCCGAAATCAATAACATGATTTCCATGTATTCAGACACACTAAACCCCAAACATGAATCTTCCTGATATACATATTACCCATGAAAAACTTCATGAAATAACAAGACTAGTGGAAATGTAAGACACTACATTAATTAATTTAATGAAGCTTGACATTCAGTATTTCATGAAAACATTACTCCCTTACTTTTGTCAACCGTCGAAGGTTTTTTAGGTTGAAATGTTATATGATAAACCACTAGTAGTAACCTTTAGATCAAATTATGATATTAATTTCAAATTCATTATTGGGATCATCTCAATACATAATTAATCACATTATTTCTAGATGAAATTAAATTAATTGTTTTGATAAAACATGCACTAATAATTTGACATCATTTATATGAAGTTGAATAAATATAGTGTTCTCATATAATATGAATAATATCCCAAAAATTTATTATTCTGTCATCCAGGGACTTGGATTAAATATGATGTCATTTTAGAATAATTCTATAAGATGGTCAAAATATTGGTGGAACACCTAAATCAGAAAATCTATAAATATTGTCAGGGTTTTTATGAGACCAAATGTAATCATAATATTGTTTTATTATTTATACATATTTCATAATTCCATTTTAGGAATTTCATCTTCTCTTACCCCACGCTGGTGGTACCCCAACTGATGCTCGATCTTATAAAACAATTTCCCCCCTTTAACTGATCAAAAAAATATCAATATTTGGAATTGGATAAATATTTCTTTTTCTAATCACCTATAAAGTATTTTCTTAATTTATAAATAGTTAGAGCATCAGTTTAGAATTTATGGAAAATGGACATATTGATGCATCGTGTCACACACTCAGGCATATAAACCCTTAGTATTATAGATCATCTAGATGAATTTTCAACTCTCAAAATTTAAATAGAGATATATATTATGATGAAATTGAAATGGGTTATGTCCCAAAAATGAGGTCAATAAGGATTTAAACATATCACTTTGGTGTAATATTTGAGAATTGTACTATAAACAATTAATTGAAATTCACTACCTTGGGAGGTAACATACTCCCTAGATTCCCCTCATTAACATACCACATTAAGGTGGAATACGAGAACAAAAGTCTACCCACCATAGAAATAGGAGGTCCCACTCAGATGGATAAAGGATTCCATTCTCCATATAAGGTAAATTATCTTCAATAATTGTTTTTTAAATACAATATTCTATAATATAAATTTATATTATCGTTGAAATATTACAACAAACCCATCTACAACATAATATCCAAGCAATCCATTTTAATTAAAAATAAATCACATGATGTCATAATCTCAGATATTTGGGTGACATAAGAGGGACATAGTAGAACCAAAAACATTTTACTTCTTAGAGGACGTTAAATATGAATAACATAGGAAGTATACTCTATTGGGAGGTGTATCAAATCCAAATTCAGAGATGAAATAAATGTGTGATAGTCCCTTATATCAAATTAAGAAATTTTTATTGATGATTCTAAAAGAAACATAAATATCATTTTGGCTAGACATACGTGAGACTATAAAATTTATTTTTCCACTGGATAATGTTATAAAATGAATTCTTTTGATTATTTATATCCACTAATCTAATGGATTCACCCTCATCTCACTATTCCCATGAGAAGATCAAGCTTTACCCCCATGACCTAGAGAGTATGATCTAGTTTACTTATGTTGTCCATACTAAACCTAATATTCTCTAGAAAACGATGATATTAAGAAATTTGTTTTCAAAAAAAAAACATACTTTACAAAACCTTTGGAGAAATCACATGCATTAAGATGATTGAAATTTTTTGCTTCTTCTGGTCATGTAAGATTAGGATGACCTTTCCTGACAAGTTGAGGAAATGTAAGGCATCTAATTCTTGGAGAGATAAAATATAAAAAATGCATTGGGGATGAAATATCATACAATTACATTTTCTTTGAAACATATCACTTCCTCATCTCATTAGGTGTCCTATCTGATCCACCACTTATTTGGGAAGGAGTCCCCAAAAAACTCGACATACATACTTCATAAATATATACCAAAAGGGATTGGTAAACCACATCTACATATGTGGGTATCCAATGAATGAAAAATTGTAAGTAAATATCCATATGAAGGCTAGATTGTAACAACTATGATATTATCATATCATTCTTCACTACATTAGGTGAATATTATACCATCCTAGCAAATTGATTTACAAAATCCATGATGGTCTGATCACCTTTCTGTATACTCATTTATTATGTGGAATTTTCAAAATCCATAGTATCATGGTAAAAAATATTGTTTGATACATCCTTCATTTCATTAATTTTGACATTATAATTATTTATATCATGAAAAATAGAATACCATCATCACCTTCAAGGACCTTCGTTAATTAAGGTGGAACATTTCACAATTAAGAATTTTGGAGTTGACATGAACTCCAAGATTGTCTCTGAAATTTATAACCACTCTTAATATTCATAAAGATAATTTTCCACTAAAAAATATTGAGGGATGTGTCAATGTAACTAATAAACATTATCAAGATTTGATTCCACCTCTTTGTCTGGACTGGGGCCTTGACCCAGTCCCGGATCTAGGCCCAAAAATTATTCACCATTACATATTTCAAGATTTGATAAAAATGAATGTTTCATTATGCATGGATATTTTTTTTCACCATCTAAGGCTTCCGATGGTGGACATTAAAGAGAAGAAGCACTATAATATTGAAATAAATGGAAAACTTGTTAAAATAAATAACCAAATGATTACCCCAACCATGGAATTTATTTCGAAAATTTCATAATTTATAATTAAATACAAATTGAAAAAATATGTATTCTCATACATAAAATGAAGCAACAAAATGAATAATATTAAACCAATGTAGTTATCCCACATAAGGGATTGACTCAAATTTGAAACAATAATCCCAGCACACTCTAGTAACTCGAGGTGACACACTAAGAGTATTACCTGAGAACCCCTTTTCACCAATCATCCTTGAGACCCAAAAATCAAATATATATATATAAAACCATGAATACACACTTATCAAACACCATAAAACGAAAATATAATAACATCTCCAATTATCTAGATCTATCCCACCAATTAACTATGTATCATTATCTTTCTGTGATAACGTGAAGGGTGATATTGTTCCCCATGGGATGGAACATGTGTCTGCGGAATTCAAAACTTGCCACATGGAAATGGATTTCCCAAATAATAAAGAGTAATCATATAACCTAAATAATATATTAAAAATATTATAAACCGCATTAAAACCTAAAATAAGGTAACCCACATGATATGTTTGCAAACATTACAAAATGAAAAAAAATCAGCAGTTGAAATCCTAGGTTATTAAATTATATATAAAATAAAATAAACAAAAAAACTAAATGGGGTAAAGATAAAACCACCATACCAATGTGACATGGAGCATCAACCTACAAACAATCCACCTCTATTTATTTAACGAACTATTTTTGGAACCCTCCACCTCCCAATGAATTCTTGATTCAAATTGGGTTAGAAAAAACTAGATTTGCATACACCCAGGGGTGTTTTCAAGGTATAAGAAATGTGCCATGAAATATCCCACATAGGGTTTCATATACAACATATTGATAAAAATTTTACACTTGATATTTTGAACATAATAAGGAAATTAATCATGTTTCATTTAAGTAAAAACAAGTAACATGCTATATGGTATAAATGGATATAATGAAAACTGGTAAAAAATAAAATGAAATAAGAAAACATTCACAAGGGATATCATCCTATAGTTTTCTTTGTTTGTTTTATCGTGATCATAAAAAATATAGTCTATCAGAAATGTATGGTATCACATAATTGTCAAATAGATGGGGAAAACATTACTATACTTTCAATTTCAATACATTCCATCAACCCTACGTTATAATAATTTGTTTCCATGGTTCACTGGTATTTATTAAACCATTCAAACTAGTAATCAAGAAATTCCCATAACTTTTCACAATAAAATCCAATATTTATAATAAAAAACATTCCATATACAAAAAGCTAAAATACGTGAACATAATTAAATCTCTATAAATTCTTTAACAAAAAATCACATAATACCATAAAAGGATTCTAAAAATTAATTTATTGAATATAAATAATATTTATAAAAAATAAAAAAGGAATGAATTTGAAACCACTTTTTAATATTAATACTAGTCCACAAAAACCAATCACTAATGATTGAATACCACCAATAATTCTAGATATAATACTAGAGTAGTATTAACAACTCGTAAACACTAGAAACCTTAAATTATAAATCATATAGATAAAACCCTACACCACCAAGTATTTGGGGAAATATAAAACCAATAATTATGGGAGGATAGACCTAAAGGATGAGAATGAATTCTATTTTTAGGTTTTAACATTATTGATTTTGGATTATATTTAAATTGAGTCATTTCTTAAATAGAGGGATACAAATGTGGGTTCAAAAGAGGAGATGAAGGTTGAATGGGGTTACTTAATGGAGAAAGAGAGTTAAACATTTTAAAAAATTGCAAATTCACCGATTTTAATTCATAGTTAGGTTGTATGGATTTTCACTATAGGTTTCAAAACAATCTGGGAATTTTTACTCTCACCGAGGTAGTTTCATGAATAGACAACATAGTTTATAAACAACTTAAAACATATGAATAGTTCCTTTCATAAAAAAATATGTATTTTACTGTCTATCACATATTAGTTCTGACCATTAAATATCCGTTATTTTACTCAAATCTAACCATTAAAAAAAACGTCCACAAAATGAGTGATGAAATAAAAATGGAAATAAATAAAATAAAATTATTTTTTGATGTACATATCATATTTAACTTATCACGTCTTAATTTGAGTGTGTTTTGAAATGAAATATTATATTTAACTCCCATCGTTCAAAGTAATTTGGTTAAAAAAGATTTCATTTATTTAAAATAGTTTTATATATTAGTGATGCATTTGTTATAAATTGGTATTGAAGACTATTTCTTGTTCAAATGGAAAATAATGGTTTCTAATTTAAATTGATATATAATATTTCTATATATGTTTTTTTTCAATCGAAATGGAAAAAACGATTTTAAATAGTATTTCTAAACAATCATCAAATTATTATACATTTAATAATTACGTATTAGGCATTGAATTTTATTCATACAGGCCATTCATTATCAAGAGTATATAATACTAATGTTTTAGGTTAGGGATTCACTTTTAATCTATCTTGTAGATTTTATTCTTTCAAGATTGGTTGGTGACCTATGTTCATAAGGAGGAATTTTTTTTAATTTTCTTTTACCTCATTTTTTTAATTCTCCATTCCAATATTCATTTCTCTCAATTAGAGGTGTTTATTTATGTAATGTTTAGCACACTCAATTAAAAGGGACATTATTTTGAGGGATTTGGAGGTGAATAGTGGTATTTTATTCTCATTATATTTTTTTCTTATATTTATTTTGTTCGTGTTTTATTTTTATTTCATAATTGAATTGGTGTGGGTGTCTAATATATGAATGAGTCATTAAATAATTTTGGTAAATTACACTTCTTTTTTAATGTTAATAACATTTATAAAAATCATTCACTTGAGTTATTATTTTTTTTCTTATTTTATTTCTCACTATTTTGGGGTGATCAAGAATGCACATGGGGTATCTCAAAGGATAGATTAGGTACCTGGATCTAGAGAGACTCTAGATGGAATTAGACAAGGGGTAAATAAATAGTATCTTTTTAGGAATTATTATTATTTAATCGAACCACTAAATCATGATAATATATTTACCGAATAAAATTTATGTCACATAGTCTCCTAAAAATAATGTAGTAATTATGGAAACCTGAAAACTGGTATAAAGATGGTTCCATACAAATTATAACTCCTTTATATTCATGGTAGGTACAAGTCATGGATTTTCCACTATAATATCATAGTCAATAAATTTGGATTTGTTTAGGTATCTTCCTAACAATATTGGTTTATCCCATTCTAAAAAACATACAACATTGTTTACTTTTTTATATTTCATATAAGACATCTTAGAAGCTTCATGTTGTTGTGAAAATATCTCCCATTATCTCTATATATACCATGACACCCCATGTAATAGGTAATCCGACCATGTATGATAAAATGTTTATTTTAGCTCAATATTATAATCGTAAAAATAATGATCTACATCAACATAGAATAGATATCCTTTGTGTTGTGTATAGGAACATTGAATGCCTTCAGTTATTCAAACCCATAAATGAAACTCATTTCCTAATATCATCTCATCTTTTTTGGGTTTAATAAATTATTCTCATTTTATTGGATCACTCATTCTTTTAATGGATAAACTCATTGATGTTATGATCAATAGCAACCTCGTTTGTCTCTATCCAACTCTTATTTCCTCTACTCACTACTTTGGATCACTCATATGATCTTAGTATTATATCTATCATCTTGGTAAACATCATATTTTCTACCCACGATATCTTCTAAATTACTATAGGCTTCATATCATCATATAATTCATTCATATATCTCCTTAATATTTCACACATCATAATACATTATCATGGATTAATATTCTAGACATTATATTTTTTTTCTTTCTAATTTTCCCTTTTATATACAAGTAACCTAAATATAATGTTATATATTAAAAATATATATTTTCCAATAAAATATTTTTATTCCCATGATCCTCATTTAATTTCAATATTGTATTTTTATGTGGGTGTTCCCATTATCTCAGTATTTTCTTTTCTGCTCAACATTCTTCCACTATTAAATAATATACTACCTTGATTTTTCTTTCTCGTCACTATTGGTTGAATGTTTCAATTCTACCACATACTTTTATCTAGATTTATATCGTAATTTTATAATAATATTCATTATAACATAATAAATATTAACCCATATTATTCAATATTTAATCATGGGAATCATTGTTAAAGAATATCACCAAAATGAATCTTCTACTATACGGCCTAATGAATGGCTATGTGTTGCATATCTCATACACTGGTCTCCTAATGATTGTGATATTCAATAGAACTTGTACAATCTTCAAGATAACCATATTTTTTTTTGTAAAATCAACATTATCTCATCTTCATGTTCATTATAAATGACTGAAAATTTGTTTATTATTTGATTTTCAAAATAGCCGCTTCTTGGCTCAGCGGTAACCGGCGGGACACAAATTCAGATCATTCCTTATTCAAAAATCAAAATTCAAAAACCCAGAGAATCGTATCGTCTTCAGAAACCAACATCACCTCTTTCATAGCTGTCAATTCCATCCAATCCATCAATGTCGCCAGCTAAATGCTGGTGACCATCCAGGACCATCGAGCCGCCGTGAAACATCCTCCTCTTGCGGTCGTCATCCAAACATCATAGAAACCCGAAACAACAAAACACAGAAACAATATACAAAATGTTGACCGAAAATCCAGCACCCCCACCATCATCACTGTCCAAACTTCACACAAGTCACTGGATATCCTTAGAGACTCTCTTAGACACTGTAAAACAGCATACACGTGTCGTCGCAAATCACAAATAGCCATATAGCCGATACTGAAAGAACGAACACATCAGAACGTGAAATCAACGGCAAAACACCATTGAGAACATCATCCATGGCCTCCACCATAAAATATGAAACCTCCAGAGCAGAATCATCCAAAGCATCCCAATGCAAAAACGCAAAAAATTAAAGGTGCAATAATAGGAAAATCCAGAAATGAAAAGAAGAAAAGAGGACATGAAAGATAACCCATTGCCATATCGGGACACCATAGATCAACTAACCAAATCACGTCGCCGCCAACAGTTCATTTGGAGAAGAACACCACGAACCTTCAAAGCCTTCAATCCACCGCAGATCATGACCACAACCCTCAAACTCTGACAGACCAGGATGTTGCGCCTCCAGTAATTGTGATCCCACGAACGCTACAAAGAGTGTGCCGGTGAATGAAGAAACCTCGTCGCAAACCGGTCTTACGCCCAAGAGTCGTGGCCTGAAGTGCCGCACAACCCGTAGCATAAACCACAGCAGGAGGGAGAGCCACGAACATGACACGAAGAGCACCTGAAGACACCGTAGAGAATAAAAAAATCATCAACTAATTTTATTTTCATTGAAATTATAAAATTTTGAAAAGTCCATGTTTTATAATGGGACATATCTCAAAATATCCCTTAACATTTGTCTTCTTCTTCTCTAATTAAAATATAAGAATCATCAAAATTAACTATATATATAAAATTTATTTTTTTGATGTTTTAATACATGAAAAATAATTCAGGGATCCTCCCAATTAATCATATACCATAAATATTTAATTTGGTGTTATCAATTTTCATCCAGATTCTTTAGTTGAATATTACATTGTAGGGAATACATACACTGAGGAAAAATTATACAATGAGAATAAATGGATAACCATGAGAATGACTAATATTTTACATTTTAAAGGATTACACAAAATATTAATATTAATCATGGACCATATAATCTCATAGAGACTTATACTCATGGTAAATGTTTTATGATCTCAATAATTCAAAATCCATACATGAGGAAAGACATAATATGAGTCTTACTAAGAATTAAGACTTCAACTCTGATAATGTTATATAATGTTATACATTGACTTAAGGTCTATCTTAAAGATGTAAAATTTTCATAAAACATATATATTCTATATGAATGGATTATGATATGATTCAAAATACAGATGATACTGAGAGTGAGTTTCTAATGGAATTTAAGGACTCTTCAAAATTACATCAGCCACTCTCTATAACTCCTTAACCTATAAAATAAACTTTTTAAATTTACCAATCACGCTTAAATACGTCACATCTATTCCTAATCACACATGTATAACATAAACTCACCTTTTATTTATTTCATAAAATTTCACAAAACATCATGTCAAACTTTTATAGAAGCCTTTTTAAACCATCATCCAGGTTTTATAAAATTCTAATTTGAGTATAAAATAATAGAAATACACATTAATAGATTCATAAAATTACTTGGATACTCATTCAATATTGTTAGTAGATTTCAATTTCTTTTATATGATGCATTAATTTCATTTAGTATATCCAAATTTGTTTCCACCTACATGCATATCATCTTCACTCTACATAGAACTATAGTGGAAAAAACATTCATATATTTGAATCACATATCTCAAGAGTGAGGTAATTATAAAAAATCATTTGGTTATAGGGGAAAACTTCACTAGTATAATTTTTTTTACGTCACAATTTTTCACGTCGGTTTTTTAGAACCGACGTGAAAATATCTAAAAATTGATTTTTCACGTCGGTTATATAAGAACCGAAGTTAAAAATCCATTTTATTTGATTTTTCACGTCAGTTATTATATAACCGACGTCAAAAATCAATGTAAATCACTTTTCCACGTCGGTTATTAAATAACAAATGTGAAAAATCCTTTTCTAGGAAAATATATTAAAAAATTCACTTATTTTTCACATCGTTTATTAAATAACCGACGTGAAAAATCAATTTTCGTGACTTTTTAACGTCGGTTATTTCATAACCGACGTTAAAAGGTATTTTTCACGTCGGTTATTTCATAACCGAAGTGAAAAATGTTCATAAAAATGTAGTTCATTTCTGAAGCTTTAATTTGACAGGTCACGGAGCTCAAACAGAGTTATGGATTAAAAGTTATGGCCTTCAGAAGTTGATCATCTCTAAATGATGTCTTAAGGATGTCCAAATTCTAAAGGCCATAAATTTTAATCCGTAACTCTGTTTGAGCTCCGTGACCTGTCAAATTAAAGATTGGATTATGGAATACATTTTTTAAAACTTTGTTCATGTCTGTTATTAAATAACCTATGTGAAAAATACCTTTTAATGTCGGTTATTAAATAACCGACGTGAAAAAGGCATGACAATCGATTTTTCACGTCGGTTATTTAATAACCGACGTGAAAGAGTGACGAAGATTGATTTTTCACGTCGTTTTTAAAATAACTGACGTGAAAAATAAGTGAAAACTTTAATATCTTTTGACGTCGGTTATCATAAAACCGGCGTGAATGAAAATTATAATATCCTGCGAATGCGAAATTTCAAATTTTTTACATCGTGAAATCGAAATTTTGAATTGCCACCTAATATTTTTAATACCGCATTTTCTCATAGAATATCAATTATATGTTTCCATTATAAACCCATATTAATTTTATGATCATTTATTTCAACCATTATCATTCCCCCAAATCAATTCTTTTTCTCTCAAACGCGAATCAATTATTTCTTCTTTCCACGATCTCATCAAGGTATATTTAATCATACATCCATGGTTTATGGTTTTTATGATTTGTTTTCTTAATTGACATACCATTTTACGATCATTTCAGTCAACCATCATCGTTCCACCGAATCAACTAGTTTTATCTTCAACGTGAATCAACAATTTCTTATTTCCGCGACCTCATCAAGGTATTTGTAATTATTTTCCCATGATTTATATTTTCTATGAGTATTTTTCTTAATTGATATACGATTTCATGATTGTTAATTTATTATAATGATGGATGCTTATTTATATCATGATAAAACTACAAATCCTCCTATAGATTCAAAAATTCATTCTAATATAAAGCTATAGTTGGCTCATTCAATCTTGCCTCGAAAAAAATATCAAACTTCTAATGGTCATAACTTTTGATCCGTAAATCCGTTTGAGCTATATGACCTGTCAAATGAAAGCCTAGAAAAATTTCTACAAGATAGAAAACATTTTTTAAGTCGGTTATTTAATAACCGATGTTAAAAATATCTTTTAACGTCGGTTATTAAATAACCGACATAAAAAATGACTTATAACGTCAGTTGTTTCAAAAACCGACGTAAATAATGGCTTCTTATCGCAATTTCCAGAATGTATTTCACGTCGGTTTTTTAAAAATCGACGTTAAAAACTATATTACCCCATTTTTTACGTCAGTTATTAAATAACCGACGTAAAAAATCATATTTTTAATGTCGATCGCAATAACGTCGCCTAAAAACCGACGTTAAAAAGAAAAATAAAACCTACGTAAAATAAGGTTTTTGTACTAGTGATTTAAATATAGTCCAAATATATGTTCCTATGATTTATGAATTTCTAAATTTATTTCAAACATGGGAAACTCTCAATGTATTTCAATTGGAATTCGGATATATTTTTCTTTAACCAAACCAATTTTCCTTATAATGGGTGGATACTCAGCTTGTCACCCATATTTCTCTATATACATTTACTTCCACATTGTCCATTGATATCAAATATAATATAGGCACTAAAAATCCGTAAGGGTACATCACTAGTAAAAAATTTCATAAGGAAATTATTAACATGTATTTTTTTTTAAATAGTTTATTTAAACTTATATTCAAATTAAGAAAGTATAATGTGGTTTTATGTTATAGTTTTTTTAAGTGGGATTTTGTTTTTAAAAAATTGAATAAAATATTACGAGAATAGAAAAATTTGTTGTGGTGTATATCAAAAACATGTTTTGAATGTATTTTAATGTTCTTCTACATATGATGTAACGCGTAATGAAAATGAATGGTTATTTATTGGAAGTTTTTTTTATATTTTTTCAAATTATTTTACATATTTTGTGACACAAATTATGTCACATTCCAGATTTTAATTTGATCATTATTGTGTATATTATATGGCTTAACATTTATGTGAATTAAGTTTTTATTTTTTATTTGTTTTGAAAAATTTATGCGTAGGTTGATTACAAATTCATGATCATGTATAGATGAATAGTAAAAATAGGTTACACCATTAAAAGGTAGTGTGTTTCATGGGAATGAGGCCCAGGTATGGGCTCATGATCATGAAATTTTAAATTGTCCATAAATTTTATATTAGAAGTTTTTGAGGCACCAATTCAAGGATTTTTTCATATTTTTAACATACCATGGTGATTTCCTAGTTAATATTTGATTGTTCCTGCATTGAATAAAATGTTAGGTTCTAATTTCATTATTTATATTATTCATATTTCCTTATTCCACTTTATTATTAATTTTTTTCAAAAAAATGTGTATGATGGATCAAATTTTAATTTCATTGGACAAATTGTGGTTTTGATAACAATAATTTTTCTTTTCATATAAATAACTATCTCTGTTCCTTGAGCGAAAAAATATTAATTTGTGATAAAAATAATTTTTTTCTAGTTTTAGTTTAAATGAATCCCATTTAATTTGAAATATCATTTGGTTGAAGGACACTTAATAAACTTGTTTTCATCAATATTATCCCCATATGTGATAATTTTGAGGAAATATTTTATGTTATCTATCTTCCTTATGTTTTCTGTGGTTTAGAGAAGGCTAATTTCCATCCATCCAATATGTGTACGTTCGCTAACTAGTTCCATGAACCTCATGTGTTTGTTAAAATTATTTAGATATCTTTTCTCTATAGAATCTATATTTTATGTGATTGTTGATTTTCTGAGGTATCTTATAAAAATAGTATTTAATACTTCTAATGATTTCCTTTAAAATTATGGGTATGTTTGTTATGTATTGTAGTTTTATTGATTAATTTTCAATTTTATATATTTTATTTAAATTTTATGAGAATTTATCATCATTTTTTCTATATTACATTGTGATTTATGTTTTGGTTAATTTTTTTCCCATGTATGTTTTAAATACATAAATTTTCATATGTGATTCATAGTTTAATTTAGAGAATATTTCAAAGGGATTTCATCAAATACATAGCACCCTTGAAATTTTAGATCAGTTAAGTAATTATTTATAATGAAATATATGTTATATTGTATGAATTACTATTTAGGGATAAAAATGTTTCAGATCAAACACATTGAAGTGTTTTTGGAGGTGAAATTTGGATTTTACAGTGATTTAGTTTACTGATGTTTTGATTTGAAATATAAAATCATTCCTCATTTAAATTAGAAAAACACATATTAAACCTTAGAAAATACATGGGATGTCAACAGATTTTTTCTATAAATGTTCTTTTTAAACACTATCTTATTTTTATCAGTATATATTGAGAATCATCATATAGGTTGTTCCACCTAGTGAGGCTAGTTAAGAGTATGTATATAATTATTTTATAAGGTTTCCACTAATATGATAATATATAATTCCATCCAAGAACATATAGGACTATATCACAAGGACCTAAGGAGTTACCTAGGACAAAAAAATGTTATACTAATATTTGTATATTGACGTGTTATGATTTTTTGCTCATTTTAAAATTATTTATTATTTATTTTTGTCATATGTTTTTGATTAATTATTTTCACATTGTATTATATTCAATTACATTATTTACTAATATTTAATTTCATTTTATTTATTTAGTATATAATCATTAGGTTTATTGTTTCACTTGTATTTGATAATGTCCAATTTAAATTTTATATTCACCTAACTCTTAGATTCACATCATATTTCTTGTTTGGAGTTATTTTTACTCTATTTGCAATGGGATTTTAATTTATTCATAATATCCATATACCGATCTCACACTTTATCTTTTTTAAATCATTTTTTCTAATATGTTTAAAATGGTTCCTCAATTTTCATTTACAAAGGTTATGCTTGTTTTAATAAGTGTAATGTTTCATATATTCATGATATATGTCTTTTAAAAATAATTAAATGAAATTATTCATACATTATTTTCAATGTGATTAATATGAATTGGATATGGTTGAAACCTATAGTAAAATAGAGATGCTCACATAGTTATGTATGTCCTTCAAACAATGTGGGATGTCTATTGTATCAACCACACTAGTCGTCATTTTCTAAAATTTATATAATTATTTTTTATATATTGTATTTTCACTTTTTTAGTAATGATTTATGGATATATTATCTTTTAATATGGTTATACATTGGGTTTTTAGTCTATATTTCTAAACTATATTTTTTCATTTTTCGTGGACATCTAGTGCCTGAGTATATAATTCTAGATTCTTAGTAAGAATTTGTTATTTGTTTTATTTTTATGGGTGTAACCATTCAGGAGGTGTGTTTCTAAAACCCATAAAACATATTTAAATCCATTTTAGATTATGAATATGGTTTGTGAACTATAGAATAATCATTCTGGTGATGTGGAGGGTTGACCATGGTGGGTTTGTAACAAAAACATATAATATTAATCTGGTTATTTTATAAGTAAAGATAGATCAAAGATTGTATTATTATAACTCAACTAGATAGTATAATAAAGATTATAAAAAATACATTTATAACTGAACCATGAGTTGTTAATGGTTTTCTATAATATTTGATTTTTTATGGGTTAATATAGGTCTTGATTTTTGTTATAATTTTTGTTTGGAGAGAACATAAAGGGGAATATTTGAAATTATATGTTTAGTTTTCATGAGAAGTAGACTATACACATCGATTGTTATCCGTATACTACATATGATTTCCGAAAGTTTTTATCTTCCAACAGTTCATTATGTACTATTTTATCCTCTATGGAATATTTACGATATATAGTGGATTTAATTACATTACATTAAATGAAATTCAAAATGTAATGAAAGGCATTTAATTATTTTAATGTGATTAAATATCATATGTTTTTAATGTCTAGAAAAATTATTAGAAAGTAAGGTTTAGATAATTTTTTATTCCTACAGATGGTTTTCAATATTTGAATTATTATAATGGATATTTTCAAATGATAAAAAATGTGTTCATGAATATAATTTATTATATATATTTTTTATAAAAAGAAATTTTATTTTTAAGTTGAAATTTTCTTATATTAGGTTTAACTATTAATATTAGTGATTTATTAAATTATAAATGTATTCATATATGTTTGGGCTATTGTTATAACAGGATAATGGGATAGGGTAATGTGTAAAGGATAATTTAATGATATTTATCATGTTCAAATATCAATCTATGATTTAGTTGAACTTAAACAAAATCATATTTTATAATTATTTTTGAATTGTTTCCAAGATAAATATTTTAACATATGTAAATGGGTATTCTATTAAGAAAAAAAATAATTCTTTAGTTTAAAATTATTATTAACTATATAAAAGTAAAAATTATGATGTCATAAAATGACATTTCTAAACCACTTTTTCGTAATTTTGGTCTTACAAAATAAAGTTTTTCTTATACTATATATTAAATAATTTTGTTTGTTCATTAGTTTATTTCAATTTTTTAGGTGACTATTTGTTTTTATTTTTACATAATGGGAATTTCAGTACTATATTATTGTGAAATTATTATTTTCTCTTTACTTATTTTATTTTTTTATTGAAATTTAATTTTATTAGGTTCAATATTTAATTTTATTTTATTTCATGCCTCTAAGAGACATTCCAAAACATTTATGTAATAATTTTCTAAGGGATAAAGTACAAGTTGGTCATTATAATAAAAAATATATGGTTCTTATATTTTTTATTCAAAAAATGTTTTAATAGAGTGATATGATCATATTCATATAAATAAATGTGTCATGTTCAACTATTAATTTGGTTTGAATAACCTTTCCTTTATGGTGAACAAGTTCCACAAGCGACAATATAGTGTCTTGAGAATGTTTTCGGATTATAAAATTAGTTGCATAATTCAACAACCTAAATTATAAAAATATCCACAACCATGTATAAAAAAACTACGCATAGAATAGTTTGAAATAATTAAAAAATATCATTCACATGGATACATATCTAAATAATATTTCAATACAATTTTTAATTAATATTATTTTACAAATAATTTAATGTTATTGAATAACATGGATTTTATTAGGGTATAGAAATGTTTTTAAATGTTAAACAACTGTGTAGAAATTTTTTATGGGCTGGATCCTTTCTATCTATAGATGGTATTCAATATATTTTGTAGATAATATTTTTTAAATAAATCTTCATCCACACCTCAATTATGAATTATTTTTATATATTATTATAATGTAAGAAGAATAAGTTAATAAGGACATGATTATGGGTGTGAATTTGGTGAACAAACTAGGTCATGGTGTGGCCCCCATCAACATGGGAAAAGTACCGGTAATTAATTGGTGTCCTTGAGTATGATGTATATGATAGTGTGTACTAATCATGTTATCCTTTTTCAGAAACATCATTAATGATGAAATATTCCAAGTGTTTTGATTATCATAAACCAAAAAAATTTGAGGATCTATATGTGTTGGAATTTTATTTGTTACCAATTAGTTATGTATTCAATGTAAGAATGAAATGGTGAATTCTTAGTTACTATAGTGATAATACAGTCAATTAATGACAATGATATTATAGCCCATATTGTACATGGTTAAATGATAAAAGTTTCCACTAGAAAACATAGAATATATTCCCTTAACATTTTATGATTCATTGAGTTGATCCTCATGTCAATGACATGGTTGATGTTATATAAAAATCATAAAAAATATTTTATATCATGTTGATATGTATGAGTACTATTTTACATATGTTGACAATGAAAATATGTCAATTAATGTGAAAATTATAGTAGTGAATTTAGGAAAAACCATAGAAGGCGTAAAACAACAAAAAACTAATGATTATATATTTATATAATACATGAATGACTTCTTTATGTTTCTGTATAATTGAATAACATAAATCATTATAAATTGATGAATAATTTATTGAATATATATTTTTGATTACATTTATGAAATTTTTCAGAATTGAATCATTGTAGAGTACATTCTTATAAGGTAGATGAAAGAATGGATGAGGTATGTGAACATTATGTCAGTATGGTTTGTGAATAAAAATATTTCAATACATCATACATAACTCCACAGGATTATTATGAGATAAATTTTTTAATTTCATTGACGTGTTCTGTTTTACACAACACCTAGATAAGCCTTTGCTCCACTCAAAACTGAATTTTCTTATGCTACACGGTAAACTAAGCATGGCTTCTGTTACTAAAAATTTCAGGTTATTTTCATGGAATTTATTTCATGAAATATCTAGTTTATTGAAAAAATTAAATATTAAAATATTACCTTATAACCATGTCATTATAATGGTAGGTATGAACATCATTAATTTTCATCTAAAAATTATTTAATTAAAAAGTTGTGTGTTTAGAAAATAATAAAATAACTCTTTATGTATTTTATTTATTTAATATATATTTAATATATTCAATCTAATGTTTAAAATTCATGTTATATATTTTATGGGCATAATGTTAGAATAATTTTAATTTTTCTATAATAGAAGTTTTTTTATAAAAATACAGTTATTCTGAATTTTCATGGAACACCCATATTAAATCATGTTTTTTCACTTATATATATATTATTAAAATAATTAAACTTCTTCTTTGGAAGCAGAAAATATAAATTTACATTGGGTGAATTGTTTAAATTTTCTTTTACTGTTTTACGTTTTGATGTACATTAAAACTAAACAAAATTTTTATTGAATACAAATTTTTTTATCAAAATAATTTTTGGTGAATGTTATGTTACTGAATGGTTTTAATGTTAAAATATAATATATTTTTACATTTTAATATAGTTTTAGTCATTCACATTAATTTATCCATGAACGTTTATGAAATAACATTTCAATAATTTGCAATGTTTTAACTTTTAAAAACACGTTTATTATTTGGACAATATGATTAATTTGAAATTTTATACTGAAAGTTATGTTATATGAATTTTAAAAATGGATTCCATATTTGGAATCAGTGGGTACAAATTATATTAATAGCTTTATTTTAATATTGGGAATTCATAATTATACCTTCATTTAGTATTTATAATACGGAAAAGGTTAAATATTATAATTAAGGTTAAATATAATATTTTAAAATAACTGTAACACATGTAAAAATAGGATTGTATGAGTTATTTTAGACAAAAAACATCATTTGATATAAATTATACACTTTATATTCCGCATAGATTATATTATGACATTTAATATATTTTATTTAATAAAATGATTAATATGCCTTGCTAAAATTTTAAAAATTTTATTAATTTCCAAATTATGTAATACATAAGATAAATTCGACAATAAATACTAATTTTAAATAAAAAATTATTTTAATTATCATGGTAGTTTATTTCAAAATTTTAAGAAAAAAATAATTATCGTAAAGGCTTATTCATTGGTGATACAGAATTTATTTAATAGATAGAAATTATATAAAATAGTTTTTTTTAAAATGATAATAACTATTAAAAACCCACAAAACCTGAATAAATATTATTTAATTATTATATATCTACCATAATCATCCATGGGTCTATTTATGGACCATTATTATCCTTATAGAAAATATTATGAATGTTATAATATTTTATTTAAAGTGATGTTAAACTTATCACATTCAAGTTTTAATATATATAACATTTTTAATGTAGGATTTTTCCGGAGATATATTTTACAATAAGTTTTATTATGAAATATATAAAATTTATATTCATCATATTATATTATTTTTATTTCTTAATCAAAAAATATTTATATTAAATAATTATAGAAAACTGATGTAGTAATTATTTTATTAACTGAAATATCAAATTAATATTACACAAAATAGTAGAATAAATATAAGTTGAGATAGTAAATATATCCAATTAATTTTCAAAATGACGTTGACCCAAAATAGATAAAATAAAACTTTTTGTTCGAGGATGAAATAATATCTTGATAATTTTAGAAATCCATTAAATAAATAGTGTCAAAATGACACTATTAATATTTTGTAAAAATAATGTTTTATTAAATTATTTAAAGATCATAAATTTCTTTCAAAAACATGAAATAATTATAGTTTACTATAAAATGTTATATATTTATTTATTTATGGTCTAATGGACCTCATGTTATAAAAAATAAAACTATTTTAATATCGATTATTTTTTTAACATATTAAAAATTAAAAGAGTATAATTATGGGTAAAACAAAATGATAGATTTTAAAATGAAATAAAAACATGTATAAAAAGTATTGGTGGATGATATTACCAAATCATATCATCTTATATTATAAATAAATACATTTTTATGTTTTTGGTTGTGTTTTGAGTTTTTTTATAAATTAATATCTTCAGTGTTTTGAAAAGTACCCCCACCTTAGTTGTAAAAGGGAACCATTTCACTCAACACTTAATTTAACTTTGAGACTTAAAGACCGGTCATCCTCCGAAAATTTCCCTTATCAAATTTTCTAATTTCATTTTACTGGTTCTGGTCTTTTTAAATGACAACCTCCAGTACCTTTTAGATGATTTCAAGGGGGATCATGTCGAAAAAGAAGTAATCTCCTCTACCAAATATTTCAAACTTATTTTTTCTTCTTCTTCACCATCATGAGTTGTTTCCATTATAAAGTAATAAATTTAATATCACAAATATATTTTGATTTTATTATAATGTTACAACCATATTCTGGATTCTATCCATCCTACAAAATATAAAATAACCACACGTGTGTTTGTGCGGATTACCCTCTATACATTGTGGTGTAGTAGGTTATTCACTACGACTTCACTTGTATGGGTATAATTATTGAAAAAAAAAGAATATTATAAAATTATATGTATTATAGAGAAATATATACCATCCACCTCTTTATCGTTTAACCATTATAGAAATGATATCATCTGTCATTCGTACATATGACCTACCATCTCCACGATGCTATGCAATCCATTCTAGATGATATACCATAAAAATTGGATATATAAATGTATTAAATTAATAAATATTATATATATTATTTTAATATCATTTGTAAATGATATAAATATGACCTATGTAGGAGAACCCAAACTTATTTGGCAAAACAACCATAAGAAAATGATGCAGTTAATACACGAATAACGAGTTATAATGAAATATTATTACCAAACATAGGATAATATAATATTATATGATATAATGAAACTGACAATGATCTATTAATAATCCAATGATATCATATAAATCATTATACATGAGTTTATTATATCTATGAAAGATATTAGAATTAAGGTAGGGATATTATTTTGTCTCACTTTTATTTATGTGGAACATATGCTTTATACACCACTTGCTTCTTTTCTGTGGTATTTATATAGACCAAGAATGTTTTTATGATTCTTATTATTAATATTATTGTATTTTAATATGCATATAATTTATTTTATTTTGTGAGGCATACGACCTGACTAATTATAAATTGGTAAGGGTTTATTTGGTTATCTCAATATTATCAGATATTTTTATATATAAGTATTTACTAGGGTATATTTTTCATCCATGCTAATGTTTTATACATATTTATTATAAAATTTTATTCATATTATTATAATACTGTTTAAAGTAAATTTTAAACATTTAATAATTTTTACAAAATTTTGTGAAATGAATCTTTTTTCATTTTCGATTCAAGATACTGTTTGACCTTTCAACAAAAATACAAGAAGAAATTTTTATTTTTTTATACTACAGGATATGTTTTTATGTTTTCATAACACAAAATTTCTATGAATCTTCCATTACAATATTTCATGGTTATTTTCATATAGATTATTCTATTCCAAATTGTGTGGCTTTTTGGGAATAAAATGTTTAAGAAGAATAAAGGATATTTTCCTTTGGAATTTATATCAAAATTTCAATCAAAATTATTTTCCATCCAAGATGGAATTTTTTTAATAGGGTTAAATTTCATGTATAATATTCTTATTATTATTATTATGGTTTATTTTATTTTTAGGGAAATCTATTTATGGAATTCATTTTTTAAAAATGGATTATTTTATTAGGGAATGATGTTTAAAAAACACAGTTTATTTTTATGGTTATACAATGATGGATGATTTATGTTTTGAGTCTCACGTAAGAATGATTTAATTATGAGATGTGTGGGACCCATATATAACTCCAATTCAATGATTAATTATTTTTATCTCGTGTTATAGACCTAATTAGTATTGTATGTAAATTTGGTTCAGTAATACAGGTATGTAGGATATGTAAACCTAATTCAGTAATAGAGGGTTGGAACAAAGAGTGAACTCAGTTTAGTAAAGGACGTTTTCCACTATGATGGTCTTAGAAATGATGCTCGACTAATATAGAATTATTTTCTATGATTACATTTTTTCCACAATACAATGTTTTTTATTAATATTATTCTTACATATTTTTTGGTCCTTTATGATTTATGTCTTATGAACTATCAATATTTATTTAATGACTCAAGATTTTGATATATGATATACATGTTATGATTTTCAACATTTCACTTCATGTTTTAAGATTCTTATTTTCATGATTTGTTAGATATTTTTAATGCTTACCCTAACTGAGGATTTCATATCACATTGTTCATATTTTGTTATTTGCCCCAGGAGATAAAGAAAGGTATTTGGTATGAAAACTAAAAGGGAGATATTTATTGGAGATGTTGAATATCATTAACCAAATTAGAAGAATGTGTTCTATGTTTTCAACCTCACTAAAATAATATGGTCATTGGGTTTCTATTTTTGTAATGTATTAATTGTTCCACAAAATTGATTTAATGTCCATGAAAGTCATGCTTGTGTCATTATAGTTTGTATCAGAGAAAAGGTTTAGCCAAATGATGTAACATAGGATGGGAAATTTTTTGTTAGATCTATAGAGATATTTATAAGGATATATCTATGGATATACTAAGGATAATCATATAAATAAGTTACAATATTATTATTTTTTTGATAATCATGAATAACCTATGATTAATCCTATGATGTCATATGTTGAAATATTATACGTAATTTACCTCATTTATGTGTTTTCAATATCTGATATGTATTCCTCACACGTTGATTTTAGGTATTCACTAAAAGAAAGAACACGATTGAACATAGTTAACCATGAATGGTTCTGAAGTGAAATTTATAAGAATTATGAAAATCCACTTCCTAAGTGGATATATCATAATGATAATTATGAATATGGTATGGGTATTGGTTATACTGCTGAGGATAAATTGATTTTAAATGAAATCTATGATTTATGGGATGTTATAGAATTATTGTTCTTTTAACCATTGAATCATGGATAGATTATGGGTGAGGAAGCTTAAGACATGATTTATATTTTAGAAAAATTAAGATGATGGATCATGTGTAATAGTATAAGAAGAATTATGTATGATTTAGGTGTATATGATTCAGAATTAAAATATTATGTTATAAAAATCTTAAAATTTATAATTCTTTTTAGTATAATTTTTTCCTTAAGGATTGGAAAGGATGTGTTTAATAGTTATAAGGACCAAAAAAGTGATTTATGCGTATTTTTATATATATGTAGAACACATGATTATGGGAAGGAAAACCCATAATATTATCAATATGTTGAGATAATGATATTTGGATAATACTATGATGGATATGAATATGTAAATTGGAAGATACTACTTACCTTGGAACTATTTATGTATTTATTGACATGTAGTATATGCTATATTGGATTAATTTTAGAGTTATTTGGAATTTAGAATAATGAAACATTCATGTTTTCAGTAAGGATATATGGTAATTTAGGTTTTTAATAATACTCAGGAGCATACATGTTGAAGGCGATAACATGTATTGAATGAGACCAATATGATACACCTTACGATATAAAGGGGATAAATGTTAAGATGAGTTAATGTACCTCTTTCAAAAGTGTTGGGGTTTTATTGTTTGAAAGGATTGTAAGGTTATAAATTTATGGTTACTATAAGTCAATCTTTGGTTGATGTTCTTAATATCTCACTATAGGTGGATTTATCCATATTTCATAACTACTTATAACCTTTTGGCTATGATAAAGATATATAGAATGACAATTCATTCTATTTATGGATCTAATTATTTTGTTAATAGTTAAGGAATGATAAGTTCACATTAATTTCATAGAATTAGAAATTATGTTGAAATTGATCAAGGAACAATGGAAGTATGATTTTATACATAATAAAATAATTATTTATTCTCATTCATCAACTCAATGGAAGGAATCTTTAACCCAAAAATTTAATCCAAGTGCATTATTTACTGATGAAACAGATGGACCCATAGATCATCAAAATTTTATTGCTTTTGATTGTTAACATATCTAGATTATGTTCACTATCACTCTCCATCAGAACATAATATTTGTGTTTTTTTCCATATCCATGTTTTCAATTTCCCACTATGTTCTCCTAGGTGGAAACCCAGCTATGAGCTGCTTTGGGTAACTATTATTTTTATAAAAATCATTTAAAAACAAATATTTAGGCCTTATTTTTACGATGTGGGTGTTTATGATATAAAATTTTACATATTAATCATTTCAAACACACATGAATTTATAGGGAAAAGTCATTTTAATGAAGCTATAATGTAACAACCACATATTTTTATGATCTATTTTTAAAAAAAATCTTCAATCTAGTGTTGTGAACTACACCGAGATAATATTGTGCTACAAAAAACATCATCTTATAATATTGTATATACAACACTATAATTGGATTATGATACCAATTTTTTTTTGATATATTTCATTCCATAAAAAATATAGTTTTAGTGAACAACCAAATATTATAATGTTACCTTATAAGCAAGTCATTATAATGGAATATGTAACCAGTATTAGGATTCTTATGAGAAACTATTTAAATGAAGATAAGTGAGTTTATAAAATAATAAAATCCTTCTTTATAAATTTTATTAAGGTAATATATGTGTAATTGATTTAATCTATTGTTTAAAAATATTCTTCTATGATTTTTAAACAAGATATAAGGGAAAGAAATCCATTTTTGGATAAGAGAAGAATTTCTATAAAATTCACTTTTACTACCTTTTGATGGAATACCTTTTTAAATATTTTTTGACACATTTAAATATTTTATTTTAAACTAAAAACATATTATTTGGCAGGGATATATAAAAATTTACTTTGGATTAATTTTTCATTTATTTTCTAAAAAGATTATATTTTGTTGGATAGTAAAAATATAGTAAATTTTAACTAAAAACAACTTTTTTCATTGAAATAGTATATTTAAATGGTTTTAAATTGAAAATTTATTTTAATATTTAGAATTAATATATTTTTGTTCATTGGCATTAATTTTACTACTAATATTGATTTAAATATATTAATTTTTTTTTCATTAATCTTACTTTTAAAAAACAATTTTTCATTCTGAAAATGTGAATAATTCTAATAAGTGAGTCTAATTTATATTAATAGAATTATTTTATTTCTCATCAATATGAATAGTAACATCCATAATTTTTTTTAATATGGTAAAAGGTAAATCAGGTATTTAAGGGTAAATCTAATATTGTAAAATTACCATAAAACATTTCCTAATATGATTGGATGAGTTATATTTTGAAAAAAACCATCATTTGGTCTTAATGATACCTTTTGGAAGCTATTTGGATGAGATTAGGATATTAAATAAATTTTATTAAAAGAAAATTTAAATATGTAATACTCAAATTTTAAAAACATTATTATTTTTCAAATATGTTAATACAGAAGAAAAATTATATAATAAATAATTTTTTTGAAGTTTATTTTTTTTTATTGTGGAAATTTATTTGAATTTTTTATGAAATAAAAAATAACCATGAAGGCTTATACATTGATGATGTGGAAATTATTTATTTGATATATAATTTGTAAAATAATTATTAGTAAAATCAAAATAATAATTAAAAGAAAAAATCCCTAGACCAAATCTTATTGGTCACATATATTGAATCCATAATTATCCATGTGTCTAGTTTTGACCATTTGGATCCTTATAAAAAATATTATGACACTTATAATATTTTGATTAAATTTATGTTAAAGTTGTCACATTAAAATTTTCATTCATGTAACATTTTTAATGTATGATTTTCCGAGGGATATATTTGACTTTAGGTTTTATTATATAATTTAGTGGATTTATCTTCATCATAGTGTTTTCTATATTTTCGCACAACCAATAAGTATTATAAATAATAACATAAATTTAATTAGTAATTATTTTATTAATGGAAATATCAAATTAATATTAACAAAAATACTAAAAAATTATAATTTGGGGTAATAAAAATATCCCAAAATTTAATATATTACCTTTACCCATTATATATATTATCAAAAAAAATTGGGGATAACATCTTATGAGGCTATTTTTCAAAATCCATTAAATGAATTGTGTCAAAATTACACTATTAAAATTTTGTTAAAATAATGTTTTATTAAATTAAATATTTGAACAAAAAATATTATGAAAATTATAAAATAATTTCGTTTTATTCTAAAATGTTCTATATTTTTTATTAATGGTATAATTGAAATTAAATAATTAAAATTTTCACTATATTAATATTGAAAAATTGTTTACCATAGTTAAACTTTAAAGAGAATAATTAAGGGTAAAACAAAATGATAATGTTTTAAATTATATCAAACCAAGTTTAAAAAATATATGTTGACTATAAAACAATTTTACATCATATCATATTACAAATAAATATATTCTTGAGTTTTTATATGTGGTTCAAGTTTTTTATAAGTTAATACTTTTGGTGTTTCCAAAAGTGCCCCAAATATCAATTATAAAAGAGAACCTCCTCCCCCACAACTTCACTTCACTATGATACTTCAGGCTTAGACATCCTAGGAAAATTAATCAAATTACATAATTAAATTCTATAGGTTATATTCTTCCCAAAAGACAATTTCTTGTACCCTTAAGAGGAGGTCATTAGGCAGCACGTCGATGAAGAGGTAATCTACTTTACCGATTCTTTCAAACTTCATTCTCCTTATAATTCCTCATCATGAGTTATTTACATTTTAAATTAATTAATTAAATATCAATAATATAATGATATGTTATTATAATCTAACAGAAATATTCCACCTTATATTCCACTTACAAAAAAATCACCATATGAGCTTACGTACGACATACCATCTCAATGTCATAGTGTAATATGTTTTCCACTACAACTTTACTTGGATGGTTTTAATTATATAAATAATTAATGTATATGATTATTATAATAGTATATGTATTTTTAAACATATATATGACATCCACCACCATTCCATTTGATAATTATTGGAATGATATGGTCGCTCGTGGGTAAGTACAACCGACCATCTCCACGATGTGATGCGATTAATTATACATGATATACATGATATAATGTTTATATAAATGTATTTAATGAATCAAAATTATATATAATATTCTAATATTTATTTGTAATTATATAAATATAACCTAATATGGAGAACCAAAACTTATTCAACAGGACATTCATATGAAAATGTTTCTTTTAATACATGAATAACAAGTAATAATTGTATGTTATTACTAAATAGATGATAATTTGATCATATATGATATCATAAAAATGAAAATTATTATGAAATAAGTAAATTAAATAATTTTAATAACTATACTGGTGGTTTAGATATTTATATAAGATATCAGACTTGACGCAAGGGAATTATTTTGTCACACTTTAATTTTTATGAGACATATGATTTTTACCCCACATTTTTTTATGTTTCCCGTGAATTTTCTTATCATTATTGTTATAAATGTTATTATATATACATATGAATATAATTTTCTTCATTTTATGAGGCATAAAATTTGACTAATTATAAATTGGAAAGTGTTAATTCTTATATCTTATTATTATCTGAGATTGTTTTTACGTCAGTATTTGCTGGTGTATATTAGTCATTCATGTTCATGTTATATAGATATGTATTTTAAAATATTATAAATATTATTAAATTATTTTTTAAATTCTATTTTACCCATTGGTTAATTTTTATGAAATTGTATGAATTTAATCTTTTGTTGTTTTAATGCGATGTACTTGTTGACTTTTTGATAAAAGTAAAACAAGAATTTTTTTCTTTTATCATATATGACAAGAAAGCTATTTAAGTATTCATAACACTATATTTCCAAGAATATTCCTTTACAATATTTTAATTTTATTGTCAAAATAGATCTATTATCTTTAAATTTTGTTTCATTTTGAGAAATGAAAATGTTTTTGAATAAGAATGGTTACTTTCCACATTAATTAATTTTAAGTGTTCAATAAAAATTATGTTCCTTCTAATATGAAATTATTTAATAAGGTTATGTTTTAAGTATAAAATTATTAATATTCTTTTGGTATTATTATGGTATTTATGGAATGGAATTTATGAAATCAATTTGTTTTACATGGATTATGTTATAATGGATTAATGATTAACAAACCCATTTTATTTCTTATATATGGATATGATGTATGATTTATGTTTGGTGGACCAAATTATAATGATATCATTATGTGATGGGAGATACCCATATCTCCCTATAATTATCTGGGAAATGATTTATATCTCATGAGATAGACATTACAATAAGGACATGTAAATATGGTTCAGTAATACAGGCCTAGAACAGAAAGTAAATCTGGTTTAGCAATACAAAGATTGAACAAAGTGTAAACCCATTTTATTAAATTAATGTGTCCACTATGGCTATCTTAGAAATGAGACTAGGCTAAAATGAAATATTCTTATATTCTTATTTATTTTTGACAATTCCATGTTTTATGTCAATGTTATTCTCTCGTGACCTATGTTACATTATGATTTCTATCTTATGAACTACATAGATTTATTTGATGACTCGTGATTTTGTTATATGTGATACATGTTATGGTTTTCAAAATATATGTTCTTGTTTTTTAATACTTATATTAATTTTTTGTTTGATATTTTCCATGTTTACACTTACTGGGAATTTTAGCTCAACCTTTTCATATACTTTCTTTTCCCCATAATATAAATAAATCTTTAATGTAGTAAAATTAATCGGGAAGATCTTTATGGGAGATGTTGAAATCATTCCCCAAATTTAGAAGAATATATTCCCAGTTTTCAAATTTGGTAATCCAATATAGTCTTTGGGAAATTTATTTTTAATATATTAAGTATTTCATAAATTTGATTTAATGTCCTAGTACGTCATGCTTGAGACATTACATCATGCATTCAACATAAAATAAATAATGAGTTTTGTAATAATCAATTTTACTTATTTAAACATCATGTTATATATGTGTAAACATAATATTGGAAATCATCATCATCATAAGAATAATTATAAATATGTATGTATAAGTACTATAAGGATCAATAAATATAGGGATGAGCTAATCACCTATGTATGAAATCCTTATGAAAAATTCAATAAGAATGAAATAATAAGAATGATATCTTAAACACAAAAAATGAGTTTCATAATGATAAGATTAATTATAATGATTGAAAAAATTATAAATTATAATTTTCCCTTAAAATTAACATTTCTATAAGGATTACAACTACTTAAGGTTCATTTTATCTTTATGAGAATTATGGAATATCATAATGTTACTAAAAATAAAATTTGTGAGATACAAATATGTTTTGATGATGTAAGTGTAATTAAATCATGTTATAAACATAGTGAAGCTATAATTTACTATGATTCAATACTATGTTTCATGAAGATAATATAAATGATATTCATGATAATAATACAAAGTTATTTTTTAATGTTTTATGGATTATATATATGTCAATTATTTGATGCAGAGGTTTTTTATATGAAGATTAATTACTAGGATTTGAGTTTTTATTGGTGATAAGAATATCTCAATGTGAATAAGAAGGACGTAAATAAAGTAAATACTTCATAAAATATTATTTATCCTATAATGAGGTAAACTATAATTTCATTAGATATATAATTATAAAAAAATTCATAATATTATTTTACTATATCTAAATGATATAAAATATCACCAACTCATTTAAGAATCCTAAAATATAATAACATGAGTGGGATGAGTCACATACAAAAATACACATACCCAATAAATATTCCATATAGAATATCATATGAATCTCTCAAAATAAAATGAGGAATGATCAACTCCAATATATATAAGTAATTTATACATTATATATAAAATATGAATGATTGTTTTTGGAGACATGTGTATATATTTTTTTAATGATGATTCAAAAAACATTTTAGGAAAAATGTAGACATATTTAGTATCCATAAATATAAAAAATAATGAAAAAAACGAATGGTAAATGTTTTCATTTCAAATATAATAACTGTTGAAATTTTTTATAGATGATCATGTGATAAATGAAAATGTTTTGTGAAGATGGTCTATATTAATTCATATTAATTATTTACTTTTTTAATTTATGGAAAATTATAAAACCCAAAAAAATAAATGGTAAGATACATGTACATTATGGAAAAGAATGATAAAAAATAATGGGATGCGAAAGAACTATATGTTTTAGTGTGAGTATTATAGCTAAGAAATGAAAATAATATATCTCTCATATAAACTAGGTTGAGTGGATGATATGATATGAAGCAGATTATAACTCTCTCAAATAAAAATACTTCGATAAACTATTTTTAAATTGACAATGCTTTGGGATTTAAAGAAGATGAAGTGGAATAAGATATGAAAAGAAATAATTCTACCATTTCTTGACTGACAATAGTTTTTTGATGTATATTAAACGGGATGAAAAGAATAATATAAGGAGGATAATTAATAATAATATATTAATTATATTAATTAATGAGAAGGATAATACCAATGGTTATGAATTTTCATAACTTTGTAATACCTTATGGGTATTTATTCATAAAAAAATTCATTGTTAATAGTTTCTGGTAATCGGGTTATAAAAGTATAAGTAATCTTAGATGAGATACAAATAATAAGTTAAATGATCATTCCTTTATGACTTATATTCAATCATAGAGTCTATATGTTTTATTAAAGAAATTGTTTTTATATGTTTTACCATTTGATATTTATTACAATCTAAATCATAGAGGAGGAGTAATGTAATATCTTATTGGTATGAGGCCAATGTGGAGAGTATTTGTGAGCTACAACTTATTATTGTGATGTGTAATATTTTGAAGACAAGATTATATAAAACCTTATGAATTGATATAAAAAAAATTCCATTCCAAAATCAAATTTTATTAGTTATTTTATTTTATTTTAGAATATGTGACTGGGAAATCCCAAGAATGATGTAGATTATGTTTCCCTTTGATGATAATTTCCATGAAAAACAATAAATTATAAACATTAATTTTATCATTACATTTCATGTTCATGTATGATAGGTCAAAAGGGAAAATATTCAATAGTCTAAACTAATATCATTTTTTTAAATCAAAGTGGGGTTAAAATGATTAAATAATATTTATAATTATGTTAAAACAAAAAAAGGAATATTTCACACCCCTAATTGGATTTTTCACTATTACATAGGCATAAATTAATATTATCATAGTATAGTTTCCCTTTTATAGGATCTACTATTTTACAATAATTTAATTTGTGACATAAAAATAATATTATATTATTAATGAAATTTTAAATCCGTCTTGTATTTATATTAAAATATATTAAGTATATATTTAATTTCAACTTATAATTTCATTTTTAAACGATTTGGATTAAAAATTATTCATCTCATACCATTAATACATAATTGGAGGTCTCAGTAAAGACATATATAAAGAGTTAGAAGAAAATGGAAAAACATTGAGAAATATTTTAATGTTGAATGGGGAAGCGAAATTCACCAAAGGTAGTCATAATTTTAAGTATTGTGTTTCATATATTGATAATCATTAATATAATGAATAAAGTATTTCAAAAATTAAGTAATATGGTTTTACTAAATCCTTAATTGTTTTCTATGATTATTTTATTTACTATATATGGAAAGGCCTTATTGATGTTGTCACTTATATAGTTTCATTCATCAAGAGGATAGTAGATGATAATCTATAGATCAAAATAGTGGTTCATGGAATGGAAGAGGAAATGTATAAAAAACAAGTTTTTACTAAACTCACAAAACTAGGGATTCTCATATACTAACTGTCAAAATTTAAAAAATGAAGTTTATTGTTTGATGAAGAATTGAAAAAAAAAATCTTGAGAAATAAATCATTAAAATACTTTTCAAGGAGTTATTCAATACATTGGTTAAATTTAATATAGTCTACAGTGATTTCAAGACTTCACAACTGGATGTTAATATAAAAAATGGGTGAATATTCTCAAATATTATAATGTTTAGAAAACTAATATGCATGAGGATTATAAAAAGAAAATTATAAAATTTTTAAATATAGGTTTATTTCACTTTAGAAAGAGAATAATTAATTAAATAAGATTTTTCATCAGTAGGATGTGGATTTCAAAAATCTATAATCATAATAGGTTGCATCTCTATCATCTTCTTAGAAAATTAATGCTGTCATGAAAACATAAAAGTAGATTCTTTGATCTATGTATACTAATTACGGTTTAAAATTGATCCATGAATATTCTCAATAAATTATCATTACCAACTCATATAAAAGATTAAACCACATTTTTTTAATACTAGTTGCATTAAAACTATTTTTTGTAGAGGTGGGAACAAAAGGATAATTTTATAAAAAACTAAAATGTGAAAAATTATAATAAATCCACCACCACATCAAGGGTGAATATAGGAGTGTCAAAAAATATTCCCATTCTAAATATAACCCAAAATATAGGTACTCTATTCTTAAAAAACAATAAGGGGCTCAACCTTGACAGGCTACACCTATAGATTAAAGGAAGAGGTTTGTAGGCCAATGTTGGGGTTGTCAAAGATTTGGACACAAGGAAAATTAATTTTGTCATATTATTTCATTATATGAAAATAGAATAAATCCTTTTTTATGATATATTAGAGTATTTTAATAGATAACAGCTATTGTATTAATGTATATTTTATAGAGATATTAGGATATATCCATTAAGAAATGACTTGTGTATTAAAAATTTATGTGTTTCATTTAAAAAGTATCATCACACCATTAAACAGTGTTCACGTGTACCATCCAGTAACAACCATCATAGTTAAAGAATGATATGGGTAAAGAAATGGGAAAATTGAAGGAATTAAAATCACATCTCTTGTTTGGGATTGAATTAAAAATAAAAAAGTGATGAGTTATCCAATCCCATTAAGTCAGTAAAAAAATTTATCGAGGATATAATAATAATAAAAATTATTATTTTATTGTATAAATAGAGGTTAAATCATCTTCCATTTAAAAATGGAAATGATTATCTTGAAATTTAATGGTGAAAATTGGGAATCATAAAAAGAGTCAATCCAACATAGTGATATATAGATTGGAATAGAACTGGATATTTCAAATGAAGAAATTGGGATAATTCACAAGAAGGTAAAGATAATATTTGATGAATGTGGGTATAAAATGTGAAATATATAAGACCACATTTCCTCCCAATTAAGGACATGACTAATAAAAAAATAATCATTATTGAAATATAAATGTAAATCACTAATGATCTAAAGTTATAAAACTATTTTAATAAATAAGAAATCCATATTCTATGAGAATAATTAGAGTATTATAAAAGGTATTCTAATCACATTTCATGAATATATGGTATTGTATTAGAGGATGGATCAAGATAAACTATATAAATTTTCTCTAATTTCTAAATTAAAAATCATATTACATCTAAGGAGATATATTAAAATAAGAAGAATTCAATTTTCCCATATGTGAATATATTTTAAAAATCAAATAGAATAATAGGATGTATCCTTTTTGTGTTCGTTCAACTTTAAATAATAAGTTTTTTGGATAAGAAATAATTATCAAACCTACCACTAAAACAAAATTGAATATGTGACTACACCATATAAGAAAATTATGCAGGTTGTGGAATCATGGTAGATAGAATTGATGCTGAGGAATGATAGAAGAGTCATCTTTAGATGTTATAATTTATATATATATTCATAAATTAATTCATCATATAAATTATCACTAAAATAATCCATGTTGTATAAGAATGGATAGAAGCACTTTAGGGGTTATTATAATTTAATTATTATATATATTTTTCCATTCTCAAATAAATTTATAAATCTATATAGTATTAGAGAAAATTGGAAGATGAGGTTTGATTTCCACTGTAAAAATTATTTTATTGATCTATAATAATGATAATTTTTATAGGGGAGTACTTATTTAACCAAATTAGAGAAAAGATTAATTTTACCATGAAATAATATAATGTGATTATTTAAGTGAGGAAATATATAAATATTCCTCTATAAATTAATCATTATTCACCCTAAAAAGTAAATTTATGTATTTGTCTCACATTGAGGATAGTTGAAATAAAAAAATTTCTCAATTAGTCACTATTGTTTTCTTCAATGTATTTTCCAATAAACATAGATTGGAAATGTGGATGCATACTTCTTAAGAGAAACATGTGGTTCCACCATTATCTTAGTGAATTAGTTAAAGCCCTCAAGAAGTGAAGAGATTATGGAATTTGAAGAAAAAATGTTGGAGAAGAAGATTATTAAATTTGGAAGAGTTATTTGGATATTAAAATACCCTCACATTAACTTCATTAAGGGAGAGAAATACATACCCTCTTTTTCTTTTTTTATCAATAACAGGGAGATTGATAATTTATTGATTTAAATATCACTTGTACATTGATTAGAAGGGATTTTAAAAGGAAATTAAGGGATTATAAGTTAATTGTATACTAAATTATGAAATCTATATTTTGAAGTTAAATTATATAATTTATAAAATTTGTCTTAGTAAAGATCATTCTCATGAGGTAGGTAAAAAATTCCCTATGTTTTGTGAGTTATGTAGGGTTCATTTATAGAGAAAATTTAATATTTATATACATTATTATATCTATGTAGATGTCATAATTAATTTTTTAAGATTCATTTCGATATATAAAAACATCATCCCACATACATGTAAATAAATATATATTGGAATTATATTATTGAGGATGAAATAAAGTTTTTCAGGGTGATTAATGCATGTATCATCCACCATAGGGGTGTGAAGATCTCATTCATGTGACTATCATAAAGATTCTATTCATAAGGGTGAATCTATAAGGACAAATTATTCATAATAGTAAGGATGTGTTCTACAAGCATGACTATTGTAAGGATAAATTCTGAAGTACCATAAGTATTTCCATTTCCATAAGGATGACCATCATGTAAGGGTCATTTTATCCAAATGAGAATTCTAAAATATCAAAAAAAAAATTAAACTTAAATTATAAATAACAAACAATTATCATTATACATGAGTTGTTCTCTCAGGTTCTACATATATTGAGAATATAATTAGACATGATTCAAGCATGAGTTGGAATAATATCAGGTGCACGAGATTATTGATAATGAAATATAAATTTCATGATTTTTCAAGAATAATTACTTTGTAAATTATTCAACACTTATGATATAAGATATAGTTTAAATTATTATGATTTAAAATATTTTCAATGAGAATAAATTCTATAATCTTTTGAGGAGGAGAATAATTTTTAACATACTTTAGAGAATAATATTTATCAGGTAATGATTAAACTATTGGATTTATATATGTTAAAATTTAATAATTATTTAAATTATTCTTATGATGCTTATAAAAAAAAATACAAATATCATTTGTGATTAAAATAAGATAATAAGTTGATATGTCTTGATTTCTCACATAAATTTAATTCCCCATGCTGGAGTCTATACATAACTCCATTAGATAATCTCAAATGTAAATTAGGATTGATCCACAGAAAAAGATTCACAAACTATATATATTATAGAAAAGTTTAGAATACTTATTTTTGGATACTTTTGGAGATAGTTTAGATTTAAAATCCATATATAGTGATGAGAATAATTGAGAAAAATTCAACCCAAAAAATGTGAAAATGAGAATAAAAATAAATAAAGGGAAATTAAACCACATTAAAAAAGATATATGTTACAATATTTTTAGGGAACATCATGGGAGAAATGAAGAAGTTTGTAAAGGTGATCTGTTATCTTACACCCTAACTACCAGAATTATTTCCATTTATGGAAAATTATAAAACACCAATAATTATGGGTGATTTTCATGATAATTTTGAAAAAAAGGGAGAGAAAATAAATTGAATTAGAAGAGCTGTATGAGGTAGTCTGTCTGTGTGTGTGTGTTTTTAAATTCTGTAACCAAAAGAAAATCACTATGAAAGGAAGAAGAAAAAATATGAGTAGGTGATGTAAATGTGGTATTCTATTGATTATGAAGAAAAATAATGCATTTAACTAAACCTATTGATGAGAATCTTCAAGGATTAAATGAAAATTACTTGAATTAGATGAATAGGATGAAACTGATCACTATCACAGTAAGACTAGTGCATATATGTTATTTGAGATAAAAGAATATAAGAAGAAGAACATCCATTCAAGAATCTATATATATGGTAAATAAAAATATATTGGTCAAGTATTTTCATCCCGATGTGGTATTTTATAGTTATATATTCTTGATGATTTTATAATATGATTGTTACTGGCAATTACATATATATATATCATGGATTCTAGGAAGAGATTGAGAAACTGATCTTAATGAGAATTCATTGATGAATGTTTGGTAGTAGAAGACAACTTTGTTTGATTAAGGAGATCATCTTTGGGATTCTGTGAGAGCTGGGATAAAATGTTATCTACTTCAAATAGGTAGAGTAAGGAAAGGACTAGCTAGTGGGATACCAAATTGAATTAGATCAAAGGGATGAAGTTCATTATTCACATGTGTAATATTGTGAGCATACACCATTGTAACATGGAGTAAATTGGATTTAGCATAAATCATGGAAAAACTCATACTATAATGGGGATTTAATTTTAGTTGATAGTATGTGACTCATACATTCTATTTATAGTAATTTGTATGATTCATAGAAGGTGAGAACCATGTAAACACACTTATGGAAAATAGTACCTTTATCATTTCATTGCATATAGGTGTATATTATGTTATATGAGAAATAATCCAATAGTATTAAACAACATAATAGGTTCAAATAGAAAATTTATTAAAATGATTAATGAATATGAGGAATTGGTAAAAAATTTAATAAAACCATATTCACCCTCTGACCAGGTGTTCTTTGAAACTTTCCGACAAGCCAACACATTATAATATAATATATTCATTATCAATGAATACATATTATTAATGTGTTTTAATATATTATATTTTGATATTTTATAATATTATTTATTTTTGGGGAGGAAAACATAGATATAGCCTTAATCTATGAAGTAGTCACTGGTAGAATTTGTATCCAATCAATTAGAGGTTAAATAAGAAATGGTCCATGGATCCTCCTTTAATCTTTATTTATGTAATATTTTAGTTAATATAAATTCCATTTGATAGTATGATATTAAATTTAAAAATTATATATCTTTATGATGTAATATAATTTATGTATGTTTCTTGTACTTTGTTCTTTTAGATTCTATTAATTTTTTTAGGTATTCCTGTATCAGTTTAGGGTTGTTACTTGTAAATTTATCTATTTGTGATCATGTTTTATATTATTCTGTCATCATGGTGGGGTTAATATTTGATACTTATATAATTATATAGTAAATAATATTGGTGGGGAGCCTTATAATAGTTTTCATTATTATTTTAGATAATACTAATGAATCATCTGGGTTCTTTAAATCGTTTCACTTTGGGATGAATTGATTGAGGTGAGGCATGATTATATGACCTTAATAATTTATATGTAATAATAAATAAGTAGTTAGTATATTTATTTTTATAATATATAATAATCCATTCCTTATTAGTACTAGTGATAAATTATTTTCCAATATTTTACTGTCATAAAATCTTGGAAATGAGGAATTTTTTGGGTGATTTCATTTTTCCTGATAGATCTTTCTAGGTACTACTGATTATGAATCTAGATGATTATATAATCAAAATTTGTCCATGTTTTTTCTACCTTATGGTCCCAAGAATATATTTTGTTTATATATGGGTATAAAGTGGTATGGTTTGGAGAATTATGATACATATTATGTTATTTTCAAGTATTTTATTTGTTATTTCATGGTTATTTATTTTACCTTATGTTTCATGTTATCAATTTTAACACATTAATGTATTTTATAATTCAGCATGGATTAAGGTAATTAAAATGAATGATACCCTGATCTTAAATAGTGACAAGGAGTTTATATCTTAGGTTTTAGTGTATTCCTTAAGAAAGATGCACGAGCAGGAAGACTATGCACATGGGTCATACATGTGCCTAAAATTTATTATTTTAATACTTTTGTAAACTACTATTATGTAGTTTTATTTTTATTTATTCTTATACATTAGTGTATTAACTTATAAATCTAGAAGGGTGTCTTCCATGCCCCTTCCTCTCATATAATAAATAATTCTTGGTGAATCACTGGGGGTTGTTCCCCCACATCAATGGCTAGTGTCTCATTTCACATCCTCTATTCTTCCTAAATCCTTAATCATTCTTCTTAATAAATTTATCATCAAGAAAAAAACCATGAAATACTAGTTTTTTAATCTCTATTAAACTATTTAGGGAATTCAAATTTAATTTATGTCTTATAATTGACTAATATCTATTTCTCGAGTTGAATGACATCAAATTGTGATGGAATGATAATATTCATGTATATATTTTTATGATACGAATTTTAATTGAAATATCATGTTTTCAAGTGTTTTTATAAATATTTCCTTAAATATTATTCTAATATTAAATATATTTGAATAAATCGTCCAATTTTTCTCTTCTCCACACATTTCGTGTGGCTAACAAAATAAGGATTCCAACGATTCCAAGCATTATTTCAGGAATAAAAAGTTTCATGCACCCCATTCATTTGTTAAAATGTATGAAAGACCATTTAGAAATATAATTCATATTTTAGGTTGTTTTATGGGTTCCCAATGTATCTTTTAAAATGCGTATTTTATATTTCAAGTGGTTTACAATAAAATTATTTGTGTTTTTGTTATCTATTAATATTTAATTGGGTTTTTATACATATAATATGTTTTAGTGATATATATATATATGTATATGTTTGAAGTCAAATATATCAGTATTATTTTGTGGTTTATTTTTGAGTTTAATGACTAAATTTAATGGATTTTTTTTAAATTAGATTTCCACATGTGATATGTAGACCATTTAGAAAAATGTTAAAATAAATTTTTATCTAATGCCCAAAACCCTCTATATTATACCCTAACAATGTTATTGTTTATAAAAAAGTTCATTTTATATTATATCAATTTGTTATTAATGGATAAAAATGTGAATTCGTATACACATTGAACGTCCTTTGGAGGTGAATTGATATCCATTATCCTATGTACATTATTGATATTACAATTTGATATATGAAATTTTTCTATACCTCTATTAGAAAAATCATGAGTTTCATTATTAATTAGGTTGAAAATAATGTGCTGGTTGTTATGTGAGTAATTTGTATACATTGGATAGTATCCCTTGGTGCATGATGCAACTCTCCTTATAGGAAGTTCCTTCAAATGAGGTTTGTGGAGAGTAATCCTTGAGTTATTTTATTATAAATTCATCAATAGTATGGTGAATGGTTCCACCAATGTTTATCTAATATTAGATCACTATGACCTAATATATTTTTCATGAATTATATTATTTGAATTATATCAATATTTGGATGAGTATTGAAAGTTGAAATTATTTATGATGTTTTTTTATGGAGAATTGATATATTTTTACCATGTTCCATCCATTTTCTGTAGTTATTTTTTAATATGATCACATTATTTCACACACTATAATTTATTTCTCTTTATTTAATATTAAATCATGGTATTTCTTATTTCATGGTTATTTTATCATTAATCTTAATAGTCCATGTTCACATGGATATTACCAAAACTCATGGATTTAGTTTATAAATTTTAAATAGAGAGTTTTTAAACATTTTATATTTTTCTTTCTATTTATTAATAACATAAATGGATAAAGAACATCTTTTACCATTTTATAAAAAAATTTCAACTATTTATTCAAAGCTACATTGATTTAAATTTAAATGATCTATGGATATTTTAAAAAGTGTATAATGAGATATGATATTTCCATTTGTATTTTCAAAATAATAATTGATTTTTTACCATACATTGTATTTCAAACTGGTATTTGTGAAATCTATTATTAGTGTAATTGAAAAAATACCTTGTTGAAATAGTACGTGGAATGGTTATCCACACATTAAATAAAAACCTCGTTAAATATCTAAACATCAGTGAATATTTTAGGTATTTGTGAGATGGATTCATGTTTTTAAATATTAAATTTTTATCCCCATAATGAATGACCATTATATATTGAATTGTCCTCATGTAATGTATAGATTCTTGTATATATATTACATATTTCAGTCAATGAGAGGTTACTCTTATATCGACCATATCATTAATCCTTTGGAAACTTTTGTTTTGTGATAAATTTTTTATCATTTCTGAAATATTTTAGAATTTTATTATGGATATTTATTTAATTTGATATAGTAAGGAATATTTTTGTTTATATTTTCAAAATACATATATAATTATCAAGGATTCCCAATTAATTGATATCCCATGCTATATTGTTTATAGGAACCTCATGGTTTTTTATATAAATATCTATTTTTTATAACAATTTTACTTTTTTCTAGAACATGGTGATTTGGAACAAGCTTCCGAACAAGCGGAGAGCTATCACATCTGACATGGAATATTGAATTTCTCCAGTTAATTATATTTGATTTTATATTAGGGTAATATAAAATATGTCTATTTTTTTAGCATATAAAGGAGATAGATGTAGATATCTATTAAACAATAAACTCTAATGTAGTGGTATAAACCACGTCATTCATTATACTGGTTTAAAACATAAGTTATTGAATCCCACTATTCTATATATTTATGCCTAAAAATACATTTGGAATATGATAACACATTATTTGGATTATGTATTCGACATAAACTATCATGTAAGGATTTAACAGATTGTGATTTTTTTAAAGAGTTTTAAATAATAAAAAGTTACTCTTTAAATGATAAATATTCAATATAGTAATTCAGAAAAATGTTACAAAACATTTTTATATTATTAATTTTTGATAATAATTTCATTTTTAATGAATGTTTTTCAAATGTTTGGTTTATCAAAAATCAAACCTCATGGGTATAAAAGGATGCTCAATCATTGTTGTAACATCCCAGTTAATTATAGAATAATAAATTTTCATATATATTAATATTTATAAATTATATATTAATTTAACTATAAATGGATTATTTGTCTGATATTGTACACAACACCCAAAAATGGGTATCTTCGAAATCTGACATTGCACACATGACTGAGATATATTGAAAAATTTGAGACCATTAATATTATTTTTTAAATAGTCGTTAATTCCTAGAAATTATATTGGAAGTAATGAATAAAAATACCTATATTATGTTTACACGTGTTTATTAAATGTTTTTATTTTATTCTAATAATTTTATTAGGCTTAAAATGAGATCAAATCCAATTTTAAGCATAAAACACTATAATATTTTTAGAAGGTAGTTTTACCACCATTTGATGGAGAACCCTTTTAAATATAGTTTTTCACTGTATATTTTATATTTAACAAACTAAAATTCTGCTTTATAATTTGTATATAAATATTTAATTTTGTTGAATTTATAGTATTTTTCAGATAATATTCTTTTTTAATGAATATTGAAAATATTTCATTTTAATTCCAAACTGATTTTTCTACTGATTTATTTATAGAGTTAGGTTATTATATTAATTAGTCATAAATTATGGTTATATTTAAATTTTTATCATTTCATCCAATTTTGGTCCTTAGAAGTTATTGCCCAAGAAAATTTGATATAAACGCATGTTAATATTTTGAAAGTTTTAAATTTTAAATACAATTTTTCTCATTTACTCAATGGGTATTAAATTTGAATTATCTATTGAAACATCTATGATTTCAATTATGAAAAAGAAATTATTTTCATTTGGAATCAGTGATTTCAAATTATATTAATAGGTTTTTTTGATTTTATCAATAGTAACAATGGTAATTTTTATTTACCGCAATTGAAGGTTGATTAGATAATAAAATGTAAAATTAATATTATAATACTAAAAAACAACCCTAAAAGTTATACTAATATTACTTAATGAGTTATGGACGACCATGAAAATCCATGTGTTGAAATGGTGGAATTTGGAATCCACTTGGTTGTGATTATAACATTTATAACATTTAATTCAAAGCAAAGACAAAAATTCATAATCATGTATCATCATACTAAAACAATTTTAATATGGGTTTATATAAGTGATATATTTAGCTATAAATATAAATTATAAATATAATAATTTTGACTACATCATGGTATTTTGTTTATAGTTTTTAGGATATAAATAAATAAATTTAATTATGACACAATGATGATACAATAATGGATTTATTAAAGGAATAGTCAAATAAATGATAGTAATAATACTTAAATAAATTTTATTTAAAATATTTAATTTTTAATGTCTTGTAATTTTTCATGTATTACTTTTTAAAATATTATATGGAATTATTACAATACTAAGCTTAGAGAAGGCATGTTATTATGTGGCCTAATGAGCTCGGAATGGTTGTTTAATCTTTTCTTAGTAAAATAAAATAAAATAAAAAATAATAAATCAAAAAATATATTTTATTTTATTTGGAAACATTCTCTACAGTGCAATGATGGGGTAGTTGTTTCAATAATTAATGACACACCATAATGACACAGAAACAACAACACTAACTCATTAATATCACGGTGTGATAGAATTCTAAAATGTGTTACCTCCTTTTAATGAGTTAATCAAATATTGGACATTGGCAGAAAATTGAGAGAACTTCTTGGATATTTGGAATGTCCTCTTGGTGAAAAATGACATCGATCAAAATTGTGAATCATTGTGCCAATAGTGTTTGAGAATCTTGACGATGACGATATTAGATTTCATTCCTTGGTGATCGATCCATTCTCGATGTAGGGGTTGTGTTTTAAATTTTTTCTTCCCTATTCATCAATCAAATGATGAACGCAGATCAATCTGTGAAAAGGATGATCCGGGAATCATACGTTCTTATAGGAGGGTTATCACTTTCTATTTCTTCTTGGATTTGGATTCGGGGAGTTAATCCATGCTAGATTATTCGGTTTTTTCGATTCTCCCATTTTAAATCCTTCTAACGGGTGCAGATCGACATTGTGAGGAATGACAATGGAGGTACGTTCCTCTTTTTTATATTTTATCTTCCTCTTATTAACCCTTCTTTCTTCGCATTCTTAATGTTTTTTGAACATCGGATGGTCGAGCTTCCCTTTTTTAACGCAATAATCCCAAATTGGAGATTTGATATCGTGAAGGCTCAATTGAGGTGTGAGAGTGATGGCAGATGAAGAATCGAAACGGTTCAGAAGAAATCGTTTTGACCATTCTTCGTTAGAATGATAAAATCGAGTTTTTGGGGCCAATCAGACCCCCATAACCTATCATAACATTCATTTCATGGAGGGGAAACCTTGGATTTTGAGTTTTAGGGAATAAAGATCATTAGATTGAGGGTAGGAGCGTCACTGTGGGGCGGTAGAGCAAGTTGTTGTTTCTATATATTTTTTTCCAGAACACACAACTTGTATTCTGATGAACATGTCATGTGGTGCCAACGGTGGTGGATAGGGTTTCGGGTGTCAGATAGGTATCAGAAAACATGTTACCCCTATCACACGACATGTTTTACTTTCCCCAAAGCTTGGAGTGTATTCTAGGAGGTACATGAAGTTGGGATGGACAACACGGACTCGCAACATGGTGTGTAGACCTAACGGTACATGGAAGTGGTTGGTTATACTAGTTACCCCATGTATCTATCACATTGAATGAACTACATTGTTTAGAGTTGTGTACAACCACACAGCCACATACATGTAGGGAACCCCTATTATATGGACACGGAATGTGGTCTGTACTACACATCGTGTACATACCATTCTACCAGAGAAGCCTTATGACATGGGCCATTATACACGGGCAGTACCCAGGGTCAGAGGACACGACATGTGACCCTTCTACATGTCGTGTACTTTTTAGTACATGGATTGATCCACTTTTCCATCATATCTTGTACATGATTCGTTTGGGTTATTTCCCCTTTTTTCTCATTCCACAAAAGGTCATATATCGTTTCTATTTTTATGATTTTGATCCTATCATCAAAACATTCTGAAATAGAGTTAGGTATCCCTCCTAGAGGCCCGGAGCAAGATCCTTTATCCATTGCTGGCCCTAGTTAGAGTCATGTATCGATGTCACTACACTTACATGACGATGATCCTCAACTTAACAAGTGAATCCGGATGAGTCATGGTATCTGCCAAGTCCCTGAAAGTGATCCTCATCTATGTATCATGATCTCCCCCCACTCAAGTGTTTTTTCTCCCAGAATGAGTGTATCTATATCTCATAGATTTTTCCAGTGAACAATACTTCTTGGATAGATGACATCCGAGCTATCAGACTCTTGGAGTGAGTTCTCTCGGATGACTACTTCGTGGAATCATTGAAATAAATCCCTAGTGGTGGTATGTAGTAATGTGACTTGTATCTAGTCTATCGGTGTATGATTTGAGGGTATCTAGATTGGGTTTCTCTTCCTATATGTTTAGTAGACATATACTATGTATAGAAGATTATACCTTTCTTTGTGTATTTCTTAGTGGTTTTTGGGGTCCTCTACAGAGTATTGTTATACTCAACCATGCATGGGCTTTGCCTATACATGTCATGTCTGGTGCAGACAAGCGACCTTTTGACAGTGTCCAGGGTGGACCAGGACCGGACCGAGCTTTCTGAGTTCCTTATAGGCCAGGGTGTTCCTACAACTACAAGAAGTAGTCCCAGTACCTCTTTGTGCTTACAGGTTAGATCTGGTAGTTTGCAGATTCTTATTTTTTATGGGCTTGTATTCTGGACCAGTATACTTTCAGTACATTACTTTCCATCGTACAATGTTGGTTGGGTTTATTTGTAAGCACGAATTTTTGTTCCTTAGTGTTTTTTACATATTATCATTTGTGTTCTTTGTGATGTGTGCATGTGTGTGTACAGGTAAGTAGGCAATGCCTCCCATGTTAGTGATATGCCTACTCGGTACTGGTCACCAGCCCCTATCCTATAAGAGGTAGGCATCGTGAGACAAGGCGTGGGCCCCACTGGTACGGGTCCTGACAGATTGGTATCAGAGGCTGGTCTTTTCTACTATAGGACCAAGAGTCTGTGATATTGGTTTGGGGGAATAGTGATAATTGTTTCGATCTCATCTTTTAGGCTAGAGACTCTAGTGTTGGTTCAAGTGGCCGATGTATCCATACACCAGGACTCTGATAACTATCGTTTTGACTCTATACATGAAAACACTTGTTGAGAGGAAATAATAGAATGGTATAGGAATCATATAGTAATGTGTTGTGTTTTACTTTTCTTTTGTGTTAGCTATCCAGATATACTCATTAACCATGGTACATCTTCTTTCCTAACATGATGCCTCCGCGATGCATAACTACAAGGATTTAGTAGTGTGATCATGAGGATGAACCCCTCACTAAAGAGGCTTCGATACAGGGACCAGTTCCCGGGCATTTCCTCTTGGTGGTGCACCTACTCTACCACCACTGGGGGAGCTACCCGTGGTACCTGTAGTATAGACAGACGAGGGGTTCAAGCTAAGAGTGATTCATGAGTTACTTATACAAAGACCCCTTAGGTATCAAGGTAAGTCCAACCCTCCTGCGGATGAAGAATGGCTTGAGGCAATGACCATAGTTTTTTGTTTTGTGAGGACACTGGAAGACCGGATGGTGATCCTAGGAGAGAGCCTTCTTCAGGTTCAATGGGATGATGATGGAGTTTAACCACACACACTCACAATGAGGAGACTCTTTCTTGGACGTAGTTTGATAGACTCTTTATGGAGGATTTCTCACCTACTATGCTTGGATCAGTGGGTATCTAGGATCTTCTTCATCCCTAGCAGGGATGTTTGATAGTGGATAACTATTCATCGAGGTTCACCAACCTCACCAGGTACTCGATTTATATGGTCAGAGATTAGAATTTTAGGGATCGTACCTTCAAGGAAGGTATATAATGGGACATCTGGGTAGTTCCCTAACTTTGTTCATTTTTACTTATATTCGAGTGCTCGAGCGGGACTTGTTCATAGAGATCTTCATGGAAGAGCTGAGGCAGTCGACGACAGTCAGCAGTAGGGAGACAAGTGCAGAGACCTCAGTAGTTGGGAGCCAACGTCAGTCATATGGGGTAGGATGTGGGAGATGTCACAGGTGGTCCCAGGATAGGGGATCGATAGTCCAACTCTCTCAGGCTGGATCCTGTTAGCCTAGGGAGAGGCAATGCTACTGGTGGGATTGTAGGCGACATATCTCTTGAGATTGCCCAACCCTTCAATATGCTGACAGAGAGGCGATGGATGGACCACTGAGGTAGAGGCATAGAGTGGAGAAGACAGACCCGCTAGGTGGTGAACATGGTAGAGGATAGGGGATAGATGCAGGAGGTGGTAGACGCTTCAATCTACTTCCACCACCACCCCCATGAGGTCAGAAATAGGTTCATGGAGCTGGGGGACAATGGCAGGTACAACTGTATGCGGTTGAGGCATACGACCCAGGGACTCCAGGGATGATCTGAGGTATTATCTAGGTCTTTATTCCTTGTTTATCATACTTATAGACATAGTTTCTAGTCTTTCTTTCCTCAACACATGTCTTGGGAAAAACCTTGAGTTTCTATTAGATACGTTGACTCGACCCTTACACTTTTAGACACCTACGATTGAGACTCGATGATCACACACCTTTGCAGATAGTATGATCTTACCCTTGGAGGTCAGAATTTCAGTTAGAACCTCATGGAGGTAGCGTCAATGCCTTACGACAACATTATTAGTATGGATTGGTTATCTTTGGTCCATTCCTAGATTGACTACATTAGGTGAAGATTTTGGTGTGTCCGCAACGATGGGATGAGGTTTTCCTTTTTCGGTGAAAAGGAGACCCAAGTAGCAAAGAATTGGATCATTCATAGGATGGTGCAACCGATCACTAATTATTTAGCTATATTTACCCTCAGAGTAGTAGATTTTGTGAGCTTATAGTTCCCAGCAGCAGTGGCGGAGTACGGGGATGTCTTTCCCGAAGATGTTCTAGGATTACCTCCCCACTGGGAGATGGACTTCTGCATCGACTTACACCCCAAGACGTCACTGATTTCCTTACTAGAAGATTGGATGGATCTTTTATAGCTTCATGAGATGAGGTTGATGTTAGAGGATTTGTAGAGAAAGGGTTTCAAGAGACCTAGTGTTTCACCCTAGGCGGCCCCAATTTTGTTTTCCATAAAGACATATTGGAGTTTGAGGTTGTGCATAGATTACCAGTGCTGAATCAGGTAACAGTGAAGAACTACTATCCACTACTGAGGATCAGAGTCCTCTTCAATCAGCTGAGAGGGTAATAGTGTTTCTCCAAGGTTGGTCATCGGTCAGGTTATGACCAGTTAGGAGTACGGGATGAGTATATACTGAAGTTGGCATTGAGATGCTGCTACAATCACTATGAGTACTTGGTTATGCCTTTAGGCATGATGAAAGACCCCATAGTGTTCATGGTAATTATTAACTAGATCTTCAAGCTGTATTTAGACTGGTTCATAGTGGTCTTCATTGAAGAAATCCTTGTGTACTCAACATCAGAGAAGGAGCACGCGAGACACCTATGGATGGTTCTAGATGTACTCTAAGAGCACCAGCATTATAGGAAGATCTCATAACGAAATTTATGGACTCAGAAGGTATACTTTCTGTTACATTTCATCTCAGTAGATGGATTAGTTATGGAACCATCCAAGGTGGAGGCAGTGTTAATGAAGGATCGACCTCGGAGAATGAAAGATGTGCAGAGCTTCCTTGGGATGGCAGAATATTATCGGAGATTCATTCCTGATTTCTCCCAGATATTAGAAATAATGACAACCTTGACTAGGAAGGATAAATCCTTTGGGTTGATAGAAAAGTTCCAGTATGCTTTCGAGTAGTTGAGGAAGATTTTGATGAGTGACCCAATTTTGTAATTGCTGGATGAGGGTGTCAAGTACATAGTTTTCTGCGATGCATTAGGATCTAGGCTTCATTGTGTCCTGATACAGAGATTGGAAGTGATTGCTTATGGTTTGTTCAAGCATAGGCCACATGAGGAGAACTATTCAACTCATGATCTTGAGTTGGTGGTGGTAGTCTTCCCATTGAATATGTGGTGACACGACCTTATGGGAGAGTGGTTCATCTTTTACTCTAACCACAAGAGCCTCAAGTACATCTTCTCAAAGATGGATCTGAATCTGAGATAGAGGTGTTGGCTATAGTTCCTCCAAGACTATGATTTTAAGAACATATATACTCTAGGGAAGGGGAAAAATGTGGCAGATGCTCTTAGCGGGAGGTCAAGCTCGCTGCTGTTGAGTGAGCTGATAGAATAGTTGGCCTCATTACATTGATCCTTTGTGGAAAAAGAGGACGTTGCTTACCATCATTCGATGGTCGTCACCCCACAACTCATACAGTGAGTTTGGGAGTAACAAATTGTGGATGTCAAATATGAGGTTTTACATGCACATTTATCCATGAGACATGCTCTTGATGGATATTCACATTGTAGCGAGAACATCATTATTTTAATAGGATGCACTATAGTGCCAGTTGTGGTGCGGGGGGAGATCCAATGGGAGTTTCATTCATCCCCCTTTGTGGTACATCCTGGAGTGGAAATGATGTACCATTATCATTGATGACAGTTTTGGTGGTTATGCATGAAGAAGGTAGCAACATAGTTTATTTCTTGATGCCTTACGTGCCTTCCGGTGAAGGCTGGGCACCAGGTTCCTGCGTGATTAGCTAACCCCTGAATGTTCTAGAGTGGATGTGCCGCAAATTATTATTTTTTATTAAGAAAGACACTTTTGAGGAAAAAGTGAGAAACCGAAGTTCCAACAAACACCAAACAGTTCCAAACAAAACAAACCAGAACCAACCTCTTCCAAGAAAAAACAACAACCGTTACCTCCATAGATGGACCACTCAACGATCCCATGCAAGCATGGTCCCTCCCAATGGAAAGACATCCCTCAAAATCAGCCACATCCCCAATGACCTTAAGAGGAGGAAGCAGCGTGCTCTAACCCTTCAGAGCCGATCTAACCCTCCAGCATATCCATAAAAAAAAGGATTGAAACTCAACAAAACATTAGTTAGGGAATGAAAAAACAAAATCATTGAAAACCAGTTGAGTTCTACCAAACCTCGTATCACTAACCAGCTTCCAGGTTAAACTAGAGACCTGTAAAAGTGGATCCCCCTTTACCATGTCTTCAAAAGAAGAGGTCAGTTTGTTCCAGATCTACATGTACACCTCAATTCTGATCAACCTCTTGTTGAAGCCTCCAACCAGAATCGCATCTTGTTTGTCAACCCACAAATACAGTTCTTCATTAAGGTCAACTTCAAGATTCCGACCCATCATCTTGGTCGCCTCCTCTTCCGAAGCATTGAGAAATAGCACATTCTCTGTCACTACCTCGTCCGAGCTTAGAACCAAGTCTGAGAAAGTTTCAGGTTGATCAGATGACTTACGGTGATACCTGACCTCCTTGTTCAGCTCCTCAACCATTATCTTTCTTGCTGACCGGGTCCTCAAAAAAGGAGGTAAGGAGGATTAATCCTTCCTGCCCCTTCTTCTCCTCTTACTCCTGTTGCTTCTTGAACCAGGCTCTTCTTCAGAAAAATTCCTACCATCCTCATCATGTTCCGATTCCCCTCCACCAATAGCACACCCTGGAAGAGCATGCCCCCTGATGAGACCTCCCAGAGTGATGCCATCAAAATTCCTTCTGTTGGCATTATCTACTTCAGCCACGGAAGGAGATTCCACTCTCAGATCTACTTCCATCAATCCTTCAAACCTGTTGCTCAAGCCAACAGGGTGCTGGGTAACAGAAGCAACCCCAGACAGAGTACTAGAATCCGGACCCCCTGCATCTCCCAGGATTTCTTGAGCCTGTACCTCCGAGACAATCCCTAACATTTGGCCAAGGTTGGTATCTGGGGAAAGCCCTCCCCCATTGACCCCTTCCTTCCCCTCGACACAAGCTTCTTCATCCCCTATCCCCACCTGAAAAGTAGTTTGATCAAAACACCTACCCATAAAATGATGCTGGGAATTCATATTATCCCAGCCTTTGAATGAATCACAGTAAGCCTCAGAACTTGAAGACTCCCCTGTAGGAAACAGGGGCCTCGCCAAAGCCCCATCCATCTGAATATGAATCTCTTTCCCCATGTCACTGGTCCCCTGAAAAACACCTAAATCTTTCCTAAGATGATCAAATACAGCCTTCACCTGTGGTTCCAAAACCTTGTCTGCTTACTTCAAGACCGGGACTGCAGGTTTCACCCTCCCCGAACCAGTAGGATCCACCACCGAAGCATTCAGCAGACAGGACAGACCCACCCCAGGTTGACTAGACGGTCCCTGCTCTTGATCAACTCGAAGAGTCACAACCTTGTCAATGGTACCCAAATACACTTCCCCTGACCTCAAATTGCACGCTGCAGTCTCAGTATCAGTGCCAATGACAGCATCAGATCCAACTCCCTCAACCTGCGATGAAGCACCCTTACCCGCCGGAGAAGGATCAACCAAAACCGCCAAAGACCTTTTGCGGCACTCCTCAACACAGTGTCCCTGCCTGTGGCAGAAAGAACCGAACGCTGACCAGGATTCATAGAAAACATTTTGCACGTACCTGTATTGCCCCTCAATCACAATCCAAACCTTGTCGGGTGGAGGATGGGAGAGCTCCATTTCGACACAAATGCGTGTGACAATATGATGCACTATGGAATCCGTTTTCCAGTCCGCACAGAGGAAACAAACCAAGGAATTACCTATTGAACGGAGGAGATATAGGTTCTGAAAGGGTAGTGGCAGCCCCGGAAGTTGAATCCAGATTTCCGAAGTGGAGGAATCACGATTCATGTGAAAATCAAACATCCAACGGTGGAGATGGAAAGAAAATCCTCTAATGGATCTGCTTGTATGAGACCAGGCCAGTGCCAAGTCGTCTTCATCAGTGAGACAGACAAGAATTTTCCGCGACCCTAGGAGACCGACCACCTCGCGACGACCTAAACCCCATTCCTGATTCACAAAGCTCTCGAACACCTCAACCGGAGGCCTAAGACGAGTGAACTTCGCGAAAAGAGCCGTGGCGAGAAGCGAAGAAGCCTCAGAGAACTCCTTGGATGAAACCGGGATGACTGGGTGGCCATTACAGGCTCTATGTACCTTAGGAGAAACATCGATACAAGGAAAAAAGGACCGCCTTTTGAGAACTGCATCCCCGAGCGTAAGGACGTGCCCCTCCCCCTGAGGGGGAGGGGCCATTGCCGCCGCCATGATCTAGGGCATCACCGGAGGTGGAACTCTCCCACTAGAGTATCTATGGACTTCGTGATTGGATTACCACGGATGTCCAAGGGGCATGATTTCATATGGGTGATCTTTGAAAGACTCACCAAGTCATCCCACTTCCTTGTTATCATGAGCAGAGTTTCATAGAATGCTTGGGATGCCTCTATTTGTAGGAGATATTTCAGCTTTAGGGATTCCCTTTGATGCTAGTCTCAGATCGAGGCGCATTCTTCACATCCCGATGGTGGAACAGATTGCAGGAGGCTTTCAGGACTCATTTGTGCTTGAGCACAATGTTCCATCCCCAGACAGATATCCAGATAGAGATGACCATTCAGGTTCTGGAGTATATGTTATGGTCCAGTATAATGGACTTTGTTCTTAGTTGGGAGGACCAACTACCACTGGTAGAGTTTTTGTACAATAACAGCGACCACTCCCCCATTTTTATGGCATCAGAAGAGGCTTCATATGGGAGACCATCTCAGCCTCTGCTTTATTGGACCGACCCCGGGGAGTCAGCACTCATGGTTTCAGAGTTGGTGGAGTTTCCCCTGAGAAGGTTGAGATCATCCAGGACCAGATGAAGAGTACCCAAAGGTAGAAAAAGTCTAATGCTCATAGGAGATATAGACTTCTGAAGTTAAATGAGTGAGACAACATATTCCTTCATGTCTCACCTCGACAAGGGTTATAGAAATTTGGCCGGGGAAAAAGCTATCTTAAAGGTACATCGGACCTTTCCAAGTACTGCACAGAGTTATAAAGGTGGTGTACCAATTATCTCTACCACCGTAGTTTCACCTGGTACATGACAACTTCCACGTGTCGCAGCTAAGGAAGTATGTGCATGACCAATCGCACATCATCGACTGGGGCAAGATAGACATTGAGGATGGAGAGACCTTTGCTGAGTGCCTGGTAGAGATTGAGGATCATCAGGAGAGTATCCTTCGTGGGTGATCAATTTCCTTTGTGTGCATCCGATGGCAGCACAACAGTCTTCAGGAGAGCACGTGGGAGTGTGAGTCTCAGATCTATTCCCAGTACCCACATCTTTATGAGTAGCCTTTTTTCATGACTTTCTGGGATGTAAATCCCTACAGTGGGGAAATTGTAATGTCTCATATTTTTCGGTGTATTATCTTGTTAAATATTATATAAAATTATTACCCGACCAAGGGCGGAGACAACATGTCATTCCGAGGCTCGGTGATCCCGGAATGGTGGTTTAAACTTTTTTTAGTAAAAATAAAAAAAAAATAAAAAAAAATAATTCCAAAAGTTTATTTTATTTTATTTGGAAACATTCTCTACATCACAATGATGGTTATAAGTTTCGATAATTAAGGTCATTCCATAATGACTCAGAAACAGCAATGCAGACTTATTAATATGGCACCGTGATGGAATGATGAAAAATGTTCCCTCCTTTTAAAAGGTTAATTTCATATTGAATGTTGGAATAAAATTGAGAGAAATTCATGGAGATTTAGAAAGTCCTCTTGGAAACAAATGACATCTATAAAAAGTGTGAATTGTTGTGCTAATAGAGTTTGAGGATCTCAACGACGACGACAACAGATTTACTCCTTCATTGATTGATCCATTCTCAATGTAGGGGTGTTTTTTAAAATATTTTCTTCTCTATTTTTCAAACAAACAATGAAAACAGATCAACCCACTAATAGGTTGATCTACGAATCGTATGTTCTTTCAGGATCGTTATCATTTTTCTTTTCTTTGGGGATTTTGATTTGGGGAATTAACCCATGATAGACTATTTTTTTTGTTTCGATTTTCTCTATTTAATTCCTTTGAACGGGAGTAGATCGACAACGTCATGAATGATAGTGGAGGTGCATTCCTATTTTGTATTTTATTTTTCCTCCTCTTCTTAACCATGCATTCATTGTGTTCTTCGAGGGGTTATGGTCATTGGATCATTTCACGTCCTTTTTGTAATGCAATGACCCATAATTAAAGATTATACATCTTGACAGCTCAATAGAGGTGTGATGAGGAAGGCGATAGATGAATCGACATACTTTGAAAGAAATCATTTGTTGACCATTCTTCGCATGAATTATCGAATCATGATTTCGGGGCCAAAAGGATCCTTGAAACCTCCCAGAACATCGATAGCATGGAAGTGCAACCACAGATTTTGAGTTTCAAAGAAAAAAGATCATCGGATCTAGGATTTTAGCATCACCAAGGTGCATAAGAGCAGGTTCGCATTTCTTGATTTTATTGTTAGAACACACGGAATGCATTACAAATAACACGTTTTGTGGTAACGGTGGCAGTGTACAGGGTTTTGGGTGTCAGAAAAGTATCAAAGAGCATGTGACCCTTGTCACATGGCATGTTGGACATTCCCCGAAGCACTAAGTGTAGTCTAGAACGTTCATGAACATAGGATGGACTACAAGGCTTATCAAAACATCATCTAGACCTCATGCGGCATGGAAGAGGCTGGTTACATGGGTTACACCATGTATCAGTTACACGTGATGGCCTACACAGGTTAAATTCGTGTAAAGGAATGTGATCGAGTACACAGAGGGAACCCTGATTACATGGACATGGTGTGTGGTCCGTACTACTCATCGGGTACTCACCTTTTTACATGAAAAGCCTTGAGAAACAAGCTGTTATACAAAGAAATTACCTAGGTTCAAAAGATACAGTGTGTGACCCTTCTACAAACAATTTATTTTTTAGTACATGGATTGATCATCTTATCCACCGTATCTTGGACATGTTTCTTTTGGGTTTGTTCATATTTTTTTCTCATTCCCCAGAAGTTTAGGTATCATTTCTAGTAACACCCCAAACCTAGTTCCCCAGAGTCGATACATTATTACATAACATTGGCATGATCACAAAAGATAATGTCTCAAAATACAGATTACTTTAGTGTCCATGGAAGTACTAGATACAGTCATAAGGTTTACATTACATCATAAAATGGAAACCTACAACAAAATTTTTTCCATGGACAACATTGAGATCCTATAGACTATCCCTACTGGTCAGTAATAATATACTTCTTCACATCCTGAGAAAAATAAAACATAGAAAGGGGTGTTCTCAAATGCTTAATAAGGATAACAATATAGCAGAAACTTTCATAAATAAGAATAAACATTTAAGGCAGTTTATAAAACAGAAAAAAAGCTTATTCAACATAAAGATCATCATAATATGGAAAATAAAAATTAGAATAATGTTATTTACTTACTCACATTGATATTCTACTAGTTAGATAATCACATGCAATATCAATATCCAATTTCATAATGACATAATACATAATACCAGACATTCCTAACTACATAGTCAAGGCCTTGTTCCAAGACTACAAAGAAGATTTTGTCAAGACCTTATTCCAATAAACTAGTTTGTCTCATGAGACCTACCAATGAATCTAGGAGCTATAATGGGCCCCACCCATAATATAATAAGTCCAATGCATTCCTCATATGAAAAGGTTCAAACATAACATAAACATTCATATTAAAACTGGAATATGAAATGTCAATACTTTATCTACAAACCATGAATGGTATGAAATAACACATCCATATTAGAAAATATCACAAAACCTTCAATACAGTATGTAAGTATATTATCATAATAAATCAACTTCAAACAAACCTAAAATACATCAATGGATGTTGACATAGTTGAAATGAAAACCTTTTAAGAGAAAAATCTATTTTTATTTTGAAATCATTTAAAATACATATAATTATAAAATAAAGCATTTATTTTGGAAATATTCTTATAATCTTGTAACTGATGCTTTAATGATGTTATATCAGTTGAAAATAGCAACACCCTCCGTATAAGTTAAAAAAAACATTCTTACCTTAATTATTTTGAAAAGGTCATAAAGTACCTTGTGGGAAAATGACATAAAGATTCCTTTCAAACCATTTTGTAAAAGTTCAAACAATGGTATAAATTAAATTACATCATATTCTAGTAAATAGTAAAAAATTGTTGTAATACATTTTTAAGAATCATGGATGTGGATGATAAAGAGGTCCCAGTAGATACTTACGTAAAAACATCCGCAGATAATAAAGAGATTATGAAATTAACCCTTAACTTGTACATTTCCTTGGTCGAGGGTAGGTTATCCTTCTGTATAATGGTTAAATAATTGTTAATAAATTATACAAGAATCATATACATTAATATGATATCATATATGATTTTTAACATTGCTTTGTAAATAATATCGTTGTATTATCGTCATTTAGGGTGTTAAAAAATTTTATTTATATTCTTTGTTATGTGAGTCATATTTTTTAGGGATGGGATGTATCATATTCATATCCAAAATGATATCATGTCTCCAAAAAAAATTTAATCATCAAATGAAAATTAGTCTTTAATGGATATGATCTGGAATGAATCTCATCGCGTTTGTGGAGACCGAAATCCTTACATACGCACGAGCAACAATATAATTATCTTGATATTAAAATAATATATACTTGGATGGTATATCATATTTATAGAATCATTATCATGTTATATTTATTATATACATCAATTACACATCAATATTATACCCATCCAAATAATATTGTATTGAATAACACTTAGACCATGACAGAGAGACGATAAGCCGTACGTACGCATGTATAGAGACATATCATTAAAAGTTTGGATAGAATAATGAATATAGTTGTACCATATTTATAATAACATAACTATATATAGAAGATACTGGAGTTATTATTCTAGAATATAAACAACAAAGAAAGGGGAAGTGGAAGAAGAAATGAACTTGAAAGAGGTGATGAAATATTTACCTCTTATTTGGGTTCTTCCTTTTGATTCGATCAGAGGGGATCCTTATGAGGGATTTCCGACTAAAGGAATACCTCTTGGATGAAGGTAGTAGTTGAGAGGGTATTTGGGTAGGTTTTGGCCTAGAAAAGTGGATTTTAATGTGTGAATTAGAGAGAAGCGGGAGTGCCCTTTTATAAGAGGGGTGAGGGGAACCTTAAGAAATGCTAGAAATATTATTTTATAATAAAATCATTTTCGGTTTCTAATGCCTCAAAATGAATTTTTTAAAGTATAAGGATTTTATGGGTCGAAAAAAACTCAACCAATAGGTTCTAGACAGGTTTGGGTCACTATATTAACATTATCTTTTAGATTTAACTCTTAGTTAAATATTTTGACATTTACAATGTCTCTTTGTATTTTTATAATATATGGTATAAACATACTAGATACTTTCAATAGAACCTCAAGTGGTTCACTAATGATACACCAATCTTTATATAAGTCTTTTGGCCGATCCATAGATTTTTTTGGAATAGAATATAAATTAATAAAATAATATTTTTTTAAAACACTTCTATATCAATTTTGACACTATTTGTTATTTTGTTTTTTCTAAATTCATAACATCATTATTACATAAAAAGATATTCATCTAACAAAAACCTAATATGCACATTAACCATAAATATTTGTGTAATTCCTAAAAAGTCACAAATTTCATTTATTTAGATATTTATAATATCAATTGTTTTAATATTTCATTAATTAGGTAATTGTTGCATCATCATTGTGTCATAAATAAATTAAATTATTTAATGTCCAAAAAATATAAATAAAATACCATTATGTAGGAAATATTTTTGGATTTCTAGTTAATTTTTGTAGTCGAATTTATCTTATGTATAACTCTATATTAAAAAAAATTTAGATATTAAAATTTGATTTAAACTCTTCAAACTCTTCTTTGAATTAAATAATAATAAATGTCCTAATCTAATCCAAGTTGACCAAAGAGGTTTATATATTATTACTAAGGTTGTTTTGGGTCGAATTATACTTATCCAATAGAATTATGACATTTATTAGGGTAAAAATATTATTATTTTTACCCTTAATTACCATATTTACTTTTAGTAGGGGTAAATAAAAGTAGAATGTTACTATTCACCAAAAATTATTTTCCTCTTATTGAACCATATTTTACATATTGATATCAACCATGTCTCTCTTATTTTATAAATTCAAATCATAGAAGTGGTTAAATTAATTTTTATTTAAATTTTCAAATGCTATTAGGAGGTGGGTAAAAGACGGTAAAAAGTTCAATAAAATTTTTATATATCTAAAGTAATTATAAACATAGTCCAATGAATTATATTAAACATATATCAGTATTATGTATCTATTTTGACCTAAAATAAATTTATGTAAAATAAATAATTATTTTAATAAAAAATTGGTTTAAAACTATAACTCGGTGTTTTTCACTATTCATCAAAAATTGAAAGTTTTCAGAAGAATACCAAAAATTCACCCTAAGATAATTTCGATATTTAAAATCCAAAAATGAAGTCCATTTTGATAGATAAAATTTATAAAATTTCAAAAACTGGGTATTATTATTCATAACATCTTGTTTGATTGGTTTTGGTGTGTTAGAACTCGAAGTTGCATACAACTCAAGCTACTATATTATTCAAAGAGATGCGTACTGTGGAATCTTGGGGTGTTACATTCTCACTTCCTTCAAATAATTTCATCCTCAAAATTCCTAGAATATTACTGCAAAAATACATGGGAGGTTCTTCATCATAAGTTTCCCAGGTTCCCACGTTGCCTCTTCCATCTTCTGGTTTCTCTATAGAACTTTTACTATACAAGTTGTTCGGTTTCTCCGCACTTGTTCTCTTGTATCAAGAATCATGACAGGCTATTCGCAATAAGATAGATTGGGTTTCAGTTCTATTTACTCATTGGTGAGTACATGTGTTTGGTCAAGCATGTATTTTCTCAAACATGATATATGGAACACATCGTGAACATTGGGGAGACTTGGCGGCATTAGAAAACGGTAAGCTACAGCCCCAATTAGTTCTAGAATTTCGAAAGTTCCAATGTACCTAGGACTCAATTTAACCTTCTTACTGAAATGCATAGCAACCATCCATGGAGATACCTTCAAGAAAACATGATCTCCTACCCGAAATTCCAAATCCTTCCTTCGGTTATCCTCATAGATCTCATGTATACTTTAAGCTACCTTGATGTGGTTTTGGATTAACTTCACATTTTCCAACCTTTCCTCTACATGTTCAATGCCTACAAGTTTTCTTTCACCAAAATCACCCCAAAAGGTTTGTGTGCGACATATATTTCTGTATAACACTTCATATGATGCCATCTAAATACTTGAATGGAAGCTATTGCTATAATAAAATTCTACCATATGTAAATATTGATCCCACATACCTTGAAAGTCAAGTGATCATGATCTATACATGTCTTATAATGATTTAATATTTTGTTCTGATTATCCATTAGTTTTTTGGTGGTAGGTAGTGCTCAAAAAAGTACATTATCTAGGGATTTCTGAAGACTTTTCGAAAATATTGATGTAAAACGGGGATCACGGTCAGAAACAATCTATAGTGGTACTCCATGATGTCTCACAACTTCATTAATATATATTATTGCTAGACATTCAAGTAGAAAATCTTCACTTATTGTAAGAAAATGTGCTGACATGGTAAGACCATCAACAATGACCCATATTGAATCATTCCTTCTAGGAGTATTTGGTAGTCCCATGACAATGTCCATCGTAATATTATCCCATTTCCACTCAAGTATGGAAAGAGGTTGCAAGACTCCTCTAGGCTGTTGCCTTCCATCTTTCACTTGTTGACAAACCATACATCTTGACACAAAATCAACAATCTTACCCTTCATGTTGTCCTGTGAAAAATGTTCCTTAAAATCCCTATACATCTTGGTGCTACCAGGGTGTATAGGGAAATCGGAATAATGAGCATCATCCAACAATTCCCTTTTTAGATCAGGTATATCGGGAACGCAATGTCTCTTCCAAAATTTCAAAATTCCATCTTTATACACAATTTCACTCAATATCCCATCATTGATAGCTTTTTTATTATTTTGAAACTCTTTATCATCATCTTGAGAACTTTTTAACCTTTCTAATAAAGATGGTTTGGAAACCATTAAAAAAATTAATGATGATCCACCTTCCATGGTTATTCCCATATATATATTTACTAGATACATGAGAATATGATCCCTTTCAACTATAATCTTATTCAAAACTCCATTATATTTTCTGCTCAAAGAATCTGACACCTTATTTTTTTTCCTTGGGTGGTAGTGTTTTGTGCAATAATAATCGTTGAGTAGTTCAATCCATTACCTTTGCCTCATGTTGACTTATTTCTATGAGGAAATATTATTTAAACTCTTGTGATAAGTATAAATATCACACTTTTCACCATAGAGATAATGTCTCCAAATCTTCAATGCAAATATTACAGCTCCTATCTCAAGATAATGCGTATGAAAGATTTTCTCATGAATTTTCAGTTGTCGTGATTCATATTCAACAACTCTATCATTCTGTATAAGGACACAACTAAGTCCATTCATTGATGCACCACTATAAATAAAAAACCCATCATTCCCTGATGGTAGAGTCAATATAGAATCATTGACTAATTTTCTCTTCAATTCCACAAAACATTCTTCACACACTTTTGTCCAAACAAATTTAACCCCTTTTCATGTGAGATTTGTTACTAATTTAGCCAACTGGGAAAAATTACGGATGAAACGTTGATAATAACATGTTAAACTAATAAAATTGCATATCTAAGTTATACTCGTCGGTGTTGGACAATCATGGATTGCCTTGGTCTTAGAAGGTTCAGCAGAGATTCCATCCTTGGAGACAATATGGCCATGAAATGAAATCTCTTGAATCCTAAATTCACAATTGCTAAACTTCCCAAATAATTCGCGTCTTATAAATGTCTGCAGGATTATGCACAATTGATTTTCATGATATTTGTAGCATTTAAATTACACCAATATATCATCAATAAATACCACTACAAAGTCATCAATATTTTCATTGAAAACTCTATTCATTAGATCTTTGAAGACAGAGGGTGCATTAGTCAATCCAAAAGGCATTACTGTAAACTCGTAATGACTCTACGTGGTTTGAAAGGAGGTTTTCAGAATGTCTTCCTTCTTCATACACAACTGATGATATCCAGATCGAAGGTCAATATTTTAAAAGTATTGAGCTCCATTAAGTTGGTCGAATAAATCATCAATGCGAGGTAGGGGATACTTGTTCTTTATTTTTATAGCATTGATATCCTTGTAGTCAATGAACAACCTAATAGACCCATTTTCTTAGTAACAAAAAGGATAAGGGCTCCCCATGTAGAATCACTAGGGAGAATAAATTCTTTATTACTCAATTCCTCTAGTTATTTATTTATTTCCACTAATTCCATAGTGGCCATTTTATAAGGGGTATTTGATATGGTCATTGTTCCAGAAATTAAATCAATGGAAAACTAATTTTCTCGTTATGGAGGATGTCCAAGTAAATCTTCTAGAAACAAATCAATATATTCATTTGAAATAGGTGCATCCTCTATTTGAACATTCCTTTCCTCACCCACAGTTATTTCATTCTCTTCTTCAACAATAATTGAATTTAGTTGCGCTACTGGGGGTGGATCTAGATAACAATGAAGTGGTGACGATTATGCTCTAATGATAAGGTGTTATTTGTCATCATCAACAAAAATAGTAACCTCCTTCTTCTTATAATATATATTTTCATCATGGTCCAAAATCCAATCCATATCGAGGATTATATCAAATTCAATCATGGGTATGACAATGAGATCAGAAGATAAAAAACATTTATATGCCCTAATAGGGACTTATTCACAAAATTGTTTCACAATGATACCTCCCTTAGATGTTTTGGCTGACAACTACCTTATTAAATCAATTTGGAAATATCTAATTTTCTTATCAAACTTGGAAGGTATGAAATAATGCGATGATCCAGAATCAAATAAATCATTTTCTAAACTTGAGGAAACCATTAAATTACCTGCCACTATGTCCTTCAGAGCATCAACCATAGCAGTAGAGAGTGCATAAGTTTGGCCTTGATCATTATTCCTTTATTGAGGTAATTTCCCGGATGCTTATGACATTTATTTTCATAATTCTACTTTTCTCCACAATTGTAGCATTCGACATCAAAAACCTCTTTCTTCCCCTTTTAATCATGAGCATGGTGGCATATTTCACCACACTTGTAACAGACTACCATTCCTTTCAGGTGAGTACCAGGGTGTTTCTTCCCACATTTACTGCAGAATAGATATTCAACTTTTCCCTTCTTACCCTTATTTCCATTTCCAGATTGTTCAGTAGATCTCTTCTTCTCTTTCCTTTCTTTAAAGTCATAAGACGTAGAGATTTCATTTTCTGTCTTGATAGCACATGAGACAATATCTTCATATGACAATAAGGATTGTGAGACTAATTATCAAAATAGAAATGGTTTTAACCCATAAAAGAAATAATCAATATAACTTCTTGGGTAACTTATATAATCTTCAACATGCCTCACTGACCTTGTAATGTTAGCCTCATACATTGTGACATTCTCATCCTCCTTTTGCTTCAGACTCAGAAATTGACATTCCATATCTGCTCGATGGTCACGAGGAAAGTATGTTTCTATGAAAATATCTTTAAACTACCTCTATTCCACATTTGATACTTCATCATATTCTTTTTTGTTTTGAATCAATGACAACCATTGATCAGCATCTCTAGTGAGCCGGTAAACTGCCATGACAACTTTTTCCCTTTAACTACTCCCCATGGCATGAAATATTTTCTCTAAGGAATTCATCCATTTCTCAGCCACTAATGGATTTTTACTCCCATTTAATGTTGGTTTTTTTCCTCATGAAGAGATCTAACAATGATCCTCCATGCTTTAGATCAGGGTGCTCCCTAAAGGTAAGGTAATTATTCATAATTAGAGTGTGTTTTCCCAGTATGTTGATAAACTAATCTGAACCATTTGTATCACCAGCTCTAATATAATTATCTTGAGTAGGATAAGAACCCCTACATATATTGCATTCATTTATACGGTTTCTAGTCCTTCCAATAGGCACCATTTCTAAACAATGGCATAAACTAGATTAGTTTGTGAATCAGAATACATAATTCCAAACTTATAAAACACTTAACATAAATTGAACAGTTTATGGATGTAATCCATAATCACAAAAAATGTTTTCTTTGAGTAAGTATATACTCATAAACCCAACATTATGGTTTATAAAGAAAATTAGAATTATCCTAGGAATATCCCCCGGGAGTGTCATAACCAAGAGTGCAGCAAGGCCCATTATCGTACACCAATTCCCGTTCGAGTCTAGCTCAAAGTAGTGTTTTCAAGTTTTAACCCTAGGTACATCTATGCCAGAGCCACCTCAACATGGTCATATATAGACAGGGGTGTATTTCCTGGAAAACTCAAAGAATCTCTACAATACCAAAATTCTAGGAAATTATTCTATACTAATCCTCAAAGTCTATCATAGGGTAATGTGCTCTAATCAGAGTTTATCTAAATATAGATTCCAAGGTTTGTACTACAAATCCTCTGATACCAACTATAACGCCTCGACCCTAGTTAACCAGAGTAAGTGCATTATTACGTAACATTTTCATGATCACAAAAGATCAAGTCTTGAAAAACCGATTAGTTTAATAGCCTGGGAAGTACTAGATACATTCATAAGGTTTACATTACATCATAAAATGGAAAACTACAATAACATTGTTTCCATGGACAACACAGATATCCCATAGAATATCCTTGCAGGTCATTCATAATATAATACTTTGCATCTTGGGAAAAATAAAACATAGAGATGGGTTGGCTCAAATGCTCGGTAAGGATAAAAATATAACAGAAACATTCCTAAAAAAGCATAAAACCTTAAGGGAATGTATAAAACTAAAACAAAAGCCTTTTCAACATAAACATACTCATAATATGGAAAATATAAATCAAAATAATTCCATTTACTTACTCACATAGATATTATACTAGTCGAATAATCACATGCAATATCAATATCCACTTTCATAATAACGGAATGCATAATGACAGACTTTCACAACCACAAAGTCAAGGCCAAGTTCCAGGAATACAAATAAGATTTTGTCAAGGCCTTGTTCCAAGACACTAGATTGTCTCATGAGACCTACCAATGCATCGAGGGACTATATCAGGCTCCACCCATCACTTACTAAGTCCATTGCATTACTCATATGAAAAGGTTTAAACTTAACATAAACATTTGTATTAAAACTGGATTATGAAATCTCAACACTTTATCCATAAACCACGAATGGTATGAAATAACACATCCACAGTCAAACATATCACAAAACCTTAAATACAATATGGATGTTTTGTATCAAAATAAATAAACTTTAAACAAACTTAATATCCATCAAAGTATGTTGACAAAGATGAAATCGAAACCTTTTTAGAGAAATATCTCTTTCTATTTTGAAATAATTTAAAATTCCTATAATTGTAAAAGAAAATATTTATTTTTGAAATATTATTATAAGCTTGTAAGGTATTCTTTGATGATGTTATAATGGTAGAAAATATCCACACCCACTGTATAAGTTAAAAAAACATTCTTACCTTAATTCTTTCGAAAAGGTCATAAAATACCTTGTTGGAAAATGACAGAATTATTCCTTTCAAAACATTTTATAAAAATTCAAACAAGGTTATAAATTACTTTAAAACATAGTGTAGTAAATAGTAAAAAAATATTGGAATGAATTTTCAAGAAATATGGATGTGGATGATCATGAGGTCTCATTAGATACTTACATAAAAACAACATTGAATAATAAAGAGATTGTGAAATTAACCCTTACCTTGTACTTTTCTTTGGTCGAGGGTAGGTTAAACTTGTGTATAATGGTTAAATAATTGTCATTAAATTATAAAAGATTCATATACATTAATATGATATCATATATGATCTTTTAACATTTATTTGTTAAGAATATCTTAGTATTATCGTCATTTATGGTGTTAAAAAATTCATTTTCTGTTATATTATTTGTTATGTGAGTCGTATTTGTTATGGATGGAATGTATATTATTCATATCCAGATTTATATCAAGTCTCTAAAAATTATTTTTAATCATAAAATGTAAATTAGTCTTGAATGGATACGATGAGGAATGAAACTCATCACGTTCGTGGAGACGGTATTCCATACGTACGCACGAGCGACAATATCATTATTTTGATATTAAAATAATATATAATTGGATGGTATATCATATATACATAATAATTATCATGTTATATTTATTATTTACATAAATTAGACATCATTATTATACCCATCCAAATAATAATGTATTGAATAACTATTACAGCACGACGTGGAGACGGCAAGCCGTACATATGCACGTATGGTGACATGTCATTCAAAGGATTGATAGAATAATGAATATGGTTGTACCATATTTATAATAACATCAAATTATATAGAATATACTGGATTTATTATTTTATAATGGAACAATAATGATATAGTAAGTGTAAGAAGAAAAAAACCTGAAAGAGGTGATGAAATATTTATCTCTTCTTCGGGTTCTTCCTTTTTATTTGACCAAAAGGGCTCTGTAGGTTGGCTTTCTGACTAAAGGAAGGCCTATAAGATGAAGTTAAGGCAGTTGAGAGGGTATTTGGGCCTTTTTTGGACAAGACAAATGGATTTTAAGGTCTTAATAATAGAGAAGTGGGTGCCCATTTATAAGAGCGGTGAGGGGCTCCTTAGGAAAAGCTAGAAATGTTATTTTATAATAAAATACATTTCAGTTTCTAATGGATCCAAAAAAGTTTATTTACAGTATCAGGTGTGGATGGGTCTAAAACAACTAAACTGATAGGTTTTATATAGGTTTGGGCCACTATATTAACCTTATCTTATAGATTTAACTCTTAGTTAAATAGTTTTCCATTTACCCTGTCTCTTTGTATTTTTAAATTATATTGTTAATAAACATACTATATATTTCCAATCGAACACAAAGTGGTTATTTAATGATAAAACATTCATTATATAAGTATTTTAGATGATCCTTATATTTATAAGAATAGAATATCAATTAATAATATAATATTTGTTTTAAAAATTATTTTATGTCAATTTTGACACTATTTGTTATTTTTTTCTAAACTAATAACAACATTATTAATTCCAAATAAATACATATAAGAAACCATAATATGTAATATTAAACTAGAAAATTATTTTAATTCATAAAAAGTCAAAAATTACATTTATTTGGATATTTATAATATCAATTTTTTTAATATTTCATTTATTAGGTAGTTACTACATCATCATTGTGTATTAAATAAATGAAATTATTTAGTCTCTAAAAAATATAAATAAAATACAATTATGTATAATTTTTTTTAGCTTTATAATGAATATTTATAGTCAAATTTATCATAGGCTTAACCAAATATTAAAAATGTTTTAGTTATTAAACATTGATTTTAACTCTTTTAACTCTTCTTTGAATTAAATAATAATAAATGTCCTAATATAATCCAAGTGGACCCAATAGGATCATATTTTATTCCTAATTTTGTTTTTGTTTGAATTATACTTATCCAATAGAATTAGGACATGTGTTAGAGTAATAATAATATCATTTTTACCCTTAATTACCCAATTTACTTTTAACTATGGTAAATAAAAGAAAAAAAGTTACTATTCAAAAAAAAATTATTTTCAGCTTATTGAACAAAATTTTACTTACTAATGTCAACCGCGTCTCTCGGGTTTTTTAAATTCAACTAAAAAAAGTTCTAAAATTATGTTTTATGTAAATTTTTAAATCCTCCTAGGAGGTGGGTAAAAGACGGTAAAAAGTTCAATAAAAATTTAATATTTCTAAAATTATTATAAACTAACTCCATTTAATTACATTGAAATTATATAAGTATTATGAATCTATTTTCACCTAAAATAAATTTAAATAAAATAAATAATTATTTAAAAACAAATTGGTTTTAAACTATAACTTAGTGTTCCTCACTATTCATAGAAAATTTAATGTTTTCAGAAAAATTCCAAAAATTCACCCTAAGATAATTTTGATATTCAAACTAAAAAAATAAAGTCAATTTTGAAATATATAATTTATAAAATTTCAAAAAGTGGGTATTACTATTCATAATGGTTAGTTTGATTGGTTGTGGTGTGTTAGAACTCGAAGTTGCGTATAATGCACACTACTATATTATGCAAAGAGAAGCATATCATGGAATCTTGGGGTGTTAAATTTCCATTATCATGAGTATGATACCTTCACCATAATATTCTGATATAGAGTCATGTATCCCTCCGAGAGGCCCGGAGTGAGATCCTCTATCAATTTATTACCCAAGGTATAGTAAGGTATCGACATGACTACTCTAACAAGAGGCAGATCATCTTCTTAGCAGGTTTGTCTGGATTAGTTGTGGTATCTACGAAGTCCCTCACAGTGATCCTCATCTATGTATCATGATCTTACCCCAATCAAGAGTGTTTTCTCTCAGAATGAGTGTATCTAAATTTCATTGATTTTCTTGATGAACATTACTTCTCAAAAGAGCGATATAAGATCTATCAGACTCATGGATTGATTTCACTAGGATGATTTCTTATACAAATCTTCAAACTGAATCCCTAGCAACGCTATGCGGGTATGTGACTTGTCTCTAGACTACATGTCTTGGTTTTGAGTGTATCTACATTTTGTTTCTCTTACTATATGTTTAGTGGACATATACTATGTATATATGACTTTAACTTTCCTTTGTGTAATGCTTTGTTGTTTTTGGGGTCCTCTAATGAGTATTTTTTTACTCACCCATGCACGGGTTTTTCCCACCCGTGTCGAGTCTTGGGCAGACGAGTGGCCTTTCGATAGATTTCAGGGCGGACCAGGACCGAACCATGCTTTCTAAGTTCCCTACAGGCCATGGAGTTCTTATGGATATAGGAAGTAGTCCTAGTATCTCTTTATTCTTACAAGTTGGACATGGTAGTTTGCAGACTCTTGTTTTTGGTGGGCTTGTATTCTGGCCCAATTTACTTCTAATACTTTACATTCTATTGTACTCTGTTGGTTGGGTTTAGTTGTATGAATGCTTTTTTTCCTTAGTGGTTCTTATTTATCCACATTTGTGGGCATGAATATGTGTGTGCAAGTGTACAAGTACTTTAGCAATCCCTCCCATGTTTGTGATATGCCTACTCGGTGCTAGTCACCAGCCCTTGGCATATTGGTGGTGGGCTTGGGGAGTCGCGGCGTGGGCACCACTAGGACGGGGAATGATATAATTCTATACAATAATTTAATAGTTGAATATGACATATTAGTAATCAATTCAATTTATTTTTTATAATTTATCTCTCTGTTTGTATTTCATTTCAATTCAATGAAATGAATGGTGTCAAAATTGATACTTTTAATATTTTAAAAAAATTATATTTTATTAAATTATTTAAAAATCATAAAAATACATATAAATTACAATGTTTATATAATAAGTAATAAAAGTTAATTTTGTGTCCAATTATGATAACTTTAACCAATATAAGTAAAATTTTATCCACTTAATATTTAAAAAGGTGTTACCATATTTAAAATTAAAAAGGAATTATTAAGGGTAAACCATAAAAATAAAGATTAAAATAAAATCCATACTTGTATAAAATTTATTGGATGAGATTATTTCTAATAATACTTATCTTATCTTAGAAATATCTCACATTGGATTCATTTTGAATAAAATATTAATTTATATTAATTTGGTATTACAGGACTCTCTAAGGGTTCCCCTACCCTCTCTTATAAAAAGGTATCCACTCTTCTCTAATAGTCACACTTCAAGAACCATTTTGTTCATCCAAGATCTTTATGAACCCCTTCCTAGACTCCATAACCATATTTTTGATGCATTGTATTAGTAATAACAACCTTCTTATAGGTGTTATGGTGTTCTTCATAGGTGATCAACTGAAGAAGAGGTATCAATTTTTTAAATTTTTATGTTTATTTCATACTTGACTTCATTTATATCTTCTTTTTCTAAGGTGAAATAACAAATATACTACCCTAAATATACAAATATTTTATTATGTTAATATCATCACCTAAATACACCTCAAATTTCATCAAATGGTAAATGAATATGTAGTTCACATGTGTGGGGGACTACCACCATACGAACCAATATAGTTTGTTTTTAATTGACATCTTTCAATGATGGTTATAATAATGGAATAAATGATTAATGTAATTCATGAATACGTGTAAACAATCATCTCCATGAAGTGATGTGAACCATTTTTATTGACCACATCACTTGTATGATATATATAAGTATATTTAAATAATTATTACATTGTTAATAATATTATTATCTTTCTATAAATATATAATAATAATAAACTTATTTTCATAATAATGAATGAAAAATATAAAAATGTTTCTCATGCGTACGTACAACCAACCATCTCCTTGAATATAACATTGTAAATTTTTCCTAACCATAAATTAATGGATTGTTTTAAAAAAATGTTTAGTATATAAAATTGATGAGTAAGAAATGAATACTATTATGGATATGGTAGAATTATGACCACATGTCCATTTTACATCCTAACATGTTCGTTTTTTACTCATAACTGAATATTTACAAAATGTCAGATATAAAATAAAATAATTATGCAAGTTTTATAAAATGGTAATAAATGATAGAAAACAGTATAATAAACATTAAAAAGGTTCTCAAAAAATAATAAAGTAACCTATGTATATTATTTAGTAATATAAGGATTGTATGTGATGAGTCAAACTCAAGGTAAGGGACCTCATCTCAATTTTATTTCATTGAAGAATATTTTGATACTATACACCACCTTTCTTTATATGGTGTATAATACACCCCTTTGAAATTTAATTTCATTAAAAAGTAATATTTTTATACAAAGGGTTTTACTAAATGACAAAAGGAATTTTTATTTTCAATGTACATTGAGACAACAAAAATTCAACTATTATGACCACTTTTTATATTTGGATTGCTCTAAAAGCCATGTTGTTTTTAAAAGAAACATATATACCATATTTTGTTTTAATTTATTTCAGTATTTAAAATTGATTTTAAAAGGTATTAATTCTGTAAATATCTTGAAATGATATATTGTGATAGCAATGTGGAAATAGTATTTTTTTTCTTTTATGCAAGTTAATGTGTTACGATTTTGGTTCTTGGGAATTACTTATGTATACTGGTGGTTTCATGATAAACAGAGGTTAGTTGAGCATGTGATATCACTTCAATGAATTAGGTAATGAGAAGAAGATAAATGATAAGGTTTCTGCTATTTTATTTATGCAATATAATATGATGGTAATTGAAAATGTATCCCTGATGTTTACTCCCTATATAGATATGAAAACTACAATTTAAGTATGATATGGAATCCACTAGTTACCTTTATGAATTTTGAATACTAAGAACTTTTTCATGAACATTTTTACCTCTCTAGGTTTGTAAAAGAGCTTATGTTTTATGTGTGAAAAGTATTATTTCATAGGTACGTAATCACTAATGGACTAATATCCTCTTTCCTTGTCTTTTTTACATCAATGATATTTTTATGCACATCACCATTTTTAAAAAAATTTTCTATAGGGTATAAGGATGGGTAAGAGGAAGGAAGAGATCAAAAAAATCTTTTGAACATTTTTATCCGAAAAAATAAATCATTTTTTATTTTAAGAGTTTTATTCTGTGAAAATATTGATATTGTATAAAAGTGTCTACTTTATAATATTTGAGATGTTATGTAATAATTATGGAGTGATAATATAAAACTCTAACCCTTAAAAGATCTAAAATATGAATGATTTTAAGAACATGAGTAAAAAAAAATATTATTTAAAGTATAAAGATGGGGTCTTATATTTGGTATTAGATATTAGTTTAGATAACATTTGGGGTTAGGATATTATTAATAGAATATCCATAAATGATTTTTAATTCATCATCAATTTAAATTAATATAATATTTGAATATTTCCATGTTTCTTCATCTATGATATGTTTGTTCAAAATGGTTTTATGCAGTTGAAACCGGAAAGCTTGGATGGGAAGACATCAAGAGGGAAAAAACCTTCATAAATTAGAAACCTGAGATGGTCAGAATTAGAACTAAATAGTTTGTTGTAGAGATGGTGCAGTAAGAGTCTATCAATGGTTTTGGTATCAATGCACATGATCAACCAGATCGACCACAGGGGAATATGTTAGTAGTGAAGTATTTCTCGAGGTAACATCCCCCATCATTACAAGGATCATATGACTCCATTCTAGATTAATGTTTGAATAAACCACTAGAAAATATTTTTAATGTAATGGGGTGTCCGAAAATCATTATTTTTGTCTTATTGTTTACCATTTTGAAGGTCAAGCCGATTAGTGATGGTAGGTGGTAAAGAATAGCGGGGACCATGAGTATATTGATTCCATTTATTAGGATTCATTCAAATGTATTTTAAATGATAAATATTTTCCTATAGTAGTTCTACAAAATATGGAAAAAAAATTATTGAATTTGGGACATATGGATTACATTGTGGCTGATTAAAAAAAAATTCACTTGACTAGAAAAGAATGCTCAAAATATCATTTGGGACCTTTATAGTAAAAGAAATTATTATTACTCAAGATTAAAGGCCAAGTATCCAAGGGTGTTGCCTTCTCGTGAGGTCAAAAGTAATGAAAACGTTTTAATGGGTGAAGAAGATGGAAATGAAGTTCACTAATGATCAACTATTCTTCATAAAACAATAGATTAATATGTCAAGGTGGTAGGAGAAAGGGAATAATTCTAAAAAATGTATAATTGAATGAAAAATAAATTTATTTTTTGTAAAAATTGTTGTAAAAAAAACAATGAGTAATGCCTTTTGAATTTTATTAAGTGCTTCTAAAGAGGAAAAATGGTAGATAAGGCTTTTCATTGCACAAAAAAAACAAGGACGTGGTATGATAAAGTATGATTTACAATCAGTAAAATGTATTATGTGCAACAAGTAGAGTTATTATGTAAAAGAGTACCTTACAATGAACTCAAATGATGGGAAACATCCAGACTATAAGAAAATAGGTGTGTTAAAATCCATTACAACTACTTTAGATGATGTTGTTCCATAAAATTAATTTGAATCAGAATCATTGTTTGTTTATTTATATTATGCGACTGTGTTTTTTGATTTAGAGTATATAAATTTTCCTATTTCTGAGAAATTTTCTAGTAAATTGGAAATTTTTTCTCAATAAATGAAGCTAGTATATAATTTAAAAACACATAGTGGAAATGTTGAGGCAAAAAGAAATTATAAGAATATTCAGATCCTTATGTATGGAAATAATTTACCTGAAATCCTTTTTGTTGTTTTTTATAGTAGAGTTTGATGTTATTTTGGATATGGATTGTCTTTATATTTACCATGTTATGATTGATTGTATAGCTACAGAGGTTTCTTTTAAGAAAGTGTTTCAGTTTATGTACATGAATTGACCCATACCTCTGATAACATATTATGAAGCTAAAAAACTATTGAATGGTGAAAATGAATGTTATCATGCACATATTATTGAAAAAAATGAACTATTTAGATTAATGATGGTCTAGTGGTAAAAGAGTATCTTGATGTTTTTATCGATGAGTTTCTTGGAATTATACCTAATCGAAAAGTTTAATTTATTATTGAATAATTTCCTGATGCTAATTGAATTTAAAAACCCCCTTATTTAATAGATTAAATTGAACTTTCATAGTTAAAGAAGCAATTTGAGGAGTTATTAGATAATGTTTTCATTTTACATAAAACACCACCTTCATATACTACAATATTGTTTGTTAAATATAAATATGGCTCCACAAGAAATTCAATTGATTATAGAGCCTTGAATAATATAACTATTAAGAACATGTATCCTTTGCCTCATATAGATTATTTTTTTGATCAACTCTAGGGAGAACAATATTTTTCGAAGGATGGATTTATGGCTGGGTACCATCAGTTGAAATTGAAGGAATAATACATTCCAAAGACCACATTTTTACTAGATAGGTCCATTATTAATTTTTTAGTTATACCATTTGGTGTAACCAATGATCATGGTGTATTCATAGATCCTATTAATATAATATTTAGTGAGTTCTCAAATAATTTTTTGGTTTGTGTTTATTGAAGAAATTTTAGTATATTATAAAAGTAAAGAGGAGCATGAAATTCATCTAAGGGTTGTTTTCAAACATTAAATGAAAATAAAAATTTTGAGGAATTTAGATAGTGTGATATTCAGTAAAAAAGTAAGTCCCTTTTTACATTTTCATTAAATATGGCATAAATATTGATCCAATTAAAGAAAAAAAAACATTCAAAATAATGTAAAAGACCCACAAATATAACTGAGATCCATAGTTTTCTTGGTTTAGATGAATATAATCATAGGTTTGTGGAAATTGGTGCTAGTTTATCTAACCAACTAAAATGATAACTTGAAAATTCATTAGGTTCTTCTGGAAAAAAGAATGTGATGATTGTTTCTAGTAATTGAGAAGAAGATTGGTGAATGTTATAGTAATATCATTACCTTCCAGAAATGGTGAATTTTGTATCAATAGTGATGCTTCCATGAAAGGGATCTTTTGTGTCCTAAGACTGAATAATCAGTTAATTTCTTAATCTTCATTTAATTTGGAAACTCAAGAGTTAAATTAACCTATACGAGATTTAAAATTATCTGATGTATACTTTTCTTTAAAAATTTGGAAGCATCATTTGTACAGTTTAATGTATGAAATATATACTAATCACAAAAAGTTTAAGTATATATTAACTCGGATAGAATTAAATATAAGAAAAAAGATATGGCTAGAATTAATCAAGGATAATGATTTCATGATCCATTACCATCATAGAATAGAAAACAAAGTGGTTAATGATTGGGGTCAGAAAATTAATGCTATATTAACCATGTTATTTTTGGAATACAGCCCTTTGATTAATGAGTTGATGAACTTTGGCATGGAATTTGTTGGTGTAAAAAATTCCTCAATTTTATTTCAGGTTTTAGTGAAATAATATATATAAGACAGAATTATGAATGCTTATATGGATGACAGTGGGTTGCAGAAAAAGGTAGAATGGGTTCAGAAGTGTAATTCACCAGAATTTAAAATTAATGCTAATTTCATTTTGATATTTTTATAGAGGTTATGTGTTCCTTGTAATTCATAGTTGAATAATGAGATGTTATTGAAGATCATTCTCTTTTTTAGTACATCTTGTTATAATTAAAATTCACATAGTCCCTCAATGGTATTACTGGTGGGATGGAATGAATACATATATTGTGGAATTTATTATCAATTATTTCACTTATTAGTCAGTAAAATCAGAATGAAAGTTTCCAAAATGGATGATTCATAATTTTCTAGTACCATGAGATTACCAAATACATTTCCAGGTAATGAAGTGATTTGGTTTATTGTTGACAGATTTACTAAATATTCTCATTTTACCTCTATTTTAGATACACAGACACTTTATTAACATTCTTGATTATACCTTAAATATATTTTTAGGTTACATGGAGTTACTCTCTTCATCTTATATTATCGTGATATGAGTTTCACTTCTATATTTGGGAAAGGCCTTCTTAAGTCATTGATTACAAAATTAAATTTCACTACAACATTCCGTCCTCAATCAAAAAGAAATATAGAAAAAACAATTTAGACATTAGAGGATATATTACATCCTTGATCTATATATAACTAGAGAATTTGGGAGCAACATATTTTTTTGGATGATCTTTCTTATAATAACAGTTTTCATTATATAATACAGATGCCACCATTTGAGTAATTATATGGGAAGCGGTGTGGAATGTTATAATTTTGGTATAAAGTAGGTGAAAGGATAGTGTGGGACCAGAATTGGTTGATGAGATAGAAAAAAGGTTCATCTGATTCAAAAACACATGAGGATAGCTTAGAGTAGGTAGAAAATTAGAAGGATAACCAGAAGAAGTAACTTTCTTTTGAGGTTGGTGATCATGTCTTTCTCAAAGTTTCTCTATGGAAAATTGTGATGCGTTTTTGTAAGAATGGGAAGCTAAGTCCATAGTTCATTGGGCATTACAAAATCCAATAGAATATTGGATTAGTTTCCTAAAAGTTGGATTTTTCATTATAGTTTTTCCCAGGTACCCAATTTTTTTTTCATGTTTCAATGTTGTGATAGTATTTGTTAGATCAATCTCATATTTTGAGGCTAGAAGTAGTCAATTGGATGAAAAATATTTCTTATGAGGAATAACTAGTCCAGATTATTAACCAAAGGGAGAAAGGGTTATGAAATAATATGATTAATCTGGTTAAGGTTTTGGGTATAACCCATATGATTGAAGTGGTAACATGGGAATCCAAAAATGCTATGAGGGAGAAATACCCCCACTAATATGATAGGTGAATAATATTGCAAGGATGCAATTTCCTAAGGGGGAAGGATGTAACATTCCAAAAAATTATAGAATACTAAATTATCATATATATTAATATTTATGAATTAGATATTAACATAACATTAAAAGGGATTATTTTTTAGATAGTGTACCGGATATTCAACCATAGTTTTCGTTGAAATATTATGTTTCCCCCAAGACTGAAATATACCAAAAAATAATACATTATTTATATAATTTTATTTAAATAGTAGTTAATACCTAGCCATTTTATTGGGGGTAATTAATATATCTACTTATATTATTCTTATACATGTTAATTAAATTAAATTATTTTATTCTAATAAATTTCAATGTTTTAAAATGAGAATAAATCCAATTTTAAGCATAAAGCAATCAAATATTTTTTAAAGGTGGTTTTACAGCCTTTTGATGGTGAACCCGTTTAAAATATATTTTTCGTCACTTTTATAAATTATATTTATAAAACTAGGATTTATCGTTAAAAGGGAGACATCAATATTTTCTTTGGTTTAATTTTTTTATTTTTCTGATAATATTCATTTTTTCATGAATAGTGAAAAATACTGCATTCTAATCCAAATTCGCATTTTCAAGAGATTTATTTCTATTGTTAGGTTATCCTCTTAATTATTCTTAATGTAAAATTAGATTAATGTTTTATCATTTAATCATGTTTTTTAATGGAATTAATTTCTCAATGATATTTGATATAAACACATGTCAATCTAGAGATTGTTTTTACTTTTAAAAACATGTTTTCTCATTTTTTAGGGGGGTTAATTTTAAATCAATTAATATAAATTATTTTTTAAAAAAATTTACAATATAATTCATATAATGAATGATTGGGTCGAAATTATGTTAATAGTTTAAATTTTTTAGATTTTATGAATAGTAACTTTGGTAATGTTTATTTACCATGTTTAAAGGTAAATCTGGTAAATGAAGGTAAAAGTAATATTATAATATTTTAAAACTACCCAATCAAATTTCATAATCTTGTTAGATGATTTATGACCATATAATTAAATTAATGGGTTGAAATGGTGTCATTTTGAATCCACATGGGTGTGATTATGACATTTATAATATTTAATTAAAAGAAAATTAAAAAATTACATAATCATGTATCTTATAACCAAAAAATTAATATGGTGTTATATAAGTGATATATTTGACTATAAATATTCATTAAAAAATTATTACTATTACCAAAATTTTGGTATTTTATTTATAATTTTTGGTAATGAATATTTAATCATAATTATGACTAAAAGAGAATGCAATAATAGATTTATTAAATGAAAAATCAAATAAACGATACAAATAATATTAAAATAATTGTAATTTAAAATATTTTATTCCATAGAAGAATTATATAGGATACTATGACATATTATTATTCAATTATATGTATTTTATTGAATTTATCGCTCTTTTAATATTTTATTCAAATTCAATGAAATGAGTAGTTGAAAAATTGACAATATTGATATTTTATAAAAAATATATTTTGTTAAGTTATTTATGATTCGTTAAAATATATAAAAATTAAAAATATGGTATAATAAGTTTTAAAATTTTATTAAAATTCCAATAATTTAAAATTTACTCCTTATATGTAATTTTATAGCTTCTTAATATTTAAAATGTTGTCTGCACAATAGAAATAAAATGAGAATATTTAAGGGTAAACTGAAATAATAAGGTTCAAAATAAAATAAATACATGTATACAAATTAAAAAATGAGAGGATTTCAAAAAATCCTGATCTTATCATAGAAATTAATCATGTTTGAATCATTTGGATAAAAAATTTAATTTATATTAATTTAATATTTTAAGGGTTTCCAATGGTGCCCCTCCCCACTCCTATAAAAAGGTACCCACTCTTCTATAATACTAACACATAAATAAACGTTTGGCTTGTAAAATATTAGCCCAAAACTCTTCCTAGAGTCCCTCCCCAAATTCTTGAGGCCTTATTTTACGTAGAAATCCTTTCTTAGAGGTGTTAATGTGTTCATCATTGGTTATCAACCGAATAAGCGGTATCATGTTTTCTAATTGTTTCTATATTATTTCTTTATCTAATTACCTAAAATATTATTATTATAATATGAAATAAACCATATAGTGTCCTAAATATACTAAGATGTTATTATGTTAATATTATCACCTAAATCCATATCCAATTTCATCAAATGGGTAATGAACATTTCATTCGTGCCTATGGAAGACTACCACCTCACAAATCGATATAATTCGTTATTCATTATCATATTTCATGATTTTTTTAAAATATATAATATATTTTATATATTGTATTAATGAAATATTTATCATTTTAGAAGAATTATATTTCAATTATGTTGTTACCTTCAATTCACACAAAAACGATAACGTCATTCGTGCGTACATGTAAACTATCTCCTCCAAGAAGTGATATGAGTCATTTTTTTTCAGAACATCACTTTTATGATATATATATGTGTGTGTGTTTGTATATATTTATAAAATTATTATGATTTGAATAATATTATGATAATTTTGGAAATAAAAACTTATAATTACCTTATATCTATACTGATCAACAACAAATGAAAAATGTTAATCATTCATACGTATGACCTACCATCTCCATGAATATAACGTTATTCATTTTTCATAACCATAAATAATTATTTGATTTGAAAATTATTATTAATGTATAATAATTAAGATTACGTCATGAATACCATTTTGGAGATAATGGAATTATGACCACATTGACAATTTACATCCAAACATGTTCATTTTCAACTTATATACCGAATATTAAAAAGAATTCCGATATAAACTCAAATGATTATATAATTTAGATAACATTGCAATAAGTGAAAAAAATCAACAATTAAGATTAAAAGAGTTATCAATCAATTATAAATTAACCTATGTTTACTATTCATGTATATAATGATTGTACTTGACAAGTCCGACTCAAGGTAAGGGACTTCGTCTCAATATTATTTCATTGAGGAATATATTGATAATATGAACCACCTTCTTTTATACCATGTATATTAAACCCCTTTGACTTTAAATTTTACTCAAATTTTTTCAAATATAATGTTTTTTTAGTAAGAGTTTTATTAAACGAAAAACGAAATGCATGTTTTTAATTTATGCGGCAACATCAACATTTTTTCTATCGTGACCATTTTCTAATATTTGGATTCCAATATAAGCCCTGTTTTCTTAAAAGAAAAATTAATACCATATTCCATTTTCATGAATATTGTTATTTAAAATGGTTTTGATAAGGTATAAATGATCTGAATATCTTGAAATGTTTTCTTGTGATTACAATGTGGAAATGTAATTTTTCCTTTATACTTGTTAATGTGTTTTGATTATGGTTCTTGGGAATAGCTTATGTATATGGGTGGTTCTATGATAAATTGAGGGAGGTTGACCCTATGCTAGCTCTCAAATGAATTAGTTAATTAGACAGAGTTAAATGATATGTTTTATCATAAGAGATTTATGGAGTATAATATTATGGGTATTTCAAATGTAACTATGAATGTTACTCCCAATCTAGCTATGAAAGGTACAATGTAAGTATGATATGGATTCCATAGGTTACGTTTATGATTTATTATTAATAATATGTTTTTTTCATGAATCTTATTACTTCAGGATTTCTGTTAAAGAGATTATGTTTTATGTGTAAAAATGTATCATTTCAAGGGTTTATAAGTAATAATTGACTATCTTTTCTTTCCTTATCTTATTTCCCTTACGAAGCTTTTTAGTCTCATCCCATGTTTTTGAAATATTTTCCACATTGTATAAGGATGGGTATGATTAAGGAATAAATCAAGATGAATGTTATGAAGATTTTTATCATTATAGAGAAATCATGATTTATGTTACGAGTTTTCTTTTGGGAAAACTTGATAGTAAGTATAAATGTCTACATTATAATATTTGAGATTTTATTTAATAGTTATGGCCTAATTCTCTAAGACTATAAACATAAAAATATACTCAATATAACAGAAAGTAAACTCATGATTAAAACTTATGTTTATATAATGTATATGGTTTAAGCCTTATAACTATACATACTGTATTAGGAAATTTTCATTAGAAATTTTCTAAAAACTAATTGAATATCTATATTTCTCACTAACATAATGGCTGTAGTAAACATATATGAATAGGAAATCCTTCTAACGAATTGGGAGACTCGTATTTTCAATATATACCTAATAAGTAATTTTCCTTTTGATATATATTATTTATCCTGATCGTGGTTATGTGAAATAATCCTAGAAAAATTGAATCATCAGAGAAAAATAATGTATTTTAAATTATTTATTAACATTATATGAATGGATATATAATATAGAAAAAATGGATTTTGGTCAAAATTTTCCATTACCATTTGATAATTCCCCCCCTCCAAAACCGATTAACAAATATAAATGAAATACCATATTTAGAAAAAAAATATCCAAAAGGAATACAATTAATATAATAGAATAGTTTTAGGGTGTATTTTTATAATCAAAATATAGGTGTGTCATTAATTCGTGATGACATTAAAAAAATTATAAAATTAGTTATTAAGATATTTTATGTTAAAAAAATTATCATATGATTAAATAATTTCATTATCACACATATTTCATTTTGTCATCAATATTTTTAGAATATCATTGTTAATTTCAACATTATATTTTCCATGAAATTTTAAACAAAAAATATGAAATATTTTTTATCCTATTACAAATGTAACTTTTATGTAATAATATTACACATAAAATGTTAAAAAATTGATTTTCAATGTAAATTATACACAATAAATTTCATGTATAAGGTTTATAATGAAAAAATACATAATAAATTTAATATAAATTTTTACATAACCTTTAAAATTATAATTTTATATTATAAAATTGAACTGTAACAAAAATATCAAAAATCTATTCTATATTTTTTTTTAAATTTCAGTTTAGTTTTATAATAAAAATTTAATTGAAAATTTCCCAAATAAATTTTATACTACAGATTGTAACTGGGATGTGAATAATTTTTATTGCCTTTATTTTTATATTTTAAAATTAAAATAACATACATTTAGGAATAAATTTATTTATTATATTTTACATAAATTCATTAATTATCCACTTTATAATACCATTATGTGTTTATAGAGGAAATATGGTGTAACTTTTCACCATGGAATTATAAATTAATATTAGGTATCTTATAATGGAAAAAAATTTGTAATGTGTGTTGAAAATAAATAATATATCATCATGAACGATAACAAAATTTTCACTTTAATGTTTTTCACATATATAAAATAATGACCTATATATGTGAATAAACAAAATGAAATGGTTTAATTTCATCTTGTATAGTTACGAACAAGTTGTCATTCCCATATGAGTGTAGTTATTTCATGTTGTCGATAATATAATTTCAATATATTCATGAAATTATACAATAATCGATTTTATACTATTAATTTTTCTTATATTATTAGGTTCTAATGACATTTTACCAATTTTTATGTCATGGTGTTTTATTTCATGGAAATTTAATATCTAGGTGAGTAATATTTTTTCATGGATATGTAAGTTGACAGTTACTAGGATGTTAAAGAAGTCAATAAAACCCAGATTTTCAGTATCTACAATATGTTTTATTTTACATCACATATTGATTATGATATCATTAATTTAATATATTGTATAAAAATTTTATAAGGATTTTTACAAAAGAAATCTATAATTGTCTTTGATAGAGAGTGTCTTCATTTTATCATACCAATAAAAATTATTTTTCTATGATAATAGAATATTTAGTAGTTTATATTTGGAATTCATCTTACCCATATTACAACAACTTTATTTAAATTTTTGTATTTTTAAACATTTCATTATCCCTTGATTGGTTGTAAAATATATTATATTGTTCATATTTTGTTATATTCTAAAGAACCCATTTTTATAAATTTAAATGTTAATTATTAAAACATTCCAATAAAATTGAAAAAATGTACATTATAAGTAAAGATGAACTCGAAGTTTAAAAAAAATATGTGTTAAATATTTTATCTTATTAATCAAAAATCTGAAAAAGTAACACATGCATAACATATATGAGAAAAAATATAAAAAATAAGAAAATTTATTATTAATAAAATTAAAACATAAACTATAAAAATTTGTATTAAATATTATCCATACCATTCTATTATTTCTCTCATGGATACTATATGAAAACTATTATTTTCTTGAACTCATTTTGTGAATCTGTTACCTATTCGATGAGAGTAATAATGACTTCAATAATGTGTTCTACCCACTTGAAAAGTAGAAAGTTTTTTATGTGTTTATAGGTAATAAACCATTTTAATTTATTGATATACATTAATTATTATTGAAAACCATCCTTCTATAATTTCATATAACATAACATACTCTACTATCACCTCTTCAAGAAATTTCACTACAACATGAATATTTGGTTTTAAGGAAAATTTGAATTATCATGGATTGTAATTGCATAAAAAACTAGTATTTAATTAATAAAAAATATAAAACATATAGTGATCTACTCAAATTTAAATTGAATGTTCAAATTTGTAATATAATAAAAACTATTTTGGATAAATCAATCTTCTACTAATGTAACTAAATCCCGAAAACACATTAATATAATATCATTTAGTGGATGGGATAAATGAATAAAATGATTAACAAGAAAAATGGCAATATAATACTACTGTATATAATGTAATTGATGAAAACCCTACCATTATTCCCCCACTAAAATTCTTCATATTCCTGTAGTGATAAAGTTTTATTGATGATATTGGTTGTGAGTAATGATAGAATATGGAATTAGAATGTTTTGATTATTTCATTGGAATTTTAGGGTTATAACATTGATCAAACATATTACATAATGTAGGAAAGGGATATTAGCTAGGATGTAAGAAAATATGGACCTATATAATCTAATGTTTGGTCTTTAAGCATACTGAATATACTAGGACAAGAGATATGAATTTTGGGTTAGAAATATATTTATTTTTTATGTATCATAAATTATTGTGCCTAAAATAGAATTGAGAAGATATTGGAAAAGTTAAATTTTATATATCTAAATTACCTTATGAATTTTATATTTTGGGTATTATGAATCCTCTTTGGGTCTTTAGAAATGGATCACAATTGGAATAATCATGATGTTATAATATATTATATAATGAAACATTCTCTTCTATATTTCCAAAAAGATTATATTAATGTGTATAGAACATGTAAGTTTATTCCCTTTGAGTTTCAGTGCTAGAACATGTTAGATTATGATGTATTTTCTTCCAATAAGAATATTGAGATATATTTATAGGATAAAACGTAAAATTTCCATTTGGTTATATTTTGTTAAGGATAAATGAATTTAAATATCCATTAGTTTTTTCCTTGTAGTTTATCTATCAGTGTTGATCTTTTTTACTACTAATTATTAGGATTCAAAAGCAACATGAAATTTGTTTTTTGATTAGTTTCTGACTGAGATCGTTTAATTCAATATTAATATCTCATGGTGGTGATAATTTTACTTTCATTGGAAGTGATATCTAGTATGTGTGTGTTTTAGATTAGATTCAAATACCTCATTCATTATACATTATAAATTATTTTAAATAAATATTGTTTAGAAATTCATTTGGAGGATGTGTTTTATCTATGGATATATATAAAAATTACCCAAATCACATTTTAATCATATACATGGTTGTTGAAAAGTGAGATTTAATCAAAAAGATACTCGAATAGGCATGTTCATATATATAGAGGGTTTATCAACACATCATGAATGAAAGAGATATATAAGGATATTCTATGATTGTTAGTCCTTTAAGGGTTTTATATGAAGGGATTTGGTTTGAGTTTCCTTCCAATTTATCCCGATCAGAAATTCTATGAACAATACCTGGTGATCATTTGTAGTTTTTTTATTTTGTTATTGAAGATTATAAGAATAAATTTTTAACAATACATGTTTTAATTAGGGATTTGGTAGAACACATTATGTGAATTCTTAGTTGAAATTCAAATAATTATTTATCAACTGCAATAGTAGTTTTTTAGAGATTCATATAATTGAGAGTATGTTGAGAATGCATTGGATAGCCCGTACATTTTTATTCTCCCCAATGAACCAAGATTAAATGTGGTTTAGTGGTACACTTTATCTAATATAGTGTGGTAGTGGATCCATGTGAGGTCAGATAGATTTTATATTGTTAATAGTAACATGTATAACATCCCAATATCTTAGGTTATGTCTCTTTTAAAATTTTCTTTATTTAATATTTTTTTATTCATTAAAAAAAATTCACAATAGCAATATACTATTAAATATAATTGTTGAAATGGTAATATTACTATTAATACTATTAATATGACTAATATAATAGTATTTTCACCTATGAATGTATATACATACATATAAGTATCTTATAATTAAAAATATTTTATATTTATATAATATAATAAGTAAATAAATGTTTTAAAAATAATATCTTATATGTTAGTATTTTTGTGAAAAATTAATTTTTATCAACAATGATATAACTAGTATAATGTTTCCAAAATATTGTTAATAAAATTGGTTCATAAATTAATATATTCATTTCTTATAATTTGAAAATAATTTTATGATACATTAATAAATATTTCAATGTGTCATAAAATATTTATAATATAAAAATCATTATTTTTCAAGTAAGTGATTATTTTCTTTAAAAATTAAATTAATCATATTCAAAAAATCCATATATAGTAAAAGGTAAATAATTTATTTTCAAAAACAGTGGATGAGGCTTTAACAATTTTTTTCATGACTAGTTTTCATATATGGATTTGGATGAGTCCTTAACCATTTATTTTCAAATGTATTGGAATAGGCCTTGATGAAATGTTTTTTATGTCCATCATTAGGCATTACATCTCTGTTATATTATAATTTTTTGATCTAAGTGATTATTCAACTAGTAGAATATCCCCAATTAAATTTTATTTTCATTTGATTATTTATATGCCATTATTTATTCAGCTTTTATTCTCACTATATTATGGTCATGATTTTATTAATGGAATTTATTTTTAAAGTGTAATATTTCATTATTTTTTATGTTCATGATATCTTTTTTTGTATTGGTTATGTCACGAACCAGCCCGGGTCGACCCTGAACTGGTCACCCGAGCCGGTCTGTGGCAAGTCCCGAGGGGTGTTCCCGATTCCCCTGGGATGGAAACCAGTGCCGGACATTAAAATTTGATCGTTGGGAACGATTTCAGCCCAAACCAAAGTAAATAGAACAGAACAAATAAACACTAACAGCGGAAAAGAAATAAAATCCACACGACCACGTACCACCATGTGACCTCTCAGGTCACCACCCAACCAGAGAGCAACCTCGCTCCAACACTGAGCGACTCAAAACAGAAGACCTGAGCAAGGGAAGACCTGCAACTGAAATGATAATATAGGCGTGAGCATTAAAAATGCCCAGTAGGTAAGCCAAAGTAAACCACTGAATCCAAATGTTTCCTTTCCCAAGCAATCCGTTGACAAAGGTTTGAAAAATAAAATTATAAAAAAATAGATTTTTCACATTTAAAAATAAACAACATGTTTTCCCCTTTTGAAAACCCAACGCACACTATAAATCACTTTCAAAACCATTTCCTGTTTGTATAAAAAAACCAAGTACAAATAATACCATGACTGTGCTAGAAAGGAACGGGTAAACAGTACAGGTTGAAAACAGACTAGTGAAACATAACGTAACCAAGTAATGCAAGATGAAAGTAGTGCAAAAGGGCACAAGTAACACTATAAGCTATAAAGAATAACTGAAAGTAAACAATCAAGGAGAACAAGTAACCATGGGTGATCCTAAACATCCCTAGAAAACCCCTGGACATACTCGGGTTCAGACTACCTGCCGACGTGGTACTCCATAGTCAATAACCAACTGGCCGCACTAATTGCCAACCAGTGGCACATCCCACCTGGCCTGTCCATAACTCCAGGGGGTACTAACCCGTCTAATCAGGGTTAGCAAGCAACCGTCACTCGATAATCTACAAGACGCCCAGGAACCCATGGTGGTTTTTGTAACACTGTGTAAGTGGGAGACCCTCGCACGCGTGACTCATCTCACCGCACTTGCTAACCCCTTACACGGACATCGCTACACGACAACCCTCGAAGGGAAGTCCCCCTGTAGAGATTCCCTCACAAGTACGTATATATATATATATATATGTATAATCACTTCACAATTAATAAAGTGCCAACTGGGCCTTCACGTCATTTAATTATCAAAACCACTTTATAAAAATACCCGAAGTTGCCAAGCGAGCACTCCGTTTCTACAAAATCAAATGACTTTACATGAACATTTCACAATATCTTTTTCAAAAACTAAAGCGCTGCTTTTGTATTAAATAAAAGGACAAACGGGCATATTTTCGTAGATTTCTTTTTAAACCAGTTCAATGTGTCTCATGAAGAGGCGAAAAAATTTTGAAACCAAGAACCATTTGGAAAAGTCGAGATTTTGAGAAAATAAAATTAAATAAAAATAAAAATAAATGGTAACAATTTCAAACACCACCTTCATTTGAGGGCACATCCATGTGTGCACCTGGTGCACCCATGGATGTGTCAACATTCAATGGTGCATCAAACCTGCAAAGGGGCACGACAACATTTCCAAATAATACTAAATTTCAAAAAACTAACCAGCACAGGATAATAAGATCCAAGAATGATTCTTTCTTTACAAAAAGAAAACACCGCTCAAGACAACCAATGATAACATAAGAGAACATAGGCATTTAGTTCCACCTTAGCTGGCAACGCCTAAACAGGTGCACTATATAAACAATAAAATGTGCAGGACAACATCTAGTGCACAACTACCTTGGCATAAAATATAATTGCTTCAAACTTAATTTTTCGAACAAAAACTATAGATTTAAAACACCAAAATAAGCCGCGCAAGGATATCATAAACACGCGAATCATGGAATAAAATTTATTTAAAACAATTCAAGCATCAGCAGAGTACCTCAGAAAGGAAACAGTTGAATTCGCCTACCTCAAACACGAAGCAGACGTGACGGAAACCCAACCGAAAGTAGAACAATCCCCTGCGGACTAACTGCGTACGCTGAACAGCGTAAAAAGTACACGTCACTCAACCCGAGACAGAAAAGGATTAATATGAATTAAATATGAACACCAAGATGCCATGAAGGAAAATATATAAATAAATAAAAAAATGAATTAATTTATTAATCAATCAATTAATAAACAAATAGGAAATTAAATAAATATATATAGATAAATAACACATACAAAAATAATCAAGAGAATAAATAAATAACAATAATAATTTAGCACAATAATAATAATACTAGTAGAATAATATTAACATAATAATAATATAACAATAAAAATAATAATAATAACAATAATAATAATAATAACGATAACAATAATAATAATAATAATAATAATAATAATAATAAAGATAATACGATAATAATTATAATAATGATAATAATAATAATAATATGATAATAATTATAATAATAATAGTAATAATAATAATATAATATGATGATAATAATAGTAATAATAATAGTAATAGTAACATAATAATAATAATTATTTTAAAACGAAACATAAATAAATAAATAAATAAATAAATAAATAAAAGAAACTCACATGCATGGGTGAGGGAGGAGGCCGGGCAAGAGGAGCTGGGTGCGGCCGGTGGTTCGGCAGGAGGGTGCGCCAACGACTGGGTGGCCGGACGGGTGGAGGCGGCAGGGCGCGACGACGGAGGGAGGCCGGGACAGGGGGAGAGGGAGCCGGGACAGGGGTAGAGGGAGCTGGGACGGTGGCGGCAGGGAGCAGGGAGGGCGGCACCGGAGGGGGTGTGGTGCGGGTCGGCCGAACCAGGAGGACGCCGGAGGTGCGGAGCAAGGCAGGGGGTCGGCCCGGCGGGTTGGCGAGGCGCCGGCGACAGGGAGCGCACGAAGGGGGCGTCGGAAGGCCGGAAGAGGCAGCAGCGAGGGCGACGCCAGGGCGTGCGAAGGAGGCCGGGATAGCGGAGGGACACCGGCAGCAGTTGGGGTCGCCGGAGATGGAGCGGGGGGGGGGGGTGCGGGAGGATGGAGAGCTAGCGCGACAGGGCTGGGGAGGCTGAAGGAGGTCGGCAGGCCGGGAGGCCGAGGCCGGAGCGCTGGGGTGAGCGGGAGCCGGCGAGGTGGAGGGTTTCCGGGACGCCGGGAAGCCGGGCAGGGAGCTGGCACGACGGCGGGTGCACAAGGGGAAGCCGGGGTCGGGATGAGGCGAGGCAGAGCGCGCAGGAGGGGAGGGTGCGGGCAGCAGGTGGGATGCCGGAGGGAGCCGCAGTTCGGCCAAACCAGAGAAGAAAAAAAGGAGGAAGAAAAACGGGGGAGGGAGAAAGGAGAGGGGAGAGGGTGGCGGCTGGGTAGGTTAGGAGGGGGAAAAATAGGGTTTCGGTTCTTATATATATATATATGATTATAATAATAATAATAATAATACAACAAAAATATAATTAACAATATGAGAATAATATTAATAATAATATGTAAAAATAATAAAATACTATGATAATAATAATATACTAATAATAATATTGAACATAAGTAATTAAATAAAACAAATCCTAAAAATAATACGCTTTATAGAAATAATAAAACATTATAATTGTAATAAATCCTTATAATAATAATAAAATTAATAATTAGAAAATTTATAATAACAATTATCTTTAATCAAAAAATTAAAATATTAAAACCATTCGAAAATAAATGTGCGCGCGTGTGCGCACGCGCGCACCCACGCATATATATGTATATAGACATATATACATATATTTAAACATATACAAACATATATATATACATATATACACATATATAAACATATATAAAATAAAAAATAGCTACAATAATGGTAACACAACTTAATTAGTAATAATAATAAAATGTCAACATAAAAAACATTTTAATATTTAAAACGCCGGGTGAACGCATAGTCACTCGGGCCGAACGCACGATCACCGCTAGCGATGCGACAGACGCGCATCAGCGTGAAACCGCCGACACAACTAAACCTCAAAAATTTTAAATCGGGACCAAGAAAAAGTAAAATAAAGATATCTGCGGTCGGGGTGTGACAATTCTCCCCACCACAGACACTTTTTGCCCCCAGAAAGTCACCATGCCACAAGTCAGCCAAAATCCAAGTCTATGCCCAAACAGAACTAAAGGAACTGAAGAGAACTGAGATTCTCAGGATAACCTTACCCCACACAGGTCACACCCGACCCATCCAAGAGAAAACTGAGGTCCGAGTTTGAGGGGAGAACACGAAGGGGTTCTCCCCACCACAAGAACTCAACTAGTGTAGAAAAGTTGACTATCTAAATAGAAAACCCTGGGAAAAAGGGGGGGGTCTACGTGGGAAATCCCAACCAATTCGAACCAACTCTTATAGCACGATTAAAACAACACCTCCATTGAGACATTGAATCCTCGACTAGAGTCAACAATCTTCAACACCAGGGAAAACCCATAGAAACGACTTAACCGGACATCGAATCAGAAACATGACCCATTGAAATCCATGAAACATAACCACATCCGACAAGCATAACTCAACCGAGGTAAACCCACACAAGGGTCAAACACACTTTTAAGAAAGACACACGAATCAGAATACCACGTCCACACAACAAGTCTACTTAGATTATCATAGAACAAGTCCATCATCACTTTATAAAAAAACAACGCATTTACAGCGTTGTTGGAACATTAATAGCAGGTAAAAAAAATATGAAAAGGTTTTTAACTGCTCCACCGTCAATACGGAAGACAGGACCTGGACCAAGGCTTCACAACCCTGGGAACTCCTGACTGTGCGCGAGCATCACCCCAAGACCTGTGGTTGGGGCTCTGATGGCTGAAGCATCTTCTGCCTCACAGTCAGGTACTGACATTCTCCAATCACATCGTCCTCTTCAAGAGACGCTTCCTGCAAAACTTCTCCAGATGACCCAGACAACCGCATCGATGACACGTCTTCAGAGGGTTGCGACAAGACTGCTTTAAATGCCCGAAACGACCACACTGAAAGCATACCATCGAACGATCTGATGAACTGGAAGCTGGGAACAAAGGGGATAACTCATTAGGAACAGGTATCTCTGGCATATTTTCCACACCAGAGGAGAAACTCTTATGAACAACTGGGGATGCTGAAGTACTAACCAACTGTGTTCCGGAAACCAACTCAGCCAAAAATGATTCCTCTACCAGCTTCTCGAAACAAAGGTCTTTAGAAGGGAGGACTCACTCCTTGATCTCCGGACGAAGACCCCCGGTGAAAAGAGAGACCTTCATGAGCTCATGCGATGCTACCTCTGGAGAAAAGGAAATTAGTTCCTTGAAATGGTCAACATATGCCTTCACCGTCCGTTGGCCTTGTTGAATATGCACAAGCTCCCTCTTTTTCTCCATCTTCACTTCCTCAGGTACAAACCATTGGATGAAAACGATTTTAACGACATCCCACGTCATTTCAACTTGCGTTGATGATGGGGTAACCCTCTTCCACTGGTCCAGAGCTGGACCCTCAAACAACTCCATAATTGCACGAACCTTAACATTATCGGGAGTTCCCAATATTCTAAAGACACACTCCACTTCCTCGAGCCATTTCACTGCCTCTAACGGACCCTGATCACCGTGGAGAATATGCAGAGTCTGAGGAGGACTAAAAACTGGGCATGACATATCCGAATCCTTAGAGACCTTTCTGGGCGGCATTTCCTGAGTGATATATAAAACAAAAAGCCAAAACCAATATCAAACCAAATAAACTTCAATAAAAGCGCCTTCAACAAAAACAGTCAGCACAAGGACCAAACAAATACATACACAACCCAAAATGAAGCCTCCTTTTTATTTTAAACTTTAAAACCATCCTTTGTCAAGACCACTTTCCAAAAACCAATCCACTTTCAAACCAAAAACTTTCCAAAACTGTTTCCCCTTTAAAACCAATTTAGAAAACAAGGTCAAGCCTTTAATTTCAAATACACACCCAGGTAATCTCATGACCCGTTGCACATGTCTTTACCACTGTCAAATAATACTCGCACCAACACGCTTTTTTTCCCATGCATTCTCACACATGTGCAAACGTTCATAAAGAGGACCTGAGGTTTCACCCCAAATCATTCTTAACCAATTCCAAGCAAACAACAGATTTTCCAAATCAAGAGATTTCATTTTTAATACCCATTTCATATATTTAAAGCCCTTTAAAAGAAACCAGTCAAATTTTAAAAAAACCCCTTTTTTTTCATTTCCAACTACGCACTCACACAAACAAAAATGAAAACAACATCCAAAATTTGCATCAATCACTGAAATGAGGGACTAGTAGCCACGCTCAACCTGGCGACATGGTAGTGGGCCATGTCCCAAGTCAGCGTCGACCACTAGGAGGAATTCAAACCGTGTACTCAGACTCCACATGGGTCACTACTCCATGTGAAATCACGAAGTAACGTCGGCTTGCCTCCGTCGTCATCTATCAATTAAAGACAAACCAGAAAAGACAAGGACACAATTCCCGGACTACCCTTGGTAACTCGAAGATCAGTGCGAGCAAGAGTTCGCGACTCTCTTCCCGCACCTACCCCTCGAGTTCCAACAGTCCTAATCTCCTTCTACCGGACAACCCAAATAACAAGAACCACCTCTGATACCATTTTGTCACGAACCAGCCTGGGTCGACCCTGAACCGGTCACCCGAGCCGGTCCGCGGTAAGTCCTGAGGGGCGTTCCCGATCCCCCCGGGATGGCAACCAGTACCGGGCATTAAAATTTGATCGTTGGGAACGATTTCAGCCCAAACCAAAGTAAATAGAACAGAACAAATAAACACTAACAGCGGAAAAGAAATAAAAGCCACACGACCACGTACCTCCATGTGACCTCTCAGGTCACCACCCAACCAGAGAGCAACCTCGCTCCAACACTAAGCGACTCAAAACAGAAGACCTAAGAAAGGGAAGACCTGCAACTGAAATGATAATATAGGCATGAGCATTAAAAATGCCCAGTAGGTAAGCCAAAGTAAACCACTAAATCCAAATGTTTCCTTTCCTAAGCAATCCGTTGACACAGGTTTGAAAAATACAATTATAAAAAAATAGATTTTTCACATTTAAAAATAAACAACATGTTTTCCCCTTTTGAAAACCCAACGCACACTATAAATCACTTTCAAAACCATTTCCTGTTTGTATAAACAAAACCAAGTACAAATAATACCATGACTGTGCTAGAAAGGAACAGGTAAACAGTACAGGTTGAAAACAGACCAGTGAAACAGAACGTAACCAAGTAATGCAAGATGAAAGTAGTGCAAAAGGGCACAAGTAACACTATAAGCTATAAAGAATAACTGAAAGTAAACAATCAAGGAGAACAAGTAACCATGGGTGATTCTAAACATTCCTAGAAAACCCCTGGACGTACTCGGGTTCAGACTACCTGCCGGCGTGGTACTCCATAGTCAATAACCAACTGGCCGCCCTAATAGCCAACCAGTGGCACATCCCACCTGGCCTGTCCACAACTCCAGGGGGTACTAACCCGTCTAATCAGGGTTAGCAAGCAACCATCACTCGATAATCTACAAGACGCCCAGGAACCCATGGTGGTTTTTGTAACACTGTGTAAGTGGGAGACCCTCGCACGCGTGACTCATCTCACCGCACTTGCCAACCCCTTACATGGACATCGCTACACGACAACCCTCGAAGGGAAGTCCCCCTGTAGAGATGCCCTCACAAGTACGTATATATATATATATGTATAATCACTTCACAATTAATAAAGTGCCAACTGGGCCTTCACGTCATTTAATTATCAAAACCACTTTATAAAAATACCCGAAGTCGCCAAGCGAGCACTCTGTTTCTACAAAATCAAATGACTTTACATGAACATTTCACAATATCTTTTTCAAAAACTCAAGCGCTGATTTTGTATTAAATAAAAGGCCAAACAAGCATATTTTTGTAGATTTCTTTTTAAACCAGTTCAATGTGTCTCATGAAGAGGCGAAAAGATTTTGAAACCAAGAACCATTTGGAAAAGTCGAGATTTCGAGAAAATAAAAATAAATGGTAACAATTTCAAACACCACCATCATTTGAGGGCACATCCATGTGTGCACCTGGTGCACCCATGGATGTGTCAACATCCAATGGTGCATCAAACCTGCAAAGGGGCACGACAACATTTCCAAATAATACTAAATTTCATAAAACTAACCAGCACAGGATAATAAGATCCAAGAATGATTCTTTCTTTACAAAAAGAAAACACCGCTCAAGACAACCAATGATAACATAAGAGAATATAGGCATTTAGTTCCACCTTAGCTGGCAACGCCTAAACAGGTGCACTATATAAACAATAAAATGTGCAGGACAACATCTAGTGCACAACTACCTTGGCATAAAATATAATTGCTTCAAACTTAATTTTTCGAACAAAAACTATAGATTTAAAACACCAAAATAAGCCGCGCAAGGATATCATAAACAAGCGAATCATGGAATAAAATTTATTTAAAACAATTCAAGCATCAGCAGAGTACCTCAGAAAGGAAACAGTTGAATTCGCCTACCTCAAACACGGAGCGGATGTGACGAAAACCCAATGGAAAGTAGAACAATCCCCTGCGGACTAACTGCGTACGCTGAAGAGCGGAAAAAGTACACGTCACTCAACCTGCGACAGAAAAGGATTAATATTAATTAAATATGAACACCAAGATGCCACGAAGGAAAAAAAATAAATTAATTAATTAATTAATTTATTAATCAATCAATTAATAAACAAATAGGAAATTAAATAAATAAATATAGATAAATAACACATACAAAAAAATCAAGAGAATAAATAAATAACAATAATAATTTAGCACAATAATAATAATACTAGTTGAATAATATTAACATAATAATAATATAACAATAAAAATAATAATAATAACAATAATAATAATAATAATAATAATAACGATAACAATAATAATAATAATAATAATAATAATAATAACGATAATAATAATAATAATAATAATAATAATAATAATAAAGATGATATGATAGTAATTATAATAATGATAATAATAATAATATGATAATAATTATAATAATAATAGTAATAATAATAATATAATATGATGATAATTATAGTAATAATAATAGTAATAGTAACATAATAATAATAATTATTATAAAATGAAACATAAATAAATAAATAAATAAAAAGAAACTCACATGCATGGGTGAGGGAGGAGGCCGGGCAGGAGGAGCTGGGTGCGGCCGGCGGTTCGGCAGGAGGGTCCGCCGGCGACTGGGTGGCCGGACGGGTGGAGGCGGCAGGGCGCGGCGACAGAGGGAGGCCGAGACAGGGGGAGAGGGAGCCGGGACAGGGGGAGAGGGAGCCGGGACGGCGGCGGCAGGGAGCAGGGAGGGCGGCACCGGAGGGGGTGTGGTGCGGGTCGGCCGAACCAGGAGGACGCCGGAGGTGCGGAGCAAGGCAGGGGGTCGGCCCGGCGGGTTGGCGAGGCGCCGGTGACAGGGAGCGCACGAAGGGGGCGTCGAAAGGCCGGAAGAGGCAGCAGCGAGGGCGATGCCGGGGCGCGCGAAGGAGGCCGGGACAGCGGAGGGACGCCGGCGGCAGTTGGGGTCGCCGGAGATGGAGCGGGGGGGGGGGGGGTGCGGGAGGATGGAGAGCTGGCGCGGCAGGGCTGGGGAGGCTGAAGGAGGTCGGCAGGCCGGGAGGTCGAGGCCGGAGTGCTGGGGTGAGTGGGAGCCGGCGAGGCGGAGGGTGGCCGGGACGCCGGGAAGCCGGGCAGGGAGCCGGCACGACGACGGGTGTCCAAGGGGAAGCCAGGGTTGAGACGAGGCGAGGCGGAGCGCGCAGGAGGGGAGGGTGCGGGCAGCAGGTGGGATGCCGGAGGGAGCCACAGGTCGGCCAAACCAGAGAAGAAAAAAAGGAGGAAGAAAAATGGGGGAGGGAGAAAGGAGAGGGGAGAGGGTGGCGGCTGGGTAGGTTAGGAGGGAAAAAAAAGGGTTTCGGTTCTTATATATATATATATGATAATAATAATAATAATAATAATACAACAAAAATATAAATAACAATATGAGAATAATATTAATAATAATATGTAAAAATAATAAAATACTATGATCATAATAATATACTAATAATAATATTGAACATAAGTAATTAAATAAAACAAATCCTAAAAATAATACGCTTTATAGAAAAAATAAAACATTATAATAGTAATAAATCCTTATAATAATAATAATATTAATAATTAGAAAATTTATAATAACAATTATCTTTAATCAAAAATTTAAAATATTAAAACCATTCGAAAATAAATGTGCGCACGTGTGCGCACGTGTGCGCGCGCGCGCACCCACGCATATATATATATATAGACATATATACATATATTTAAACATATACAAACATATATATATATATATACACACATATAAACATATATAAAATAAAAAATAGCTACAATAATGGTAACACAACTTAATTAGTAATAATAATAAAATGTCAACATAAAAAAACATTTTAATATTTAAAACGCAGGGTGAACGCATAGTCACCCGGGCCGAACGCATGATCACCGCTAGCGATGCGACGGCCGCGCATCGGCGCGAAACCGCCGACACAACTAAACCTAAAAAATTTTAAATCGGGACCAAGGAAAAGTAAAATAAAGATATCTCCGGTCGGGGTGTGACAATTCTCCCCACCACAGACACTTTCTGCCCCCAGAAAGTCACCAAGCCACAAGTCAGCCAAAATCCAAGTCTATGCCAAAACAGAACTAAAGGAACTGAAGAGAACTGAGATTCTCAGGATAACCTTACCCCACACAGGTCACACCCGACCCATCCAAGAGAAAACTGAGGTCTGAGGTTGAGGGGAGAACACGAAGGGGTTCTCCCCACCACAAGAACTCAACTAGTGCAGAAAAGTTGACTATCTAAATAAAAAACCCTAGGAAAAGGGGGGGTCGACACGGGAACTCCCAACCGATTCGAACCAACTCTTATAGCACGATTAAAACAACACCTCCGTTGAGACATTGAATCCTCGACTAGAGTCAACAATCTTCAACACCAGGGAAAACCCTTAGAAATGACTTAACCGGACATCGAATCAGAAACATGACCCATTGAAATCCACGAAAAATAACCACATTCGACAAGCATAACTCAACTGAGGTAAACCCACACAAGGGTCAAACACACTTTTAAGAAAGACACACGAATCAGAATACCACGTCCACACGACAAGTCTTCTTAGATTATCATAGAACAAGTCCATCATCACTTTATAAAAAAACAACGCATTTACAGCGTTGTTGGAACTTTAATAGCAGGTACAAAAAATATGAAAAGGTTTTTAATTTCTCCACCGTCAATACAGAAGACAGGACCTGGACCAAGGCTTCACAACCCTGGGAACTCCTGACTGTGCGCGAGCTTCACCCCAAGACCTGTGGTTGGGGCTCTGATGGCTGAAGAATCTTCTGCCTCACAGTCAGGTACTGACATTCTCCAATCACAGCGTCCTCTTCAAGCGACGCTTCCTGCAAAACTTCTCCAGATGACCCAGAAAACCGCATCGATGACACGTCTTCGGAGGGTTGCGACAAGACGGCTTTAAATGCCTGAAACGACCACACTGAAAGCATACCATCGAACGATCTGATGAACTGGAAGCTGGGACCAAAGGGGACAACTCATTAGGAACAGGTATCTCACTACGGAAAAAATAGGCATTTGCGACGGGTTATTTGCGACGGGAATAAATCCCGTCGCAAATAGTCCGGTTAAAAACTTATTTGCGACGGGGTTATTTGCCCGTCGCAAATAAGTAGCCTTTTGCGACAGGATAGCTTTCCCCGTCGCAAAAGGACTGGCGCGGTTTCCGCGCCAAATCGCGGGAAACTTATTTGCGACGGGGGAATATTCCCGTCGCAAATAACCGGCGGCGGTAAAATGTATTTGCGACGGGAATATTCCACCATCGCAAATACTATGTCGGCAGGGGTTATTTGCGACGGGACCCGTCGCAAATAACTATTTACCCGTTGACCGTAATAAATGTTGGCTAAGGTATTTGCGACGGGATACCCGTCGCAAATGGGCCCGTCGCAAATAATCTAACCTATAAATACCTCCATCCGTTTTTTTCATTTCATTCTCATTCTCTATCTTCTCCTTCTCTCAATATTATATTTCTAGAGTTTAATTTTTCTCCAGTTTAATTTTTTTCTCCGGAGCTGATATTAAAGTTTTGAAGAACGATCAGAGCAGATCAATTTTCAAGGTATTTATGTTCATTTTAATTTAATATTTATTTTTAAATTTTTATTAGTTTCAATTATTTTTAATTAGTTGTAATTTAATTATGTTTATATTGTTTTATTACTTAATAAATTTAAATTATTAGTATTGTTCATAGTTAATGATAATTAGAAATAATTAGTAATAATTTTTAATAATTAGTAATAATTTTTAATAATTAAGAATAAATATTAATAATTAGTAATAAATACCAATAATTAGGAATAATAACATTATTACATTATTAGTCTATTTTATTATTAATATTAAAATAATATAATTTTTTATATATATACAATTCTCTTTTCATCTGTGTGTTTGCTGTCTTCACATGTATTATTTGAATGTGGAGATAGAAAACGCACAGATGAAAGGAGAATTGTATATAAATTAGAAAATTATATTATTTTAATATTAATAATAAAATATATTAATAATGTTATTATTTGTAATTATTGGTAATTATTCCTAATTATTCATAATTATTCATTTAATTACTAATAATTAGGAACAATTATCAATAATTATCAATAATTAAGAATAATTAGTAATAATTAGTAATAATTAACAATAATTAGTAATAATTAGTAATATTTATCAATAATTAGTAATAATTAGTAATAATTACCAATAAGTAGTAATAATTACCAATAATTAGTAATACTTACCAATAATTTGGAATAATTACCAATAATTAACAATAATTAGTAATAATTAGTAATAATTACCAATAATTACCAATAATTACAAATAATTACCATTAATTACCATTAATTAATAATAATTAGGAATAATTAGTAATAATTAGGAATAATTAGTAATAATTAGTAATAATTAGTAATAATTAGTAATAATTAGTAATAATTAGTAATAATTAGTAATAATTAGTAATAATTAGTAATAATTAGTAATAATTAGTAATAATTAGCGATAACTAGGAAAAACTAGGAATAACTAGGAATAACTAAGAATAATTAGGAATAATTAGAAAGAATTACCAATAATTACCAATAATTATTAATAATTAGCAATAATTACCAATAATTAGCAATAATTAGTAATAATTAGTAATAAATACCTAAAATTAGGAAAAATTAGGAAAAATTAGGAAAAATTACCAATAATTAGGAAAAATTACAAATAATTAGTAATAATTACCAATAATTAGTAATAATTACCAATAATTAGTATTAATTACCAATAATTAGTAATAATTACCTATAATTAGTATTAATTACCAATAATTAGTATTAATTACCAATAATTAGTAATAATTAGGAATAATTACCAATAATTAGTAATAATTACCAATGATTAGTAATAATTAGTAATAATTAGTAATAATTACCAATAATTACTAATAATTAGTAATAATTAACAATAATTAGTAATAATTAACAATAATTACCAATAATTAGTAATAATTACCAATAATTACCAATATTTAGTAATAATTAACAATACTTACCAATAATTACCAATAATTGCCAATAATTGCCAATAATTCCCAATAATTGCCAATAATTGGCAATAATTAGCAATAATTAGTAATAATTCATAATAATTAGTAATAATTAGCAATAATTAGCAATAATTAGTAATAATTAGCAATAATTAGCAATAATTAGTAATAATTAGTAATAATTAGCAATAATTAGCAATAATTAGCAATAATTAACAATAATTAGCAATAATTAGCAATAATTAGTAATAATTAGCAATAATTAGGAATAATTAGTAATAATTAGTAATAATTACCAATATTTAGTAATAATTAACAATACATACCAATAATTGCCAATAATTGCCAATAATTGCCAATAATTGCCAATAATTCCCAATAACTGCCAATAATTGGCAATAATTAGCAATAATTAGTAATAATTCGTAATAATTCGTAATAATTAGTAATAATTAGTAATAATTAGCAATAATTAGCAATAATTAGCAATAATTAGAAATAATTAGCAATAATTAGCAATAATTAGCAATAATTAGCAATAATTAGCAATAATTAGCAATAATTTGCAATAATTAGCAATAATTAGCAATAATTAGCAATAATTAGCAATAATTAGCAATAATTTGCAATAATTAGTAATAATTAGGAATAATTAGTAATAATTAGGAATAATTAGTAATAATTACCAGTAATTAGTAATAATTCCCATTAATTAGTAATAATTAGTAATAATTACCAATAATTAGTAATAATTAGGAATAATTAGTAATAATTAGGAATAATTAGTATTAATTAGCAATAATTAGTAATAATTAGCAATAATTAGCAATAATTAGCAATAATTGGTATTAATTACAAATAATTAGTAATAATTACCTATAATTAGTATTAATTACCAATAATTAGTATTAATTACCAATAATTAGTATTAATTACCAATAATTAGTAATAATTAGGAATAATTACCAATAATTAGTAATAATTACCAATAATTAGTAATAATTAGTAATAATTACCAATAATTAGTAATAATTAGTAATAATTAATAATAATTAGTAATAATTAACAATAATTAACAATAATTAGTAATAATTACCAATAATTACCAATATTTAGTAATAATTAACAATACTTACCAATAATTACCAATAATTGCCAATAATTGGTAATAATTAGTAATAATTGGTAATAATTAGTAATAATTGGTAATAATTAGTAATAATTAGCAATAATTAGTAATAATTACCAATAATTAGTAATAATTAGCAATAATTAGTAATAATTAGCAATAATTACTAATAATTAGAAATAATTACTAATAATTAGTAATAATTAGGAATAATTACCAAAAATTATGAATAAATATCAATAATTTGGAATAATTACCAATAATTTGGAATAATTACCAATAATTTGGAATAATTACCAATAATTTGGAATAATTACCAATAATTAGTAATAATTAGCAATAATTAGTAATAATTAGCAATAATTACTAATAATTAGTAATAATTAGTAATAATTAGTAATAATTACCAATAATTAGTAATAATTATCAATAATTAGTAATAATTAGCAATAATTAGTAATAATTAGCAATAATTACTAATAATTAGTAATAATTAGGAATAATTACCAAAAATTATGAATAATTATCAATAATTTGGAATAATTACCAATAATTTGGAATAATTACCAATAATTTGGAATAACTACCAATAATTTGGAATAACTACCAATAATTTGGAATAATTACCAATAATTATGAATAATTACCAATAATTAGGAATAATTACCTTATTACATTATTTGTATATTTTATGATTAATATTGAAATAATATAATTTTCTATATTATATACAATTCTCTTTTTTTTCTGTGTGTTTTCTGTCTCCACATGTAATATTGGCATTATTTTTCAAAATTATCAACCTACTCGCCAATGGAGAGGTGAAAGTGAATGTCAATATTACATGTGGAGACAGAATGTTAAACACACAGATGAAAGGAGAATTGTATATAATATAGAAAATTATATTATTTTAATATTAATAATAAAATATACTAATAATGTAATAATGTTATTATTATATAATTAATATTTATGAAAAAATTATATTAGTATTATTAAAAAAAATAAAAAATCAATATAATATTAAAATTATCAATATTTGTAACAGGTTTTGCTTTATTCTCAATATATTCAATCCTTGCTTGAGTGTTTTTTCTAACAATTTATTCAAAATCAGTCATGCTTTTATATTTTATAGAAAAATATGGAACAACGAGGTCATCAACAGTCATTATTAGATGACCGCATATGGATAAATCAACGTAGAAATCCAAATGGTTCTGGTTTAAATCCAGTATATATAGAGGGTGTGGAGATTTTTTTATCATTTGCGGCATCAAATCCAGAATTTGTTTCAGAGGGAAAAATAAAATGCCCTTGTAGAAAATGTGCATTGAGAACGTTTGACACGTTTGACAAAGTGGGGGAACATCTCTTGCGTTTTGGTTTTCAAGCAGATTATGTTTTTTGTTATCAACACGGTGAACGCAGTTCCAGAGCAGGTGATACCAACTTGATTCCGGATCCATCCCGGTTTCAAGATTTAGTAAATGATGTTGCAGGTTCATCTGTTCAACATACATAAACTCCGGCTGATATAGCTTCAAATCCTGAGTTGGTACCGTCTGAATTTTATGAGTTGTTGAAGTCTGCTGAGGATGCATTATATCCTGGCTGCAAGATGAGCAAATTAGAAGCAGTTGCAAAATTTATGGCTATCAAATCAGATAACGGAATGTCAAACACCTGTTTTGACCAGATATTTTCTTTGCTGAAAACACTGTTACCCGAAGGAAATGTTTTACCTGTAAATTACTATGAAAGTAAGAGGCTGGTTCGAAATTTGGGACTTACTTGTCAGAAGATTCATGCATGTTCAAATGACTGCATTTTATATTCTGGGGAAAATGAGTCGTTGGATAGTTGTCCCACATGTGGGAAACTGAGATATAAAGAAGGACAACACGGGAAGTCTGGTTTGATTCCTGTAAAACAGTTGAGATATTTTCCGCTTACATCCAGACTTCAGTGTTTATTCATGTCTAAGAATACAGCGACAATGATGTCATGGCATAAAGAGAATATTTCAACCGATAAAAGCTTAAATCATCCAGCCGATGGTGATTCATGGAAACATTTTGATAGAGTGCATCCATCCTTTGCTTTAGAAGCTAGAAATGTTCGACTGGGCCTTTCCACTGATGGTTTCTGTCCGTTTGGATCTTATGGTAGTCAATATTCATGTTGGCCTATTTTTTAACTCCGTACAATTTACCTCCATGGATGTTGATGAAGGAGCCATATATCTTTTTGACGTTACTAATTCCAGGACATCCGAAGAAAAATATTGATGTTTATTTGAAGCCATTGATTGATGAATTAAATTTATTGTGGAGTACTGGTGTAAGTACATATGATGTTGCAACGAAATAGAATTTCATACTGAGAGTAGCATTGATGTGGACAATAAGTGACTTCCCGGCTTATGGGATGTTATCTGGCTGGAGTACACATGGTCAGAAATCATGTCCTTACTGTATGGGAGAGAACAAAGCATTTATGCTCATTCATGGAAAGAAACCTTGTTATTTTGACTGTTATCGCAGATTTCTTCCAGCTGATCATCCTTTTCGCAGAAACAGATCTCATATCAGAAAAGGAACAGTTGAAATGGATGGACCTCCAAAAATGCTATCAGGTTCGGAGTTAAAATCAGTTGTATTTTCATTACCTCCCATCACTTTTGGTCCCACAATAAACCAACAGAAAATTTCTGGATTTGGGAAAGAACACAATTGGATTAAACGTAGCATATTTTGGGATTTGCCATAATGGTCTGATTTGTTGGTCCGCCACATGTTGGATGTCATGCATATTGAGAAGAACTATTTTGATAATTTGTTTCATACAGTTTTGGATACGCCAGGAAAGAGCAAAGACAATGTAAATGCACGTTTAGATCTTGCCCAAATTTGCAGGCGTCCAGAATTGGAACTCTTTGAGAATGTCAGAACAGAAAGGTTACTGAAACCAAAAGCAGCTTATACATTGTCTAAAGAAAACCGTTTATTATTTTGTCAGTGGATTGCAGATTTGAGACTTCCAGATGGCTATGCTTCCAATTTGGGTAGATGTGTAAAGAATGGTCATATTACTGGATTAAAAAGTCATGATTGTCATGTTATAATGGAGAGACTTCTACCCATTGGATTAAGAGGTTTGTTGAATTCTGTGATTTGGGATTCCATAACTGACATGTCTCTTTTTTTTTCGGGAAATTTGTGCGGCTACGGCAGATTATGATGCTCTAGGCAAACTTGAAAATGATGTTGTTGTAATTATATGTAAACTGGAAAAAATATTTCCGCCGTCTTTATTCGACTCAATGGAACATTTGATGTTACATTTTCCATATGAAGCCAAATGTGGAGGTCCGGTACAGTTTCGATGGATGTACCCATTTGAAAGATGCATGCAAAAATTGAAATGAAAAGTACGTAACAAAGCATCTGTTGAAGGATCTATTGCAGAAGCTTATTTGCAATAGGAAATATCTTTTTTCTGCTCCCATTATTTTGAATCTGAGTATCCTTCAAAACACAACCGAATGGGACAGAACGAGAGGAATATTGATGAAATTGACAATCAATTATCTGTTTTCAACCAGTCAGAGCTTGGTTTTGGTGGAGTTTATGAACGCTGGCTTTCAGATGATGAACATCAGAGAGCTCATACGTATGTTCTGCTCAACTGTGAAGAGATGACATCAGTTGTATTGTAAGTGATTATATCACTTATTCTATCATTTATGTTACAGTAAATAACTTTGGTTTTTATAGGTTGTATGATAATCATATCAAGAAACAAATTCCACAAATTACAGCAGCTGCTCTCGAAGAACGTCGACTGAAAAATTTCTCTCACTGGTTTCAAAAACCGGTAACATAAATTCTTTTTCTTTTAGCAACTCATTCAATGTATAGTTTACTATATTGATAATTATTTCACAAATTTTCAGGTGTCTCGACATGCTGATAAAATTGACAAACGACTGTGTGTATTGAGTAACCCACCTTCCAAACTTGTTAAAACTTATAATGCATATGTGGTGAATGGATTTCGATTCCACACACATGCATATGGGGAATCGAAAAAAACAGTGAACAGTGGAGTTAGCTTGAGAGGATCTCATCATCGAGAAAATGAAGTTGACTTTTATGGCATACTTGATGAAATCATTGAACTCTGTTATCTTGGACAACATTACATAACCATGTTCAAATGTCGGTGGTTGGATACAGAGAGAGGCGTGCGTGTTCATCCGACTCATGGAATCATCGATATTAAATGTAAAAGTGTTCTCTCAGTAAATGAACCATTCTTATTGGCTCAACAGGCATATCAAGTTTATTACATGAAGTACTGTGCAACATCAAGAGAATTGACTGATTGGTGGAGTGTAATAAAAATCAAAATTCGAGACAATCAGTTTAGTCAAAGTGAATGTGCTTTCACTGATGTGCAAAGAATTGAAGTATTTCAAGAGAGTACTCAAAATCAATCTTTTTTACAATGAGACACGAGTATCGATGACGACACCCCACATTTAAGAGTCGGTGATGACGAAGATGTTAATGATGTCACATATGAATTTGAAATGGTAAGAGATGAAGCAACTGCAACTCGAATGGATATCGATGATGTTGAGGAGGAATATGAAGATGACATTGACATATATGAAGATGATGATGAAGATGAACACTGATAGCATTCCATGGTATTTATATACAATCATAATAGGTATATATGTATATATAATAGTAATTATCAATTATTTTCTAACATTAATATTTTCTGTTTCAGATGGACGACGCCACATTTCGTGAGTTGGCGGATGCTGATCTGACTTTCGATGCGGATGAGTTGCTGACAGATGACCCTCAGCCTGCAGGCGCTCCAGGGAGTACGCGGAGGGGGCGCGGTCTTGCACGATTGATTATTCCTGACCCCGTCCCCGAGCGACGTCCACGTCTTGGTTTTGATCCACGCACACGAAGGTGTGATAACCTGTGTGATAACCTGTGAATTTGACTAAGATTTCATTAATCTATTCACATAATAAATGTTTATTATTTTTTCAGTTTTCCGCATATAGCAGTCGGACAGGGCAGCGCTATTTTGCGCAACTATTTCTCTCAGCCGTGGACCACATGGGAGCATATTCCCATTGATGTGCAGCAGGCCATGTTCGGCCATTGGTTGGTACGTACGTAAATAAATAATTTTTATTTTGAAAATTATTTCATTTCTAACTTGATATTTTGATTTATTTGTAGGGTTTATGGTATCCGATTGAGGATACCATGTGTGACGCCATCCACGAGGCATGGGAGGTGGCCATGCGTGATCGCCTTCGTCAGTTTTTGCACAATTTAAGAAAAGCTGCGATGAAGAAAGCAGGAGTGTCAGATTTTGAGGAGTCCTGTAGAGCACACCGACCAGAGTATATTTCATCCCATGTATGGGATGGATTATGTGCGCACTGGTTGAGTGGTGCCTTTCAGAGGAGATCATCAGTGGGGAGGCAGAATCGGGGGAGACAGGAGGTGACTCATCGTGCTGGGAGTCGTTCTTTCAGTACTCATAGACAGCATCTGGTATGTACATTATTATTTATAAATATTTTATATAACTATAAATATTAACAGTTTATTTTTTATTCTTATAGGCTGTCGAGCTCCCCGATATTACAGAGTACGACGTATATCGGAGGATGTATAGTGATCCTGCTACTGGGGAGCTTAGAGGTGATCGTCAGCATCACATCGTGGTCAGTATTATTTGTTTTCATGTTTAAAAATTAACTGCATATAATATATTCACAATTTTAATTTTAAATTGCAACTATAGGAGTCATATGAGGCCGTAGCGGCACAGGCCCGGCCTGAGAGTCAGGCCGAGTCATCAGATCAGACCACTTCCCATCAGTTTGATGAGGCGGCATGGATGCAGGCCACCCAGTATGCCTTCGAGAAGGGCCGGGTAGTTGGTATCGGCTCTCGACTGACTCCCGGAGATTATTATGGCAGTGCTGCGATGTCGGCGTCCAGCTCGAGAGGAGCTCGTGCATCTTCTTCTACACAGTATGAGGATCAGTTGCGATCTCAGACTGCACAGATAGAGAGTCTCCGACAGGAGTAGGAGCAGATGCGTCAGCAGCATGAGGAGGAGCGTCGACGCCAGTAGCAGCTGTACGAGGAGCAGGCGAGTCGGTGGCAGCAGCAGCATCAGGAGAAGATGGAGTACATGCGCCGACTCACTCATGCTATAGGGATGGAGTTTCCTCCACCACCATCTGCAGATCCCCCACCTCCCCCCTCCTTCAGATTAGAGTTTGTATTTCTGTTATAAAATTTGTGAAATCAAAATATTTTTTTTTCTATTCGTAGTTTCTGTCTCATTATAAAATATTAATAATATTATATTTTTAAATAACAATATTAATATGAATAATAATATTATTTATATTTTATAATATTAAATTATATATATATATATTAAAATTTTATAATATTATAATTTAATTATATTTTTTGTAATACTTGAATTATTTTAATATTTGAATGTAAAATAATTCTATTATTTTTATATTAATTAAAATAACTTATTAATATTTTTTTTATTTATGAATTATAATTCTAATATTATTATATTAATTAAATAATTTATTAATAATTTATTATTTTTTATTTTTGAATTATAATTATATTATTATTATATTAATTAAAATAATTTATTAATAATTTATTATTTTTATTTGTGAATTATAATTCTATTATTATATTAATTAAAATAATTTATTAATAATTTATTTTTTTTATTTTTTTTATAGTATTTGCGACGAGATACTATGCCCGTCGCAAATACTAGTATTATTAATAGGTTTTTTTTTTAAAACAGTTTTTGCGACGGGATACCATGCCCGTCGCAAATACTAGTATTATTAATATTTTTTATTTTTAAAAAAGAAAAGTTTTTGCGACGGGACCCGTCGCAAAAACTATTTTAAAAGTTATTTACAAAAATACGGAATACTATTTGCGACGGGGAGAATGACCGTCACAAAAAAAGGCTTTAGCGACGGGCCCGTCGCAAATAAGTGTAGTTGCGACGGCGTTTTCAGCAACGGGCTATTTGCGACAGGCCCCCGTCGCAAATGTCTATTTGCGACGGGATCCCGTCGCAATTGCCCCGTCGCAAATACCTGTTTTTCTTGTAGTGTCTCTGGCATATTTTCCACACAAGAGGAGAAACTCTTACGAACAACTGGGGATGCTGAAGTACTAACCAACTGTGTTCCGGAAACCAACTCAGCCAAAAATGCTTCCTCTACCAGCTTCTCGAAACAAAGGTCTTTAGAAGGGAGGACTCGCTCCTTGATCTCCGGACGAAGACCCCCGGTGAAAAGAGAGACCTTCATGAGCTCATGCGACGCTACCTCTGGAGAAAAGGAAATTAGTTCCTTGAAATGGTCAACATATGCCTTCACCGTCCGTTGGCCTTGTTGAATATGCACAATCTCCCTCTTTTTCTCCAGCTTCACTTCCTCAGGTACAAACCATTGGATGAAAATGATTTTAACGACATCCCACATCATTTCAACTTGCGTTGATGATGGGGTAACCCTCTTCCACTGGTCCAGAGCTGGACCCTCAAACAACTCCATAATTGCACGAACCTTAACATTATCGGGTGTTCCCAATATTCTAAAGACACACTCCACTTCCTCGAGCCATTTCACTGCCTCTAACGGACCCTGATCACCATGGAGAATAGGCAGAGTCTAAGGAGGACTAAAAACTGGGCATGACATATCCGAATCCTTAGAGACCTTTCTGGGCGGCATTTCCTGAGTGATATATAAAACACAAAGCCAAAACCAATATCAAACCAAAGCAACTTCAATAAAAGCGCCTTCATCAAAAACAGTCAGCACAAGGACGAAAAAAATACAAACACAACCCAAAATAAAGCCTCCTTTTTATTTTAAACTTTAAAACCATCATTTGTCAAGACCACTTTCCAAAATCCAATCCACTTTCAAACAAAAAACTTTCCAAAACCGTTTCCCCTTTAAAACCAATTTAGAAAACAAGGTCAAGCCTTTAATTTCAAATACACACCCAGGTAATCTCATGACCCGTTGCACATGTCTTTATCCACTGTCAAATAATACTCGCACCAACACGCTTTTTTTCCCATACATTCTCACACATGTGCAAACATTCATAAAGAGGACCTGAGGTTTCACCCCAAATCATTCTTAACCAATTCAAAGCAAACAACAGATTTTCCAAATCAAGAGATTTCATTTTTAAAACCCATTTCATATATTTAAAGCCCTTTAAAAGAAACCAGTCAAATTTTCAAAAACCCCTTTTTTTTCATTTCCAACTACGCACTCACACAGACCAAAACGAAAACAACATCCAAAATTTGCATCAATCACTGAAATGAGGGACTAGTAGCCACGATCAACCTGGCGACATGGTAGTGGGCCATGTCCCAAGTCAGCGTCGACCACTAGGAGGAATTCGAACCGTGTACTCAGACTCGACATGGGTCACTACTCCATGTGAAATCACGAAGTAACGTCGGCTTGCCTCCATCGTCATCTCTCAATCCAAGAAAAACTAGAAAAGACAAGGACACAATTCCCGGACTACCCCTGGTAACTCGAAGATCAGTGCGAGCAAGAGTTCGCGACGCTCTTCCCGCACCTACCCCTCGAGTTCCGACAGTCCTAATCTCCTTTTATCCGACAACCCAAATAACAAGAACCACCTCTGATACCATTTTGTCATGAACCAGCCCGGGTCGACCCTGAACCGGTCACCCGAGCCGGTCCGCGGCAAGTCCAGAGGGGCGTTCCCGATCCCCCCGGGATGGAAACCAGTGCCGGGCATTAAAATTTGATCGTTGGGAACAATTTCAGCCCAAACCAAATTAAATAGAACAGAACAAATAAACACTAACAGCGGAAAAGAAATAAAAGTCACACGACCACGTACCTCCATGTGACCTCTCAGGTCACCACCCAACTAGAGAGCAACCTCGCTCTAGCACTGAGCAACTCAAAACAGAAGACCTGAGCAAGTGAAGACCTGAAACTGAAATGATAATATAGGCGTGAGCATTAAAAATGCCCAGTAGGTAAGCCAAAGTAAACCACTGAATCCAAATGTTTCCTTTCCCAAGCAATCCGTTGACACAGGTTTGAAAAATACAATTATAAAAAAATAGATTTTTCACATTTAAAAATAAACAACATGTTTTCCCCTTTTGAAAACCCAACGCACACTATAAATCACTTTCAAAACCATTTCCTGTTTGTATAAACCAAACCAAGTACAAATAATACCACGACTGTGCTAGAAAGGAACAGGTAAACAGTACAGGTTGAAAACAGACCAGTGAAATAGAACGTAACCAAGTAATGCAAGATGAAAGTAGTGCAAAAGGGCACAAGTAACACTATAAGCTGTAAAGAATAACTGAAAGAAAACAATCAAGGAGAACAAGTTACCATGGGTGATCCTAAACATCCCTAGAAAACCCCTGGACGTACTCGGGTTCAGACTACCTGCCGGCGTGGTACTCCATAGTCAATAACCAACTGGCCGCCCTAATAGCCAACCAGTGGCACATCCCACCTGGCCTGTCCACAACTCCAGGGGGTACTAACCCATCTAATCAGGGTTAGCAAGCAACCTTCACTCGATAATCTACAAGGTGCCCAGGAACCCATGGTGGTTTTTTTAACACTGTGTAAGTGGGATACCCTCGCACGCGTGACTCATCTCACCGCACTTGCCAACCCCTTACACGGACATCGCTACACGACAACCCTTGAAGGGAAGTCCCCATGTAGAGATGCCCTCACAAGTACGTATATATATATATATATGTATAATCACTTCACAATTAATAAAGTGCCAACCGGGCCTTCACGTCATTTAATTATCAAAACCACTTTATAAAAATACCCGAAGTCGCCAAGCGAGCACTCCGTTTCTACAAAATCAAATGAATTTACATGAACATTTCACAATATCTTTTTCAAAAACTCAAGTGCTACTTTTGTATTAAATAAAAGACCAAACGGGCATATTTTCTTAGATTTCTTTTTGAACCAGTTCAATGTGTCTCATGAAGAGGCGAAAACATTTTGAAACCAAGAACCATTTGGAAAAGTCGAGATTTCGAGAAAATAAAAATAAATAAAAATAAAAATAAATGGTAACAATTTCAAACACCACCTTCATTTGAGGGCACATCCATGTGTGCACCTGGTGCACCCATGGATGTGTCAACATCCAATGGTGCATAAAACCTGCAAAGGGGCACGACAACATTTTCAAATAATACTAAATTTCATAAAACTAACCAGCACAGGATAATAAGATCCAAGAAAGATTGTTTCTTTACAAAAAGAAAACACCGCTCAAGACAACCAATGATAACATAAGAGAACATAGGCATTTAGTTCCACCTTAGCTGGTAACGCCTAAACAGGTGCACTATATAAACAATAAAACGTGCAGGACAACATCTAGTGCACAGCTACCTTGGAATAAAATATAATTGCTTCAAACGTAATTTTTCGAACAAAAACTATAGATTTAAAACACAAAAATAAGCCGCTCAAGGATATCATAAACACACGAATCATGGAATAAAATTTATTTAAAACAATTCAAGCATCAGTAGAGTACCTCGGAAAGGAAACAGTTGAATTCACCTACCTCAAACATGGAGCGGACGTGACGGAAACCCAACGGAAAGTAGAACAATCCCCTGCGGAGTAACTACGTACGCTGAACAGCGGAAAAATTACACGTCACTCAACCCGCGACAGAAAAGGATTAATATGAATTAAATATGAACACCAAGATGCCACGAAGAAAAATAAATAAATAAATAAATAAATGAATTAATTTATTAATCAATCAATTAATAAACAAATAGAAAATTAAATAAATATATATAGATAAATAACACGTACAAAAATAATCAAGAGAATAAATAAATAACAATAATAATAATACTAGTAGAATAATATTAACATAATAATAATATAACAATAAAAATAATAATAATAACAATAATAATAATAATAATAATGATAACAATAATAATAATAAAAATAATAATAATAATAATAATAATAAAGATAATATGATAATAATTATAATAATGATAATAATAATAATATTATAATAATTATAATAATAATAGTAATAATAATAATATAATATGATGATAATAATAGTAATAATAATAGTAATAGTAACATAATAATAATAATAATTATAAAACGAAACATAAATAAATAAATAAATAAAAAAAAAGAAACTCACATGCATGGGTGAGGGAGGAGGCCGGGAGGAGGAGCTGGGTGCGGCCGACGGTTCGGCAGGAGGGTGCGCCGGCGACTGGGTGGCCGAACGGGTGGAGGCGGCAGGGCGCGACGACGGAGGGAGGCCAGGACAGGGGCAGAGGGAGCCGGGACAGGGGGAGAGGGAGCCGGGACGGCGGTGGCAGGGAGCAGGGAGAGCGGCGCCAGAGGGGGTGTGGTGCGGGTCGGCCGAACCAGGAGGACGCCGGAGGTGCGGAGCAAGGCAGGGGGTTAGCCCGACGGGTTCGCGGGGCGCCAGCGACAGGGAGTGCACGAAGGGGGCGTCAGAAGGCTGGAAGAGGCAGCAGCGAGGGCAACGCCGGGGCGCGCGAAGAAGGCCGGGACATCGGAGGGACGCCGACGATAGTTGGGGTCTCCAAAGATGGAGCGGGGGGGGGGGGGGGGTGCGGGAGGAAGGAGAGCTGGCGCGGCAGGGCTGGGGAGGCTGAATGAGGTCGGCAGGCCGGGAGGTCGAGGCCGGAGCGCTGGGGTGAGCGGGAGCCGGCGAGGCGGAGGGTGGTCGGGACGCCGGGAAGCCGGGCAGGGAGCCGGCACGACGGCGGGTGCGCAAGGGGATGCCGGGGTCGAGACGAGGCGAGGCGGAGCGCACAGGAGGGGAGGGTGCGGGCAGAAGGTGGGATGCCGGAGGGAGCCGCAGGTCGGCCAAACCAGAGAAAAAAAAGGAGGAAGAAAAACGGGGGAGGGAGAAAGGAGAGGGGAGAGGGTGGCGACTGGGTAGGTTAGGAGGGGAAAAAATAGGGTTTCGGTTCTTATATATATATATATGATAATAATAATAATAATAATAATAATAATACAACAAAAATATAAATAACAATATGAGAATAATATTAATAATAATATGTAAAAATAATAAAATACTATGATCATAATAATATACTAATAATAATATTGAACATAAGTAATTAAATAAAACAAATCCTAAAAATAATACGCTTTATAGAAATAATAAAATATTATAATAGTAATAAATCCTTATAATAATAATATTATTAATAATTAGAAAATTTATAATAACAATTATCTTTAATCAAAAAATTAAAATATTAAAACCATTCGAAAATAAATGTGCGCGCGTGCGCACGCGCGCGCGCACCCACGCATATATATATATATAGACATATATACATATATTTAAACATATACAAACATATATATATATATACACATATATAAACATATATAAAATAAAAAATAGCTACAATAATGTTAACACAACTTAATTAGTAATAATAATAAAATGTCAACATAAAAAAACATTTTAATATTTAAAACGTCGGGTGAACGCATAGTCACCCGGGCCGAACGCACGATCACCGCTAGCGATGCGACGGCCGCGCATCTGTGCGAAACCGCCGACACAACTAAACCTCAAAAATTTTAAATCGGGACCAAGAAAAAGTAAAATAACGATATCTGCGGTCGGGGTGTGACAATTCTCCCCACCACAGACACTTTCTGCACCCAGAAAGTCACCAAGCCACAAGTCAGCCAAAATCCAAGTCTATGCCCAAATAGAACTAAAGGAACTGAAGAGAACTGAGATTCTCGGGATAACCTTACCCCACACAGGTCACACCCGACCCATCCAAGAGAAAACTGAGGTCCGAGGTTGAGGGGAGAACACGAAGGGGTTCTCCCCACCACAAGAAATCAACTAGTGCAGAAAAGTTGACTATCAAAATAGAAAACCCTGGGAAAAAGGGGGGGTCGATGCGGGAACTCCCAACCGATTCGAACCAACTCTTATAGCACGATTAAAACAACACCTCCGTTGAGACATTGAATCCTCGACTAGAGTCAACAATCTTCAACACCAGGGAAAACCCATAGAAACGACTTAACCGGACATCGAATCAGAAACATGACCCATTGAAATCCACGAAACATAACCACATCCGACAAGCATAACTCAACCGAGGTAAACCCACAGAAGGGTCAAACACACTTTTAAGAAAGACACACGAATCAGAATACCACGTCCACACGACAAGTCTGCTTAGATTATCATAGAACAAGTCCATCATCACTTTATAAAAAAACAATGCATTTACAGCATTGTTGGAACTTTAATAGAATGTAAAAAAAAAATATGAAAAGGTTTTTAATTGCTCCACCATCAATACGGAAGACAGGACCTAGACCAAGGCTTCACAACCCTGGGAACTCCTGACTGTGCGCGAGCTTCACCCCAAGACCTGTGGTTGGGGCTCTGATGGCTGAAGCATCTTCTTCCTCACAGTCAGGTACTGACATTCTCCAATCACAACGTCCTCTTCAAGCGACGCTTCCTGCAAAACTTCTCCAGATGACCCAGACAACCGCATCGATGACACGTCTTCGGAGGGTTGCGACAATACGACTTTAAATGCCCGAAACGACCACACTGAAAGCATACCATCGAACGATCTGATGAACTGGATGCTGGGACCAAAGGGGACAACTCATTAGGAACATGTATCTCTGGCATATTTTCCACACCAGAGGAGAAACTCTTACGAACAACTGGGGATGCTGAAGTACTAACCAACTGTGTTCCGAAAACCAACTCAGCCAAAAATGCTTCCTCTACCAGCTTGTCGAAACAAAGGTCTTTAGAAGGGAGGACTCGCTCCTTGATCTCCGGACGAAGACCCCCGGTGAAAAGAGAGACCTTCATGAGATCATGCGACACTACCTCTGGAGAAAAGGAAATTAGTTCCTTGAAATGGTCAACATATGCCTTCACTGCCCGTTGGCCTTGTTGAATATGCACAAGATCCCTCTTTTTCTCCAGCTTCACTTCCTGAGGTACAAACCATTGGATGAAAATGATTTTAACGACATCCCACGTCATTTCAACTTGCATTGATGATGGGTTAACCCTCTTACACTGGTCCAGATCTGGACCCTCAAACAACTCCATAATTGCACGAACCTTAACATTATCGGGAGTTCCCAATATTCTAAAGACACGCTCCACTTCCTCGAGCCATTTCACTGCCTCTAACGGACTCTGATCACCATGGAGAATAGGCAGAGTCTGACGAGGACTAAAAACTGGGCATGACATATCCGAATCCTTAGAGACCGTTCTGGGCGGCATTTCCTGAGTGATATATAAAACACAAAGCCAAAACCAATATCAAACCAAAGCAACTTCAATAAAAGCGCCTTCATCAAAAACAGTCAGCACAAGGACCAAACAAATACAAACACAACCCCAAATAAAGCCTCCTTTTAATTTTAAACTTTAAAACCATCCTTTGTCAAGACCACTTTCCAAAAACCAATCCACTTTCAAACCAAAAACTTTCCAAAACCTTTTCCCCTTTAAAATCAATTTAGAAAACAAGGTCAAGCCTTTAATTTCAAATACACACCCAGGTAATCTCATGACCCGTTGCACATGTCTTTATCCACTGTCAAATAATACTCGCACCAACACGCTTTTTTTCCCATGCATTTTCACACATGTGCAAACGTTCATAAAGAGGACCTGAGGTTTCACCCCAAATCATTCTTAACCAATTCCAAGAAAACAACAGATTTTCCAAATCAAGAAATTTCATTTTTAAAACCCATTTCATATATTTAAAGCCCTTTAAAAGAAACCAGTCAAATTTTCAAAACCCCCCTTTTTTTTCATTTCCAACTACGCACTCACACAGACCAAAATGAAAACAACATCCAAAATTTGCATCAATCACTGAAATGAGGGACTAGTAGCCACGCTCAACCTGGTGACATGGTAGTGGGACATGTTCCAAGTCAGCGTCGACCACTAGGAGGAATTCAAACCGTGTACTCAGACTCCACATGGGTCACTACTCCATGTGAAATCACGAAGTAACGTCGGCTTGCCTCCGTCGTCATCTCTCAATCCAAGAAAAACCAGAAAAGACAAGGACACAATTCCCGGACTACCCCTGGTAACTCGAAGATCAGTGCGAGAAAGAGTTCGCGACGCTCTTCCCGCACCTACCCCTCGAGTTCCGACAGTCCTAATCTCCTTCTACCGGACAACCCAAATAACAAGAACCACCTCTGATACCATTTTGTCACGAACCAGCCCGGGTCGACCCTGAACCGGTCACCTGAGCCGGTCCGCGGCAAGTCCCGAGGGGCGTTCCCGATCCCCCCGGGATGGCAACCAGTGCCGGGCATTAAAATTTGATCGTTGGGAACGATTTCAGCCCAAACAAAAGTAAATAGAACAGAACAAATAAACACTAACAGTAGAAACGAAATAAAAGCCACACGACCACGTACCTCCATGTGACCTCTCAGGTCACCTCCCAACCAGAGAGCAACCTCGCTCTAACACTGAGCGACTCAAAATAGAAGACCTGAGCAAGGGAAGACCTGAAACTGAAATGATAATATAGGCGTGAGCATTAAAAATGCCCAGTAGGTAAGCCAAAGTAAACCACTGAATCCAAATGTTTCCTTTCCCAAGCAATCCGTTGACACAGGTTTGAAAAATACAATTATAAAAAAATAGATTTTTCACATTTAAAAATAAAAAACATGTTTTCCCCTTTTGAAAACCCAACGCACACTATAAATCACTTTCAAAACCATTTCCTGTTTGTATAAACAAAACCAAGTACAAATAATACCACTACTGTGCTAGAAAGGAACAGGTAAACAGTACAGGTTGAAAACAGACCAGTGAAACAGAACATAACCAAGTAATGCAAGATGAAAGTAGTGCAAAAGGGAACAAGTAACACTACAAGCTGTAAAGAATAACTGAAAGTAAACAATCAAGGAGAAAATGTAACCATGGGTGATCCTAAACATCCCTAGAAAACCCCTGGACGTACTCGGGTTCAGACTACCTGCCGGCGTGGTACTCCATAGTCAATAACCAACTGGCCGCCCTAATAGCCAACCAGTGGCACATCCCACCTGGCCTGTCCACAACTCCAGGGGGTACTAACCCGTCTAATCAGGGTTAGCAAGCAACCGTCACTCGATAATCTACAAGACTCCCAGAAACCCATGATGGTTTTTGTAACACTGTGTAAGTGGGAGACCCTCGCACGCGTGACTCATCTCACCGCACTTTCCAACCCCTTACACGGACATCGCTACACGACAACCCTCGAAGGGAAGTCCCCCTATAGAGATGCCCTCACAAGTACGTATATATATATATAAATGTATGTATAATCACTTCACAATTAATAAAGTGCCAACTGGGCCTTCACGTCATTTAATTATCAAAACCACTTTATAAAAATACCCGAAGTCGCCAAGCGAGCACTCCGTTTCTACAAAATCAAATGACTTTACATGAACATTTCACAATATCTTTTTCAAAAACTCAAGTGCTGCTTTTGTATTAAATAAAACGCCAAACGGGCATATTTTCATAGATTTCTTTTTAAACCAGTTCAATGTGTCTCATGAAGAGGCGAAAACATTTTGAAACCAAGAACCATTTGGAAATGTCGAGATTTTGAGAAAATAAAAATAAATAAAAATAAAAATAAATGGTAACAATTTCAAACACCACCTTCATTTGAGGGCACATCCATGTGTGCACCTGGTGCACCCATGGATGTGTCAACATCCAATGGTGCATCAAACCTACAAAGGGGCATGACAAAATTTCTAAATAATACTAAATTTCATAAAACTAACCAGCACAGGATAATAAGATCCAAGAATGATTCTTTCTTTACAAAAAGAAAAAACCGCTCAAGACAACCAATGATAACATAAGAGAACATAGGAATTTAGTTCCACCTTAGCTGGTAACGCCTAAACAGGTGCACTATATAAACAATAAAACGTGCAGGACAACATCTAGTGCACAACTACCTTGGCATAAAATATAATTGATTCAAACTTAATTTTTCGAACAAAAACTATAGATTTAAAACACCAAAATAAGCCGCGCAAGGATATCATAAACACGCGAATCATGGAATAAAATTTATTTAAAACAATTCAAGCATCAGCAGAGTACCTCGGAAAGGAAACAGTTGAATTCGCCTACCTCAAACACGGAGAGGACGTGACGGAAACCCAACGGAAAGTAGAACAATCCCCTGCGGACTAACTACGTATGCTGAACAGCGGAAAAAGTACACGTCACTCAACCCGCGACAGAAAAGGATTAATATGAATTAAATATGAACACCAAGATGCCACGAAGGAAAATAAATAAATAAATAAATAAATGAATTAATTTATTAATCAATCAATTAATAAACAAATAGGAAATTAAATAAATATATATATATAAATAACACATACAAAAATAATCAAGAGAATAAATAAATAACAATAATAATTTAGCACAATAATAATAATACTAGTATAATAATATTAACATAATAATAATATAACAATAAAAACAATAATAATAACCATAAAAATAATAATAATAACAATAACAATAAAAATAATAAAAATAATAATAACAATAATAATAATAAATATAATATGATAATAATTATAATAATGATAATAATAATAATATGATAATAATTATAATAATAATAGTAATAATAATAATATAATATGATGATAATAATAGTAATAATAATAGTAATAGTAACATAATAATAATATTTATTATAAAATGAAACATAAATAAATAAATAAATAAAAAAAAGAAAATCACATTCATGGGTGAGAGAGGAGGCCGGGCAGGAGGAGCTGGGTGCGGCCGGCGGTTCGGCAGGAGGGTGCGCCGGCGACTGGGTGGCCGGACGGGTGGAGGCGGCAGGGCGCGGCGACGGAGGGAGGCCGGGACAGGGGGAGAGGGAGTCGGGATAGGGGGAGAGGGAGCTGGGATGGCGGCGGCAGGGAGCAGGGAGGGAGGTGCCGGAGGGTGTGTGTTGCGGGTTGGCCGAACCAGGAGGACGCCGGAGGTGCGGAGCAAGGCAGGGGGTCGGCCCGACGGGTTGGCGAGGCGCCGACGACAGGGAGCGCATGAAGGGGGCGTCAGAAGGACGGAAGAGGCAGCAGCGAGGGCGACGCCGGGGCGCGTGAAGGAGGCCGGGACAACGGAGGGACGCCGACGACAGTTTTGGTCACCGGAGATGGAGCGGGGGGGGGGGGAGGATGGAGAGCTGGCGCGGCAGGGCTGGGGAGGCTGAAGGAGGTCGGCAGGCTGGGAGGTCGAGGCGGGAGCGCTGGGGTGAGCGGGAGCCGGCGAGGCGGAGGGTGGCCGGGACGCCGGGAAGCCGGGCAGGGAGCCGGCACGACGGCGGGTGCGCACGGGGAAGCCGGGGTCGGGACGAGGCGAGGCGGAGCACGCAGGAGGGGAGGGTGGGGGCAGCAGGTGGGATGCCGGAGGGAGCCGCAGGTCGGCCAAACCAGAGAAGAAAAAAAGGAGGAAGAAAAATGGGGGAGGGAGAAAGGAGAGGGGAGAGGGTGGCGACTGGGTAGGTTAGGAGGGGAAAAAATAGGGTTTCGTTTCTTATATATATATATATGATAATAATAATAATAATAATACAACAAAAATATAAATAACAATATGAGAATAATATTAAAAATAATATGTAAAAATAATAAAATACTATGATCATAATAATATACTAATAATAATATTGAACATAAGTAATTAAATAAAACAAATCCTAAAAATAATACGCTTTATAGAAATAATAAAACATTATAATAGTAATAAATCCTTATAATAATAATAATATTAATAATTAGAAAATTTATAATAACAATTATCTTTAATTAAAAATTTAAAATATTAAAACCATTCGAAAATAAATGTGCGCGCGCGCGCACCAACGCATATATGTATATATATACATATATACATATATTTAAACATATACAAACATATATATATATATACACATATATAAACATATATAACATAAAAAATAGCTACAATAATGGTAACACAACTTAATTAGTAATAATAATAAAATGTCAACATAAAAAAACATTTTAATATTTAAAACACCGGGTGAACACATAGTCACCTGGGCCGAACGCACGATCACCGCTAGCGATGCGACGGCCGCACATCTGCGCGAAACCGCCGACACAACTAAACCTCAAAAATTTTAAATCGGGACCAAGAAAAAGTAAAATAAAGATATCTGAGGTCGGGGTGTGACAATTCTCCCCACCACAGACACTTTCTGCCCCCAGAAAGTCACCAAGCCACAAGTCAGCCAAAATCCAAGTCTATGCCCAAACCGAACTAAAGGAACTGAAGAGAACTGAGATTCTCAGGATAACCTTACCCCACACAGGTCACACCCGACCCATCCAAGAGAAAACTGAGGTCCGAGGTTGAGGGGAGAACACGAAGTGGTTCTCCCCACCACAAGAACTCAACTAGTGCAGAAAAGTTGACTATCTAAATAGAAAACCCTGGGAAAAGGGGGGGTCGACGGGGGAACTCCCAACCGATTCGAACCAACTCTTATAGCACGATTAAAACAACACCTCCGTTGAGACATTGAATCCTCGACTAGAGTCAACAATCTTCAACGCCAGGGAAAACCCATAGAAACGACTTAACCGGACATCGAATCAGAAACATGACCCATTGAAATCCACGAAACATAAACACATTCGACAAGCATAACTCAACTGAGGTAAACCCACACAAGGGTCAAACACACTTTTAAAAAAGACACACGAATCAGAATACCACGTCCACACGACAAGTCTGCTTAGATTATCATAGAACAAGTCCATCATCACTTTATAAAAAAACAACCCATTTACAGCTTTGTTGGAACTTTAATAGCATGTAAAAAAAATATGAAAAGGTTTTTAATTGCTCCACCGTCGATACGGAAGACAGGACATGGACCAGGGCTTCACAACCTTGGGAACTCCTGACTGTGCGCGAGCTTCACCCCAAGACCTGTGGTTGGGGCTCTGATGGCTGAAGCATCTTCTGCCTCACAGTCAGGTACTGACATTCTCCGATCACAGCATCCTCTTCAAGAGACGCTTCCTGCAAAACTTCTCCAGATGACCCAGACAACCGCATCTATGACACGTCTTCAGAGGGTTGCGACAAGACGGCTTTAAATGACCAAAACGACCACACTGAAAGCATACCATCAAACGATCTGATGAACTGGATGCTGGGACCAAAGGGGATAACTCATTAGGAACAGGTATCTCTGGCGTATTTTCCACACTAGAGGAGAAACTCTTACGAACAACTGGGGATGCTGAAGTACTAACCAACTGTGTTCCGAAAACCAACTCAGCCAAAAATGATTCCTCTACCAGCTTCTCGAAACAAAGGTCTTTAGAAGGGAGGACTCGCTCCTTGATCTCCGGACGAAGACCCCCGGTGAAAAGAGAGACCTTCATGAGCTCATGCGACGCTACCTCTGGAGAAAAGAAAATTAGTTCCTTGAAATGGTCAACATATGCCTTCACCGTCCGTTGGCCTTGTTGAATATGAACAAGCTCCCTCTTTTTCTCCAGCTTCACTTCCTCAGGTACAAACCATTGGATGAAAATGATTTTAACGACATCCCACGTCATTTCAACTTGCATTGATAATGGGGTAACCCTCTTCCACTGGTCTAGAGCTGGACCCTCAAACAACTCCATAATTGCACGGACCTTAACATTATCGGTAGTTCCCAATATTCTAAAGACACGCTCCACTTCCTCGAGACATTTCACTGCCTCTAACGGACCCTGATCACCATGGAGAATAGGCCGAGTCTGAGGAGGACTAAAAAATGGGCATGACATATCTGAATCCTTAGAGACCTTTCTGGGCGGCATTTCCTGAGTGATATATAAAACACAAATCCAAAACCAATATCAAACCAAAGCAACTTCAATAAAAGCGCCTTCATCAAAAACAGTCAGCACAAGGACCAAACAAATACAAACACAACCCAAAATAAAGCCTCCTTTTTATTTTAAACTTTAAAACCATCCTTTTCAAGACCACCTTCCAAAAACCAATCCACTTTCAAACCAAAAACTTTCCAAAACCGTTTCCCCTTTAAAACCAATTTAGAAAACAAGGTCAAGCCTTTAATTTCAAATACACACCCAGGTAATCTCATGACCTGTTGCACATGTCTTTATCCACTGTCAAATAATACTCGCACTAACACGCTTTTTTTCCCATCCATTCTCACACATGTTCAAACGTTCATAAAGAGGACCCGAGGTTTCACCCCAAATCATTCTTAACCAATTCCAAGCAAACAACAGATTTTCCAAATCAAGAGATTTCATTTTTAAAACCCATTTCATATATTTAAATGCCTTTAAAAGAAACAAGTCAAATTTTCAAAACCCCACTCTTTTTTTCATTTCCAACTACGCACTCACACAGACCAAAACGAAAACAACATCCAAAATTTGCATCAATCACTGAAATGAGGGACTAGTAGCCACGCTCAACCTGGCGACATGGTAGTGGGCCATGTCCCAAGTCAGCTTCGACCACTAGGAGGAATTCAAACCTTGTACTCAGACTCCACATGGGTCACTACTCCATGTGAAATCACGAAGTAACGTCGGCTTGCCTCCGTCGTCATCTCTCAATCCAAGACAAACCAGAAAAGACAAGGACACAATTCCCGGACTACCCCTGGTAACTCGAAGATCAGTGCGAGCAAGAGTTCGCGACGCTCTTCCCGCACCTACCCCTCGAGTTCCGACAGTCCTAATCTCCTTCTACCGGACAACCCAAATAACAAGAACCACCTCTGATACCATTTTGTCACGAACCAGCCCGGGTCGACCCTGAACCGGTCACCCGAGCCGGTCCGCGGAAAGTCCCGAGGGGCGTTCCCGATCCCCCCGGGATGGAAACCAGTGTCGGGCATTAAAATTTGATCGTTGGGAACGATTTCAGCCCAAACCAAAGTAAATAAAACAGAACAAATAAACACTAACAGTAGAAACGAAATAAAATCCACATGACCATGTACCTCAATGTGACCTCTCTGGTCACCACCCAACCAGAGAGCAACCTCGCTCTAACACTGAGCGACTCAAAATAGAAGACCTGAGCAAGGGAAGACCTGAAACTGAAATAATAATATAGGCGTGAGCATTAAAAATGCCCAGTAGGTAAGCCAAAGTAAACCACTGAATCCAAATGTTTCCTTTCCCAAGCAATCCGTTGACACAGGTTTGAAAAATACAATTATAAAAAAAATAGATTTTTCACATTTAAAAATAAACAACATGTTTTCCCCTTTTGAAAACCCAACGCACACTATAAATCACTTTCAAAACCATGTCCTGTTTGTATAAACAAAACCAAGTACAAATAATACCACGACTGTGCTAGAAAGGAACAGGTAAACAGTACAGGTTGAAAACAGACCAGTGAAACAGAACGTAACCAAGTAATGCAAGATGAAAGTAGTGAAAAAGGGCACAAGTAACACTATAAGATGTAAAGAATAACTGAAATTAAACAATCAAGGAGAACAAGTAACCGTGGGTTATCCTAAACATCCCTAGAAAACCCCTGGACGTACTCGGGTTCAGACTACCTGCCGGCGTGGTACTCCATAGTCAATAACCAACTGGCCGCCCTAATAGCCAACCAGTGGCACATCCCACCTGGCCTGTCCACAACTCCAGGGGGTACTAACCCGTCTAATCAGGGTTAGCAAGCAACCATCACTCGATAATCTACAAGTCTCCCAGGAACCCATGATGGTTTTTGTAACACTGTGTAAGTGGGAGACCCTCGCACGCGTGACTCATCTCACCGCACTTGCCAACCCCTTACACGGACATCGCTACACGACAACCCTCGAAGGGAAGTCCCCCTGTAGAGATGCCCTCACAAGTACTTATATATATATATATATGTATAATCACTTCACAATTAATAAAGTGCCAACCGGGACTTCACGTCATTTAATTATCAAAACCACATTATAAAAATACCCGAAGTCGCCAAACGAGCACTCCGTTTCTACAAAATCAAATGACTTTTCATGAACATTTCACAATATCTTTTTCAAAAACTCAAGCGCTGCTTTTGTATTAAATAAAAGGCCAAACTGGCATATTTTCATAGATTTCTTTTTAAACCAGTTCAATGTGTCTCATGAAGAGGCGAAAACATTTTGAAACCAAGAACCATTTGGAAAAGTCGAGATTTTGAGAAAATAAAAATAAATAAAAATAAAAATAAATGGTAACAATTTCAAACACCACCTTCATTTGAGGGCACATCCATGTGTGCACCTGGTGCACCCATGGATGTGTCAACATCCAATGGTGCATCAAACCTTCAAAGGGGCATGACAACATTTCCAAATAATACTAAATTTCATAAAACTAACCAGAACAGGATAATAAGATCCAAGAATGATTCTTTCTTTACAAAAAGAAAAAACCGCTCAAGATAACCAATGATAACATAAGAGAACATAGGCATTTAGTTCCACCTTAGCTGGAAACGCCTAAACAGGTGCACTATATAAACAATAAAAAATACAGGACAACATCTAGTGCACAACTACCTTGGAATAAAATATAATTGCTTCAAACTTAATTTTTCGAACAAAAACTATAGATTTAAAACACCAAAATAAGCCGCGCAAGGATATCATAAACACGCGAATCATGGAATAAAATTTATTTAAAATAATTCAAGCATCAGCAGAGTACCTCGAAAGGAAACAGTTGAATTCGCCTACCTCAAACACGGAGCGGACGTGACGGAAACCCAACGGAAAGTAGAACAATCCCCTGCGGACTAACTGCGTACGCTGAACAGCGGAAAAAGTACACGTCACTCAACCCGTGACAGAAAAGGATTAATATGAATTAAATATGAACACCAAGATGCCACGAAGGAAAATAAATAAATAAATAAATGAATGAATTAATTTATTAATCAATCAATTAATAAAAAAATAGGAAATTAAATAAATATATATAGATAAATAACACATACAAAAATAATCACGAGAATAAATAAATAACAATAATAATTTAGCACAATAATAATAATACTAGTAGAATAATATTAACATAATAATAATATAACAATAAAAGTAATAATAATAACCATAAAAATAATAATAATAACGATAACAATAAAAATAATAAAAATAATAATAACAATAATAATAATAAAGATAATATGATAATAATTATAATAATGATAAAAATAAAAATATGATAATAATTATAATAATAATAGTAATAATAATAATATAATATGATGATAATAATAGTAATAATAATAGTAATAGTAACATAATAATAATATTTATTATAAAACGAAAAATAAATAAATAAATAAATAAAAAAAAGAAACTCACATGCATGGGTGAGGGGGGAGGCCGGGCAGGAGGAGCTGGGTGCGGCCGGCGGTTCGGCAGGAGGGTGCACCGGTGACTGGGTGGCCGGACGGGTGGAGGCGGCAGGGCGCGACGACGGAGGGAGGCCGGGACAGGGGGAGAGGGAGCCGGGACAGGGTGAGAGGGAGTCAGGATGGCGGCGGCAGGGAGCAGGCAGGGCGGCGCCGGAGGGGGTGTGTTGTGGGTCGTCCGAACGAGGAGGACGCCGGAGGTGCGGAGCAAGGCAGGGGGTCGGCCCGGCGGGTTGGCGAGGCACCGACGACAAGGAGTGCATGAAGGGGGCGTCAGAAGGCCGGAAGAGGCAGCAGCGAGGGCGACGCCGGGGTGCGCGAAGGAGGCCGGGACATCGGAGGGACGCCGACGACAGTTGGGGTCACCGGAGATGGAGCGGGGGGGGGGGGGGGTGCGGGAGGATGGAGAGCCGGCACGGTAGGGCTGGGGAGGCTGAAGGAGGCCGACAGGCCGGGAGGTTGAGGCCGGAGCGCTGGGGTGAGCGGGAGCCGGCGAGGCGGAGGATGGCCGGGACGCCGGGAAGCCTGGCAGGGAGCCGACACGACGGCGGGTGCGCAAGGGGAAGCCGGGGTCGGGACGAGGCGAGGCGGAGCGCTCAGGAGGGGAGGGTGCGGGCAGCAGGTGGGATGCCGGAGGGAGCCGCAGGTCGGCCAAACCAGAGAAGAAAAAAAGGAGGAAGAAAAACGGGGGAGGGAGAAAGGAGAGGGGAGAGGGTGGCGGCTGGGTAGGTTAGGAGGGGAAAAAATAGGGTTTCGGTTCTTATATATATATATATATGATAATAATAATAATAATAATAATAATAATACAACAAAAATAAAAATAACAATATGAGTATAATATTAATAATAATATGTAAAAATAATAAAATACTATGATCATAATAATATACTAATAATAATATTGAACATAAGTAATTAAATAAAACAAATACTAAAAATAATATGCTTTATAGAAATAATAAAACATTATAATAGTAATAAATCCTTATAATAATAATAATATTAATAATTAGAAAATTTATAATAACAATTATCTTTAATCAAAAATTTAAAATATTAAAACCATTCGAAAATAAATGGGCGCGCGCGTTCGCGCGCGCGCACCCACGCATATATATAAATATATATAGACATATATACATATATTTAAACATATACAAACATATATATATATATATATACACATATATAAACATATATAACATAAAAAATATCTACAATATTGGTAACACAACTTAATTAGTAATAATAATAAAATGTCAACATAAAAAAAACATTTTAATATTTAAAACGCCGGGTGAACGCATAGTCACCCGGGCCGAACGCATGATCACCGCTAGCGATGCGACGGCCGCGCATCTGCGCGAAACCGCCGACACAACTAATCCTCAAAAATTTTAAATCAGGACCAAGAAAAAGTAAAATAAAGATATCTGCGGTCGGGGTGTGACAATTCTCCCCACCACAAACACTTTCTGCCCCCAGAAAGTCACCAAGCCACAAGTCAGCCAAAATCCAAGTCTATGCCCAAATAGAACTAAAGGAACTGAAGAGAACTGAGATTCTCAAGATAACCTTACCCCACACAGGTCACACCTGACCCATCCAAGAGAAAACTGAGGTCCGAGGTTGAGGGGAGAACACGAAGGGGTTCTCCCCACCACAAGAACTCAACTAGTGCAGAAAAGTTGACTATCTAAATAGAAATCCCTGGGAAAAAGGGGGGGTCGACGCGGGAACTCCCAACTGATTCGAACCAACTCTTATAGCACAATTAAAACAATACCTCCGTTGAGACATTGAATCCTGGACTAGAGTCAACAATCTTTAACACCAGGGAAAACCCATAGAAACAACTTAACCGGACATCGAATCAGAAACATTACCCATTGAAATCCATGAAACATAACCACATCCGACAAGCATAACTCAACCGAGGTAAACCCACATAAGGGTCAAACACACTTTTAAGAAAGACACATGAATCAGAATACCACGTCCACATGACAAGTCTGCTTAGATTATCATAGAACAAGTCCATCATCACTTTATAAAAAAACAACGCATTAACAGCGGTGTTGGAACTTTAATAGCAGGTAAAAAAAATATGAAAAGGTTTTTAATTGCTCCACCGTCAATACGGAAGACAGGACCTGGACCAAGGCTTCACAACCCTGGGAACTCCTGACTGTGCGCGAGCTTCACCCCAAGACCTGTGGTTGGGGCTCTGATGGCTGAAGCATTTTCTGCCTCACAGTCAGGTACTGACATTCTCCAATCACAACGTCCTCTTCAAGCGTCGCTTCCTGCAAAACTTCTCCAGATGAGCCAGACAACCGCATCGATGACACGTCTTCGGAGGGTTGCGACAAGATGACTTTAAATGCCTGAAACTACCACACTGAAAGCATACCATCGAACGATCTGATGAACTGGAAGCTGGGACCAAAGGGGATAACTCATTAGGAACAGGTATCTCTGTCATATTTTCCACACCAGAGGAGAAACTCTTACGAACAACTGGGGATGCTGAAGTACTAACCAACTGTGTTCTGGAAACCAACTCAGCCAAAAATGCTTCCTCTAACAGCTTCTCGAAACAAAGGTCTTTAGAAGGGAGGACTCGCTCCTTGATCTCTGGACGAAGACCCCCGGTGAAAAGAGAGACCTTCATGAGCTCATGCGACGCTACCTCTGGAGAAAAGGAAATTAGTTCCTTGAAATGGTCAACATATGCCTTCACCGTCCGTTGGCCTTGTTGAATATGCACAAGCTCCCTCTTTTTCTCCAGCTTCACTTCCTCAGGTACAAACCATTGGATGAAAACGATTTTAATGACATCCCACGTCATTTCAACTTGCGTTGATGATGGGGTAACCCTCTTCCACTGGTCCAGAGCTAGACCCTCAAACAACTCCATAATTGCACGAATCTTAACATTATCGGGAGTTCCCAATATTCTAAAGACACGCTCCACTTCCTCGAGCCATTTCACTACCTCTAACGGACCCTGATCACCATGGAGAATAGGCAGAGACTGAGGAGGACTAAAAACTGGGCATGACATATCTGAATCCTTAGAGACCTTTCTGGGCGGCATTTCCTGAGTGATATATAAAACACAAAGCCAAAACCAATATCAAACCAAAGCAACTTCAATAAAAGCGCCTTCATCAAAAACAGTCAGCAAAAGGACCAAACAAATACAAACAAAACCCAAAATAAAGCCTCCTTTTTATTTTAAACTTTAAAACCATCCTTTTCAAGACCACTTTCCAAAAACCAATCCACTTTCAAACCAAAAACTTTCCAAAACCGTTTCCCCTTTAAAAATAATTTAGAAAACAAGGTCAAGCCTTTAATTTCAAATACACACCCAGGTAATCTCATGACCCGTTGCACATGTCTTTATCCACTGTCAAATAATACTCGCACCAACACACTTTTTTTTCCCATGCATTCTCACACATGTGCAAACGTTCATAAAGAGGACATGAGGTTTCACCCCAAATCATTCTTAACCAATTCCAAGCAAACAACAGATTTTACAAATCAAGAGATTTAATTTTTAAAACCCATTTCGTATATTTAATGCCCTTTAAAAGAAACCAATCAAATTTTCTAAAACCCCCTTTTTTTTTCATTTCCAACTACGCACTCACACAGACCAAAACAAAAACAACATCCAAAATTTGCATCAATCACTGAAATGAGGGACTAGTAGCCACGCTCAACCTGGCGACATGGTAGTGGGACATGTCCCAAGTCAGCGTCGACCACTAGGAGGAATTCAAACCGTGTACTCAGACTCCACATGGGTCACTACTCCATGTGAAATCACGAAGTAACGTTGGCTTGCCTCCGTCGTCATCTCTCAATCCAAGACAAACCAGAAAAGACAAGGACACAATTCCAGGACTACCCCTGGTAACTAGAAGATCAGTGCGAGCAAGAGTTCGCGACGCTCATCCCGCACATACCCCTCGAGTTCCGACAGTCCTAATCTCCTTCTACCGGACAACCCAAATAACAAGAACCACCTCTGATACCATTTTGTCACGAACCAGCCCGGGTCGACCCTGAACCGGTCACCCGAGCCGGTCCGCGGCAAGTCCCGAGGGGCGTTCCCGATCCCCCCGGGATGGCAACCAGTGCCGGGCATTAAAATTTGATCGTTGGGAACGATTTCATCCCAAACCAAAGTAAATATAACAGAAAAAATAAACACTAACAATGGAAAAGAAATAAAATCCACACGACCACGTACCTCCATGTGACCTCTCAGGTCACCACCCAACCAGAGAGCAACCTCGCTCCAACACTGAGTGACTCAAAACAGAAGACCTGAGAAAGGGAAGACCTGCAACTGAAATGATAATATAGGCATGAGCATTAAAAATGCCCAGTAGGTAAGCCAAATTAAACCACTGAATCCAAATGTTTCCTTTCCCAAGCAATCCGTTGACACAGGTTTGAAAAATACAATTATAAAAAAAATAGTTTTTTCACATTTAAAAATAAACAACATGTTTTCCCCTTTTGAAAACCCAACACACACTATAAATCACTTTCAAAACCATTTACTGTTTGTATAAACAAAACCAAGTACAAATAATACCACGACTGTGCTAGAAAGGAACAGGTAAATAGTACAGGTTTAAAACAGACCAGTGAAACAGAACGTAACCAAGTAATGCAAGATGAAATTAGTGCAAAAGGGCACAAGTAACACTATAAGCTGTAAAGAATAACTGAAAGTAAACAATCAAGGAGAACAAGTAACCATGGGTGATCCTAAACATCCCTAGAAAACCCCTGGACGTACTCGGGTTCAGACTACCTGCCGGCGTGGTACTCCATAGTCAATAACCAACTGGCCGCCCTAATAGCCAACCAGTGGCACATCCCACCTGGCCTGTCCACAACTCCAGGGGGAACTAACCCATCTAATCAGGGTTAGCAAGCAACCGTCACTCGATAATATACAAGACACCCAGGAACCCATGGTGGTTTTTGTAACACTGTGTAAGTGGGAGACCCTCGCATGCGTGACTTATCTCACCGCACTTGCCAACCCCTTACATGGACATCGCTACACGACAACCCTCGAAGGGAAGTCCCCCTATAGAGATGCCCTCACAAGTACGTATATATATATATGTATAATCACTTCACAATTAATAAAGTGCCAACCGTGCCTTCACGTCATTTAATTATCAAAACCACTTTATAAAAATACCCGAAGTCGCCAAGCGAGCACTCCGTTTCTACAAAATCAAATGACTTTACATGAACATTTCACAATATCTTTTTCAAAAACTCCAGCGCTGCTTTTGTATTAAATAAAAGGCCAAACAAGCATATTTTCGTATATTTCTTTTTAAACTAGTTCAATGTGTCTCATGAAGAGGTGAAAACATTTTGAAACCAAGAACCATTTGGAAAAGTCGAGATTTCGAAAAAATAAAAATAAAAATAAATAAAAATAAATGGTAACAATTTCAAACACCACCTTCATTTGAGGGCACATCCATGTGTGCACCTAGTGCACCCATGGATGTGTCAACATCCAATGGTGCATCAAACCTGCAAAGGGGAACGACAACATTTAGAAATAATACTAAATTTCATAAAACTAACCAGCACAGGATAATAAGATCCAAGAATGATTCATTCTTTACAAAAAGAAAACACCGCTCAAGACAACCAATGATAACATAAGAGAACATAGGCATTTAGTTCCACCTTAGCTGGCAACGCCTAAACAGGTGCACTATATAAACAATAGAACGTGCAGGACAACATCTAGTGCACAACTACCTTGGCATAAAATATAATTGCTTCAAGCTTAATTTTTCGAACAAAAACTATAGATTTAAAACACCAAAATAAGCCACGCAAGGATATCATTAACACGCGAATCATGGAATAAAATTTATTTAAAATAATTCAAGCATCGGCAGAGTACCTCGGAAAGGAAACAGTTGAATTCGCCTACCTCAAACATGGAGCGGACGTGACGGAAACCCAATGGAAAGTAGAACAATCCCCTGCGGACTAACTGCGTACACTGAACAGCGGAAAATGTACACGTCACTCAACCCGCGACAGAAAAGGATTAATATGAATTAAATATGAACACCAAGATGCCACGAAGGAAAATAATTAAATAAATAAATAAATGAATTAATTTATTAATCAATCAATTAATAAACAAATAGGAAATTAAATAAATATATATAGATAAATAACACATACAAAAATAATCAAGAGAATAAATAAATAACAATAATAATTTAGAACAATAATAATAATACTAGTAGAATAATATTAAAATAATAATAATATAACAATGAAAATAATAATAATAACAATAATAATAATAATAATAACGATAACAATAATAATAATAAAAATAATAATAATAATAATAATAATAATAAAGATAATATGATAATAATTATAATAATGATAATAATAATAATATGATAATAATTATAATAATAATAGTAATAATAATAATATAATATAATGATAATAATAGTAATAATAATAGTAATAGTAACATAATAATAATTATTATTATAAAACGAAACATAAATAAATAAATAAATAAAAAAAGAAACTCACATGCATGGGTGAGGGAGGAGGCCGGGCAGGAGGAGCTGGGTCCGGCCGGTGGTTCGGCAGGAGGGTGCGCCGGCGACTGGGTGGCCGGACGGGTGGAGCCGGCAGGGCGCGACGACGGAGGGAGGCCGGGACAGGGGGAGAGGGAGCCGGGATAGGGGGAGAGGGAGCCGGGACGACGGCGGCAGGGAGCAGGGAGGGAGGCGCTGGAGGGGGTGTGGTGCGGGTCGGCCGAACCAGGAGGACGCCGGAGGTGCGGAGCAAGGCAGGGGGTCGGCCCGGCGGGTTGGCGAGGCGCCGGCGACAGGGAGCGCACGAAGGGGGCGTCGGAAGGCCAGAAGAGGCAGCAGCGAGGGCGACGCCGGGGCGCGCGAAGGAGGCTGGGACAATGAAGGGACACCGGTGGCAGTTGGGGTCGACGGAGATAGAGCGGGGGGGTGCGGGAGGATGGAGAGCTGGCGCGGCAGGGCTGGGGAGGCTGAAGGAGGTCGGCAGGCCGGGAGGTCGAGGCCGGAGCGCTGGGGTGAGCGGGAGCCGGCGAGGCGGAGGGTGGCTGGGACGCCGGGAAGCTGGGCAGGGAGCCGACACGATGGCGGGTGCGCAAGGGGAAGCGGGGGTCTGGATGAGGTGAGGAGGAGCGCGCAGGAGGGGAGGGTGCAGGCAGCAGGTGGGATGCCGGAGGGAGCCGCAGGTCGGCCAAACCAGAGAAGAAAAAAAGGAGGAAGAAAAACGGGGGAGGGAGAAAGGAGAGGGGAGAGGGTGGCGGCTGGGTAGGTTACGAGGGGAAAAAAATAGGGTTTCGGTTCTTATATATATATATATAAGATAATAATAATAATAATAATAATACAACAAAAATATAAATAACAATTTGAGAATAATATTAATAATAATATGTAAAAATAATAAAATACTATGATCATAATAATATACTAATAATAATATTGAACATAAGTAATTAAATAAAACAAATCCATAAATTAATACGCTTTATAGAAATAATGAAACATTATAATAGTAATAAATCCTTATAATAATAATAATAATAATAATTAGAAAATTTATAATAACAATTATCTTTAATCAAAAATTTAAAATATTAAAACCATTCGAAAATAAATGTGCGCGCGCGTGCGCGCGCGTGCACCCACATATATATATATATATAGACATATATACATATATTTAAACATATACAAACATATATATATATATATATTTATATATATATATAGACACATATATAAACATATATAAAATAAAAAATAGATACAATAATGGTAACACAACTTAATTAGTAATAATAATAAAATGTCAACATAAAAAAAACATTTTAATATTTAAAACACCGGGTGAACGCATAGTCACCCGGGCCGAACGCACGATCACCGCTAGCGATGCGACGGCCACACATCTGCGCGAAACCGCCGACACAACTAAACCTCAAAAATTTTAAATCGGGACCAAGAAAAAGTAAAATAAAGATATCTGCGGTCGGGGTGTGACAATTCTCCCCACCACAGACACTTTCTGCCCCCAGAAAGTCACCAAGCCACAAGTCAGCCAAAATCCAAGTCTATACCCAAACAGAACTAAAGGAACTGAAGAGAACTGAGATTCTCAGGATAAACTTACCCCACACAGGTCACACCCGACCCATCCAAGAGAAAACTGAGGTCCGAGGTTGAGGGGAGAACATGAAGGGGTTCTCCCCACCACAAGAACTCAACTAGTGCAGAAAAGTTGACTATCTAAATAGAAAACCCTGGGAAAAAGGGGGGGGGGGTCGATGCGGGAATTCCCAACCAATTCGAACCAACTCTTATAGCACGATTAAAAAAACACCTCCGTTGAGACATTGAATCCTCGACTAGAGTCAACAATCTTCAACACCAGGGAAAACCCATAGAAACGACTTAACCGGACATCGAATCAAAAACATGACCCATTGAAATCCACGAAACATAACCACATCCGACAAGCATAACTCAACCGAGGTAAACCCACACAAGGGTCAAACACACTTTTAAGAAAGACACACGAATCAGAATACCACGTCCACACGACAAGTCTGCTTAGATTATCATAGAACAAGTCCATCATCACTTTATAAAAAAACAACGCTTTTACAGCGTTGTTGGAACTTTAATAGCAGGTAAAAAAAATATGAAAAGGTTTTTAATTTCTCCACCGTCAATACAGAAGACAGGACCTGGACTAAGGCTTCACAACCCTGGGAACTCCTGATTGTGCGCGAGCTTCACCCCAAGACCTGTGGTTGGGGCTCTGATGGTTGAAGCATCTTCTGCCTCACAGTCAGGTACTGACATTCTCCAATCACAGCGTCCTCTTCAAGCGACGCTTCCTGAAAAACTTCTCTAGATGACCCAGACAACCGCATCGATGACACGTCTTCGGAGGGTTGCGACAACACGGCTTTAAATGCCCGAAACGACCACACTGAAAGCATACCATCGAACGATCTGATGAACTGGAAGCTGGGACCAAAGGGGATAACTCATTAGGAATAGGTATCTCTGGGATATTTTCCACACTAGAGGAGAAACTCTTACGAACAACTGGGGATGCTGAAGTACTAACCAACTGTGTTCCGGAAACCAACTCAGCCAAAAATGCTTCCTCTACCAGCTTCTTGAAACAAAGGTCTTTAGAAGGGAGGACTCGCTCCTTGATCTCCGGACGAAGTCCCCCGGTGAAAAGAGATACCTTCATGAGCTCATGTGACGCTACCTCTGGAGAAAAGGAAATTAGTTCCTTGAAATGGTCAACATATGCCTTCACCGTCCGTTGGCCTTGTTGAATATGCACAAGCTCCCTCTTTTTCTCCAGCTTCACTTCCTTAGGTACAAACCATTGGATGAAAACGATTTTAACGAAATCCCACGTCATTTCTACTTGCGTTGATGATGGGGTAACCCTCTTCCACTGGTCCAGAGCTGGACCCTCAAAAAACTCCATAATTGCACGAACCTTAACATTATTGGGAGTTCCCAATATTCTAAAGACACGCTCCACTTCCTCGAGCCATTTCACTGCCTCTAACAGACCCTGATCACCATGGAGAATAGGCAGAGTCTGAGGAGGACTAAAAACTGGGCATTACATATCCGAATCCTTAGAGACCTTTCTGGGCGGCATTTCCTGAGTGATATATAAAACACAAAGCCAAAACCAATATCAAACCAAAGCAACTTCAATAAAAGCGTCTTCATCAAAAACAGTCAGCACAAGGAGCAAACAAATACAAACACAACCCAAAATAAAGCCTCCTTTTTATTTTAAACTTTAAAACCATCCTTTGTCAAGACCAATTTCCAAAAACCATTCCACTTTCAAACCAAAAACTTTCCAAAACCGTTTCCCCTTTAAAACCAATTTAGAAAACAAGGTCAAGCCTTTAATTTCAAATAAACACCGAGGTAATCTCATGACCTGTTGCACATGTCTTTATCCACTGTCAAATAATACTCACACCAACACGCTTTTTTTCCCATGCATTCTCACACATGTGCAAACGTTCATAAAGGGGACCTGAGGTTTCACCCCAAATCATTCTTAACCAATTCCAAGCAAACAACAGATTTTCCAAATCAAGAGATTTCATTTTTAAAACCCATTTCATATATTTAAAGCCCTTTAAAAGAAACCAGTCAAATTTTCAAAACCCCCTTTTTTTTCATTTCCAACTATGCACTCACACAGACCAAAATGAAAACAACATCCAAAATTTGCATCAATCACTGAAATGAGGGACTAGTAGCCACGCTCAACCTGGCGACATGGTAGTGGGCCATGTCCCAAGTCAGCGTCGACCACTAGGAGGAATTCGAACCGTGTACTCAGACTCGACATGGGTCACTACTCCATGTGAAATCACGAAGTAATGTCGGCTTGCCTCCATCGTCATCTCTCAATCCAAGACAAACCAGAAAAGACAAGGACACAATTCCCGGACTACCCCTGGTAACTCGAAGATCAGTGCGAGCAAGAGTTCGCGATGCTCTTCCCGCACCTACCCCTCGAGTTCCGACAGTCCTAATCTCCTTCTACCGGACAACCCAAATAACAAGAACCACCTCTGATACCATTTTGTCATGAACCAGCCCGGTTCGACCCTAAACCGGTCACCCGAGCCGGTCCGCGGCAAGTCCCGAGGGGCGTTCCCGATCCCCCCAGGATGGCAACCAGTGCCGGGCATTAAAATTTGATCGTTGGGAACGATTTCAGCCCAAACCAAAGTAAATAGAACAGAACAAATAAACACTAACAGTGGAAAAGAAAAAAAAGACACACGACCACGTACCTCCATGTGACCTCTCAGGTCACCACCCAACCAGAGAGAAACCTCGCTCCAACATTGAGCGACTCAAAACAGAAGACCTGAGCAAGGGAAGACCTGCAACTGAAATGATAATATAGGCGTGAGCATTAAAAATGCCCAGTAGTTAAGCCAAAGTAAACCACTGAATCCAAATGTTTCCTTTCCCAAGCAATCCGTTGACACAGGTTTAAAAAATACAATTTTAAAAAAATAGATTTTTCACATTTAAAAATAAACAACATGTTTTCCCCTTTTGAAAACCCAACGCACACTATAAATCACTTTCAAAACCATTTCCTGTTTGTATAAACAAAACCAAGTACAAATAATACCACGACTGTGCTAGAAAGGAACAGGTAAACAGTACAGGTTGAAAACAGACCAGTGAAACAGAACGTAACCAAGTAATGCAAGATGAAAGTAGTGCAAAAGGGAACAAGTAACACTATAAGCTATAAAGAAAAACTGAAAGTAAACAATAAGGGAGAACAAGTAACCATGGGTGATCATAAACATCCCTAGAAAACCCCTGGACGTACTCGGGTTCAGACTACCTGCCGGCGTGGTACTCCATAGTCAATAACCAACTGGCCGCCCTAATAGCTAACCAGTGGCACATCCCACCTGGCTTGTCCACAACTCCAGGGGGTACTAACCCGTCTAATCAGGGTTAGCAAGCAACCGTCACTCGATAATCTACAAGACGCTCAGGAACCCATGGTGGTTTTTGTAACACTGTGTAAGTGGGAGACCCTCGCACGCGTGACTCATCTCACCGCACTTGCCAACCCCTTACACGGACATCGCTACACGACAACCCTCGAAGGGAAGTCCCCCTGTAGAAATTCCCTCACAAGTACGTATATATATATATGTATAATCACTTCACAATTAATAAAGTGCCAACCGGGCCTTCACATCATTTAATTATCAAAACCTCTTTATAAAAATACCTGAAGTCGCCAAGTGAGCACTCCGTTTCTACAAAATCAAATGACTTTACATGAACATTTCACAATATCTTTTTCAAAAACTCAAGCGCTGCTTTTGTATTAAATAAAAGGCCAAACGGGCATATTTTTGTAGATTTCTTTTTAAACCAGTTCAATGTGTCTCATGAAGTGGCGAAAACATTTTGAAACCAAGAACCATTTGGAAAAGTCGAGATTTCGAGAAAATAAAAATAAATATAAATAAAAATAAATGGTAACAATTTCAAACACCACCTTCATTTGAGGGCACATCCATGTGTGCACCTGGTGCACCCATGGATGTGTCAACATCCAATGGTGCATCAAACCTGCAAAGGGGCACGACAAGATTTCCAAATAATACTAAATTTCATAAAACTAACCAGCACAGGATAATAAGATCCAAGAATGATTCTTTCTTTACAAAAAGAAAACACCGCTCAAGACAACCAATGATAACATAAGAGAACATAGGCATTTAGTTCCACCTTAGCTGGCAACACCTAAACAGGTGCACTATATAAACAATAAAACGTGCAGGACAACATCTAGTGCACAACTACCTTGGCATAAAATATAATTTCTTCAAACTTAATTTTTCGAACAAAAACTATAGATTTAAAACACCTAAATAAGCCGCGCAAGGATATCTTAAACACGCGAATCATGGAATAAAATTTATTTAAAACAATTCAAGCATCAGTAGAGTACCTCGGAAAGGAAACAGTTGAATTCGCCTACCTCAAACACGGAGCGGACGTGACGGAAACCCAACGGAAAGTAGAACAATCCCCTGCGGACTAACTGCGTACGTTGAACAGTGGAAAAAGTACACGTCACTCAACCCGCGACAGAAAAGGATTAATATGAATTAAATATGAACACCAAGATGCCACGAAGGAAAATAAATAAATAAATAAATGAATTAATTAATTTATTAATCAATCAATTAATAAACAAATAGGAAATTAAATAAATAAATATAGATAAATAACACATACAAAAATAATCAAGAGAATAAATAAATAACAATAATAATTTAGCACAATAATAATAATACTAGTAGAATAATATTAACATAATAATAATATAACAATAAAAATAATAATAATAACAATAATAATAATAATAATAACGATAACAATAATAATAATAAAAATAAAAATAATAATAATAATAATAAAGATAATATGATAATAATTATAATAATGATAATAATAATAATATGAAAATAATTATAATAATAATAGTAATAATAATAATATAATATGATGATAATAATAGTAATAATAATAGTAATAGTAACATAATAATAATAATTATTATAAAACGAAACATAAATAAATAAATAAATAAAAAAAAGAAACTCACATGCATGGGTGAGGGAGGAGGCCGGGCAGGAGGAGCTGGGTGCGGCCGGCGGTTCGGCAGGAGGGTGCGCCGGCGACTGGGTGGCCGGACGGGTGGAGGCGGCAGGGCGCGACGACGGAGGGAGGCCGGGACAGGGGGAGAAGGAGCTGGGACATGGGGAGAGGGAGCCGGGACGGCGGCGGCAGGAAGCAGGGAGGGCGGCGCCGGAGGGGGTGTGGTGCGGGTCGGCCGAACCAGGAGGAGACCAGAGGTGCGGAGCAAGGCAGGGGGTCGGCCTGGCGGGTTGGCGAGGCGCCGACGACAGGGAGCGCACGAAGGGGCGTCGGAAGGCCGGAAGAGGCAGCAGCGAGGGCGACGCCGGGGCGCGCGAAGGAGGCCAGGACATCGGAGGGACGCCGGCGGCAGTTGGGGTCGCCGGAGATGGAGCGCGGGGGGGGGGGGGGGTGCGGGAGGATGGAGAGCTGGCGCGGCAGGGCTGGGGAGGCTGAAGGAGGTCGGCAGGCCGGGAGGTCGAGGCCGGAGTGCTGGGGTGAGCGGGAGCCGGCGAGGCGAAGGGTGGCCGGGACGCCGGGAAGCCGGGCAGGGAGCCGGCACGACGACGGGTGCGCAAGGGGAAGCCGGGGTCAGGACGAGGTAAGGTGGAGCGTGCAGGAGGGGAGGGTGCGGGCAGCAGGTGGGATGCCGGAGGGAGCCGCAGGTCGGCCAAACCAGGGAAGAAAAAAAGGAGGAAGAAAAATGGGGGAGGGAGAAAGGAGAGGGGAGAGGGTGGCGGCTGGGTAGGTTAGGAGGGGAAAAAAATAGGGTTTCGGTTCTTATATATATATATATGATAATAATAATATTAATAATAATACAACAAAAATATAAATAACAATATGATAATAATATTAATAATAATATGTAAAAATAATAAAATACTATGATCATAATAATATACTAATAATAATATTGAACATAAGTAATTAAATAAAAAAAATCCTAAAAATAATACGCTTTATAGAAATAATAAAACATTATAATAGTAATAAATCCTTACAATAATAAATATATTAATAATTAGAAAATTTATAATAACAATTATCTTTAATAAAAAATTTAAAATATTAAAACCATTCGAAAATAAATGTGCGCGCGCGTGCGCGTGGGCGCACCCACGCATATATATATATATAGACATATATACATATATTTAAACATATACAAACATATATATATATATACACATATATAAACATATATAAAATAAAAAATAGCTACAATAATGGTAACACAACTTAATTAGTAATAATAATAAAATTTCAAGATAAAAAAACACTTTAATATTTAAAACGCCGGGTGAACACATAGTCACCCGGGATGAACGCACGATCACCGCTAGCGATACGACGGCCGCGCATCGGCGCGAAACCGCTGACACAACTAAACCTCAAAAATTTTAAATCGGGACCAAGAAAAAGTAAAATAAAGATATCTGCGGTCGGGGTGTGACAGGTTACCCTTTCTGAGTGTTTGATATAACCCCTTTATGAAGTTTTATTTTTCCTTGGGATGTGAATATGTTTATTATGAATGACTTATAGAGATAATCTATGAGATTATGGGTAATTTCCAATGGAGTTGATTTGTTTTTTTCCTTAAAAGTTATGATGATACAATTATGTTTGTTTCTGGATTCCCGAATATACAAAACTATTATGTTCTTTGGGATTCAATCTCTTGTTCATAATACAAATGTAATAAAATTTGGCAGATGCTCCAGGCTACGGGGGTCTGAGTCTTAATACTTGGTATCACAGACTTTTTAGTTGAAACCTAAGAAAAAGTATTAAGAAAAAATATGTTATAGAACACAACCCTGAGATATAATTAAAAGATAATAATAAAAAAATCCTAAATTTTTTATGTATATTTTTGTAGTTATTTATATAAATACATCCATTTGGAGATACTACAAGTGGAAATGGTTCTCATAAATATTTACCATGGGTTAATAAATTTAATAATGTGACTCTGGACATACTCAACGTAATATGTTACATGGAAATGAGATTTACTACACACCATTTTTGACTAACCCATGGGATATTCTTAGGATAATTTATATTTTCTTTACAAACCATTATAAAGTGATTAAAATAAAATATGTCTCAAGAGAAATGAATGTTATTATTATTACATTATCTATTCAAAAATATCAAATTTATGTTATATGTTTTTATAGTTCAAAATTAGGAATTACAATTCATAAACTAATTTAGTGTGTGTGATTGTTTAGAAATGATGTGTATTGATAGGAATGGAAACTATATCAATGAATATATTCCACGTAGAGATTTACCTATTATTCAACATAATAATGTTGGAGCTGTATATGGAATTGGATCTAATCAACTTAAAACAATAATGGGGTAGTTGAATCTGGTTATGAATAAGAACTTTTACCTTATGGAGTATCATGATCCCCAATATGGAGGAACAATATTAGGTAGATTCATGATATAATAACCTACATTATTCAATTCAACTAAAATACATTTGTATCTAAGCAGTGGATATGTTCCTTAGATAAGATATTTCTTACATTGAGAAGTAACAAAAGGGATAAGGTTATCATAACAGTTTATCATCTCTCATGAGATGCAGATCAATGTGAGTCATTGATTAAAAGCACTAAGGAAGAAGATAAAATTTTAAAAATAGAATGGATAGAATTTAAATAACATTTCATCGAAAAAAATTTCCTTGGGAACAACATGTTGATATGGAGAGAAAATTATTGATTCTATGAAGAAAAAAACAGATGAAAACACATCGAATTATGAATCTAATTTTTCATGGTAAACAAGGAATTATATGGATTACATATGTATTCCAAATACCAAGATTGATCATGTATTTTATTTCTTAAACCATTCCATTGATGCTAAGTAGTCTCTTAAATAATTTCTCATATGAGGATATAGTCTCATGTGCTATCAAGACAGAGAAATACTTCTCTATATCTTATGGCATTAATGTAAAACAATAGAAGAAGAAGGTGGTGGAGAAAATAATGGACAACAAGAAGAATAATAAAGGAATTTTCCAACAAGTGATCCTCGTGGAAGGAAAAACCATGGTACCTTCTTAAAAGAAAAATGAGATTTCTATAAGTGTGGTGAAAAATACCATCATGATCATGAATACAAGGGAAAGAAAGAACCTAACATATTCAATGCTAAAACTTTTGGGATATGGGACAATATATAATTTACTATTTAAATCATCAAGGAAAAACTCCTAAAAAATAACAAGAGATCAAGGAAATGATTATGAGTTCACAATTGTTGAGGTTTATGTTCTAAATGATGTGGTGGAAGGTACACAAGTAATATCCTCAAAACATTCAAATGATTTATTTGATTTTATACCATCACATTCCTTTATATATTTCTAGTTTTATATGAAAATTATAAATTTCAATTCATCATAGAAAGGGAGTTGTCAGTAAAGACTCATAGTGGAAACTTTATTGTAATAAATATGTATCGAGATGTTCCTATTATAATACATAAACATGCTCAAATTTCTGATTTTATAATCATACATACTCTTTATATTTATACAATCTTTTTTATAAATTGTATTTCGAAATGTAATGGAAAAAATTATTTCAAAGTGGAAGCGATTTTGATTCATGATGATGGAATATAATTTACAATCTTCAAAGGGGGAACATCATCATTTGATTCATATACATATCCACCCCCAATGTAACATCCTAGGTAAAAAAATAATAAATCATTTTCATATATTTTCTAATTAAATATTAATTTTACTTTAAAGGGGTTGCTATGTTCGATAGCGTACCCGATACACAACAAAGAGTTTCTTTGAAATCTTACGTTGCACACTAGTAATAAAATAATATTATTTTAAATGGTAGTTAACACATAGTCGTTGTATTGGTGGGAATGAATAGAAATAACTAAAATTTTATTATTATATATATATATTTTTTTAAAATGTTTTTATATTTACCCAATATATAATAAAGGCTTAAAATAAGAAAAGAATTCAATTTTAGGCATATATACTCTAATATTCACTAAAGGTCCACTTATCGCCTTTTCATGGAGAACCTTCTTTAAATATAGTTTTGGCCAATCTTATAAATTCTATTGGAACAAATAAAACTCTCCTTTATAATAAGGATATCAATATTTACTTTGTGTATATTTTTGGTATATTTCCGATAAAGTTCATTTTTTAATGAATAGTGAAAAATGTTGTATTTTAATTCAAAACCTCTTTTTAATATAATTTATTTATATGATTAGATTATATTTTGAATTGGTTTTAAAGTGAAATTATAATATATTTTTACCATTAAATCCAATAGTGGTCGTTGAAATTAATTTCACTTTGAAATCAGACTTAAACTAGTGGCAATCTTTTGATACTTATTGTTTCATAAAAACACACTATTTTCTCTAAATAAGGGAATTAATTATTAAATTAATTAATTCAACTTATATGTTTTGAATTTTTTAAAATAGACTTCATTTTTGAATTTGGAATATCAAATATAGCTTAGGGTGAAGTTTTGGTTTTTTTCTGAAAAACTTCAATTTTTGATGAATAGTGAATCCAGGAAGTGGTACTTATAAAAATTGATTTTCCGTTTAAATGAAATTTTACCAACTCTATGTTTTTAATTTCAAAAATCATACATACATGTTTTTCATTAAGAAGTAAAATTTGGTTCAATGGGATTAAAATAATTTTTTTGTGAATAGTAACTTTTATGTTTTTAATCGCGATTAGAGGTAATTAGTGTGGTTTAAGGTAAAAATAATGTTTTAATATTATGAAATGACCTAGAAACATGTCCTACCCTTACTGGATGTGTCATGGGCGACCAATACAATCCATGGGTCAACTTGGGGACCCCATAGAGCCACTTTGGTTGGAAAATGACATAAAAAACTTTTTATTTAATGTTAAAATAAAAATGTCACAAACATGTGTTGTTTTACTAAACCAATTCATAAATGGGGTTATACAAGTCATATTTTTGACTATAAATATTAATTAGAATTATAAAATGTGTTCCAACATCATGATATTTTTTTTTATAATTTTTAGACATTAAATAATTTAATTTTTTTATGACACCATGACGATGCAGCGATTACCTCATTATTTAATGATTTAAATAAAATGAAAATATTCTGTAAAATCTAATAACTACACATGTCAAAAAACTATTGTATGGGTATATTTAGAACCCTTATTACCTTATCCTCGAATTATATCATTGTGGGACCTTTTAAATCCGAAACTCATTTTAAAATAAAGTAACATTTCTTTACATTCCAAGAGTGCCCCTCCTCTCCTTTTATAAAAGGCCCCCACCTCTACCACCTTACCAACACTTCCAAAGCCTTTGGCTTGGCCAACACCTGCTCTTTTTGTCTCTCTACATCTCTCTCTTACTCCTTGAAGACTCACTTTGTGCAGAAGTCTTCCCAAGGAAGCCTTTGAGCTCAAATCAAAAAGAGTTACCCGTTTCAAAGGTAGTGTTTTCTCTTGTCTTCTTTTGTTTTATTTTGCTTCTCCAACCCCCTAAACTATTTTTATTTATTTATTTTGTAATAACACCAGTATCCTCAATATACTAGGATGTTGTTATAAGAAGGATTCTAGCTACACTTACACACACCAGTATCCTCATGAAACGATGATTGTTCAACACTCATATAACACCTTCAATGGTGGCCATTAAGATGTCACTATATTTATATATGATATATAATATGTTTATGTTTACTTAATCTTCTTCATTTTTCATTTTTGGTATACCTTTATGGTTTCCATTGTTGTTAAACATGATAATTTCATTTTAGGAAGTGCGGACTACCGCCCCCTCAAAGTGATTTGATTCGTTAATGCCATCCGTGGGACATATACAAGATGGATTTAATGATATTATATATGATATTATACTGGAATTATAATATACCTATATATCATTATGATTTCACTCCATTAAAATATGAGATAAAAATGAATGTAGCGTTCATGCGTACATATGGCTTACCGTCTCCATGAACGGTGCATTTCATTTCTTATCCCCAGATGTAATGTATTATTATAAGTACATATACATAATGAATATATATGATGTATGTTACATCTAAATGATTAATATAATTCTGGAATTAAAATATACATAACTCTCATTTAGTTTTAATTCCATTAATATGACATATAAATGAAAGTAGCGTTCATGCGTACGTACGGCTTACCATATCCATGAACGTTGCATTTCATTTATTACCTATAAATGATTACAAAATACTATAAATACATGTATATGCTGGATATATATGATATATATGATATACAAATCATGAATATCATTCTGCATATAATGAACCTTTGACCACATGAACAACATGTAATTGTAAGAAGTCCACTTTTGACTTAAGAACCAAATATCGACAAAACAAACATTATTAACATAAATAATTACATAGTGTTTATAACATGGTAATAAGTGATATAAAAGGAATAATGAACTTGAGAAAGTTTCTTAAGCAAGTAGAAATTAACTCAAGTTTATTATCCAGGACGTTAAAGAACGATCGAGTCAAGTCGGACCCGAGGTAAGGGAACTTCTTAACCTAGTTCCCATTCTTTGGGTTGAACTTGTCTTTCTTATTTATGTTGTTCTCTGATTATGTGAGAAATGAATTTTTATATCTTATCATGTATTTATACTTTCTTTATGTGAGCTTATAGTGAATACACATGGGTGATCTATTTTATTTACAAAATAATCTTTATAAGGGACTTCATCTCAAACTCCTTTCATTGAGGCATATTTCGTTTTATACAAAACTTTCGTTTATATGGTGTATAAACACCTTTTAATTTTAATTTTATACAAAAGGAATCTTTTTCTACGAAGTGTTTTACTAAATGAGAAAAAGTAATGTTTCTTTTAACGTACGCGGTGACAATGACCTTTTTCGCCGCCGCGAGTATTATTTGGTCCTTGGCTTCCTCAACAAGCCATAATGTTTTTAAAATGAAATAAATACCATCTACTCTTTTATGTATTTTGGTATTGAAAATGGTTTTTATAATGGATTTTTTATGTCAATATATTTATGTGAAATATTGTGATCAAAGTGTGGAAATGTTTTCTTTCCATTATATGTTTTTTATTTCTTATGATTTTATAATGGTACTTGGACATTTGACGGGTGGTTACATGATAAACCATATGACGGGTGGTGCCGTGAATACCAGGACGGGTGGTTACGTTATAACCTCCAATGCATTGGGTATGGAAGTCGGCCGTATGGCTATTCCATTAAGTGATATGTGTGGAATTTGACCGTATGGTTATTCCATTTAAGTATGTTTATGTCCCAGGTCACCTTTATATGTTATGTGATCTTTATATTGTTTTATGGTAATCTTTTGGTTACAAAAGGGTAAGTAATGATATTTTATTCAGTGAAGAGTTTTTGCTACTTCATAAAGGTGAAAAGTATTACTTTGAAAAAGTATTCATGGTTTACTTGTTGTTTTGAAAAACTAACAGTTTTCATTCATTGTTTATCCCTTACTAATCTTTTTATGCTCACCCCAAGTTTTTTTGAAATGTTTTTCATAGGACTTAATGTGGAATAGGGCCAAGGATGGGATCAAGGGAAATTCATGCTATCTAAAACATGGAACTAGACATGCTTCTTTTTAAGAGTTATTTTTTATGGAAACTTAGTAGAAGTTTCTACTTTGTAATCTTTTGAGACGTAATAGTTATGTCCCAATTCTCTAAAACTCTAATCCTGAAAATATCCTCAATGTGAATTACTCATTTAATTCAATATTAAGTACGGTTTAAGGCTGGGGCCTTATAGTTGGTATCATAAAGAGGTTTAGATAACTTTAGGAGTTAGAAAATTGTTAAATTATAAATTAATTTATGGTATGATTGAAATGATATAGAATTTGAAGATTACCATGTTGCTTCGCCTAAGATATTTCTATGTTAAGAATATTTTTTCATAGAGGAAATAGAAAATATTTTCTGGGAAGGCATACAGAGGGAAATGACCTATCAAATCAGTATCTTGAGATGGTCAGAATCAGAACTAAACAGTTTGTTGTAGTGATGGCTCAGTTGACTCAGGTGAAAAATGTTGGTTGTTTTTATTGATGTTATTTTGGTGTTCTCTAAAAGTAAATAGAAGCATGAAAGTCATTTAAGGGTTATCTTTCAAACCTTAAAAGATAAGAAACTGTATGGAAAATTCAGCAAGTGTGAGTTTTGGTTACATCAAATTTCTTTCGTAGGTCACATTGATTAAAAAGATGGCATAACTATTGATCCTGCTAAAACAAAAGTTTGTGAAGAATGTCCAAGACCCACAAGTGTAACCGAGATCCGTAGTTTTCTTGGTTTGGCAGGTCACTACCGAAGGTTTGTTGAAAATTTTTCATGGTTATCTAGTCCAATGACTAAGATAACTTGGAAGGGTGTTAATTTTATCTGGACAAAAGAATGTGGTGATTGTTTTCAGTAGTTGAAAAGAAGATTGGTGAATGCTCCAGTTTTGGAACTTCCATCCAGTAATGGTGAGTTTGTTATCTATAGTGATGCTTCATTGAAAGGACTTGGTTGTGTCCTTATTCAGAATGATCAGGTAATTGCTTATGCTTCACGCCATTTGAAAATTCATGAGGTAAATTACCCTACACATGATTTGGAATTAGCTGTTGTTGTCATTGCTTTAAAAATTTGGAGGCATCATTTTTATGGAATAAAGTGTGAAATATATACTGATAACAAAAGTTTAAAGTATATATTCACTCAGAAAGAGTTGAACATGAGATAGAGGAGATGGCTGGAATTAATCAAGTATTATGATTTTATAATTCATTACCATTTCGGAAAGGTAAATAAAGTGGATGATGATTTGAGTTGAAAAAGTAATGCTTCATTAACAATGTTGTGTTTGGAACGTGATACTTTGGTTTTTGATTTTATTAACATTGGAATAGAAGTTGTTGGTGTAGGATGGCCTTCTGTTTTGTTTCAGGTATCAGTGAAATCTTCTCTATCATACAGAATTAAGCAAGCAGAGAAGCAAGACAGTGAGTTGCAGAAAAAGGTAGAGCTGGTTCAGAATGTTCAGTTTTTGAATTCAACATTGATAATGATTGTGGTTTGAGTTTTGGGAAGAGATTGTGTGTTCCTTGTGATTCACATTTGAAGAGAGATTTGTTATGTGAAGCTCATAGTTCTCCGTTTTCAGTTCATCCTATCAGTACTAAGATGTACAAAGATCTGCAGGAGTATTACTAGTGGGATGGAATGAAAAGAGATATTGTTGATTTTACTGTGAAGTGTTTGACTTGTCAGCAGGTTAAAATAGAGCGGCAGTTACCGAAAGGGATGCTTCAGCAATTACCCGGGACAGAGTGGAAATGGGAAAATATATTCATGGAATTTGTTGTGGGATTACCGAAGACACCTCGAGGATTACATCTAACTTTTGGAAGGGCCTTCAGAAGTCGTTGGGTACTGAATTAAATTTTAGTACAACTTTTCAACCTCAATCAGATGGGCAGTTAGAAAGAACAATTCAAACCTTGGAGGATATGCTACGTGCTTTCTCTATGGATTATCAGGGAAGTTGGGACCAACATCTTTTTTTGGTTGAATTTTCATATAATAACAGTTTTCATTCTAGTATACAGATGGCTCCATTTGAGGCATTATATGGGAAGCAGTGTTGAACTCCGGCCTTTTTGGATGAAGTGGGTGAAAGGAAGATGATGGGACCATAATTGGTAGAAGAGATGGAAGAAAAAGTTTAATTGATTCAGAAACACATGAGAACAGCTCAGAGCAGGCAGATGAGTTATGCGAATAACCAGAAGAAGGATCTATCTTTCGAGGTAGGTGATCGTGTTTTTCTCAATGCTTCACCATGGAAAAGTGTGATGCGATTTGATAAGAAAGGAAATCCGAGTCCAAGGTTCATTGGTCCATATGAAATTATAGAGAAAGTTGGATCAGTTGCATGCCGAGTGGCTTTACCCCAAGTTTAGCTCAGGTACACAATGTTTTTCATGTTTCGAGGTTGAGAAAGTATATTCCAGATTCATCTCGTGTTTTGAGCCCAGAGGTAGTTCAGTTGGAAGAGAATATCTCTTATGAAGAACAGCCAGTCCAGATTCTTGATGGAAGAGAGCATGTGTGGAGAAATAAGGTAATTCACCAGGTAAAGGTTTTGTGAAAAAACCATATGGTTGAAGAGGCAACATGGGAATCTGAAAATGCTGTGAGGGATAAATACCCCCACTTATTTTGATAAGTGAATAAAATTGTGAGGACACAATTCCCAAAAGGGGGGAAGGATGTAACATCCCAAGTAAATAAAGATTAAATAATTTTCATATATTTGCTAATTAAATATTAATTTTACTTTAAAGGGGTTGATATGCTTGATAGCGTACCCGATACGCAACAAAGAGTTTATTTGAAATCTTACGTTGCACACTAGTAATAAAATAATATTATTTTAAATGGTAGTTGACACGTAGCCATTGTATTGGAAAGAATGAATAGAAATAACTGAAATATGATTATATATGTTTTTTTAATGTTTTTATATTTACCCAATAAAAGATAAAGGCTTAAAATAAAAAAAGAATTTAATTTTAGGCATAGATACTCTAATATTCCCTAAAGGTCCACTTATCGCCTTTTCATGGAGAACCTTCGTTAAATATAGTTTTGGTCACTCTTATAATTTCTATTGGACCAAATAAAACTCTCCTTTCGAATCGGGACATCAAAATTTACTTTGTGTAGATTTTTGGTATTTTTCTGATAAAGATCATTTTTTAATGAATAGTGAAAAATGTTGTATTTTAATTCCAAACGGATTTTTAATCTAATTTATTTATATGATTATATTATCATTTGAATTGGTTTTAAAGTGAAATTTGAATATATATTTACCATTAAATCCAATAATGGCCATTGGAATTAATTTTACTATGAAATCAGACTTAAACTAGTGTTAATCTTTTGATACTTATTGTTTCATAAAAACACGCAATTTGCTCTGACAGTGGGAATTAATTATTAAATTAATTAATTAAACTTATATATTTTGAATTTTTTAAAATATACTTCATTTTTGAATTCGGAATATCAAATATAGCTTAGGGTGACGTTTTGGTTTTTTTCTGAAAAACCTCAATTTTTGATAAATAGTGAAACCACTAAGTGGTACTTATAAAAACTTATTTTCCGTTTAAATGAAATTTTAACACCTCTGTGTTTTGAATTTCAAAAATCCTACATACATGGTTGTCATTAATAAGTAAAATGTGGTTCAATGGGATAAAAATATTTTTTTTGGTGAATAGTAACTTTTAAGTTTTTAATCGCGATTAGAGGTAATTAGTGTGGTTTAAGGTAAAAATAATGTTTTAATATTATGAAATGACCTAGAAACATGTCCTAACATTATTGGATGTATCATTGCCGACAAAGAAAATCCATGGGTCAACTTGGGGACCCAATGGAGCCACTTTGATAGGAAAATGACATTAAAAACTTTTTATTTAATGTTAAAATAAAAATTTCACAAACATGTGTTGTTTTACTAAACCAATTCTTAAATGGGGTTATAAAAGTCAGATTTTTGACTATAAATATTAATTATAAATCTAAAAAGTTTTCCTACATCATGATAATTATTTTATAATTTTTAGACATTAAATAAATTAAATTCATTATGACACCATGATGATGCAGCGATTTCCTAATTATTTAACGATTTAAATAAAATGAAAATATAATGTAAAATCTAAAAACTACACTTGTAAAAAACCTATTGTATGGGTATATTTAGAACCCTTATCACCTTATCCTCAAATTACATCAATGTGGGACCTTTTAAATCCGATACTCATTTTAAAATAATGTAACATTTCTTTACTTTCCAGGAGTGCCCATACTCTCCTTTTATAAAAGGCCCTCACCTCTACCACCTTACCCACACATCCAAAGACATTGTCTCAGACAAGACCTTCTCTTTTTGTCTCTCCACATCTCTCTCTTACTCCTGGAAGCCTCACATTGGCCAGAAGTCTTCCCAAGGAAGCCTTTGAGCTCAAATCAAAAAGAGTTACCCGTTTCAAAGGTATTGTTTTCTCTTGTGTTCTTTTGTTTTATTTTTCTCCTCCAACCCCCTAAACTCTTTTTATTTATTTCTTTTGTAACAAAACCATTATCCTAAATATACTAGGATTTTGTTATTAGAAGTATTCAAGCTACACTTACACACACCTACATCTAATGGTTAAATAACATATTGTTTCTGTGGATGGCGAATTTCTGCCTCACGAAACGATGATTGTTCAACAATCATATAAAACCTTCAAAGGTGGCCATTAAGATGTCACTATATTTATATATGATATATAATATGTTTATGTTTTACTTATGCTTCTGTATTTTTCATTTTTGGCATACCATTATGGTTTCCATTGTGGGTAAACACGATAATTTCATTTTAGGAAGTACGGACTACCGCCCCCTCAAAGTGATTTGATTCGTTAATGCCATACATGGGACGCATAAAGGATGGATTTAATGATTTTATATATTATATTATACTGGAATTATAATATACCTTTATATCATTATGATTTAACTCCATTAAAGTATGAGATAGAAATGAAAGTAGTGTTCATGCGTACGTACGGCTTACCGTCTCCATGAACGGTGCATTTCATTTCTTATCCCCAAATGTAATGTACTATTATAAGTACATATACATAATGGATATATATGTTGTATTTTACATCTAAATTATTAATATAATTATGGAATTAAAATATACATAACTCTCATTTAGTTTTAATTCCCTTAATATGACATAGAAATGAAAGTAGCGTTCATGCGTACGTACGGCTTACCGTCTCCATGAACGGTGCATTTCATTTATTACCTCTAAATGATTATGAAATACTATTAATACATGTATATTCTGGATATATATGATATATATGATATCCAAATCATGAATATCATTCTGTATATAATGAACCTTTGACCACACGAACAACATGTAATTGTAAGAAGTCCACTTTCGACTTAAGAACAAAATATCGACAAAACAAACATTATTAACCTAAATAATTAAATAGTGTTTATAACATGGTAATAAGTGATATAAAAGGAAGAATTAACTTGAAAAATTTTCTTAAGCAAGTAGAAATTAACTCAAGTTTATTATTCAGGACGTTAAAGAACGATCGAGTCTAGTCGGACCCGAGGTTAGGGAACCTCTTAACCCAATTCCCATTCATTGGGTTGAACTTGTCTTTATTATTTATTTTGTTCTTTGATTATGTGAGAAATGAATTTTTATATCTTATCATGTATTTATACTTTCTTTATGTGAGCTTATAGTGAATACACCTGAGCGATCTATTTTATTTACAATATAATCTTTGTAAGGGACTTCGTCTTAATCTCCTTTCATTGAGGCATATTTTGTTTTATACACAAGTTTCTTTTATAAGGTGTATAAACCCCTTTGAATTTTACTTTTATACAAAAGGAATCTTTTTCTATGAAGTGTTTTACTAAATGACAAAATGGAATGGTTATTTTAACGTACGCGGTGACAACGACCTTTTCTGCCACTGCGAGTATTATATGGTATTTGGATTCCTCAACAAGCCGTAATGTTTTTAAAATGAAATAAATACCATATACTCTATTATGTATTTTGGTATTGAAAATGGTTTTTGTAATGGATTTTTTATGTCAATATATTTATGTGATATATTGTGATCAAAGAGTGGAAATGTTTTCTTTCCATTATATTTGTTTTATGTCTTATGATTTTATAACGGTACTTGAAAATTTGACGGGTGGTTACGTGATAAACCATATGACGGGTGGTGGCATGAATACCAGGACAGGTGGTTACGTTATAACCTCCAATGCATTGGGTAAGGAAGTCGGCCATATGGCTATTCCATTAAGTGATATGTGTGGAAGTCGACCGTATGGTTATTCCATTTAAGTATATTTATGTCCCAAGTTACCTTTATATGTTATGTGATCATTATATGGATTTATGGTAATCTTTTGGTTACAAAAGGGCAATTAATGATCTTTTATTCAGTGAAGAGTTTTTGCTACTTCATAAAAGTGAAAAGTATTAGTTTAATAAATTATAGATGGTTTACTTGTTGTTTTGAAAAACTAGCAGTTTTCATTCATTATGTATCCCTTACTGACCTTTTTATGCTCACCCCAAGTTTTTTTGAAATGTTTTTCATAGGACTTAATTTGGAATAGGGTCAAGGATGGGATCAAGGGAAATTCATTCTATCTAAAACATGGAACTAGAAATGCTTCTTTTTAAGAATTTTTTATGGAAACTTAGTAGAAGTTTCTACTTTGTAATCTTTTGAGATGTAATAGTTATGTCCTAATTCTATAAAACTCTAAACCTGAAAAGATCCTCAATGTGAATTATTCATTTAATTCAATATTAAGTATGGTTTAAGGCTGGGGACTTATATCCAATAACACTTTTAAATTATATTATTAGGGAAGAAGATAAAACGTCATCTATAGATGGGGGAAAATTTTCAAATTGAAGACATACCTATTATATGAGAATACATTGATATATTTCTTGATGATTTGGGTATATATTCTCCAAAGTGGGAATTTGAGTATTCTATTGTTTTAATCCCTGATTCAAGGACAATATCAAAGACTCCATATAGAATGACCAATTTGTAATTGGTGGATATTCATAAACAACTATATGAGTTACGGAATAAGGGATTTATATTCCATAGTTATTCTCTATGGAGGTCCCATGTTCTATTTTTTATGATTAATGATGGTTCTATGAGGCTTTGAATTGACTATTGATAAATAATTTCTATTAAAATAAGGAACAAGTATACACTTCCCAAAATGGACGATTTATTTGACCCACTTCACATAGGTCAATATTTTTCAAAGATTGATCATAATTCTTGATATTATCAATTTCATATAGAGAAGGAAGACATTCAAGAGAAATCATCTTGAATCATGTATAGATATTTCAAGTTTAATTTAATGCCATTTAGAATAACAAATACACCCTATATTTTTTGGATATAATGAACAAATTGTTCAAGGAATATATTGTATATTTTGTTATATTGTTTATTGGTGATATATTTAAAAATCTAAAATGTTATGAGGACCATGAGAACCACTTGTGGGTTATTCTGGAGACTCTTAGAAGAAAATAGTTTTATGGAATGTTTAGAAAATTTGAATTCTAGATTCAAATAGTTTCTTTTCATTGCCACATTATGCGTAACGATGTAATTTCAGTTGATCCTTCAAAGAAAAATTCAGTAAATGAGTAGAATATACAAGTGAACATAATTGAGGTATGTAGTTTTTTTGGTCTAGTAGGTTAAAATTATAATTTTTTTAGAAGTTTTATTTATTAGCTTACATGTTAACCATAATTACTCATAAAGACGTTATCGTTATTTGTAAATGGGAATGAAAATAATTCTTTGAATAATTGTAGAAGAGATTAGCGAATTATCCAATCCGGACTATACTATCCGAATATGGCTGGTTCTAACTTATCCTAATGCAACAAATAAATGACATGGTTGTGTCCTTATGCACAATGATAGAGTGATTACATATGCCTAGATGAAGTTAAGAACACAATAAAAGAACTATCCAAGTCATGATCTTGAGTTTCCATGTATGATCTCTTAACTAAATATATGGAGACACTATCTCCAACATGAAATATGTGAGATATATTCATATCATAAAATTTTTAATTATATCTTCTCATAGAAAGAAAATAACATATAGAAAATGTGATGTCACGAGCTACTTGTGGATTATAATTGTTCAAAACACTATTCCCTTGGGAAGGAAAATAAGGTAGTAGATTTATTAATCATGAAGGATCATGGAAATTAATACAAAATGATAATTGAAAGGGATGATGAGTTTATGGATCCAGTGAATATGGATATTGGAATTATTGAAGAATGAGACACATAAATCCTCTATCAATTGAATTAAAAAAACATAATTATTGGAAATGACTAAAATTTCTCAACCTGATGATGATAACATAAAAAAGAAAATTAAATCATTTAATGATGGATAATTGTAGGACATTATATGTTAGGATGGAATTCTAAAATTTTGGAAGAGGGTTTTTTGTTCCCCCAATATAAAAACAATAAACGGAATTATTGGATGATTTATATAGAAAAATCTTCCATATACACCCTAGTAGTTGTAAGATGTATATTGATTTGAATGAACATTTAGGGAGGGATAATATGAAGCTAGATATTTTTGAATATGTGTCAAGATGATTGGTTTTTCAACAAGTGACGGTTGAGAGAAAAAATCCTAGAGGATTATCGCAATATCATAGTATGACGATTTGGAAATGGTAGGACATTACAATGTACATTGTCACTATATTACCAAGGACACCATGATAGAGTGATTCAATATGGTTAGTTTCTGATCGACTTGCCAAATCTACATATTTCCTCTCTATAATTGATTATTGTTTTATTGGAGAGCCTCGCTCGACTCTATATTAAAGAAATTTTAAAACCTCATGTTGCACCACATTCAATTATCTATGATGGTGATCCATGATTTATATATAAATTGTAGAAGAGTATTCAAAAATATTTATAAAATGAGATTTATAAGTACACTTCTTATCACCCTCAAACTGATGGGTAGTTTGAAAGCACCAATCAAACATTAAAGAACATGTTGATATCATTATCACATGACTTTCATGGTGTGTGGTATTATTATTTACCTTAGGTTGAGTTTTACTACAACAATAGTTTTCATTATAGTATTAAAATGGAACCATATAAAGCATTATATGGAATGAGATGTCATACACCACCTATTTGGATGATGTCATTGAATGGATTATTTTTTGGCCCAGAACTTTGTGAAGGAAACAAAAACAAAGGTGAAGATAATTAAAGAACATATCAATGAATTTAAATGTAGGATACAAAGCTGTAAAAATAACTACAAGATTGATTTTGGAGTTTCATGTGGGAAATCGTGTCTTTTTAGAAGAATCTCCCTAGAAGAGTGTTGCAAGATATGGAAATGAATGTGTAACTAAGCCCCATGTACATTAGACCTTTTGAAATCTTTAAGATAACTGGAGTTGTGCCTTATGTTTGGTGTTTCCACCTATCCTCCCTAAATTAAACATCATGATCAAAATCTATAATACATTTCCACACTTCTGAAAGAATATAATTGGAACCTAAATTATCTTACTCGGAAGATCCTATCAAGATTCCAAAAAATAATACTATGTTTTTAAGAATAAGACGACTCAGTTAGTAAAGTAAAATTGGAAAATCATAAAATTGAAGAAGAGGCATGTGAACCAGATAAAAATATGATAAATAACTACATAAATATTTTTTTACATGATAGTATATAAATTTCAAAGGTAATTTTTTTTATAGTTGTTATTATTTTGCACCCCAGAATATTATGGCATATCTATTTTAAAATTTATCATCTGTGATAGTTTATGCTTCACACAACATTGAGTTTAAAACCATAATGTACATTTAAATATGTCTATTGGAATAGTAATTGACCATTAGAAATTTTAATATGACCAATATAATAGTAACATCATATAATAATGCATATCTTAAATTTAGGTATCATAAAAATTAAAATATGGTATAATTATATCATAGAATAAGTAATTAAATGTTTTAAAAAAAACAAATTATGTGTTAGTATTATTGTGAAACATAAATAATTATTTACTGTTTTATAATTAATATATCTATTTAAACAGAAAATATTTTCATAAAATAGATTCCTAAATTTTTATTTTATACCTTTGATTATAAGATAATTTCATAACACCCAAATTATTTTTTCAATTTGTCAAAAAATAGTTATAATATCAAAATCAGTATTTTCAATATAAATTATGATTATATTTGAGAATTAAATATCTCATATTTTGAAAATTAGTATCCCGAGATAGAGGTATTTTTTTAATTCTACACATCTAGAAATGGTTAGGATGACTTTTGGGTATTTTTTAAAAATGAATTAATATTTTTTGGATAGTAAAATATCGTGACAAACTGTATTGAATATTATAAGTAAATAAATGATTTATTGACACATTATTGAGAATATATGATGTATGTGACCATAATCTCTATGTAAAATGATGTAGTTTATATATTTAGTAACAATAATAAATATTATCCATAGTCTTGTGACAAAATAAAAAATTAGTGAATAAAATAATAAAAAAACACCCATCTCCGCCACTATAACTACTAGGCACCAAAACCTCTTTTCTTCAAACCTCCAATGCCTTGGATATTGAAAAAATTATACAAAATCCCTTCCCAAAATGTCTTCCCATGTTCGGGTACTTATGGTCTAATCTAAAATACCATTTAAATTTTCATTAAGGAGGTTCTCAAGAATAGGAATTCAAGAGGTAAATACATTTTCATTCATTTTATTGTATTTCAATTAATTTTGTTATATTTTACTTGAATATTTTGTCAAAAAATGCATGATAACTCTATAATCTTATCTATACTGGGAATGTTTTTAATTTATTAACAATCATAAAAACTCTACTCCTTCCCCTTTTTTCTAAAAATGAAAACATTATCCATGATTTGTCGATTATCCTCCATCGTGGATGGTGCATTTTAATTTTCAATTATATCCTTTAAGTGTAGTACTAAACCAATATTTTTATGGTTTAAAAATATAATAATATAAATATTAAATCTTATTTAGTGTTTTCGAACTAATACATATAAAAAATATTAATAAATATGAAAAAATTAGTTCATGGTGATTAAAAATTTACAAAATAATCCAAACATATATTAATATAATTTCGCATATAAATCATCCTCATATATTTAAAAATTGATATATAATACAATTATATCTTATTGAAGTTCATTAATAACTTATAACTTCAATTTTTTATAACTATTTTTATTTTATATGATCTTTATTACATGTAAAAAAGTGAATCTATCATTAAAATCAAGGAAATGAACACTCCTAATTGTCAAAATTGAATACTATAACACATAAGAATTGTATAAATGAACATAATAATGTAATAATAAATAAGATACATGTTTAAAAGGATATTAATTAAAATATTATTGCATATAATTTCATTATCATGTACATTATATGCAAGTGCATAACACTTTTGGACTTAAGTTAAGGAGTTTTTCATCACACTTTTATTTTAGATTTATCTTATTCACCACATATCTCTTATGTGTGGTGTATATATACTACCATTTGATATATAATATCATGAATATTTTTAACTTTATGTTATTGATTTTTTCATTTATGATTATTAATTTTAAGGAATAAGATTCGATTGATTATAATGTGATAATGGATTCTCCCACAACCTCCATTTTTCATTTCAATTACGCTTTCTCTCGACTTACACCAATGTAAGTATCCATTAATTTTTTATAATAATTATAAAATCCATTTATTTATCCTAATATCATTTATAGATATTATTTCATCTTTCTTTGATGGGTAAATTCATGTTCTATAAAGATTCATTATCAATTCCTATCGATAAGCTATCCTGACAAAAGGGAGCATTCCAATTTCTTACCCATTTTAATGTACACTCCAAAATCTATTTATATCAGAAATTATTTTTAAAAAACCACTAATTTCTTCATGAATAGATATCAAATATATTTTCTAATGTATGTAAAACTATTATTCCTTTTCTTTCTAAAGTCTATTTTTTATGTTCCCGTAAACCACACTGAATAGGCCAAATTATAATGTTTCTTAAAAAACTTTTACATGTTTTCACATCAGTTGAAAAAAGTATGATCTAAAAAAATTTAATTTTCAATCCATTTTTAAAAGTTTTTTATACATGTATACATTCTTATTTTATGAAAAATACATATTATTTTTCCAAGTGAACATTTATTGCAATTTAAAACACGATATTTTTCTCCGGAGTTCATCGATGAATTTATTAGTGTATTATATTCTATTGTTGGATATTATTCGTAATAAGGATAGATATTTTATGATACCATAAATCATACTTTTTTAAAATCGATTAGGATTAGTTTTATATTGGATTTGGTATCTTGATACAATTCACCATATTACTTAGCATGATTAGTATTTATGTTTACTCATTGGGGAAATTTCACTACATTTTGTATGTTTTTTTGTTTATGATTCAACCCATTCATATGAGGAATTAATTTTACTTAGTATGTGATGGTAGAGGCCCAATATAACCCCTCTATTTATAAAACTGTGTCATGAGACAAAGGTGATGTTGTCTTGGATGAGGCTTTTCCCATCTATTTTAAGATATGGATTTGGTCAGGGCATTAACAGTTTATTTTCTGATGTCTTGGCCAAGGTCTCAACGATATGTTATAGATGTCTATAATAGTGGATTACATCGTTATGATATTATTATTTGAGGATCCATATGATTATTTAACTTTTATAATATCCATGGTTATATTTCATTCCCATGTGATCATTTATATGGAATTATGTATTCTGCTTTTATTCCTCCAATATTATGCACACGATTATGTTTAATGGAATGTGTTTTAACTTATTCACCATTCCTTGTTGATAATTTTTATTATATATTATTATGTATTTATTACCCTTAATAAAAAAATGATCTCACCATTTTAATTTGTTTTATTTTTCCCTATGATTCAAATATGAATATTATCAATGGCTTGCATGGATAATATAGGGGTTTATGGGCGTATTCTAGTGGAATTTATATGTTTTTCCATTAAATTGGTAATTTAACAATTATGATTGTAACTAGTTTTCCAAATTAAATAATTTATTATTTCTTTTGGGATGATATGTATTATGTATTTTAATAATGTAATAAAATAATGCACTAGATACATGCTACGGGGGTCAGGGTCATTAAAATACATATTAGTCATCGTACATGGAATAATATTCCTTTATTTTACCATGGGAAATTTCTTATTTAAAATGGAATCTTTTTACTCCCTCATCCCACCTACCATATTTTATGATTTGGTATTGTATATGGATATACTTATTGTTCCCTTAGTGATGACTACACTGGTTGGTGGTTATTCTATATTATATGATGTGGGACTGGATTGTCACTAATTATTGACAACCACGATTCATATAGATATTTCTTCATGTTGTCACTAAAATAATATTGTAAAATCTTATACCATTTTGGGATAAGAAATTTCATGTGAATAGAAAAATTTGACTTCATACAATGTGTTATTTTGAGAAACAAGATTTGAATCTGGAATTGAGTAGTTGATTCAACCTTGAAAAATGTTTTTTGGATATGAATTAAGGCTCAGGTATTGAATTTAGTGATTGGGTGTTTTATTTTATGTTTGGTGGTGGTATTTAAATGTGAAAAGGGATACCCTTATGTGGGAAACCCCAAATGTTTCTGGGCCATTTACAAAAAAATGGTGTAGACCTTACATAGAGAATATAGGTCCAGATGAACCATACATGGCCACCTTTATATCGGTGACTATTTTGGGGAACCCCATTGTCGTGACCTTTATGTCGGTCACATTATTGGGGGACCCTTACATAGCCACCACTATGTAGGTACACATCCCCTAATGTGGGGGGAATCCCCTAACATGGTGGACAGCATCTGGGTAATCCCCTTGTGTAGTAATCTTAATACATAGGGTAAAAGTCAATACTAATTTCATTATATAAATCGTTAGGTAAATTTTTTCATAAGTGTGGTAAAAATTATTGAAGGGTTTAAAAAAATATAATTTGAAATGAGTTTTTAATGGATTTTTAGGTTGTTTCAGGGCATTCACAATAGGGTATTAAACCAGAACATCGTTATCGCCATTCCATTTTTATAAGGGAGTCCCACATCAATTATTTTTTTTGAATTGAGTGCTATTTAATTCAAAGGAATGCTTCAGTTAAATATAAAACTCCACATTCATTATTCTTTGGTTTCATTCCCTCTTTCTCATTATTGAGTTATTTGAATCAGATTAGATATATAAAGAAAATTGCAGAGTCACATAATTGAATCATCATGATATCATGGGGATTTTACATGTCGTTGATAAAATAGTTCGTAAGATGATTATCAAGTTTGGTTTTTTTAAAGATTCATGTTTTTATGTCACTTCCTTTTTTTATTTATGAGTTTTCATAAAATTTATCAGATTTAGGGCTTTTTAAATATGATAAATTATGTAATCTTTGTTTAAAATGTCTAAATGGATGCTATGGGTTATTTGAACCCATTTTCCCATGGATTGGACCATATCATGTAGAAATGTTAGTTATCAATCATTTTACATAACTAAATAAAAATATAAAATTAATACTATTTTTTAAATAAATTTATTTCAATATTATGGATTTATTTAGGGCCTAATGTGGATGGAAATTTGATGTAGGGACTTGGAAGATCATGTCTAAGATTTGTTTATATATGATTCAAAGGAATAACACCATGAATGTCATTATTGTTATGTTTAGAATACCCAATAAGTAAATGTATATTATGTATGAATCCCACTAATATATGGTATCACAAGTGATGAAATTGAAAATTGAAAATTCTTTAATTGTTTTATAAAAATAATTTGGTTTTTGATAAAATTTGTGTTCTATGGGTCATAATTATCCAATGGAATATTATTGATTCCTCATCTAAAAATGGTAGATTCGTTGATTAAAAATTTATCATTGATATGGATGTTCCATGAGGGGTGTAGATCAAATAAAATTAAAATGATTTAGTTTACCTTATTAATGGTTACCATGGGTTACCATGAGTTAGGATGGATAATAAATTAAAATTATAGGACCAACTATTTCGTGATTGAACAATGTGATTCTGTAGATCCATAGGGCACGCTAATGGAGAGTGGGGTGAGTGTTACTACCCCCACTAGAGTGTGAGAACCCTAGAAGATATAACATTGGTATAATAATAATAGATTGGGTGAGTGAACTAACCTTATAGGACTTGAGATATTTTATGGACTTTATGTAGTCTTCCAAGAATGTTTTAGTAGTGTTTTATCTTATGATGTAACTGAGAATAAAATATAATAATTATGATTCCAAGGTATAATTTTTCCTCAGAGTGACCATTTTGTTCGAAGTTATGAGCATTACATGAAGGATCCCAGGTTGCTTTTATATGATATGGTGATACTTTGGGAACCTTAGTTGGTATCTCAATGATATATTAACCCTTGATAGGATTTTTTACGGAGAGTATGTGTTTTCAAAATCAGGTTTTAACATATATCGCAAAGGTATACAATGTGAGTATTATGTTTCTATAAAAAAATTTTGATGGATTATATGGGGATAAACTACACATTATTAATTATGAATGAAATTCCAATTTATCAATCAGTATTTGGGCTTTGGGTCTATTTATACTACCTCTTAATAATCAACTATATTCCTGATGCTACTGAATTTTCTAGGATTATCTCCTTGGAATTGGTTTTATGTGTGATACCAGTAGATTAATAAGGGTTACCTCTGTGGAATCCTCTTTATTCTGAATACTACTAAAATTTATTGGATTAAATATTACAATTTAGATTCTTTGAAAATAGTATTTTTTTTAACTAGGATAATCTCATACGAATCAGATATATGAATCATACTACTAGATTACCTATTGTTACCTTCTATGAATTTTATTTTACATGATACATCTAGATTGACAAGTATTAAATCTTAAGAATCATCTTTAATCCTAATGTCGTTAGATTTATCAATATTACCACATAGGAATTGAATTTTATCAAATACTTCTATATATAATAGGATTCCAAATAGGAATAATCTTATTTCTAATATTATTGGATTCCTTGGGATCGCCTATTAACAAAATGTGTTTGTAGCCAATAAAATATGGGCATTGAGTTTGATCATATTTTTCATGATTATATATTGTTCTAAGAGACACTTCAATACAATCCAAACTAGGTTTGATCAATCTCAAGTTTCATGTCATAACTTGAGGATTTATGGTTGTTATCTTATTTATACATCTCATGTTTTTTATTTATATTATGAACATTTATAATGTGAATACAACATGTTTTTGGTTGTTTTCAAGACCAATGTTTTTGTACCCAACTATGTTCTTCTCACACCCTACTTAGGTGGTTGTTACATTGGGGAACCCAAATAGAATTCATGGATTAATGGATATGGTCTGTTAGAGGATTGATCTAACTAATCAAGAAGTATTACATTGAGGGGATTTCGAGAATTGTATGTTATGTGGCTCAAGGATGGTAGTAGGGACTATTATATGTTATTCATATATTGATCATCTTATTGAGTGATCAGTTGTTGTTTGCTGGTATGGTGGTGTGTCTCTATGACTGTATGATCAAACATTTATATTTGTAATGGATTTTTTTATTTTTTTTCAAACACTTATTATATATAATGGATTATAAGTAGTTATTTTTATTGATTCTAATATAATATATTGTTATAAACTCCCACATTAATTCCCTAGTCACTCACTTATAGTTAAAATAATTTGGAGTATGGGTAGGAATGCATGTGGTCTGGCTGCAACCATAAATCAAGGCTCTAGTCGATTCATTTGGTGTCATGTTGTCGAATAATGTGGTATCACAACCAACATTTATTCATCTTTATATTTACAAATATCGTATATAGGTGATATAGAAATTTATCAAGGTGTTCTATATAACTCAGAAAATCATGTTATAGTATCTTTTTTTAATATTAATTCTATGTAACTGTAGATCAGGGGTTTTTTGTTTTTAATTTTATTATTTTTTTACTTCACCTTGTGTAGTGAATTTTCTTTTTTATTTATGTTTCATGATTAATGGGGTTTTTCATATTTTTTCATTGGAAATAGGTTATATACATGAATAATATCTAGAATTTATAACTGATTTTACATATTTTTTCTTGTTTTTGATTGATATCACTGATGTTATAAGAGTAAACTATTTAATTAGTCATAAAAATCTTATAGAGTGCATTCCTATATAAATTATCAGTGTGGTTATATAATGTCAAACCAAATATTATTTATCTCTAGGGATAAGTTATATGTATTTAATTAATGGGTGTTTCTTGATAATGGATTTAAAGTCCCTCTATGTAAAGGATGTGTATTGACCCATTATGAGTTGTTATTTTCATTTTATTATATATAAAATTGTATGAGAGATAATATTTTTAGATAATTAATGTGTAATTTAAAATATATAACATTATTTTATATATCTCTTCTTAGTGGGATTTTACTTTACTATACTATACCATATGACTATGGTATACTCAACAAAGATCACCCTGAGAATATGTTATTAAACGTCGGTAGATGAGATCATGTACCTTATAGGGGTACTCTAATATTTACATGCTATATAGGGATTAGATCACTTGAGTGGGTTAATGAAATGTCATTAGATTTATAATATAACTGTATATATAAAAACACTATGGTGTGTGTTTGAATGTGTGTTTATCAATTCTATTTGAACAGGACTAGAAGGATTACCTAATGAGATAAGACTAAAGTGAGAAATGATTTGTGGTATATGTTGGAGATCATGTTTCTTTCAAATGTATCTCAAGATACAATTTCGATGAGTGAAATGATTATGCTATGATTTGTTGAGATGGTTGGTGTGATCAGTGAGAGTGTTTTATTAGTTAAGAGGATATGATTTAGTGTGTAAGATTGTTTTCAGAACAAAATATAATATTTTATATCAATTTTGGTTTTTCTAAATAAAATTTTATGTTTTTACATTTCAGGAGAATAAGATCATGATGAAACAATAACAATGCAGCATAAAAAGGGCATATGTTCAACAAATCATGTTATTCATTTATATAAAATTGATAAATATGTTCTAAATCATAATTGGTGTCCACACTATGTCATAATGACATTGTGTGTAGATACACCATATTAGAGTTATTCACATTGCGGAATACTGAAATTGGTAGAGTGATGGAAAATGGTCCAAAGTAAATCATATCACAGTATCATTTACCATGATGAAGACGGTAATAATTCATAGTTCTCCACACCATATAAATAGGACCATTCCGTAATGTTTTTTGGGTATATTTCAATTGAGTTTTAAAATACAGAACCTATAATCCATAGTGAAGGTCCATGATGTAATGCATATTTAGAAATAATTTAATGATTCTGAAGTATTAAAGTCATCTAAACCATATCTTCTTACCAAAATCATAGTCATGAATAGCAAGAGTACTCTTCCACATTGAATACACCTCGCTACAGTGGTGATCATAATGGGTTTTTTTCATGGCATAGTATAGTTCAGGACCTCCATGTCGTAGCCCCTATTCCACCTAGTAGTCTTGTATATAGGTTGATAGAAAATCATTTAAAACTAAAAGTATACTCTATAATTCCCTAGACCATAACATATAATATTTTTTACATGGATACTATTAGTATTTCAGGTTCGAATGCTAACTGGGATTCGTATTTCATATTTGGTAGTAATTTCAACATGTTTTAACTATTATCCAATGATTTAGAATGAAAAAAATATACTACTATTTTGGGGGTTGTTTCCATGTTTTTTACACTCAAAGTGAATACAGATCATATTTTAAAAAAATTGAAAAAGTATTTGTACATGATTATTATAGTGAATGTAGATTGGATGTTGAATATTACAGCACACTCAGCAACATAGAGGGACTCTTATTGGTTGAATAATTTTTAGTTGTCACCCAAACATTTATCATTGTAAATTGTATCATTAAATTGTGTGAGTGATTTACCAAAGCATATTAATGGGACAAAAAACTTTTTGTTTTTAGGATATACTCTTCTAATTATAGTCAAATGATAAATCTAGTTGGTAGTGTTACCTAGAAGAAATCTATATTTCACCGAGGGATTTCTTTCTCCAATTTATTGTTGAACCTTATAAATATTCTATGTTTCTTTATGTTGGTGTGTGTTTGATTTTGTTGAATAAATCACCACTACATTCTATATGGTGGGGATGGATATTGTGTAATAAATGTTGATTAATTGTTCATCAATAATCCACCCCCTCTTGATGTACCCTATTTGATTCTGAAGTGGTTCTACAAGTTGTATCAAAGCGGGTTCCAATCATTTTTTATTTCATCTTTATAGTTTTGTATTCTAATAAAGTAAATAATTTTTAATATCTATAATGCATCATTTAAATTCAGTGGATTGAAATGGGATTCCTATATTTGATGGGAAATTATATCACAATTGGAAATATTGGATTATGTTATATATGTTATCGATCAGTTATGATTTATTAGAAGTCACAACTGATTAGTTTGTTTCTCAGGATGAACATTTTTATATGGAGTTAGTATATAATATGATTTTAAGGAATTATGCTCATTATTTAAATGTTTTTTATATCATCCATATAAAAAAAATGTTTTTGAAAGCTGGGGGACTCAGAAAAACTAAATCTATCAGGGATAAAATTCAAAATATATATATTTAAGAAATACCAAAGTGAAGTAGGGTATGTGCAGGTTTGGATACCTAAGTATGAATATCTTCAAATTTATGATGAGGAAGAAACTGATATTTTCTTTAAAAGGGTCAATAAAGTTGTGATAATAATGAAAGGTTGTACGTATACAATGTAATATGTTGATGTTATTGAAAATATTTTTTGAATATTACTATATATGTTTTATTTAAAGTCTATGATTTGTGAGAAATAGATTCATGTGAATTTTATTAGGATGATTTTCATAGTATCATAATTTCCTCTGAAATGTGGAAATATCGTTCTATCAAGATAAAGGATAAGACTATAGAAGAAATATCTTTTAAATCCACATGAAAAGATAAGTTAATAATGTGGTTTTTGTTGAAGATGATTCTTGTTCCCTATATTCTGATAAATATTTATAAGAAATTATTGATGATTTTTTTATCATATCTCGAGAACCATGAGATGTTTAATAGTAATCTAAAAGTGAAATATTATCTTAAAAAATTTAGGATCGAACCTATATAACATTCTGAGGAAAATATAAAAAATCCATACTCAATAAAGATAGTGAAAAGGAATATAGTATTCATATGAAATTCTCAATAAATAAAAACAAAAATAAAATGTATATTATAATGATAGATGTAAGAATTACTCTAAATTTTAAAGTATTATCATCTTGTATGAAAATGGTATACAGAATCAAAACTAAAATTAAGATGACTTTTCCTCCAACATTCAAGGTGGTAAAAAAATACTCATTTATAACTTGAATGATGAAAATAATTCAATTTTGGAATGTACTTCATAATTTATACAAGAATAAGATATTGATATGGATTTCATACTGAAGGGAGAATAAAAAAATGCCCCTCAATGACTACTAAACTTTTTAATGAGATAATAAAAATGAATATTGATGAAAAAACATTCCATAACCATGAATCTATCTCATCAAAAGTGTGTTAAAAGTATCTTGATCATGTTAACGTGTATAAAATATTTTTTTATGATTATAATACTATTATCATCATGATTGATAAAAATATTTATGGATTAATTAAATGAGTTTCATCATTTATTATAAAATATTTTTAAAATAGAAAAATATTTAAATAAGTATATTTTCAATTTTTAGACTTATATTTCAAAAGTAGGAGAATGTTTTAGGATGATTTAAGCTAAATAGGAAAAACAAATCACCCCATTAATATAATATTAATTTTATAATATTTGTTAAAACATAGTGAAGTGTAAATTATTCATGAGGAGTGAAATTTTAAAAAAATCAAGCGAGGTTCTATAATTTTGAAAATTTGGAAGAACCAAGTCAATATAAATGTTTGAAACAATTGTGGTATCCAAAAGTGCATGAGATTAGATTTACATGTAGAAAATTTTGTTTAGTGTTTATTTAATTTTTTTCCACAAAAAATGACATAAATTTCTTATCTTTAATAACGATGAATTAATGATAAAAAAACAAACACAACATTTTAATTTCAAAGGTATTTATTATTTATTTGGTTTTTTTATTTAGGGTAATTTAGGAATATCAAAATTATTTTTTTGTTCAATAAAATATCAAAATAAAAATATAATATATTATTGGGAAGTATTTATGTGGACTATGTCACCTCAACTAAATAATGTTCAAAAAATTATTCTGAACACTGGAAAGAAATCAATTAATTATTAACGTATACATAAATAATTATATGGAAGTTGCAATCTTCTTAGTAATCATTATATTAATTTTTTAATAATGTTATTGTCCCAAAAAATATAATTTTTTATTACGTAAATTTCCAATAAGAGGAAGGACACAAGAAAATAGAATGCCTTAATTTTTTATGTATTACTTAATGCATCTGAAGGGGAAATTATATGGATCTTGGAAACTGGATTATAATCACACAAGATCAGATATTTTAAAATAATTAAATATGTGAAAAATATTATATATTAATCATTTTTCTTTTTTAATGATGGATCTCTAAACATTATAATCATTACCACACCATTTTTTTGGAAAAGAAAATATAAACTCCGAAAAACAATTTTTTGGATTGATTAAAACCCAATATCTACAATGTTTCATATCTCTATGACGATAAAAATAAATTTTCATAAAAATGTACTTATTCATTTTTAATAATCATGGATACGAATAAATAATGACAAATGTACAATGGCATTAAAATGAGAATACTTCATATGGGTGATGTTTGAAACAGAGGATATATATCTATTAAATAAGAAAAGTAATATTCCAATTGAGGGCCTGGGAATATTATAAAAAAGAATATGAATTTGATTAATTGAGGATAAAATCATCATGATATCACTTTTTTCGAAAGGGTAATATATTTTATTTGATAAAAATGTTAATATGGTATAATAATTAACTCGTTACATAATAATATGTGGATTCAATATACTTATTCATTAGAGATCAATCATTTAGATGTGTATAAAACCATGAGGATATATGAAACCAATAGAAATAATTATTCTATTACCTTAATTGATTAATTTCCTTAGTTTTGATACTTATTTTAAGGAATCAAAAAATATATTTGCATACAAATGCTTAATATTTCTTTATTTAGGTCAGATATAGTGTTGTTTTTCTCTCAAGAAGTTTTGTACAGGTAGAGTAAATGAGTAAAAAATTGGGTTTTAAGGCCATTTTCAGATGCATGTCATCCTATATTAAAATAATGAACCACACACAACATTGTAATATGGTTTGGCTGAATAGAAGAAAATATAAATTTTTATAATGTCTTAGAAAATGCTATCCTAGAATGATACATCTCATTATTTATGTAGACAATGTACTGGTGTATATTTTTAAATCAAGAACTAGTGTATGAATGTGCCAATATTATATATATCCTCATATGAGGTTTATTATTAAAAAATTTAATGTTTGATGTACCATTAGTTATTGGGTAGTCTTCTATTATTTAGGTAAAAGCTGAGAATCTAGAAAGGTTTTAAAGGGACAATGATGGGGTATTTCATGGATATCCTCCATGTAAGGCCCCAACATTAAACAGTGTATAATCTGGAGATAAGTCATTAATTTGAATTTAAATCACATTTATGATCCATTAAAATTTTGATATTTATAGAATTAGGTTATAACACATACATAACAACTTAAATATTACATGTAGACACTTCTACCCATTCTCCATTTTTTCATAAAACAAAAAATCCTTAAAAATAATCATGGTATCATTTCATGTTTTATTAGCATAACTTTTCCTTCATCATATCCTTGACTCTATTCTTCTTTAAGTATTATGAAAAACAATTCAAATCATGGGATGATCATAAAAATCTTAGTTATGGATACAAAATAAAGATATTGTCACTAAAAAATAATCATTTTCTAAAAGGGGTATATCTATTGGTAAAAGTTTGATTTCTATTGGTAAATGGTTTTACCAAAAAACATTGTCCTATTACTAAACTATTAGTAAAAGCACTGTCGCTAATTTTTTTTGTAATAGATAAAATAGTTATGTTAATATTATAATTGTACCAAAAGATAACATATTTGTTCGTAAATGTGTTTAGAAACAAATTAATATGAAAATAATATCTGTTGGTAATAATATTACCAATATATATTATATGTGTATAAATTAAATTTAAATAAAAATTATAAATTTGTGTTGATATGAAAATTTCATACTATATTTATTAATTTATTATATATAATACATCTATTTTAAATATCACGATGAAGAATATTTTTAAACATTTTCAAAATTATAAAATGATAAATTATATTAATAATGGAATTTAATACAAAATGAATCAGTAGATAGTAGATGTTTAATGATAAGAACATATAAAATACAAAAACCCAAGATCTGTTAATGTAGATATAGCTACTGCACCCCCACCACCATTGTCATCTGTTGACTGAAATCCTCCAACACAGATTACAATCATCTAGTACCCATTGTGTTAGAAGAATAGTTACCTAATCAAATGATCTTTCAATTCCCCTATATAGGACGTTAGAAAAAAAAAACCATGTCAACTCCAGTACCATTGAGGAACCGCAAGACGATTTTATTCCACACCCTTCATCTCTACAATATACACTACACACAATAAAAAACCATACCCAAAAATAAGAGAAATATATATTCATGAATTGAAACAAAAAAAAAATTATAATGTATAAAACAATACAAGTTGGAGATTTAAGGAATTGAGGATGAAAAATGGTATATAAAAAAAACTCCCCTAAAAAGTTAAGCTTTGTCCTCTTGGTTGAGTCAACAAAAACATCCACTTTTATCTTGAAAGAAACTACCAAATTTCAGACATCAAATCACTTACACAACAAATTATTGAAAAAAATTGTATAAATAGTATTCTGATAATTGAATGAACCCACGTTGATAATTAAAGGGGAAAGCAATCCAAAAGGATTGAAGTAGAAGATAGTGACTGATCATAGTAGTTGTCTATGTTTAGGAGGGAGACTTCTAACAACAATGGGATTTTTTACATGAACTAGAAGAAAAAAAACAGGAACATACCATCAAGCTTTGCAATCAAATCCCTAGAGCCCAAAATAGTATATACCATTATAATAAGACTATTATGGTTAATAATTATCCCATAATGAGGAGGCTAGACCACAAGATGAGCTCCATCCATTTCAAGAATAAAATATTCAGCAATGAAAATTATACTTTTTTCCACTAGGTACACTCACAATACTAAAGGTTGATGGTCAAAAATACATTATTTTAATGGAAATGGTTGATGTTTAAGCACTTGTAAAGGAAGATTCAAAGAGTACACAATCTTGATTCATTTTAATCTCAAAAGAACATAAAAAAAATCAAAATCATATGATTTATTTCTTAATATAGAACACAACTGGAATACCAAAAACTCTGATAAACAAGAAAAAAAGAAAATTTTCGCACAACCACCAACAAAACTCTACCAAAAATCATGTCATTCAAACTACTATCTCAACACACATAGAAAAAACCAGTAAGACAATCATACAAACAACCCATCATGAAAATAAAGACTATACCAACTAGACCATATTCAAATTTCTAGAATACACTTCATGAGTTAACCAACATGAAATGTGAGTGTTAAAAACAACAATAATTTTACCCATATAAACTCTAAAAACATCCTGAAAATAATAAGAACCGATTACTCTCCTGAAAAGTTCATCATTCCTCAAAACACTAGATTGTTGTCCTTCTATTGAATTAAATCCAAGACAATCATCCTCTTTTCCATTTCCAAAACTTAAACTCATTTTGTCCATTCAACACCTACAAGTAAAAGTTGACTGAAAGAATTGATTTCATCTTCTAGATTAATAAAACAAAGAGCATAAAGCTCAAGGTTAAGAAACAGTGATCTTTGAAGATTTCTTTAATTCACAATACAATAAGTATCATTATTGAGAAAAAATTTGACACCTTTTTCAATTAGTTCAGTATCTAATTTAGCACAAATGACTTTATAATGTTCAAACCCATCAACAGTTGAGAAATCAATGTATGGAAGATATTTCATGTTATAATTATAGATCCTGAGTAAATGCAACAAGCATGGATTCATAATGAATTAATTCTATATACCATACAAGAAATATTAAAGTAGTTTGTAATAGTGATATGAAAGTATTCAAGTAGGTATTTCAGAGTACATTATTTTAACAAACGAATATTCAATCTGATTTTCTACAAACCCATGAAAAATACATGTCAAAATAGCACCGTCATTCCTTTATACTCAACAACAATCATATTTTACAAGCAACCATGTAGTTTTTAGTAACCATGTTTTACAGACATTTTATATCGATTATTTGAATAAAAATATCAGCCACTAACACACAAAATTCATAACAAAGGAGGTTCCAATAGGGAACAAAATGAATGAGAAGTTCAATTCAAATTAAACAAATAATTAATGTACTTCCCTAAAATGAAAGGGTGTTACACTCATGAAAATGTTGAACCATCAATCTTTCTCTTTCTAAATTTCACTAAAACTAATTGCTATCAATGAATTACCAACAAAAAAACAAAATCAACATCATATTAAATCATTTTATTTCATTTTATTTCAATATGGATAAATTCATTTAAAAAGTGAAAAAGTACATTCATAATTATTATTGAAATCTTAGAAAATCATGTATGATGTTGTACTAGTGAGGAATCTCAAGTCATTTCTATGCCACACACTCAACTCTATGATCTCCACCACATAACCAAAGATCATACAAACAAATAAATGAAAATGTAAAAAATAATTGAAATAAAAATATATGTAAATCAAAATATAAATACAATGATTTCATTAGAATGTTCATTTTTCATATCTAAAAAATTCATGTCAGTTGTTGTACCAGAGAGGAACCTCAATTTGTTGTTATACCACACCCTTCAGGTTCAATATCCATACCACACACAACCAAAGAGCATACCCACAAATACGTGCCAAATATCTTCATGAATTGAAACCAAAGTAGAAATAAATTAATGTATAAAAAAATAAGTGAATGTGAACTATATAATAATCATGAAAACAATATAGAACGTTTTGAGTATCCTTATTAATAGTGTTTTTCAAGAGAATGGATACATAGTATGGGAATGAAAATGTAATTTTGAAATAAATCTACTCGAACTTCTTTTTATTTATGTTCCAATCTATACTAAGTTGATTTAGACTTTCTTTTCATCTAATGATTCTGGGTATAAAATCTATTACAACAGTGTCATTTTCTAGAATTGATTTATTTAATAATTATAGAAAATTTCTATATAATAAAGTTTTATACTGTGAACATAATAGATAATGGTGGTTTTAATCTAATGATACAATTGAAACATGAATATGAATAATTGGATTTCATGAAAATCCTTAACCTTTATAATTTATGATTGGTTTTGATGAAAATCCTTAATTCAAAGAAACACGCTTTCCCTTAAGAAACCAATTTCGTTAGTAAAAATGAAATTTTAAAATCATCCAACATTACAGTAAAATCTATATAAAACCCAAAAAACAACATGATAATAGTATGACACTCAAGGGGTAAGAGAATCTTATTACACTGCGAAAATTAGGATGTATTTGACATCCTTGATGATATTATTTAAATATTTCGTATCTTTAAAACACCAGCCTCATTAGATATTAATTTTACAATTTGACTCATACTATTTGCATCTGTGTATCCTATTAATGAATAAATTCATACAGAGTCAATAATGGAATGTTTATTAGACAAACATTCATAAAACAATAGAAAAACAACATTGAACTAGGTTGGAACCATGATCACATGTCATATGATTGAGGACTCAAATACAATGAAAAACATACAATTTTTAGTATACGAGTTCCATCATATATAGGAGGATATTAGGTACTCAAGAATAATAATATTTGAAATTCACATAAATCTAGAAGAGTATCCATAACCAACAAAATAATAAGGGAAATAATACATGAGACCAAGATCCTAATTCATATATTAAAACAAAGAATGATTACGACAAATCAAGATAATTATGACAATTTAATTTCATTGAATAAAATTATTTAATCAACCAGATGAATTTAGATAGTTCTGGAAATTGTGCATTTAAAATGATTTTGAATCAACATGGAAGGTTTGGATGCATCAACTGTTGGTAGAGTATCTCTGCAAACGAGGAACCCCGCTCGATGGTGGGGGTTAGAGACCACCAAATTCAGCTACTTCAGTGGATGGAATCAACAGACGACGAACACATCTCAAATGGGGTGTTTGGAATGTCATTAGATAGTCTAAGGCAGCAGATGAGGACCCCTACTGTTCGCTGGTGCTGGGGGTTCGTCGTGGAATGGTGGTGGTGGTTCACCATGATGGGGTGTACAAGACGGGATTGGGCCTCGTTGACGGCAATGCAACCTAAGTGTTATAGTTTTCATTTTAAGGATTAATGATATGGTTCGGTTCACATTTTTACGTTTGGCCTCTTGGGGATATATTTTTTTATTTTTGACATTTGTGACTTTAATTTTTCCAAAAAATAGAATCATGTGATAATAAAGTGTAAATCCACATACACTAGGAATATCAAAACCATTGGATCTGAAATAATGGGGGAAAATCCTTAGTGATAAAACACTAAAAGAAACATAAATAACACTGAAATAACTCTATGAGACCAACCATGCATAATGTCACAGGCAGAAGAAGAACACCATCGAACACGAGTGAAGAGAGAACCGAGGCAGTAGTGGGATGTAAGCTGAGATAGGGATGATGAGGTACGAGGTGGGAAGATGGGAGGTGAGGTCGGAGTAGGACACAGTGGGATGTGATGCAGTGCATTGGGAGGCGAGGTCGAACATAGGATAATCCAATTACGGTAGTGATTTTTTATAAAAAAATTTAAATGTTTATTACATAGATTATTTTGATAAATATGAAAATAGATAATATTTAGAGAAAAATGAATTAACAATATTGAAAAATATAATTTTTTTTAATATTTTGTGAAATTATAAAATTAATTTCAATTATAAAATGTTTTTTAATAAAATATTAGGAAATAAAAATTTAATTTGGTCGTAAAAGTAATAAATATATATATACTATATTTCTCTTAATTAATTATTGGTAAAATCTTTTTTATTATTCTATGCTTTCTTATAGCATTTTTTATTAATGGAAAAATATTTTATAGTTATAGTCATTATTAATAATATATTGACATGTTAGTAAGAAAAATGTTGGTATTTGTATGATAAATCTATAGATTCAATTGTTGGTAAATGATATGACGATATTAAACAATCGATACCAACAAATATATCTTCTGGTAAAAAAAGTGTTGGAATTAAAAATTAATACTAATAAAACATAATATCTATTGGAAATTCTAATTCTTACCAACAGATATATTTTCATTCAATAAATTTTTGTTGGTAAGAGACATTTATTTGTAGTGACTATTAGTCTTGGGAAAACATGAAAACTCTGAATACTTTATCATAAAGTAATACTTTTCACATTTAAGTATTAGTAAATATCCATCATTAAATATAATCTTATTTCATTCCCATTTTGTAACCTAAAGGTTACCATATATCCCATAGAATGAAACATATTTCGTATAATGGTAACATGATACATAAACATAATACAATAGAATAACCATATAGTAAACTTCCACACATATTACTAAATAGAATAGTTATACTGACGAATTCCATAACCAATGCATTGGAGGTTATAACATAGACACCCATCATTGTTTTATGATTGAACCACCCATCGTTGGTTTATCACATAACCACTCCTCTTTGGCTTATCAAGTAACCAACCATAAATTGTCTAAGTACCATTACATAATCATAACACATAAAACAAACACAATGGAAAAATAACATTTCCACACTGCAATAACAATAGTTAATTTCAAGATATTGAAAAAATAAATCCTTTAACAAGACCACTTCCAATAAAAAAATACACTAAAATGAAAAAAGGTATTTCATTTCATTTTCTAGAAATATTAAACCTTATAGTGGAATCCAAATGTAAAAATAATAGTTCTAATGGTGGAGGAGTCATTATCACCGCACATGTAAAAAGCATTACAGTTTGTCATTTAGTAAATAAATTCATAGAAAAATATTCCCTTTAAATGAAGTTAAAATTCAAAGGGTTTTATTATACACCGTATAAAATGAGGTAATGTATATTATCAAAATATGCCTCAATGAATAGAGATTGAGGTGAAGTCCCTTACCTCGAATCAAACTTCTCTAGTTTTTTCTTTATATTCCTAACTAGTAAATATATGTTAATTACTAATTTATTGAAAACCTTTTTCATGTTTATTATTCGTTTTATATCACATCTTACTAAATTATAAAAATTACAAAATTATTTACATTCTTATTGGTCGTTTTGTCGATATTCGGCACGTGTGTTGAAAATGAACTTGTTTGATGTAAATTTTCATTGTGATCAAAATTACATAAACTCTAGATTATTATTTATTTTTTATATATTATATATATCCATTATATATGTATTTATAATATTACATAACATTTTTAGATAATAAATAAAATGCACCGTTCATAGACACCATAAGTCGTACGTACGCATGAATGATATGTTCATTTCTATGTCAAATTATTGGAATTAAACCTAAACGATACAAAGGAATATTAGAATTACATTATAATATCTATGTTATATATGTTACATTAGTTTATTATCTTAATCCTTTATACGTTACATGTATAGCATGAATGAGTCATATCACATTGAGGGGGCGGTAGTCCACACTTCTCAAATGAAAATATCATATTTACAAATTATGGAATGAAGAATGGAATTTTGTAAATAAAAATTATTGATACATATAGTGAATATAAATATAATATATATCTTATTTATTCATTCCATTAATGTATAAAATTTATCTTTAATGAAGATCACATAGAATATATCGTATTACATCGTGGAGACGGTAGGTCGTACGTACACATGAGCAACGATATCATTCACTTAATGGTTAAAAGAGATAGAATTTGATGGTATATTAATTATAAAGAATAATTATCATGATATATTCAATATTAAATTATATTATACTCATCATTGAAATCATACAAAATTAGTCTTGTTGAATAAAAAATTACACCACGACATGGAGACCGTAAGTCGTACATATGGACGCATTGTGATATTGTTATTCGTAGGATTGATTAAATGAAGTTTAAGGTTTTAAAATAATTTAAATAACATATAATCATTCATAGGATAATGTATTTATAAATTCATTATCAAAATGAGCTAGTAAGAGGAAGTAGAATAAAAAAATAACTTTGAAAGAATGGATAAAGTGATTGCCTCTTCTTCTAGTGTCCTATTTTGGTTTTCACAAAATGAACCCTTAACATGGATTTCTCCTCAAACTGTTGACTCTATAAGGAATTTATGGATGTTTGGAACTTTTTTTTCAAAACATTGGACAATACAATGGGCATGAGAGGTGTGTGTAAGTGGGTATTGGTGGTGGCCCTTAATAAGAAAAACGAGGGGAACTTTAGGAAAGTCTTGAAATATTATTTTATTATAAAGTACTTTTCTCATTGTAATAGTTCAAAAGTGAAACATTTATATTTTAAGATGTTAATGGGTCTAAATCCTCTCAAACAATAGTTTTTAGATAAGTTTACATCAAAAAATTAATTTTATATTTAATCTTTAACCCTTAGTCAAAATCATTAACACTTATAATGTCTTCTTAAATCATCATAATATATGGTTACAATAGTTACTATAAAATACCAATCAAAACAAAAGTGGATTATTAATGACATTTTTAAAATTATATAAGTAATTTTGATGAATCCTATATTTATAGAACTATTAAATCATTTAATAAAATTGTATTTGTTTTATAAACTCATTTATATCAACTTTGACACTATTTAGTAATTGATTTTTCATAATTTAATAAAAACATGATTCCTTCTAAAAAATGAATTAATTCATCCCTCATATGTAAATTTTGGCCAAAAAATTTGTTTATCGTAGAAAAATTTTCAAATTAAATTTATTACAATATTTATAGTATCATTTATTTTAATCTTTCATTAATAAGATTAACATTACATCATCGTTAAGTCACAAATAAATTAGATTATTTAACTTATAAAATTTATAAATAAAATAAGATGATTTTGGAATTATTTTTAACTTTCAAATTACAATTTATATTCAAATAAATAATTTATTACCTGATATTAAATTTTTTTTATTAAGTGTCACATGTTTATGTTATATTTCTATTTTCTATAAATTAAATATTATGAAATATCATTTCTACTCCCATGTGGCACCCAAATGATTATAGTTTGTCCTAAGGATGATCAGGGTCATAAATATCTCATCTAATAGGATTTGGACATGTTTTATGGTGGTTTTATATTATTATATTACTATTTTACCCTTATTTACCTGATTTACCATTTCACCATGGTAAATAAAAATAATTACTATTGTCAATACTCATAATTTCTAAAAATGTACATATTTAAATAATTTAGACCTTATGATTAAAAATATTGAATCAAATTTTGAAAATTCAAAACAAAAAATTAGCTGAAATTAATTTAAAATTAATTCATATTGTCCAAACCAAATAATGTGTTTATAAAAATTTAAAACTATCAAAATATTTACTTGTGTTTATGCCCAATTAAAATTTAAAATTAATTCCAATGACCATAATTGGATGAAATTATTAAAACATAATCCAATTATTATTTGAAATAAATTTAATGTAAAATATTGCTATATAAATAAATTAGATGAAAATAAAGTTTTAAATGATAATGTACCATTTTTTACTATTCAATAAAAAATAAATTTTATCAAAAAAATAAAAAAATAAAATTTTGATATCTGGCTTCTAAATAAATGAATTTATTTTATCAATAAGAATATATAAAAGTCAAAAATACTATTTTTAAAAAGGTTTCACCATCAAGATCAGGTAAAATCACATTTTAAAAATATTTGAGTATTTTGTGCTTAAAATTAGATTCATTCTCGTTTTAAGCCTCTAAAATTCACTGGATAAATGTATAAACATTTAAAAAAAATAAAATATCATAATATAGTTATTTTTGGTCATTCATGCCAATACAAATACTAGTAGTTAACTACAATTTAAAATATTATTAGTATTATTGTATTATTTTTCTGTTTAACCCAGTGTTGCGTGCTACGTAAGAATTTTAAGAAACCCGTTGTTGCGGGTCATGTATATTATCATACATAGTGTCCCCATTAAACTAAAATTAATATTAAATTCAAAATTATTAATAGATAAGAAAGTTTATTATTCAATGAATAACTATGATTATACACCATTCCCCCCTTATGGAAATTGTGTCCTTTAAACTTTAGTATTTGGCTCGGAAACTTCATTGAAAATCCCACCCCGAAAACATAGTCAATAAAACTATCTCATTAATTGAAAGATATAGAAGTACAAATGAAACCTAATATAACACATTCTATGATTAAATATTGGAAAAAACAGATATGAAATAGAAACTAACCATATTATTTTGATGGAGTGTGACGAAAAACATGATTTCGAGAAAATTAAGCACCAGAAAGCTATAAAATTGTGATGGGTTAAGTGGAATTTCATTTCCCAGTATGAAAATTAAATTGGAAACATTTTCATTTTGAGGACCTTTTCATAATGTTGAGTAATTTATTTATGATATTTACTAAGAAAATATGGAAAATTATTACCTGTTAAGTACAATTTCGTCCTTTATTAAATTTCTACCACAAACTCTTCTGTTCTAAAAAAAAGAGTAATCAAGATAACAGGGTCACACCTGAAGCATTGGAATGAACATATAGAGAAACACATAAACCAAAAAATATTATATATCTACACTTCTTGTCTTGAGACAATAACCCTAACCAAAATGGTTAGGATAAGATAAGATAATTCCCCAAAAAAGAATAATCATTTATAAAAAAAATTCTAGTTTTAATCTCCAAAATTCTAAAGTAATTCCCAAAGACCAACATAGACCATTAAACAAATAATTGTCCATTAAATTCCTCATAATAATCTAAAAAATTATTAAAATAAAAAATCAGAAGGAATTAAGTACATAATCATCAATGATAAATTTTAATAGATATCTCCAAATAATATAAATCACTCTTAATCTCTCGTACCAAAAAATAATTAGCCTAATCACATATTCTACAAGATATTTAAATATTCTTCTAAAATACACGAATTCCCAAGAAGTAATCAATTAGAATCTTATAATATTCACAAAATATAATTCAACCATTATTCCCCAAATAGAATTTTCACATAACGAACATCATGTTTACATATACTAGAGAAAAGTCTTCCAATATAATCCCATCAACAGAAGATCATTAATACATTTAAACATTTCATCACCCATTTATCTAACATAAATCTTGAATTTCAAATATATAGACATCATAATCATCCAGTATTATCCATGATACCTTAACCATTTTATTCCATCTTATTTTTAATACTTCTTTCCTACATACGAAATCATGAATCATGTCCTATTATTCCATAATTTTAAAAAATGAGCTAAGGAATAATCCATGCATTTCATATGACATTTTCAGTTTCCTCATCCTCAATTAGAATAGAATTAGGTATTGATAAAAAAATATTTTTATGGTCCATCTGATCGTATTCCCAAACCTTCTTTGTAGGAAACTATTTGTGTCAAGATCATGCACACCACATTTAAAAAATTAAGTTGATCCTTAGAAAGAACATCATTCCATTTCCTAGTGTCAGATGAGTGCTTCCTTCTTTCCATGGAAGGTTATTTCTTTATGAAAATCATTACCACATCTATAAAATCTTCCCATCCCTTTGAGAAAATTTATTAAGATTTTCCTTCCATATCCATAAGAAATAAGTTGTTGAATATACATTTCATTATTATCATTACCTAATCATCCATAGGGATTGTCTCTCGCATATATTATTCCATAGAAAAATAACCAAGGTTCAATTGATCAATCATGAATCCAAATATTTTGTTAATTATAACCATAATATTTCTAATTTTATCACCCATTTCATTCATTTTCTTATTCAGAAAACCACCACATTTTTCGTCACATCCATAGTTACATTAATGCCTACTAGGCCGAAATATTTACTAAAAAAATTCAGTGTATTGATATCATAAAAATCATCATATACTATCTTATGAGAAAGGTAAATACTAAGATATAATTATTCTTGTTATATTGAACTCATTAAATTTATCTAAAATAACTATTACTCTCTCTAATATTCTAACAATTTTAGTTATATAGAAAATGTCACTTATGATTAAATAACACCCTAACCTATAAATTTATATAAACCGACCTCTAATACCCACTATAAGGCCTCAACCTTAAACGCTGCATAATCTTTAGATAAGTCATTAATTAAAAATTAAATCTCATTGAGGATCTTTTCAAGTTTATATATTTAAATAATTTGTTCATAACTCAAACATAACAAAATAAATATTACAACTAGACACTTCTTCTCACTATCAAATTTTTTCATAAAACATAAACTCTTTAAAATAAAATATGGTATTGTTTTATGTTTTAATATAATAACTTTTCCTCGATCCCACCTATGACTCTATTGTTCTTTATGTACTTTGAAAACACTTCAATACTTAGGATGAGCATAAAAAATCACAGTAAGAGACATACAAATATTGAAAACTATAATTCTTGTGGAAACATGAATACAATGAATACTTTATCATAAATAAATTCTTTTCACCTTTAGGATGTAGCAAATATACTTCACTGAATATACCCATGTCTATTACCCTTCTATAAATATAATGTCACCATAAATCCCATAGAAAGAAACATATAACAAATAAAGGTAATTTGGGACATAGAAAACTTGAATGAAATAATAATATGGTTGCCTTCCACAGATATCACTAAATGGAATAGCCATACAACCAACTTCCATACCTAATGAATTGGAAATTATAACGTTACCAAAAATCCATTTTTTATCATAGAACAAACTATATTTTTTTATCACATAACCAACCATATTTGCCTTATCACCTGACCACCAGTCAAATGTCAATGTACCATTATATAATCATAACAAACAAAACCAACATAAAGAAAAAATAACATTTCCACATTGAAATCACAAGAGAACATTTTAAGATATAATCAAAATAAATCCATTATCAAAACCATTTCCAATACCAAAATACATGGAAAGAAAATAATTTATTTCTTTTCCATTTTTTAAATCATTGAGGATTATGGCAGAATACAGCTATCAAAATAACTGTTAAGGGGTTGGAGGAGTCATTATCGCTGAATGCGTTAAAAAAATTCTGTTTTTTCATTTCGTAAAATTCTTTGTAGAAAAATATTACATTTTAATGAAATTAATGGTCAAAGGGGTTTATTATACGCCGTATAAAATGAGGTACTGTATATTATCAAAATATGCCTCAATGAATGAAGATTGAGACGAAGTCCCTTACCTCAAATCTGACTTGTCCCTTTCATTATTTATATTACTGAATAATAAACGTAGGTTAATTTCTACTTTCCAACTAATCTTTTTCAAATTTATTATTTCTTTTATGTCACCCATTACCATGTTATAAATATTAAATAATTATTTATGTTCTTATTGTTTGTTTTGTAGATATTTGGTACTTGAGTCGAAAATGAAGTTGTTTGATGTAAATTATCCATGTGGTCAAAAATCCATGATCTCCAAAATATTAATCATTATTTAAATATCATATATATATATTTATTTATTTATACTAGTCCATAACATTTGGAGATAATAAATTAAATGCACTATTCATAGAGATGGTAGGTCGTACGTACCCATGAACGCTATTTTCATTTATTTCTCATATTAAAGAATGAAAACTAAATGATAAATAGGTATATTATAATTCCATAATAATATATATGTTATATATGTTACCTATGTTCATTGACACCATCCTTTATGTGTTCAATGTATAGAATGAATGAGTTGTATCACTTTGAGGGGGTGGTAGTCCACCCTTCCTCAAATGAAATAATCGTATTTACACGTTATTGAATGCCTAAAAGTCTATTGTAGATAAAATTTACGTAGGCGTAGAGTCAATATAAATATAATATATAGAATATTTATTCAATCCATTCATGTATATAATCGTGGTTTATTGAACTTCATGTAGAATGAATCACATCATATCATGGAGACAGTAGGCCGTACATACGCACGAGTGATGATATAATTCACTTAATGGTAAAATAGTGTATAATTTGATGGTATATTAATTATAAAGAATAATTATCATGTTATATTCATTTTATAAACCCAATATTCTCTATATTATACCCATCCAAGATTTTTTATGTCAAATTACAAAATACACCACGTGTGGAGATGGTAAGCCATACGTACACACACATGGTGATATAGTTATTCATTGGATATATAAAATGATGTGTAAGGTTGTACCATAATTATACATACATATCAGTATGTATATGATATTTTATTTATTAATTTATTATATAAATGAATTAGGAAGTTGAAGTAGAAGAAGAAAAGAACATTTAAAGAATGGATAAAATGATTACATCTTCTTCTTGTATCTCATTTTGATTTTCACAAAATGGCCGTTTAAGATGGTTTTCTGCCCATGTTGTGGCCTCTAGAATGAAGGGATGGATTTTGGGATCATATTTTATAAATATTTGGTGGAGCCAATGGTCTTGAGAGTTTTTAGTAACTGGGATGAGGTGGTGGCTTTTTATAAGTGGGAGGGGCACTATAGGAAAGGATTGAAATATTTATTTATTACAAAATGATTTAAGAATTATAACAGTTAAATAGTGATAAATTTAAAGGATAATATGATAATGGGTCAAAAGCCTCTCATTCTACAGGTTTTAAATAAGTTTAGGTCACAAAATTAGGCACATCTTTTATCTTAACCATTAGATAAAAACAATAACTCTTACCATGTCTTCCTGTATCTTCAAAATATATGGTTACTATAGTTACTATAAAATACCAATAGAACCAAAAGTGGATAATTAAAGATATTTTAACATTATATATGCCTTTTGGAAGAATAATAGATTTTTCGATCTATTATATCATTTATTAAAATATTACTTCTTAAGAAAACAATTTTTTTTTTAATTTTGACACTTTAGAAATTGATTTTTCTTAAAGTCATAAAAATATTATTACTTAAAAAAAATGAATTTAATACTTCCTTAACATGTTAGTATCATCCAAAAATTTCTTGTATAGAAAAAAAATTCAGATAACATTTATTTTAATATTTATAATATCATTTATTTGAATTATTCATTAATAATGTTTTCACTGCATCGTCATTATTTCAAAAATAAATTTATTTATTTAAAATCTAAAAATTATAACAAAAATAAAATTATATAGGAAATATTTTTATATTTCTCTTGACTATTTATATTCAAAGAGATAGGTTTTATAACCCTATATTAAAATTGATTTATTTAAGATACATGTTTATGTTATATTTCCCTTTTCTTTAGATTAAATGTTTGAAAATGTCATTTTCACATACACATGGATCGAAAATTCCAAAAAAAAAACATCATAAGGATACTCATGGTCGGAAATATATCATCAAATATGATTTGAACATGTTTTTGGGTACTTTTATATTATTATAATATTATTTTTTTCCTTATTTACCTGATTTTCCCTTTAACCATGGAAAATTAAAATAATTAATGATGTTAATATTCATAATTACAATATAGAAAAGGCACATATTTACATAATTTTGACCTTATGATTAAAAATATGGAATCTAATTTTCCAAATTCAGAACAAAGAATTCGAAAAAATTAATTTAAAATTTATTCCGGTTGTCAAAACCAGAAAACGAGTTTTTTTAGAAATTAAAAATAAAAAAATATTGACAATGGTTTATTTCCAATTAAAATATAAAATTACTTCCAATGAAAAAAATTAGATTAAATGATAAAAATATAATTAAATAACACTTTAAAACCAATTAAAAGGAATATCTAACTATATAAATATATCATATGAAAAGAATATTTTGAATTAAAATCCAGTATTGTACACTATTCATTAGAAAATGAATTTTATTAAAAAAATACATAAAGTATACTTTTATGTTCAAATTCTAATTAAAAATTTTATTTTATCAAATCGAACATATAATAGTGACAATAACTCTTTGGATAATGGTTTCTCTATCAAAAAGTAGTAAGGAAACCTTCTAAAAATATTAGAGTATTTTTGGCTAAAAATATGATGCATTCTCATTTTAAGCCCCTAAAATTCATTGGATAAATGTATAAACATTTAAAAATATTATCACATCATAATATAGTCAATTATATTTATTCCCACCAATAAAATGGATAATATTTAAGAACATTTTAAATAATAATATTATTGTTTTATTATTTTTTAGTTTAACTTAATTTTGTGTGGAGCATAAGATTTCAGAGAGACCTGTTGTTGTTTGTTGAGTACACTATCATACATAGTGTCCCACTTAAACCAAAATTAATATTAAAATCACAAATCTTAATTGATATGAAAAATTATTAATATATATACATACTTGGGATGTCACACTCCAACAGGATGAGGGTATAATTATTTTCAATAAATAATGTGAAAATGATCCTTGGTACTTCAGATGTTAATGTGTTAGAACATTCAAGGAAATAAATTACTCATGATGAAGTAAGTTCCAAAAGTTATTTTTATGTTTTTTTAACATGAATTAATTTCATGAAAAATGAAACTATTTAATATATAAATGTTTTTAAAATAACATTAATATATTTCATATGATGATAAAAAATTTATTTCAACTCATTGGGGGACAATAAGGTATGATAAGGTTCAAAATATCATCAGGGTCATTGAAAGATGATTCAAACTATGATAAATATAATGATAGGCACCCATACATATTTTTATTCTCATTTTCAACCTATATAATTTTACATAGCTTTAAAGAGTAAAGAATAGATTGATTCCATAAATAAAGAACGTGATCAGATTGAGGATAATGATACATGGGATTTGTTACCCAATCCTAATAAAAATAATATCTTTGGGAATATGTGGAATATCTAAAAAACTTGTATGATAATGGTTTAGTGGTATGAAATAAAAGAATATTACATTAAAAAGAATATTCATAGGATGAAGGAGTGGATTTTGAGAATTTTTCATAGGTTCTATGTCATAAAACCAGAATAATATCACATTATATTATAGAAAAATGTTAATAGAATAAATTTCATATGGATTTCATATTATCCATTCACAGTAAGGAATTTAAAGATAATGTTTTCATTATCAAAGCACATGGATTCTTTTAAAGAATGTTGAGAATCTATTATGTTGGTTGAAAATGGAATCATATGGGATGAAAAAATCCCTAGGATATTAGTACTTTAAACATTAACATATCATCATGGGATTAAATTTTTTCAAAGGAATACTTGGAAAAAATATCTAAAACAAAGATGGAAAAGGTATCTATTATTTTTATTTTGGAAATTGATGGAATCATATTTACTATAAATTATGAGGAAGTGTGTAAAAAATTCTTAAGATTTTAAGGAGTTGTTTAATAATCCAATTCTTGGAGGAATAAGATATTTTATTTGAATAATGATATATCAAAAGCATGATTATAATTGTCTTTCTCTTGATATGTATTTCAGGTAACTCTATAAAAGGTAAGGTATGGGGGATTCAATGTTGGTTTCTATATGAATTCTAGTAGGAACTAAATTATCCAATGATTTTCAAGGAAATGATATGGATCCAAAGAATTTCATAAGATAATTACTAGTGCATTATTCTTAATATCTTTAAGAGCAAATATTTTTTATGTTGTTACTCATAGTGTATATTATCAAAGTGCACAAAAATTGTCTCATTTTATTATTTGAAAGATGAATCTAGGTTATATTAAATAAAAAATAATATTTTTATTGAAATATGATTGTACAGTAAATATTGATATTTTTAGTTTTTCAGATGCAGATTAGAAAGGTTGTGTTGATGATAGAATGTTGAAATTTTGTTGTGTTTTTATCTTGGAGAGAGGATCATTTTTTAGGACACTAAGAAGAATCATTGTATGTTTTTAAACATTAAAGAAGAAAAGTATTTTGGTGAAAATCATAATAAAACTCTGTTCATGTGGATAAAGATACATTTAAATTATTTGAATGTTTATGTGAGGTTTCTATATCCTATTGGATTTTATAATAGAACTACAAAAAATTCATCAAAGAAACTAGTTTGGAATTCATGATGAAATCACAGTGATATGAATTATATTTTTATTAAGGAACATTTAGTGATAAATGATTTTGAAGATAACTTATTCATTATAAAGTAAAAAAAAATGATGAATTCAGTAAAACTATACTAAATGGAGAATTTTAAAATATATAGATGATTCTGGGAATTCAACCTCATCCATATAAAGAGTAAGGTCTGTTTTTTCCCCTCTCTCATATTGTAATTATATATTGTTTCCTGTGAGGATAATGACAAAACAAATTATTATTTATATGTATCTATGAAAATATTTGTAAAAATGGGGGGAATACTTGTTGGGGTATGCATTTCATTATGAATATTTTATAAAAAAATAGTTCATCAAATACAAAGAGAGAGTTTTTAAAAGGAGTAAACTATGATTTAATTGTGTATGAAAATTTTAAACAATTTATTATAACTAGTTAGTGTAAAATATAAAAGGTATAAAATATTTATTGATTTGGAGATGATGTATAATTTTATGATTTTGAGGTTTATATTAAGTAATTTTCATATAGATCACTATTTTATGTATTGAATGGAACTATTTATTCACTATTATTATTTCCTACACCAAGTTTAATATATTATTTTAAAATTATTGGATATTGAAAAATTACAAAATTTTTATAAATAAATAGTTATTTAATATCCTTGATTAATGAAAAAATCATAATAAGTGATTATTGAGATCAAGAGTTGATTAAATGGTTACTATGATAATTCAGGACAAATTATTGGTGAAGAGGATATTATTGACAATGTTAGATTTTTTTTTGGGAATACATAATACATATTTTTAGTAAATTTACAAATTAACTAATACATTTATATGTGTTTAAATATCATGAGAGGGATTCCGTGATGCAATAACAATGAATCAGGTAATGAAGGACTTCCATGCTATAAATCATGGTATTACACCATAGAAGTAAGTGGAATAAGATGGTCTGCACTGTAACTAAGGTCCACACTACATCCTAATAAAATCCAAATAGGATTAACCATAGTAGATTTAAAAATATTGATGGGATTCTCATTTTAGAATAAGGATTGATAATTGTGTGCATGAAATCATGCTGAAGTATAAGTTTCTACACCACATAGAAGTGTCAATCATAGTTATCCACATTGCAGAAGGAGGACAACGCCATAGAGGAAGATTTGGTCATTTCTGTAGATCATAAAACCCATGGACCTCAATATCATTGTGATATACAATTTTTTTAAGTCATGGTAAGCTATAATCAATTGAATATTTAAAATTCAATACCTCAAGGACACATCTTGTTCCCCTTGTCATAGTGGCGATAAAGTATAGAGGGATATTTCATAATGAATGCACATAAAAATAGAGGTGATAATGATTTTATTAGGTGAAACATGAGATGTCATTAAATCCAAATCATAAAACAAATCCCATGTAAAATACTTGAATTTATGTTGAGATAACCCCACTAAAACCCAACCTCATACCCCATAATTTAGTATACTTTGTTGTTGAAGTTGTTTTATATAGGTAATTTAGGAATTTTGAGTATGAGTGATGAGTTATGTTCATATTTGAAATATTGTGTTTATTTCATCCTATTTTAAAATTCAATTCATATTTTCTGGTAACTATTAATGGATATTATCCAAGGGTTTTAATTTAAGAATTTGATTTGAATTTGAAATTAAAATCCAAAATCTAATGTGTTTAATGATTGGACTGCTCTAAATTTTTTATCAGTGTGGATTATCTGAAAATAAGATAAATTTTGGAGAGTCTTATGCAGAAGTTGTTTTCGATTTTTATATACACTGAAAACTATATTTTTAATAATGGTTTTTGAATGTAATATGATGAAAAGAATTTCATTGGTTGTGTCTATGTGTCGTACATATAAAGTAATGAAACATATTGTTTCAATGGATGTTAAATAAAAAAAATTCTAGATCAATACATTGAATGTAAAGTGGAAGTGGAAGATTTCAGCATACTGGATAACATGAATGGGGTCAATTTGGTTTAATACTGTTCAATTTTAGAATAAAAAATATCTTTGTAAATTTTGTTATGCACTTCTTCTGGTGATTTACCACAGCACTCTCAGGAGATGTGCATACTAATGTTTGAATATAATATATTTTGTCATTGTAATCAACTGATGATCATAATGGGGAATGTGATTATGAAGGAATACATATTCCAATAATGTCTAGTCTTCCTTCAATGAGATTTGACTGTTCTAATTCTATTGTTTTCCCTTGTGTTAATGTTTGTGTTTTGGGGTGTTTCCCCAAACATAACTACATCCTAAAATAAGGTGAAGGTTATATTGAAGGAAATAAAATAATTTAAACCTTGAATCACCCCCATCTCAGTAATCCCACACTGATCTTAATGTGGTTATACATGCTATGAATGATATTATATGTGATATATTAGGGTCATAAGATAAGGATATTATCCTTAGTTTGTGATTTTCATGATAGCCTCATGTATGGGTATGTAATTTGGGTTACGAGATCATTGCCTATGAGGTGTCATCAAATATACGTTATAGGAATGTTATGGAATTATATATTACTAATTTGAAATAACAGGTTTTTTTTTGTGTTATTGAAAGTCCCACATGTGTATAAGGTGTGACACTTTGGATATTATAAGGCCACGACCTTAAACGTTCCTTAATTTGGAGATACGTCAAGAATTATCAATGAGGATATTTTCAAGATTAGAGTTACAAAATTATCAAATAACTATTACATAACAATTCTAATATTACAAATTATGAACATTATCTCACTATCCATTTTTTCATAAAACAAAATTTTTACAATGAAACATGGTCTCGTTTCATGTTTAAACATTATAACTTTTCCTAGATCCCAACCATGACATTATTCTCCTTTAAAACCTGTGAAAAACATTTCAAAAACATAGGATGAGAATAAAAATCATAGTAAGGGATACACAAAGAGGGAAAACTGTTAGTCTTGAAAAAAATAAAAACCATAAATACTTTATCATGAAGTAATACATTGCACCTTTATAAAGTAGTGAATACTCTTCATTGAATATATGCTCATTACTTACCCTTTCTGTTACTTAGATATTAAAATAAACCCATAGAAAGAAAAATATAACATATAATGGTAACATGGGACATAAACATACAGAAATAGAGTAACCATATTGTTGACTTCCATACATTTCACTAAATAAAATTACCATACGACTGACTTCCATAACCAAAGAACTGGAGGTTATAACATAACCACTTGTACTTGTTTTATCACATACCCACTCATCATTGCTTTATCATGTTACCACCCATATTTTTATCATGTAACCACCCATTAGATTTCCAAGTACCATTATATAATCATAACACTCAAAATATATCAATTTTCAACATTTCACTCATAAAATTTCATTTTGAAATCATAATAAATATTTTCAAGAAGTGGAAATATTCAATCCCTTTCCAAAAATATTTAAAAAACAAAATAAAGAGATATTTGAATCAAAGTATCCCATAAATTTTTAAATATATTGACACTTTAAAACATTAATTCCCATATAAATAAATTTATAATTTTTTTTGAAAACATGGACCTAAAATAGATGTTTTTTGAAGAATACATCATTAAAACACTAAAAACGACATTTAAGTTAAAAAGTCTATTACCACTAGAGAAACACATGAATAAAAATAATTAAAGAATAAAATTAAATATAATGTTAAATATCATGATAATATAAAATTTCAATATATAATGTGCCAAAGAGGTTTTATATACACCTTATAGGAAAATAAAGGTGCAAAACATCAAGATCTGCCTCAATAAAAGGGGATTGAGACGAAGTCCCCTACTAAGATCATATAACTAGATTAATTATAAATCAATGAAATATTTATGTATGAAAATATAAAATATAAAATATAAGTGGGTATTCAGTGTAAAACAATTAGACTCCATTCACACATATTCATGGAAAAATAAAACCAATGACATGGATATTTCACTAAATGAATGGAAATTGAGTTAAGATTTCCCTTACCATGAGTCCAACTCATCACATACAATTTTTATATTAATGAGTAATAAAATTTGGTTAATTTATACTATCTTTAAAAAAAATTATTGTTTATTATTTATTTAATACAACTTATTTCAGTGTTATAAAAAATAAATAATTATTTAAGATCATATTAGATACTTTCTCGATATTCAGTACTTGAGTTGAAAATGATCTTGTTTGGATGTAAATTTTCCATGTGGTCAAAATTTCATCATCTCCAGAATATTATTAATGATTTAAATATCATATATATCCAGATTATATGTATTTATAATATCCATAATATTTTAAAATATGAAATGAAATGCACCATTCATGGAGACGGTTGGTCGTACGTACACATAAATGCTACTTTCATTTCATTATCATTTTAAATAAATAATAATTAAATGATATAAATTTACATAAAAAATGTATTATATTAACTTAATTTAGGTCTCATGTTTTTTCTAAAACCATACATTATACATTCCATTTATAGAAGGAATGATTCATATCGTTTTGAGGGGACGATAGTCCACACTTCCTCAAATGAAATTTTCTTTTTTACACAACATGAAATGAATAAACATATGTTATATATAAAAATTACATAATAATTGAGAAAATATAAATATAATATATATTATATGTAAAATAGTATTCATTATAATGGAAACCATGAGAGGTGGTAGGGGAAAATTGAAAAATCCTCATTCTGTGAGGTAGTAGTTCTCCGTACACCGGAACAATATGTTTGTTACCCATTAAATGGAGGTGTGATATGTGTCAATACAAAACATACCATAAAAATATCCTAGTTTATTACAGATACTGGTTTTGTTATTTAACAATATAATAACAAGATTTTAGGAAGTGTAGAATGGAAATGAAAGTACAAAACATGAGAGATGGTGTTACCTCTTAATCAGGAAACTTCTTCGCGTTTATGCCAAAAGGATTCCTTGGGAGGATTTCATCCATAAGTGAGGCATCTAGGATGATGTTATAGATTCAATTAATATTTATGGGAATGGTTTTACCAAATAAAAGGTCTCTTGAAGTGTCATTATTATAGAAGATACAGTTTCCTTTTATAAGGGGGAAGGGAACCCTTAGAAACTATTAAATTAATATAAATTATTTTTTTAATTAAAAAGCTTACAAAATTAGATATGTAGAAGATAAGATGATTATAGGTCAAAATAATCTAATCCAATAATTTTTATACAGGTATTGATTTTCTTTTAAACCCTATCTTTTTTGTATACCCAACATTATTCTCTTATTGTTTTGATTGTGTTAATAAAATTTTAATTATTAAGAGGATATTAGTTTTACTTATATGAGTTAAATTTCACATAATTATACACTTAATGAACATTTATACCATATCCTAGTAACTTTTAGATTTTAAAATATTTTGTTTATTTTAAAATTATATAATAATTTATTGTATTTATAAAATATTTATTATGTCAATTTTTACACTATTCATTTTATTGAATTTAAATAAAATAGAACTATAGAGATAACATCAAGAAAAAGCCTTTAATATTCTTATAACATGTCAGATTGTCCTGTAAAAATCTTGGATGACAAAAATTTTGTCAAATATTATTTATTTTATTATTTATAATTCCATTTATTTGATTCCTTAATTAATAAAGTAATCATTGCATCATCCTTATTTCATAATTAAATTTAATTATTAAATGTCTAAAAATTAGAAAAATACCATGTCTTAATAAATATTTTAATATTTATAATTACTATTTATAGTCAAATATATCATTTATATAAATTAATATTAAAATTGTTTTATTAAGAAGTTTTATGTTTATAACATATTTTACATTACATTAAATTAAAATATATAAGCGTCATAACCACACTCAAGTGGCATCCAAAGGAAAATTGTGTATCCTGCTGGTTGATTGGGTCGACCATATATAATAACATATTATTAGTATAAGTTTTAGGGTTGTATTATATAATAATATTATTATTTTTACCCTTATTTACCTGATTATCCCTTTAACTGTGGTAAATAAAAATTATAACTAAAGCTATTATTCCTACTGTCCAAAGAAAAATGCTTATTTACATAACATGGGAGTTATTTTTTCATATATTGAATGAATTTTTCCAAATTCAAATCACAGATATTTCAATAATTAATTTTAAATTAATTCCCATTATCAAAATGAGAAAACGAGATTTTTAAAAGTAAAAAACCATCAAAAGAATGACATCTGTTTATATCAAATTTCAATGTGAAATTACCGTAAATGGAAAAAAATGAATTAAATGATAATAAATAATCCAATTACATAATAAAACCAATTAACCAGAAAATTTAACTCTATAAAAAAATTATACGAAAATGCCGTTTTGAATTAAAATGAATTATGTTTCACTATTCATTAAAATATATTTTTGATCAGAAAAATACAAATATTTCAACCAAAGTAATATTTATTTCCATATTCCAAATAATATATTTATTTTTTCATTTATAACTTATTCAAGTGTCAAAAAATGAGACTTAAAATGGGTTCTCCATTAAAAGAGGGTAAAAATGTTGTTTTTGAAAAATACTTCTTTTATACATAAAATTAATTTTTTTGTTACATCTTGTCGATAAAACATATTATATGAATTTTAAACATCACTTTGACTTTATATTACATTAATTTAATCCAAAATGAGTGATATTATTAAATAAAAACAACAATTATTATTTTAATAGGTTTTCATAAAAACATCATTTATGTTCAATTGTTTTGTTATTTCGATTTCTAATAAATTTAGTAACCAATAAATCATTCGATAAACATGTGTAAACAATATATTAATAATTTAGTTATTTATACCCATTTCCGCTATTCAATGACTAGGTTATAACGATATCATTTAAATAATAATATGTAGTTGTTCATTTAAACTCGATGTTGTGTATCATGCATGCTATTAAACATAGTGTTTCAGTCTTAAATCACAATATGTTACATCCTCATCCCCACCACCCTTTAATAAATTTCATCTTCAAATTTTTTATTTTGGGTTGGTAACTAGTGTATGAATTTTCAAATTACATTAATTGTAACCTGACATCAAAAAAGGGTTAATAAAACTAACACATTAAAAGAAAGAGAGAGAATTACGAAGGGCACATGATATAACAAACACTAAGATTCCATGTTGAAAAACATAGAGATGAAAGATAAAATAATTGTATTATTCTAGTGCATAGTGGTAGAAAACATGATCAAGAAAAATATAAAAATAAAAAAACCGCTGACTTGTAATGTGTTAAATAGTCTTCAATTTCAAAGTAGGAGAATTAAATGAATTTTTGGTTTAAGATCATTTTCATAAAGTTGAAGAATTTATTTATGATCTCGACTAAAAACATAAGAAAACATACTTACTTTTCAAGTATAATTTCATCCTTTAATAAATTTCTACCAAAAAGTCATATTCTTTCAAAAAAATGAGTATTTAAGATAACTTAGTAACACTTGAATAACTGGAATAAAGATCTTAACGAATCACATAATACACAAAATACTTCCTGTCTACTCATCTTGTCTTGAAATATTAACAAAAAACAAAATGTTTCAGATAAAATTATAAAATTATCTAAAAATAATAATCCTTTATAATATGGAAAACTAGTTTTACCCTCCAATATTCTACTTTAATACCAAAAGTTACAAATAAACTACTAAAAAAATAAAAATCCTTAAAATTACTCAAAATAATCCAAACTAAAATTAAAACCCAAAAATTTTATGGATTTGTTAACATAGTCTTCCAAGATATATTTTAACATTTATCTCCAAATAACATCAAACAATCTTAATATCTCATACCAAAAAGTAATTAACCTAATCAAATTTTCTACAAGATAGTTTAATCACTTCCATAAATAAAAGGAGTATCCATAAGTCCATTATAAAAACATATATTCTTACAAAATAAAATTCAACCATAACTCTGAAAATAAAATACCAAATTATTCTCTTTTCCTTTGGCATATAGGGTTCCCAAAATAGTGAATGTCTTCCAAAATAAAATTTATCACATAATCATAAAATTATTTTCCAATACTAATGATATCCATTCAATAAAACATAAGTACCCAAAAATCATTATTCATCTTATTCCATAAATGTTTTTAACTAAAATGAAAAAATTCATATTAACCAGATACTTCACGTAGGCAAGTGGTAGGTGATGCACCCTTGTCTCCCTTCAGTTGTGGGTTTGATTCTCCCGGTCTATCTAAACACGACCTGTTATAACCCATCCTACAAGTTGTCATTTTCTAAAACTATATATTTCTTTTAATATTCCAAAAATATTATAAAGACCTAAAAAACCAAAACATTCTTTTACTTCAATGGTTATTTCATACGTTGCATTTTTCATCCCAGAAACGAATAACCCATAATTTCTTCAATGGTGAATTTCTACAAAAATGATATTAGTCACCTTAATATTTTAGATCATAAAGCCTAAAAATGGGTTTCTAATTCATTGAAATTATAATCAACCGTAAAATTGTAAACCCATGATTATATCCCTAACTCTTACAAAAATATCCTAATCTCCAAAGATGTATAAAAAATTCATCAATACCAACTATAAGGCCATGAAAATAAACAATACTTAATATTGGGTTAAGAGAAGAAATATTATTGAGGATTGTTTCATGTTTATTGTTTTATTGAATTAACCCATAACTGTTACATAAAAATTAAAATATTAAAAATTATAGACTTCTACTCACAATCCAATTTTTTCAAAAAAAAAACAATTTTAAAAATGAAAATGGTTTAGTTTCATTGTTGAATATCATATCATTTCCATGATCCCATCCTTGACACTATTATCCTTGAAACCCCATGGAAAACATTTCAAAAACATTGGGTGAGCATAAAAATCTCAATAAGGGATACACAAAGAAGGAAAACCTTCAGTCTTGTAGAAACATGAAAGCCATCAATATTTTATCATCAAGTAATACTTTTCACCTCTATGAAGAAGTAAATACTCTTCCCTAAATATTATATAATTTCATAACCTTTTTTAGACAATGGATTACCACAAAACTATAAAAAGAAACATATAACATATAATGGTAACATGGGACATTAACATACTTACATGTAATAACCATACGGTTGACATCAAAACATATCACTAAATAAAATAACCATATTGATTGCATCCATACCCAATGTAATGAAGGTTATAATGTTACCACTCATTCTTTGTTTATCAAGGAACCACGCATCCTTGGTTTATCACGTAACCACCCATCAATGTTTTATCAAATAACCACCCATAAAATGTCCAAGAAACATTATATAATCATAACCTAAAAATGATTTCAATTTTCAAAATTTCACTCATAAAAGATAATTTAAAATAATATGAATTATTTTGATGATATGGAAATATTGTATCTATTTCCAAAACCATTAACACATTTAATGAAGATAATTTTGATTCAATGTGTCACATACCACATTGAATCATTTGAATGAGATTAAAATTTAAAAAAATTCATTTCCATATAAAAAATTTAAAAAAACCATTTTGAAAACATAGACATAAAAAAGAAGGTTTTATGAGAATAAATATTTAAAACAAATAAAATTACGTTTTAGTTAAAGAGTCTCTTACAACTGAAGAGAAACGTAAATAAAAGAAATTAACTCGTAATATAAAATAAAACGTTAAATATCATTATAATATATTAAACCATGATATAATGTGCCAAAAGGGATTTATATACACCTTATAGGATAATAAAGGTGAAAACATCAAGATATGCCTCAATGAAAGGGTATTGAGATGATGTCCCTTACACAGATCATATCATTTGATTATGGATAAATTAATGACATATTCATGCCTAACAATATAAATACCCAATATACATGTGTCTATTTTTTGTAAATAAATCATAGTTTATTCACACATATTCTTTGAAAAATTAAACCAATGACATGGAAATTTAACTCAATGAATGGAAATTGAGTTATGACTTCCTTACCTTGAGTATAAATCATCACGTACAATTATTATGTTCTTGAATAATAAATAGTGACTAATTTTTAATTTCATGGTAATATTTTCATGTTTAATATTCATTTTATATCACTTATTAAGATGTTATAAAAATTACATATTTATTTATGTTCATATCGAACTTTTTATTGATATTCGGTACTGGAGTCAAAAATGAAATGTTTTTATGTAAATTTTCCAGGTGTTAAAAAGTAAAACATGCTTAAAATATTATTCTTTATTTAAATATCATATATATATCCAATATATATGTATTTATAATATCCATAATATTTGGATATATGAAATGAAATGCTCTGTTCATGGAGATAGTTGGACATATGTACGCTTGAACACTACTTTCATTTCATTGTCATATTAAAAGAGTAAAAAATAAAAGATATAAATTTAAGTAATAAAACTATATTATATTAATGTAATTTATATATTATATGTTAAAAATCCATCCATTATAAATTTAACATATAGAGGGAAACAATCATATTGCTTTGAGGGGGCGGTAGTCCACACTTACACAAACGAAATTATCATATTTACACAACATGGAAAACATAATGGTGCGTTCTCTGTAAAAATTATGGAATAAAATAGGAAATATAAACATAATATATATCATAATTAAAATATTTTATAATATAATTTCCACTATGAGAAGTTTTAGGGGAAAATTGAATAATCATTGTTCCGTGAGGCAGTAGTTCGTCGTAAACTGAAACTATATATTCGTTACCCATTAAATGGAGGTGCATGTAATTATAGATTGAAAACATAGTATAAACAAATATGGTAAATTTAGGATACCGATGTTGTTATTAAATAAAATAATAGGAAGATTTTATGGAGTGGAGAAGGAAAATGAAACTAAAAGGCATGACAGATGGCGTTACATCTTTATCGGGTAACTTATTTTTTGTTTATACAAAAAAGATTCCATGGGAGGATTTATAAAATAAGGTAGTCTTATTGGATGAGGGGATGGATTTTAGGACGTTTTTGGTGTATGTATTCACCATATAAAAGGGTTCTTGAATTATTATAATTAGAGAAGAAAGGGTTCCTTCTTATAGGAGACAGAATGACACCCTTGCAATCTCAAAAATTATAAAATTAAAATAAAATAATTTTTCAATTAAAAGAGACCCAATATAAAATATGTAGTAATTAATATGTTTATCGGTCTATTTATTATCATACAATAATTTTTAGACATGTATTTATTTTATTTTACATCTTATCTTTTTGGTTTACACATAATTATTCTCTTTTAATATTAATTGTAGTAATCAAGATTTTAATTATTAGAGGTAATTAAATTTAAATATATGGAGTAAATTTCTCATAATTGGACCCTAATTAAACTGGATAACATATCATTGTAACTTATGGATTATAATTTTTTTTTTCATTTTTAAATAATTTAACAATTTACAATCTTTATAAAATATCAATTATGTCAATTTTAACACTACTCATTTTATTAAATTTTAATAAAATCCAATTGGAGATATATCATTGAAAAAAAGAATTATATTGTCTCATAAAATTTCATATTCCCCTATAAAAATCTTTTATTACCTTAATTCTGTAAAATAATATTTTTTTATATTTATAATATCATTTATTTTATTCCTTCATTAATAATGCAATCACTACATCATCATTGTGTCATAATTAAATTTAATTATTATACGTAAAAAAATTATAAATAAGATACCATGATGTAGTAAATAGTATTATATTTTTAATTTATATTTATATTCAAAGATATCATTTAGTTAAATCTATATTAAAATTATTTTATTATGATTATTTATGTTTATAACATATTTTCCTTTATATTAAATTATAAGATATAAGTGTCATAATCACACAGAAGTGGCTTCCAAAAGAAAAAATGTTCCTAAAAAGTTTTTTTTCATCATACATATATGATACAATAGTATTTGGACAAATTTTATGGCAGCTTTATGTTATTCTAATATTATCATTTCCATAATTTAACTAATTTACCCTTTAACCATGGAAAACAAAAATAATCAGTGAAGTTAAAATTCATCATTTACAAAAAAGGGACATATTTACATATTTTTTACATTATGATTCCAAATATGGAATCTAAATTTCCAAATTAAAATCATATATGTTTTAGTAATTGATTTAAAATTAACTCTCGTTGTCCAAATGATAAAACATGTTGTCTCATAGTAAAAAACATCAAACGATTGACATGTTTTTATATAAAATTTCAATTTAAAATTATCTTAAATGACCCAAATTGTTTTAAATGATAAAAATATTATCTAATTCAATGTTTTACTCAATTAAAAGGACAATCTACATATATATAAAATTAGATGAAAATGCAGTTTTGAATTAAAAGGCAGTATTGTTCCCTTTTCATTAAAATATGAATTTCAAAAAATTAATACCAAAATTTCATACAAAGTAAATTTTGATGTCTCTAATATAGAGTAGAAGATAATTTTGTCATTTATAAAATATTAAAGACCCAAAAAAATATTTGAAATGGGTTCTCCATTAAAAGGTGGTAAATATGCCTTTTTTAAAAAATACATCTTTTAAGTTTAAATTTAATTTTCTTCTTATATGTTGTATTTAAACATATAATATGAATTTTAAACATCAAATTGAGTTTATATTTTGTTAATTTAATTCAAAACTAGTAATATTATTTTGTAAACATAATTATTCTCATTTAAATAGGTTTTCATGAAAACGCATCCTTTATATTCAATTGGTTTTTATTTGAATTTCTAAAAAAATTGGTAAATAATCATCCATTAAATAAACATTGGTAAAAAATATTTCAATAATTTAGTTAATAGTTTTCATTCCCTCCATTCCAAAAACTAGGTTATAATGGTAACTTATAAATAATAATATTTAATTATTCATTTAAGATTGATGTGTCATATCGTTTATGATACAGAACACAATGTTTCTTTATTAAAACTCAGTATGTTACGAATATATTCTTATGAAACTCAATCTATTTGTGTAATGAACAAAATTCATGAAATTTTGTATCAAATTTTGATTTTAAATGTCCATTATTAGAAGGTAAATTTATCCTAATGACTTCATGTGTTGTTCCAGGTGATATTCCCAATATTAGTCTATTGTGGATTGATCTTTGATGGGTAGAGCATGGGTATGAAATTTTGTTTTTCGAATGAGAACTTACTCTGGGTGATCTTTCATATGACCTTAACATGGGTGAAATGCCTTGATTTTTATGAGGAGTATTGAGGTTACCTCAGGTTAGATATTACTATTATGTAGTTCACATGGACAGATGTTTAAGAGTGTGATCCTAGGATTTATGGGATGTGACTCGATATTTTATATGTTAGATGATATCTAAGGGAAACACAATTGTGCCAACCTTATTGCTTATGCATTATTTTTTAATGGGGCTTATTCACCTTTATTACCATGGATGACTCATCTGGTGGAATGGGGTTCATGTTAACGGTTTTATATTTTTCACTTAAAATATCTTATTTACCTACTTTTGGAGGTGGCTAGGTGATGTGCCACACATGAGAGAATGATTTAGGTTCTGTAAACTAATACTATGAGAGAATAAATCTTTCATTTATAGTTGAGTGGAAAAGCACACTCGTCACTTTTCATGTTGTATTTTTATATGGAATAGTGATTGGTCATGTCCATGATAGATAATGAGTTATTTTATTAAACTCATTTGGGTATGTATTTTCTTGTTTTGATGAAATTGGAAATGTCCCTATGTAGTGAGAGTATACATCAGATGTTTTGTGGTATAGTCAAACCATGTTTGTTCCTTGATAGAAATAATTATAAATATGTGCTATTGGAATCAATTAATGATTTATAAGAGTAGTGGAATAACGGAATGCATATATTGGGGAGTGAACCATTGGATTATAGGGTATAAACCATCATTATTGATGGAAATTTAGTATATGTCAAGGATGAAATTACAGGGGAGCCGATAATGGGTACCAATATGTGTTTTTGGTTAATACTCATGTATGAAAGGGAGGTTTTAGTTTTTATGTATGGTAATGGAAGGATTGTAGGCCTTGTATATTTTCCTTGATTTTTTAGTGGAGAGAAATTAAGTAGACCCCTATGAAGGGGAGTGTATTCTTAATCATGAATGTCCAATCTCATATTTTTATATTCATGGGTTTGATGAGACAAGTCATTGGATGGTTGAGGTAAATCACAACTTACATTGTGTATTTAGATGCAATTTTATCAAGATCGGTGGAAACACTGTATTTGGGTTTCACATGTGATGTTTGTGGAATTTAAAACATTAACAATAGGTTTGAGACGACTTTGGATTTTTTTTGAGCTTGAGTCAAATCTATGAAGTTCCGGTGCTTGGGGAGATATCTTAAAATAAAATTATGTTGGGTGAGTATCCAACCAGGGAATAATATATATTTCTAGGATTATAATTTTTTGTACTTTTTTGAAAATATTGGGACTCCCTTGGTTTCTATTGCATCATGATCAGGGAATGGGATATTCATTTGGTTGGTGTGGTAATGGTGTTTTTAATAAATTCATCCAGAATATGGCCAAAATATGTTTTTATAATATTTTATTTGATAATATGAAAACAATAAAAATTTCATTATTATACCATATAGATTACGTTTTCATTTGGTGAATCTAGTGGAGGGGATCATCATAGTAAAAAATCATCAATTTTGACCAGATTATTTTGGTGGGGATCACTATAGGATTCATATGAATTAATCATTATCATTGCAATGTATCAAGATATAAGAGTGAAGTTGATCACTATCTAGGTTAACTAGTAATGGTTATGAGTAGTTTATCAGGTTGGGTTGAATAATGAACACATGTGTTTGGAATTTGTTCGGGAGAGATTGTTCATAATTCCAGGATATAATGTGATAACCTTATGATGAATTGATGATCACAATAATGTTAATATAGGGAATAAGAATAATTTTGAGGATTTTAAAGAATGAGAAGTTTTATAATGAAGAGGTTGAAACATCCCATGATATTATGGGATTATAAATTATGCATGAATTGTTATTATTCACAATAGAGTAGGGGACATTTTGTAAACCATGAGTTAGATATGGAATCTAAGAGTTTAATCAGCCCTAGATATGGTGTATGGATGTTATTTATGAAATGAGTGATGATTTAGGACCTTAATTATTTTATATTATTCCATTATATGGGTTGTCAAGGGGTATAGGGAAACCCCTGTAAGGGAAAACCATATTTCTCATTGCCATTAACAATATTTTTATTAATATTTTCCTATAAATATTTTTTCCAGAAGACCTCTATGTGGTCAACCATATAATGGTAGGGGTCAACCACATGGGTGACCCTTATATGGAGACTGCTACATTTGGGGATATCCGCATACATGGGGAAATCCCCTTATATAATATAACCTATACACAGGGGAATCCCCTACCATGGGGGAGATATAAATATGTGGTTTTTATTATTAGAGGATTCAACTTTCATGGTAATTCATATATGTAGTCTCACCGATTCGGTGATTTCACTTATTTTGACCCTTACATAGACCCTTATGTGGGTTTTGGTAAATATTTAACCAATTTTATTCATAAAAATAAAATAAAAATATCTTAAATGTGTTTTAATTTATATTTGTGGTGTTTCAAGCCCTGTAATGTTCGGGATTTGACAAGGAATGGGTTATAACCAATCAATTTGATTCATATGTATTTATCCAACTATTATTTTTTTAATGGATGATATTTTATATTAATGTTATATTAATGTAAATCAAACACACCAAAATAATTCATCCTTTGTTTATTCTACTCTTTCTTGATACATTATTCTAAATCCTAGAGAATGGATTTAGTGATGATTCCAAAAGGGGCTGTTGTAATCATCTCAATATCATGTTTATTTTTATCCTTGTAGCTAAATGTGGTACTAAGAGGATGATCCCACTAGGTTTTGACAAGATTTAACATGGTGGGTAATTATCATTATTTTATATATTGTTTTCTAATTTGGGGTGTAAATGATTTTTTTAAATAAATAAATTTGGAAACTTGTCACTAAAATGTTAGCATGGGTTCCATGGGTAGTGAGTATCCCATCTTCCAGATCCATTGTTTTATATTTATTCCACACCCACTAAAATATTATTATTCATTGATTATATAATAGAATTAGTTTTATCAAAATACTGAGATATTTTTATTATTACAGTTTTACCTACACTTATACACACTTTCATCTAATTTGTAATAGACATACTGTTCTTCTGTATGGTAAACTACCTCATCATAAAATGATGTTGTTCATTTTCCATTACCAACCCTCATGGTTGGTAATTATGACGAAAAATACATTTTTATATGATATATATGATGTTTTGGATGTATTTTTTCTTATTTAATTATTATATAAAATAAAAATTCATGCATTCCAATTAGTTCAAAAAAGTTTACTTCTTTTCTGAATGTAGAGACTACTGCCTCCTTAGAGTGATGTGATTATTTAAAACATTACATTGACTGAATTGAGGGTGGGTTTAGTTAAATTATATAACATACATTTCAATATTATTCTACTGTAATTATATAATATATAAATATATATATATCATTTACATTCATTCATTCAAAATAAAAATAAAACAGAAATAGTGTTTATGCGTGCGTATGACATATTATCCCCATCATCATCCAATGGACCAAAGGCCTTCATTTTTTATTGCTTTTTGATATTCCACCTTTCAAGGGGTGAGGTGGAACCCTTATAGTGCCCATAGGCGTAAGTATTACAAGGCCCTATAGTCCTTAGAGTAATTCATTGCCCATAGGCTTCAAACATTACATACAACCTAGACTAACTACATGGAATTGCTCCTCCCAAAATCTTTATTGTGAAATCAGCTCTCCACCTTTACCTGGTTGTTTGACTAGGCTATCCCATGCATGCATAGGATTTTCCTGATGGTAGGTGTCATACCCTCTCATTCTTTCAATCCTTTTACCTTCTACTATGGTGAAATCTTCTTGATCATCCTCCAATAGAGCTTATTCCTTGTAGGTTTTCTGGTTTACATCTGAACTAGAGGAGGCCTGATTGCCTTGAGGTGGCCCAAAGGCCTTACGGGCCTGAAGGATTGTGTGACCCCAAGTCCTTAAAAGACTCATGGACCAAAATGGTGGCCCAAAGGCCCAAATGAGGGAAAATTCCCTGCTGCTACTGTGCTAAACAGTGCCTGCTACATTTCCCACTACAGTACCTAGTACAGTACTTCACAGTTCCTGCTGTAATAGTGCTATAGTTCCTTCTATAGTGTTGTTACATTATCTCTGAAATTATGCTTCTACCTGGATTTGATCCCGGGTCTCCTGGATGCACTTAAGAGTCCTCACGAACCTGGCTGAGGCTCATGTGCACATATCATCCCCATAAACGGTGTATTCCATTTCATATATATATATATATATATATATATATTATAAAAATACATATATATTGAATATAAATTATAATCATATCATTTTTTATATTTTAGAAATAATTAAATCATGATCTATGTAAGTGGACAATGAATGCAAGCCTAAATGAATATCAAAACATGTGGATATTACTTGAATCATGACATTCACATGGAATTGTTAATAAACAGACAATTCAATGTCATAATAAAATAATATATTCAATGATATATAATAATATGGTTATTTTTTATATTTATAATATACTTATTCTTGTTATAATGTTTTTTTAAATGCTTACAATGAAATTTAAAATATACTGTAAGGGTTTTCTCATCACATTTTTTTATCTGTATGATACATGCCTTGTTCACAACTCATTTCATTTGTGTGTTGTATATAATTTCCATAAATATATTCTATGATGCATATATTTAAATTTATTTTTATTTATATATATCCCTTTTATGATCTCTCTTTCATGGGTTTTATGGTTCAAAAGTTACCAAATCAATAAAGTAATTTATCTCAATTTTCCTTGTTTAAGACGCATGCCATGTTATGGACCTATATTTTTCTACAAGGTGTATATAATAACCTTTGACGTGTTATATCATGGAATTTATTCTTTCAAAATATTTTATGCTTCATCTAATTTTATAATATCTTAGTTTATTATGAATCAAATTTACTGATGTTGTAATAGTTTATTCCTACAATCTCATTGTTTAATAAGATTGTTTATGATTATGATAACCATAATGAAATATTATGATCCATCTATCAAGAACACTCATTACCTTTCTTATCATATGTTTATTCATGATTTATTGATGTTTTTTACCATTTTACTACTCTTTGGTACCTATGATTATTAAGAAAATGTTTTTTTATTAAAATATGTTTTTATTACTCCTTTGGTACTAAAAACTGTGTTTTTTCAGAACAATGTTTTAGAAAAATGTTTTAAAAATTTCGTTACTATAACCAAATGATGTTGAAAGGTCATTTTTAAAAATGTTTTATTTTTTACCAAATATATTTAAAAAGGAATTTTCTTATCATTTTCAGATCAGGGAACTTTTTTAAACATGTTAAGGTGCGAAATGGTAGTTTGGGATGTACGAACATACATGTCTCTTATATCTTCATTTTCATTATGCTACTTTTTTATGTTTTCAATTTTCTATAAAGAAAATATTTTCCTAATATTATAGAAATTTATCGATATTAAATTATTTATCAAGAAAAAATGTACTAAAAAATGTTTTGTGTTTAAAAAGTGTTTTAAATGATTTTGAATGCTTCTATTATATATTTTCAAGAATTATATTTTTAAAGAAAACAATTTAAATTATTTCAAGATATCATAATAATTTTTCAAATCTAGTATAAAAGAAATGGGTCTTTAAAATGATTTATTTTATAAAAAGTATTTTTCAATTAAAAAAATATTTTCCTCAATAAATGTTTTAAATGTAATTATAAATAATTATTTATCAAAAAAGGATATTTTTAAATTATTTTACCAAATGGATTTTAAATTAAATGTAAATTTTCTGTTGAAAGTTTCCATGTGATCCTTCAAAAACCTTATCCATCTAATATGAAATACCTTGTTACAGTTTATTCATTAGTGGGTATGTGATCTAAGAATACCTTTCATATTCATTTTTAAATAGTTTATGATTTTAGGTAATTATGTTTATGACACCCTTCTCTTCCAAAGTTTATATTATTTTAACGCCCTCTTCTTTTCATGGGTTATGATTTATTGATATGAATATGGGACATATCTCTTTTCCATTGGTAATTAAACGATTAAATGTTTATATTATCCATTTCATCTCATGGGATATGATATAATGATTTTTTATATAATATTGTGACAAATATAAGTAAGATTTTATTATTTGATGGCTAGGACATATGTACCACTATAATACATTATTAATGATGGATGACTCATGTGTATAAAGATTATGCATGAACCTGATTACATGTTCACAATGTTATGCAAGGACCTAATGCATGTCCATAAGTTTATGCATGAAGTGGATTACATATTCCTAATGTTATGAGTTAACCGTATTACATTATCTAAATGTTATTCATGAACCTAATTACATGTTCCCAATATTTTTTATGGACCTGGTTTTAAGTCCATAAGTTTATGCATGATCCTAATTAAATGTTCACAATGTTATTTGTGAACTTCATTAACTGTTCAAAACATTATGTGTAGACCAGGTTTACGTTCACAAGTTAATGTGAGGGAATGATTTCATATCCATAATTTATACAGTGAAACTATTTATACTAATACATGTTCATAATTTTATAAGATGATGTTTATTCTACAACTCAATTTTTTCTTCCAATGTTATTATTTCATGACTTATTGTCTCAATTACTTAATCAATCATTTCATATGAAATTTTAATATTTATGAGATGATTCTTGTTCATGATCTTTATTATTCATGTAATGATCCTCTAATGAAAAAAATAGGTTCTTATATCATTATGTACATTATTCTACTTACAAATCCACTTATTTTTCTTGACTGAGCATCTGACATCACCCCTTTTTTATGCTTTTATCCACATGTTATAAAGAAATGTTTTTTAGTATGAGTATTAATGGAGAATATCATTACATAAATATTGATGATCATTCACCAAATTAGAATAATGTATTCCATGATTCCAAATACACAAAACTAATCTATCCTCATGTATTTATTTTTTTCTAATATGTTGAATATTTACTTATATTAATGTAATTTCCCTTTATATTAAGTCTAGGTCACTATTGATGGTATCAAATGAAATTTTTATTCAACCATTAGAAACTAGGATGAGAAAACATTACTAATATCCCAAGGGATATTTCTATGTATATGTATATTAATGTATCTAAGAATATTCCTATTTTTTCATAGATTAATGAAGATAATATTATTTATACATACTATAAGTGATTTTTAATTAGTATATTTTTATGCATTGAAAATTGTTTCTATAACTTTTCTTTGTATTTCTAGTCAATGGTAGTAACCAATAACAATTGTGTTAATGATGAATTTGATTTAAAATTTACCAATCTCAGGCCAAATGGGATGATCAATGGAGTGAAGGATGTAACGAACATGCCTAATAAATTTCCACAAACCATGATAAACTACGTGTACCTTAAAAAACTATCCGAGTATCTAAAGAAAATAAGAAAGGATTATATCGAGAGTTTGGATAATGGTTACCATAGATGAAAGAATATTTTGTTTTATTTGTGTCAAGAATGTTGAATGAATCACCTAATTGAACGTCATAGAGAGACAAGATGATCTTTTTACTATGGTAATGAAGAACAGAAATCAAGTAGTTTCAAAATAAAAAATGACGTTTTAGGTTAATACGATAGATGGGAATATCTTTTTCTATAATACATCATTAAATTTTAAATTCTTCATTTGTGGAGTGAATGTTAATTATGAAAATTGATGTCCTAATTTGAAATATCAGGAAAATAATAACAAGGGTGGTACATGTAATGGTTATATTGTATGTGATGATAAACCAATAAGTGAAATATCAATTGAAATAGGTGTTAATTAATATGGTGAGGTAAAATTTTTAATTTATTAATGATGAAGTGGAATAATCAATGTCTTTATGTATTTGGATTCATGATTATGTTATATTAATGGTAAAATATACAAGGATTGTTCATATTAGGGTTTCACTAAGGATTTATAATAAAATTTTAAATATTTTAGATGGACTAGAAAAATGAGTTAATTTCAAAGTGATATTCATGGGAATCACATGATTAAAGGAAATATAACCCCTAAAACATATATTATGTTATGATAATAATGTTTGGATAAAGAAATATTGGATATGGATAAGTAAATTGGACAGTAATGATTACCATGGAAAAAATAAGGATTTTTACAAGTGATTTATTCTATCATTGATAATGTTTAAAAAAATATATATTTATGGAATTTTTCAATAAACATTGGAATAAGAAAATATGAACGTTTTCAATAAGTTATTGTATTTTTTCAGATTATTACCATGTTTCAATAGAATTCATGCTAAAGGTATTCATATGTCTGGAATGAAATATATGTGGTCCAATGTAAAATTAAATTAGTGACCTAATTTATTAAGCATTTTACTTCCATAATTCATATGGATCTTAATGTTAACCATTAATTTAATTGTATGAGTTAAACTTCTGATGAGGTTTTATGGATTGAAGATATTGTCTCACCATATAAGGATTTATTCATATCAGATAACTTTTTCTAACCTTATGGTTCTCATAGAGATAGATGGAATGACCTATCATTCTATTTATGGGTCTTATGATCTACTAATTCATTGGGAATGAAAAATTAACCTTCACTTCTTAGAATAAGAGATGACATGGAAATTCATCAAGTAAGAACCGAAGGGTGACATTGTGCTAATGGAAGAGAATAAAATCAAGTATGTATATATCCATTTTAAAAAATTTCATCTTTAATAAAAATGGTATTAAAATAAAATTTATTGTGTTATCATAATTTTTATGATATAAATGACATTTTTGACGCCTTTTTGTGTTATGGATTTGTGATTTTTAAATTTTCCCTAACCAGGTTCTCTTGAACACCCCATCAGAACATACTAGTTATATATCTCTTCCAAGACAATGTTTTCACATTCCAGATTTGTTCTCCCTTATGGAAACATAGTTTTGTGTTACTTTGGGTAACCTGAATTTTGCAACGATCCCTTTGTACAAAAAGTCTTAGTAAACATTTTTGACGTTATTTTTTTCTTTGATTGTAACTTTCGAGTATTAAACCATTAATAAAAAGGATATATTTCGGGGGAGGCAATTAATTTTAATGTTGGTATAATGAAACACCGTGATATTTTTTGATATAATTTTTTTTGAGATAATTTAATCTTATTTATATTTTAAATTCCATGAAACACTGAATGTGTTTTTTAATGAACTTAAGATTTTTGTGTTATATGCAAAAACAAGTTAATATTGCACTATAAGTAACACTAAAATTATAATTTTGTATATTAAAAACTATGTTTTCTTTTGTTACATAAAATACTAAGTCACTTCTATAGCTTATGTTACATTCAACGATGAGTTTTTAAAAAACTAAAATATACTATTAATATGATTACTAAATAATTATTATTATAGAAACCACACAGCCTTTAGAATTAAATATATTTATATAATTAAATAAATTGTGAATTTGTTTTTAAAATGTGTAAAAAATAAATACATCAGTTATTAATTAGTATAATTTAATGAATGATCAAATTGAAAATAAAGAAATTATGTTTCTAAGAATGCTATTTTCCAATGTACAAAAAATAATTATTCAGAAAAAATTAAACATATCACTTTTGTTTAATTTTTACAATAAAGTTTATTTATTAAATTTTCAGTAAATATTTTTTATACTCAGATGATTCATTTTATTGGTAAAATATATGAATAAATTCAATTTTGTGAATAGAAAGAAGTATTTCTTTGAAATATGATTTTATAAAGTTTTATAGGAGAACCATTTTAAATCTTATTTATGAAAATTTACTAATATTTATTCTATGAAATAAAAATCATTTTTGGAATTTGGGTATAACAATTTACTATGGGTGAGTTTTAGGTATTTTTTCGAGAAGTTTGATTTTTTGATGAATAGTAAAAAGCACGAAATTTTATTTCAAAACTACTTTTTCATATAATTTATTTATATTGAATATTAATTTTTTATTTATCTTTAATGTATAATGTTTTCAATCATACATCTATTAATCAAATTTGTTTCATCTAAACCAATATAACTATTATATTGAACATAAAAACATTTCATCCTTTTGGAACATTTTGCTTTAAAACCCCGCATTGTTATCCCATCTATGGGATTAATTTTAAATTTATATCCTCTAGTAGAATTATTTAAATTTGGAAAATTAGATTCTATATTTAAAATCAGAATAATTTGTTATTTATAATAATTTCTTTTTTTTGTGGAATAATATTTGTGAATGTGATTAAAACATAATACATAAATTAAAAGAAAAATTAGCATATCAATGGACTAATACATAAAAATTAGGCCCAAAATGACCTCGAAACATGTAAAAAATCCATTTTATGTTAATATTTTGACCCAATCATACCATTTATTAAATTTGGACAATTATTTGAGCCAAATTACATGGTAGAACATTGGTTGAATTCCATTTTCAAAAAATTATAGAAATGTCGCTCTTCCTATAATATAAAAAGGAACTAACCCATCAAACATTTTCACACCTCTCACTACCATTTTATCACTGAAAATATTTTAAAATAATCTACACAAACACTTAATTTAGTTCTATAATCATCCTTTTAGGAATAAATCCATCCAAAGAAACCTTTTCGTGAATACCAAGAGGAGATTCCAAATAAAGAGGTAACATCATTCCTCAAGCGCTATTGTTTTATTTTCATTCTACACCCCCAAAAAATATTTTTATTAAATTATTATATAATAACCTCAATATCGTAAATATACTTAAATTTTGTTATTATTATTTTTATACATACACTTACACATACTTCTATTTAATGTGTAATTAACTTACCATTTTTTTATACGGTGAACCAAAACCACACCAAATGATGTTGTTCTATTTTACATTACCGCCTCTCAGGGCTGGGAATTATGATGGTCACACTATTTTTATATGACTTATGTTATATTTATTATATATCTATGATTATTTAATTACTAAATAAAATTAACATTCATTTATTCTTTTTTTTTAAATATAATAACTTCGTTTGTGGAAGTGTGTACTACCACCTCTTCAAAGCGATGTGATTCATTCCCCCTTTTACATGGAATGCAAGAAGGGTGGAATTTGTGAGATTATTTTATATATATGTGATAATAATTATAATTTAAATATATTATATATAAATATATATATACTTCATTTACTTTATTTTCTTCAAAACAAAAATAAAATGTAGACAACATTCATGCATATTTAAGGCCAACCATCTCCATCAATGGTGTATTCCATTTCATATTTCAATATTTTATCCATTATTTTAAATAAATATATAAAGTAATATGTATTATAATTATTTAATTATTTTATATTATGAAACTAATTAAATCATGGTCTAATTTTGTGTATCATGAATAACAAATCAAAACTTATATGAAAAACAAGGGGATATTACCTCAAATGTAAAAGTAAGATGAAGTTGTTAATAAATGTGTAATATAAAGTAATGCTAAACAAATATATGGTATTATATATAATAATATGGTTATTTGGTGCATTTATAATAAATTTATTCTTATTATATGGTATTTATGAATGTGTATGAAAAAATTCAAGACTTAAGGTTTGAGTTTTCGCATCTCGCATTTTATATCTATGAGATACATGCCATGTTCAACACTCATTTCTTTTTTCTGGTGTACAAAATACCTGTAAATTTATTATATGATAGATAAAACAAAATACTTGTTTATTTATTTATCCATTTTATGATCTCCATTTCATGGGGTTTATGTTTCAAATGTTACCAAATCAGTGAAGTAATTTTTTCACAATTTTTCTTCTATGAGACACATTCTATAATGTACATATATTTTACAACCAGTTTTATTTAATTAACTTTTTATATCATATATATTATTATTTCATGATATTTTTAGCATCATTTAATGTTATTATACCATTTTCATTATGTGTCAATGTTACCAAATTTTTAATTGTGTATTCATACAATCTCATCATTTATTGGGATTGTTTATGATTATGCATCCATTGATTAAATATTATAATCTATCTCTCAAAAATACCCATGAATTTTCTTATACTATGATTAATGAAAATATATTCATGTATTGGATACATTTTTTTTACTCTTTGGTATTTAAGATAATTAAGAAAATATATTTATGAAAGTCTGACATTATTTCTCCATTCGATCAGAAACCTGTGTTCTTTCAGTATCGTGTTTTAAAAAATTATTTTCAAAAATTGTTTTAATATTACCATATTATGAAAAAAGGTAATTTTTATCCATGTTTTATCTTAAATTTGTTTTGTAAAAAAGAATCTTCATGTCCTTTTCCAATCAAGGAAATTTTATAAAAATTTTAATGTGAAAAAAAATGTTTGGCATTTTCAAACATACCCAACATCATGAATGTCTTTTCCTTCATGATTACATTACAAGATTACAATATTTTTCTTTAAAAAATTCTTATATTCAATAATTTTTTTTCATTATAAATCTGTTTCCAATGAAATAGTTTTTCAAAAACGTTTTATATATAAAAATTGTTCTTAATTATTTTCAAATCATCTTGCTTATATTTTCAATATGTTTTTTTAAATGAAAATGTTTTCAATGATATTGAAATTTCATTATAGTTTTTCAATGAACATTTTAATCTATAAGGGATTCTAAAAATGTATATTTTAAAAATCAATTTTCAATGCTGAAAAAATATTTTCCTCCAGAAATTTTTTAAATGAATTTATAAATATTTGTATATAAGAAAATAATTTTTGATATGGAATTAACAAAGTTATTTTAATAAAAATATATTTTCCTAAAGATGTTTTCCATGTTATCCTTAAAAATACTAATCCCTATAATATGACATACCAGGTAAGACTTTATGCTTTAGAAGGGATATGATCAAATAATATCATTTATAATCTTTATTGAATGGTATATTTATTGATGGAATGATGTTTATGACACTTTTTTCTCTTCCACATGTTATATTCACTTCAAACGCGCTTATTTTTGGGTTTTTTGTTTTGATAAAATGATTATTATTGTTATATATTTGCCATAGGTAATGACATGTTGAAATGTTTATGATAAAAATATCATTTCAAAAGTTATTATATGATTAAAATTTATCATCATGTGGCACAAGTATGTAAGATATTATTATTTGATGGGTGGGACCAATATCTCCCTCAAAAACATTGGTTAAAAATGGTTGACTCATGAGTATAAAGATTATGTTTAAACCGGATTACATGTTTTAAAAGATATATGAGAACCTGATTATAGGTTCTCCATTTTATGATTCAACTTAGGTGCATGTCCATGTGTTTATACATGAACCATATTAAATTTTTACAATAATATGAGTGAACCTTGTTATGTGTTGACAATGTTATTTATAAAACTGATTACATGTTCACAATGTTATTTATGGACCTGGTTTCATGTCCATAATTTTTTTTTCATCAACCCGATTACATCTTCTCAATGTTTTGAGTGAAATAGATTACATATTCAGAACATTATGACTAGACCTATTTGAATGTCCATAAGTATATGTGAAGTTCATATTTCATTTCCTTAACATAATGAGTAAACCTATTTATACTTATACATGTTAATAATGTTATAAGCTGACATGTTGTCCAAAATTTCCATTTCATATTCCTATATTAAGAATTCATGTCTTATGCTCCAAATTACCTTATCATTAATGTCTTATTAATTTTCAATATGTATGAAATGATAAAGAATTATAGTCATTCATTTGTAGGGTACAATATTCTAATGAACTGACCATGTATTTATATCCTTATACTCTAGATTATGCATAAATAGATCCTTATTTACCCTTATGAAGTATCTGTGCTCAACCCCTTTATATGTTCCTTCTACCCAGGTTATGAATTTTTTTAATTAGGAGTAATAAATGTGAATATCTTTATGGAAATGTTAAAGATCATTCACCAAATTAGAATAATGTGTTCTATGTTTCCAATGACACTAAACTATAATGGTCCATAGGCATGTAGTTTTCTGATGTGATGAATATTAATCTATATTGAGGTAATATATATGTATGATAAGACGGGTTCTCTATAATATTTATTATCATTTTTTTATTTTTTTGGTCTTTTTGTGGAGTCAAGGATGAAATGGTGAGCTTGGGTAGCATATAAACTGAGTATTGAAATATTAATTTAGGGCTTGAGATAGAATCTCTCATTTCAGAAATAACTATTTCTAGGTATAGGTAATCTTCATATAATATATAAAATCATTAAGTAATTTTTGGGGTGTTATTTATAACTAAATAGCTTGGAAACCCTTATCTTTGATTAACTGATGAAAAAATAGTCCCTTTGGGGTATTTCTTTCCATTGTAGTTTCTTGGGAAATTTTATTATAAATTTTGGTTATATACTATTATCAATGTGGTTTCTAGTCATCCACTTAATCTATTGATGGTTATGGGATTACTACTCAGTCGTCTTATCTCATAGTTGTTGATCTTTAGGCCATCTCTTTATATGATCAATCCTTTTCAACATAAGGAATTATTTTAATTTATATCTCCATTTCTCTTCTTATTTTCTATTCCCCTAAAACTGTAGAAATGGTGTTCTGTAAATTTATAAATATTTCATTCATGGTTTAATGATGTGTTTTATGTGGATTGTTATTGTGAATAATTCTTGTATTTTGGGTGGTTTGATAACTATTATTTTTCATCATTATTTCATTCCATTCATTAATCCTCCCTTGATATAAATTATTTGAAACTAATATTTTATAATATGTGAGGATATGGAATTATCAATCTTCTATTTTAATTATGTAAATAAATGGATTTGACAATATAATATAACAAAATAATTATTGGGAATATGAAAATGGAAATTTGTTAACATGTGTTCATCATTTGAATTTTCATATTGATGTATGATATTGATTGAAATGCTATTTTTATATATTATTTTTTATATTTTTTGGTAGATTTTTATTTTGATATAAGTCTACATGATGATTACATATGATGTTCATAATCAGTTAAACAATTATACAATGTAATAAGAAGTATGTTTTGAAATTTGAAATTTATTTAATTAATACCTCTTATGCATAAAAATGTTAACATAGTTTAAGAATTTTGACGTGTTAAATTTTTTTAATAGATGAAATTTATTGATATTAATCACTATAGTTATTATCATTGTTTTATTCATTTAATAGTTATAATATTTTCAATGTGTTTGAATTGTTTTATTCATTTTATCATAGATAAGGTTGTGTTGATAGTATTTTATCATTGTGGGGATGGTGGATTATTTTGATAATTGGATAGTGAGGTTGGTGATATTTTGGGGTTTGGTATGATTTTTTTGTTATTTTTATTATTTCATGGTGTGGATATTATATATTTTTTCATTCCTGATGTTTTTTGTTATTAGTTGTATGTGTTTTATATTTTCCTATAATGTAAAATTTTGATGATATAATGATATAATTATTGATTAATGTAATAGGTTATTATGACATATATATATATATATTATTAATGAATAAATATAATAAATTATTAATTGTTACACGAGAATGTGTTGTAATAATAATGAGTATTTTTATAGTAGTGAATTAATGCTATGTGGTAATTAAAATAAATATTTCACAAAAATATACTCAATTTAAATATAAATGTAAGGAATAAAGATTGCATAATTAATGAAGGTAAATGTTAAATATTATTTTGATAATTAGAGAATTTGAATAAGAATTAATATATATATATATTGTGTGCTAATTGATTAATTTATAAGGACCATATTTATTTGTGACATGGTTAAACAATATTTGTTATGAAAAATGTTGTGGTATACTAATGTATTTATGTCTTATAGATATATTTATTTGAAATATTAATAAGTGGTTATACTAGTTGTATATTTATTGTAGTTTTTATGTTAATTAACAACCATTTCGGTATATGTAATATTATTTATTTTATATCACATTATTTTTTCTTATTCTTTATTAACAATTTTGGGTAATGTGACCGACACCCATATGAGTTTTTTTTATTTCTCTCCCCAACATCCTTGATATTGAGGAAAATGTTTCCAGGGAATATAGTTGTGACACCCAAAAATTGTCTATCCCGGATTATGTTTATAATAAATACACAACCATGATATAATGTCATACATTTTTTATATGTATATTAATATATAGGTTGTAAAATATTATGGTTTGGATGTATAAATATATGGGTTTTATGGATAAAGGTTATAATGACTGATGATGTGGGCATGATAGTGATGTGGCATTGGAAATGTGGTTATGAATGTGATTTGGATATGTGGTGTTATGGTATTTAGTGATATTATTTATGGAGGGGATGGTAGAATTGGTAACTATTTTGTTGAGGTGTGAGGGTGTCTAGGATAGTGGGGATGTAAATGTGGGGTTCCTTTTGTAAAATATTCCTTTTTATATTATATTTTATTACATATGTATAATATTGGGTTAGTGATCCTTGGTTAGGTTTGTAATTAGTTGACCAAATGTCGGAAATGGTTATGTTTCATTATACATTCCTTGGGGATCTAGTATTCTTCTTCCACATTTACATGAGAGGTTCTGTGGAGTGTACATCTAAGTATACTTATTCTCTGACCTCTATATGTCAATGTGTTTTTGTGTGTGGTTTTTTCTATTCTGTAGAGTGAGGTTGATAAATGGGAAGGACATTATGAACTCATGTTAGTTATGGTGTCAACTGGTGATTTTAGAGTTTATAACCTTAGAGTTGTATGTTTTAATCTCCCATTTCGAGTTTTCATTTATTTATGACATTACAGTCATTTTTTATATATTTAATTATTATAATATGGTTTTAAGTGGTTGTGTTCCTCTATTCGTGGGATTTATGTCGGTAATTTCACCCATTTATGTCTTTGTCATTCCCTCAAGGCTAGTCTCCATCCCATGGCCTATTGAAGGTGGGATTCCAGGTTCGTTCCCATCTTCAAATACATCCCATAATGGGTTAATGTCTGAGATTTCATGATAAGAACTTATAAATAATTCATCAGTTATTTATTTTAAATCTAATAAATCATATACGAAAACAACAAATAATTTTTTAGTTTTTGAGTTGATATCCCCAAAAATATACTTATATCACATTAGTATAAAAAAACCAGAAGATGGGAAAATTGAAAATAAAAAAAAATTATATTCTATATAATGTAAATGAATCCTAAAAGTGAATTTATTGGCATCAAGCATTAAATGAATAATCCTTTTAGATTACAAGAATTTTTCAACCACTCAACAAATTGTATAGAATTTACATTATAATATTTTAACATATAATTATTTATTTAAAAGTAATTAGTCAATTAATAAATTGTTGTGATGAATAAATAAAATTATAAAATATATTTTAAAATAATTATAATGATATTTTAGGAAAATATGTTTAAATATATGATATCCTATATTATAGAGATCCCTCTTTTTACAATATCTCATAATTTGGGCAGCACTATATCAATATCATTTTATAATATATGAACATTATGAGAATAACACCTTATATAACCCATTGTCACAAAATCATCATGGATTATACGAACATCTCAAAATAACATGTGACATTATATTAAATATACATTATATAAGAAAACATAAACTCTATTATTTTAAATAGAAACATTATGAAAATTATTCCTCATTCATCTTCCTTGTGTAACAATTTATGGGATATTAGTCTGTTCAAAATGATTATGTGTTCTCAATAAATAATCATATGTTACTATTTTAATCATTAAATGAATTAGTGAATGTCCACCAATAATAAGATCTGGCTTAATCATCATTAGACAAAATCATCCTTATATGAACATACCCACTAATTGTATTTGTATAAATCGTATGAAAAGACATACAATGTACTTATCATTAACATTGAGTACTATGATGAGACATGGAATAGATCTATCTTATATATGAAAACTTAAAAATTCAATGTTTTTATAAAATGGTAATTTTAATCCAGAACATATATTATTCATCCATGTGAATAAACACGTCACATGTTACTAGTAAATGAACATCATTTTCCCCAATATAATTAAAATCAAGTCCAATATTCCATACCTATCATATATGATGAAATTTCTATATTTTTAATGTAAAAAATGTAGTAATGCGGCTTGGTTTACTGTCAGCTAACCGGACTTGGGATCACACATGATCGTAGCTTTTCATTCCCATGTTCTAATGGATATCAACTATAGGTGAAAGTCAAAGAATATCTCACGGTGAGACTATATCCATCACATAATATTGAAAATAAAAAATAGATACACCCATAATAAAATAGAACATTCGAGAATAACAAATGGAATTCTAATTTAAAAACCACTATAATAAAATTATCCAACTTCTTGTAAAAACATGTAGCACAAAAATATGATATAATAATTTCATATATCTAAAAAAGATCAACTACAGGGGTTTATATAATGAATAATATGAACAAATTTAAATCTAAAAGGGAGTAATGGCTTCTAATGAAGAAACACTCAATGATAAAATATCCACATCCTATTAGAGTTACACCATCCCACTGTCACATGATAAGGACCTTAACATAACCACATACAAAATATATGATCTTTATATCCATCAAATTTCATATGTATCGTGTGACTAAAAAATTCAGTAATCCACTACCAATGGTTCCACTAATAATAAACTCTATATATGTACATTAATTTAAACTATTAATAAAGTGTATGAAATTACACAGTTAACACCTTTCATGACATTACCTACCTAAGTAACCACATAAACATTTGACTCAGACATACTGTAGCTAGTCCCAGAATATGGGATTCAATTTCGTATACTTTTATCATATCAACAATATATGAAAACTATATAATACTTAGTTCTCAATTTGGGAAAATGACTCCCATGGGAGATAGAAAACATCTTCCAAATATCATAACTATGTGTCCTTAGAAATATCATCAGATACAATTTTTTTTAAACTCAGCCTTTTTGGTGAAAGGAGTATCAAAAACCATTAATAGTGCTCAAAATTATACCTTTTTAGTTAATGGGGGAACATTGATCTCCATTTATTTAAATAGTCATACCCATTCTATAGTGATTGAAATTTTACCCATATTAATATGGGTCTATATTCATATCACCTAACTAGATAATTAAATATCACCCATATCAATCATGTTAGATAATCATACTTCTCATAGTAGTGAAAAAGATCCCACAACTCTCAAATAGGGTAGACAACCATGCCAAATTAGTGGTGAGGTAGATATCAAAAGTAAACCCATGTTAATCTTAATATATTCTAGGATTACTTATATCCTTTATTATTCAAACAAAAAAGTATTACATGATGAGGGATCCATGTCTATCTTGGATTAATGAATAGCGAATCAAATATTAATTATTAAATTTCAAGACATGGTCATAATACTCTAAATTAATATCCCTACGTCAATAAATTTGATAAAATCTATCACACCTTGGCCTTAATGTATACTATAGCCTTTATCTCATATCTCTTTGTAATAACTAAGGATCTTATTACCTCTATAATGAAAATAGATACACTTAGTAGGGATTTACTATTGTAGGCCTAGCTGAACCCTCACAACACTCACCCCTCTTATGATTCACGATAATTGGTCTTAATCGATAATCACCATATAATTTTTTTAAATCATAGATCCTCCTATGATAACCACACTAGGAATAATCAATGATAGGTCCCCAATCATTATAATATTATATTAATGATTACATATACTATTTTCTTATTCCAATCTCACATGTCTCCCCACATCTAGGAACTCATCCACAAGTCTTGTCACAATAATATAATATGAAATAACAACTAATGTCAACTTATGTTCGGTTTACTAAATCACTAGGGCTCTCTTATTAAAACAACATTTATAATTATTCCAAGACTCAGAAGCATTCTCTTGATAATCCTAACCCGATACTTAAGGTCATCCTTTCTTGGGTAACATGATATCATGAGGTTACATAAGAAACCAGCTCTCTATACTTCCTTAACTCATAACTCTTGGTATAATGGTACAAACAGACTATTTAAACCTCTATATGTTATAAGACATATTAGTAAAAGGTGTAAACCATTCATTGGATACATCTCTCATTTAAAATCCATGATTATCACCAAATCAGAGTTTTAGAGAAATCTAAATTCTAAGGATCCATGCATGATATCTTCAACCTATCCCAATTGGTTATAATAAATTTTCATGTATATTTAAAAATAATTTGATCTCAATAATTTTAGTTTAACCCTTTTAACTCTGCTAAAATATCACAAGACATATGTAAATATGTCTAAATGTTTTAAAATTAGGGGATACCTACATCATAATTATGTTACCACCTTTAAAGATGATCATTTATCACCATAAAAGTCAACCTAATCCGTAGTCCTTATTGATAATCCCATATCTCATCCAACAAATTAATTTAATTACATATATATAAAGTTGTAATAAATTTACATAATTAGTCTCTTATGGATTAAATGGGGTAATACTCACTAAGTAGCATATTCCTTAAATAATCTCAGGATCTAAATGTATATTTGACAACTCCTAACTAATCTATGACCAAAACCAAAATATCCAATTTTAATTTATCAAAAAATATCACCTAAAATGGAGGATTGAATAATCCAAAATCACTTATGTCGTCTAAATGACATGTAGTGGAACAATATTTTTCTTTCTAAGCCTATTATATAAAAAACCCATTTATGAAATCATTATATTTTTTAGTAATTTCATCATTCCCTATTTATTTATCCAAATAAAATATCTTAATATATATCTATATAAAGCATTGTAAATAAGGTTAATGATGATAAAATGAATGGGTGGGGGATTTTGACTTTAATCTAGAATAAAACATAAAATGAAATTTATGAGATCAAATGAATTAAAGGGGACAAGGTATTGAAAGAGTCTTACTTTCCCTCATTCATAGAAATAATGAAGAAGCGAATATTTGGGGTTAATTTTAAACCTCAAAAAATAACTAAATTCCATCCACTGATTGTGGGATTAATAATCTTCATCCTAACTCTAATAGACTCTACTAGTGTTCTAGTAGGAAAATATGCCTCCAACACCTCTTACCAAACCTCTAGTGAAGGGGATTAGAACATATTCTTAGTAACTCATAATCTAGTTCCCACAAATAGGTTTTTTTGTCTGTCTATTTTAACTAGCTATTCTACCTCATATGAAAGCCACTTGAAATTTTTCTATAGTTATTTTTTTCTTGAATTTCCTCTCTAAAAATTCTTAATCATCTTAAACCCATATAAAGCAGTTAGAATTATACACTAATGGTTGACCATGTTATGTTTCTTTATAACATGTTTTGGACTATCTTTATATATACCATGATATAGTGTAAGAAAAATTATTTTGGTGGATCATACATATAAATATTGTATTTTGTGATATGGTGATATATCCTTATGTATTACAATCCAAAATGTTAACCTGATAAGTTATTGATTTTATGATGATTATTTTGAAGACATTATATGATATAAATGATTATTTAAATTTAAAATATTTATGTTAAACAAAAAAAATATTTCTTTTATGAAAAAATATGGATCATTCCAATTAATATTGGTTTGGTGCTAGGGTTCTAGATCCCTTAGAAAAGTTTTTTTTTATCTTCCCATATGATATGTGACTATAAAACCACATGATCAATGTTATTTATAGATCTTTTATTCTATTATGATTTAATCATAAGGTTGTAAAAGACCACATATATGAGGGATATCCATACTATTCATCGTGATATTCATGAGATCCATCGATTTCTTAGGTGGGAGGTGTAACAAATAGGCCCCACTGATAGCTTAAACACCCTTCCATAATTTGTTCTTCAGCTCTTGGATCACCACACACCACAAGTTTCCCAGAATAAATGTGGACTCTAACATGGGCCCCACCCACATCCCTAAATAGATCATCATACTAAGGAATATACCTATTTTTCAACATTTATTCTTTTCATTTTGATTTTTCTTCACTCATAAACACCTTGGGAAATATTAAAGTAGGGAATGCATCCTGATCACTACTCTTGGATTATCACATGTAATTGTGGAGTTTTAATTAGGTATGATCTTGAAGAGAATGGTAGACCTTGTTGACATGAGTGAAATAATTTATTAATTTAACACTTTATCATTATTTGGTGTTACATTCCCCCATTCCCAAGAGAAATTGACCTTATTATGGACCCAATATCAAATCCCAATCAGTGCCACCACACTTTTTATTAGGTTCCTCATGTGATGCCAATATAAAAAATGGGACTCGTTGACACCATAGAAACCCCTCTTTATGATCTTAATTGGGTCATATCCCGCTATGTAGAACTTCTTTCCCCACAAATGCATGGTCCCCTTCTGGGGGGCCTACCCACATGCCTGAATGGATCATCTAAAAAATTAATTCTCTAACAGGCCAATACTTATTATTTTTAGTGATATTTTTCCTCAATAGAACACCTTCTGAAATTAAGCTCTCCATGATAATTTTTTCATTTAAAACATAGATTTAATCGGTATATTAAATGGTGGGTTAAGGTTTCTTGGATGGGATACACGATGGGTGTTTTCAAAAACATTAGAGGTGAAATCCAAAATTATTGTTTGAATCTGTGTGATCCTAAATTATTCTTCATGTTCCAAGTGATGCCTTATTTATTTCCTTTCTTCCTAATATATGTGGTAAGACCAATCACCCTTATCTAGTGTAACTTTTTTGAGGTAAATAAAATGAATTTTTATTTATTTTTTCTTTCCATTTCCTTTAATTTTTTTGTTCTATTAATCCCTTATTACTTTATTTATTGAAAAATAGTTGTCTTATTTCTAAAATATGAGAAATTAAATTAAATGATAAACATAAATAATGAAAGGATTTGGTATCATAAGAAATACTAAATGAAAATCGGATGAATTATTGTAATATGGGTATAGATTAATAAAAATAATGTCATGATATTATCAAAATCTCATTAAAAAGAATTATCGAAAAATAGTTTGGATATTTTCAAATGATAATTTACAAAAATTATCAAAAGATAAATTATTATCAAATGGATAATTCCAAAAAATAACAAAAGATAAATTCTGGACATTTTCCAAGATAATTATAAGGATTTACCATGTGATTATTTTTCAAATTAGAAAAAATATAATTACATGAAATTATAAGAGAAAAATTACACGATTAGTAAAAAATATTTATCAATAATTATTAAAGGATAATTTCATATAATTATCAACTGAAACTTTTGAAAATAAATTATCATAATATATTTGAGAAAACATAATTTATAATAAAATATATTAAAATATAATTATAAAAATTATCCCAGAATAATTATGAGGTACCCATCACATGAAAATGATTATCAAAATTATTACAAAATGATTACATATATTATAAAAAGATAAAAATTTAAATTATCAAATGAAAATTTTGATATCATCATGAATAATTATTAAAATTATTATTATATATATGCTATATTATAAAATGATACTTTATAGATTAAAATTAATAAAATAATTATTTATTATCAAAATATAATTTTAAATGATAATTTATAATTATTTATCATAAGATAATTATAAAGGGTAATTTAAGATAAATTATTAAAGATAATTATTAAAGGATATTTTGTGATATATTTTGAAAGTAAATTATAATAAGATAATTTATGAGAAATTATCAAAATATTATTATAAAAGTACCATTAGTATGATGTTATCATAAGATAGTTCTAAGAAGATAATTGAAGAAAAATTATCAAATAATTATTATTCTATATAGAAAATGTTCAGTGCATGTGATGGTCTAGAATAATAATTATGAAATAATATAGAAGATAAAAGGTAGCATTTCATGAGATATTTTTTTTTGAAAAAAATAGTGCTTTTTGGTTTTAGGGACCCTTGATGAATGCCGACTTTTGACATATCAAAATTTATGATAATAAGGTCTTGGAGAGGTGTTCTTGAATATTCTGTTTCCCCCTCCTACTTTTGAGCCACATAGGGTGGTTAATTATTTCATTTGGTGTCAATGAAATTTGAGGTGTATGTTTCATACCATTTGGTGTATTGTAGAACATATTAACATAAAATGATTTATGCATAAAAATATTTGAGGACCATGCTAGATTATAATAGAATGTCTGTGTGTTTATGTGTGTGTAGACTTAAGAACATCATGTTAAACATGATTTCATGAGTAGTTTGTAGTTGATTATTCATTTTAGATGTTAATCACATGTATTGTATGTGATAACTTACTAATGATAATGTGTAATGCTTTCTCATGTTGCCAAAAATGTAATGTGTGATTTCAGGGAATTTTCATTGCATCCATAAGTAAGTGGAAAATCATGATTTGTTTATCCCGTTGAGGGGAGTTCTCAATACATAAAATGATGATGATGAGGGACCTGTTCATAGGGTAGGGATGTGATTATGTCTTAGGATTCATGTGATGCACTAGATGACTACAGGATTCTAAGGGGTATGTTTGCGATGCTAAGAGAATTCTTGTAGCTCTTGATTCCTTTGGAATGATTAGAGAATGACATAATTATTCTTACTGGGTATCGAGTTTCAGATTAACCTAATGTATTGAAAAATGATTCAATATCCTCTTCTCTAGAATTTGGTTCTTCTAAAACCTTGATTCTTATTTTGGCAATGAGATGAAGTAGGTACGACCAGGGGTTTCTGGCACCTCGGTTAGTGCATGACCACTCAACTCTGGATTGTTTGTTTCTATGCTAGTTACACATTTATTATATTTATAGAAAACCCATGTATAGTTAATCACATCAGGTTATGTATGAATTGGGGGTGTCCTTTTAATTATTTTAATTTCACCCTAATCTATACTTTTGATGGGCATGTAGATTTTATAAGGGATCTAGTGAAGGTAAAATACCATGATAAGGACTATTGAGATGAGGTGTGTGGAGATGGTGGTGGGATAGGATATACACCAGTGGGACCTTCATATAATCATTTTTTTGTTTCAACATTATTTACACTGGTTATGGTTTCCACATTGGGTTATGTACTACTTGTATGACATGTATTACATATTTACCTTTATGCATTTTTACTCTAATTATTTATTTTATTGACTATTGTTAATTAATGAACCAATGACGTGATACTAAGTGTATATTATCTCTACTAATGGACTACAAACCCCACTTCTAGTTAGTATCCTATTGAATATATGGAGGTGTGTATGAGGTCATGTGACCTTCCGACATGGACCTAGGGATTTGGAACAAGATATTACAAGAAGAACCTATTGATTAAAATTTATTTAAATAAGATAAACTCATGAAGATGGTCCTAGTTGAACTGGTGAATGTTATGTAATTCCAATTTATTTCATTATTCATTCTATATATATATATTTGGTTTCTTGGGTTTTGATATTTTTCTTATATTTTATGTATGATTATAGTCATCCATATGAAATGATTTAGTTCCATGATATCTAATATATCATCATTTGTATTGAATTATCATTGAATGGGTAAAACTGATAAGATGAGTTTTCTATTATTGATGACACAAAATAGTGAAAATGCACACTTTATAATGGTTTTTTGGGACAAAGGCATACATATTATGAAAAATGTGTGTTTCAGTTCTGAAAAAAAATAAAATCATGACGTAACTTACATAAAATTATAATTTCATTATTTTAGTTGCAAAGGCCACAGTGTCACCAAATTGAAATGAGAATTATATGTGGGTGGTTAATTAAAAACATAGAATAATAATATGGATTCTCTAAATCTTTTTTCATAAACAAATAAGGCATGTTTACCTCCACCATGAGGATCGATAATGACATTGTAGATATTTCCATACTATCTTTGTTTTATAAAATACATTCCTAAAACACCTTATATATATAAAATGGTTTTCCCAAAATGGCCAATGAAAAATGATGTGGCGTTAATGGATTTTTTTGAATCATGGTTCTATAAAATTAGAGTTAATGGAATATTCATAGGTGTAAAATGAAATGCATTATAATGGGGTGAAGATCATGATGGAAATAAGTTTACTAAAATTAATTTTTTATAATAAAATAAATATCATTCACTGATATAGGCCTAGATATCACATTTTATTATCAAGGGTTGATATAAAATACAACAAATACTATTTGGTAGAATTGATATATGTTTATTAGGATTTATATAGAGAACAATTTATTAAATATTTATAAATTTGATAAATGTAAATTATACTGTTGTCTATATATATGTGTGTGAATTTTTCATAAATTTTTATATAAAATATTTATATTATGAAACCTTATTAGAAATCATATTTAAAACATTTCAAAAATATTTTCTACATCATTAGATCAAATGGTTTTCAGAAAATACAATATGAGTTATTTAATTTATACAAAATATTTCAATATAACATCCAATGTTGAATATTCCATAATACACGTGTTTGTAAAAAATTTCATATTTTCAAATATAAAATATTTTATATTAATGCTAACTAAATTATAATAAAATAGTTCATACTAGATAAAAGTAAATTTTAAATTTTTATTTATGCCTAAATAGTAATGAGTTTTAAATCTAATTATGAATTATTAATAAATTTTTATCTCTTGTGTTAATTTATAAATTCATAGTTTATTTAATTTTACTTTTTGATTTATTATTCATAGATATGATCTTCTACGGTATTAATTTTAATATACATCATATTAAATATTTTTAAATGGATTATTTAAATAAACAAGTGTACATTTAAATAGATATATTCTAGGTATATAAATTGAGATAGTATTCTACAACCATTAAGTTTTATTTTATTAGGTTATAAGTTATAATTAAGAATATGGTTATAGTTTATAAAATCATGGATTTAGAACAATAATTTAATTAAAATCTATCATTCCTAAAAATCATAGAATAGAGTCATTATGTCAAACTACTCTCATGTTTTTAGGATTATTACTTTTTTAGAAAATTAGTGGTTAGATATCTATCAATTCAAAAATAATCTTATGGGGATTATGTATTTCATATGATTAAAATCATTTAACAGAAAGGGTTTTATATAATTTATGCAGGGGATAAATTTGGATATGGGAAAATATATTTCTCTCTTTATTTATGTTTTCAACATAAGATATGTGTAATGTAACTATTTACACATCAATATGGTTTGAAAATATTTTTTTGGTCAAATGATTATGATTCAAAATTGAATCATAAAAATGGTGCACAAATTTTATGGTAATACAATTAAATAATATAATTAGATTAAATACCCTTTAAAAGTACTACATTTTGTATTCTTTCCAAAGAAGAAAATTATCATGGCCTCTATCATCTAATTTGTTTATTTTATGCTATAATTAGTTTCCCATGGATTATCATATATGATATAAATTGGTAATAGTGTTCCAAATTGTATTAGGTGACCATTTTTTAAATTTATACCTAGACAGAAAACCCTTCATAAGGACACCTGATGAACAATGTTGATTGAATCCATATGATGGATTATGATACATATTTTTCCACTCAACTATGTAATATTAATTTATTATTTAATTAAAATAGTTTCGACCTAAATAGTTATGTGGTGGGTAAAACACTAATGTGAACTAAATAATAGTAAATTATAGATATAAGAACACCAATTTATATGATTTATTTAAAATATAATTTTATTTAAGGGATAACTCATTTAATAAAATACCTTATTAAATGAATGCAAAATAAGATAGTATTATTATAGAAGATTTTGTTTCAAATAAATAGGAATAGTTATTATAAAACATAATTTTAAGAAAATTTTAACAATAATATGTAATGGAAGAAACTTCTTAGATAGGTATTGAATCTTAAGAATCATTCTTATGATAAAATTAAAATTATATATTTTTGATATACAACTTCGTGGGGATCTGAATGGTAATGTTCATCAGCAAGTGGTTCTAGTTGATTAGGATATGCATAAATGAATTAAATTATATTATAGAAGGCATTATATATTTACAATAAAGATAATGAAATGTAATTCTACAGTCATGAACACATAATTATTGTGTGTGATAATTACATAGAAAGAATGGAGATTTCTTTTAATGATTGTTTTGGTTATAAAATTTATTCTGTAATCACCATTAAAATTTTCCCATCAATACTAATAAGTTCAATAACATTTTACCCTATTTTCTTATCATGTTATGGTTATATTTTAATAATTATTCCTTATTTTAATATTTTATCATGTTTAAAAGTGGGTGAAACATTAATCTCGAAAAATAATAATAATGAATGTACAAACAATGTTTCTTAGAGTAGTTATTCAAGGTCATTAAAACCAAAATATAATTCTATAAAGGAGAAAAATGATTCCATCATATGGATTTATCCACAATACAAAAAGTGTTTATGATAAACTCTCAGAGGACTACACTACATTCATTACTATTATAGAATCAATTTAATAATTTTTAAAGGGAATAAGTTACCAAATACATATTTATAATTATTATAAATTTGAAAGAGTTGAAAATATATCTAAGGATATAAAGATCATGTATTCTATATTGATATGATTAAATAGTGGATTTATAAATCCTATAATATAATATAAATTAATATTTCCATAACAAATGATTCAAAATAAATGATGTGTGTATGTATCTTATTTTTTTATATGATTTGATAATATAATTTTCAACAAGGAGTACTTATGAATAAATGGGACGATGCACATATTTTATGATTCATCAAGCCATATAACATGATGAAGATTGATAAACAAATAAATGTAGTTTTAAATAGGATATTTTTTAAAATAAAAGATAAAGTTTACCACATACTAATAGTGAAATATTTTAGAGAATGAAATCTTCTTTTCAAAATACTACTCAAAACGCAAGATATAAAATATTAGAAAAGGTAATTAATAGTTTATTTTTTATATAGAACAAAAAATGAAATTAGTGACCTTTCATTAATAAAATTGTCTTTTTGTATCTTATGATGATATTTTGGGGTGAATATAATTTTTGATATGGTAGTGGGAGTATATTTTGGTTCGAAGAAGTTCATATGATATAGATAACAGATTGTGAAAATTGAAATTAAAATTGAATTTATCTTAATATCAAAATCAATTTCACGATATGTTATTAAAAATAAATTTAAATAGTTACACTAATTTATCATACCATAAGGAAAATAACATTATATCCTAACAGAATTTAGAAAATATGGGTAAAGACTTATATTAATACAACCCCCCGTGATTTTAGTACACATTATTCGCTAAATAAATACAATGTTTAATGTCTTATAACATAAGAAACACTAACCTTAAAATGAGTTGTGACATATTAAAATTACAATAATAAAAAATGATTAGTATATAGAAATATTGTTATCAATTATGGTAGTTATATTTTACTATTTTTATTGTGGAAATATAGCGGTTGTAATATAAATAATTAATGTTATATATTAGAATTACTAAATATTGGAAATGGGAAATTTTTCAAAGAACTATTATATACCTTTTTTTCTATAAAATTAATTAAAAATATTTCCCTATAAGAGTTAATATATTAACACCCAGTGAATTATAGATAAATATAAAACATGATTATGAATAATTAAATTTTAGAAAGGAAAATTTCCTATAAAATTTATTTTCCATAATAATAAATAATTTTATTTAAAATATATAAATATAAAAAAATTAATTTGAATTTGATGAAATGAACATCAATTTTTGGAATCAGTACAGTAAAAATAAATTTATTTGATTTTTTGTCTTGGAAATTGTTGTTTTTTGGTGAATAGTTCTCATTAAATAATTACAAATATTATCACATTATGAAATATATATGATATATGAATGAATTAGAAGTTAATGAATTATATTTTCCCAAAATAATTTGTATTGATGAAGTTTGATATTGTATATGATACTTTTTTGTTGAATCTTGAACTCAATGTTTGTCATTTTAAAACCTAAGTGGTGTTTTATTCTAATTAAAAAAATATCTTTTGTTATTATATTTAATTCTTTATTTTAATGGAGACATTAAATTTTACATGTTTTTAAAAATAAAATATTCTATTTTTTAAATAAAAACAAATTTAATCTCATGATAATCAATTATATACAAGAATTTAGTGTAAATCATTTTTTATGGTAAAAATTGAATTTTTTCTAAAAATATTATTTCATTGAATATTACATACATATATTAATTGTAATATTTTATAAATATATAAATTCAATCATGTAAATTGGATCCATATTTTTAATTTTAAAATTAAAATTATTTAATAAGTACCATTTAATTTTTTAGTCAGACTAAATACTTATCATTATAAAAATTGTCACCATAGTAAGGGTTAAAAGATTAACATGTGGGTTAAACTATGAGATAAGGATTAAAAAATAATAAAAACATGATTAAATAATTATTTTATGAGTTTAAATCAACCATCCATTATTCTATCTTCGAACATATGTGAATTTTATTCCACAATCCCTTGAAATTACTTTACATTACATTAATGTTTATAGTATTCCTAGAGGATCCACTCTTCTTACCAATAAAAGGATCCCCTCACCCCATACTTATACACAAAAGTTGAACACTTTATATTGTCCAGTATATACTAAATTAACTTCACAAAACCCTTATCCATGACCTATATTTTATTTTATCACTAAAACACACACAAATATTGGCTTAAAGAGATAAATAAATTAAGGCACACAAAGAAGACTTAATTGTCTTAATCGAGTTATTTCATGATCCTATCTTTTTAAAACATATCCAAAACATTAATATAAATTATATTTTAATGAATTAATTGTAATTATTTTACATAAATTATATTATAAGAATGTAAAACCATCATATGTATCATTTTAATCCATTGGAAAATGATAATATTTTTCATGCATATGTGTGGACGACCAACTCCATGAATGATGTGTCCTATTTTCCATCATCAACTTGAATGGATGGTTATAAATATAGATTTAATGAATAAATATGAATACCTATTACATAATTTTTTTTTTAAAATATAAATCATTATGTAACATTCTTTTTTTCCATCAATGGAAAAATTAAAATTCCAACCACTTGTTTGTTTGGACTACTGTATTCATGATTAATGAATATTTTTTTCACTCAAAGCATGAAATTAATGTAAAAATAGAATTTAATTTATAAATACCATATAATTTTAATTATTAATATTTTTAATGACCAGAAACATGTAAAAGGTTTTATGTACTAGTACTACTTAATAAAAACTTGCACAAAATATTAAACATAGATAATTAATTTTAACAAAGAATTATGATAAATGGGTAAAATGAATTTATGAATCAAAATATTTATTAAATAAACATATAAATATAATACCTATAAAGATGAATAATAAATAAAAATTTATTATTCATGATCTTTGAATTCATTTGAACAAGTGGTAATCCTGGTAAACGCTTTATGTTCATATATAACTTTTATTGGGATTATTTCTGTTTCAATTTACATTAAGGAAGTTATATGTTCTTATTCTTCGTAATCACCTATATTTTCTTATCATATGGTTATTAAATTGTTTTATAAGAATAATATCCATCTTTACTATCTTTGGTACTCAAAACAAGTGAATGAATTTTTTTAATAAAAGATGATCTTAGTTCTCCTTTTATGATAGTATATAATTATATTTCATGTCTATATTATTTATTTTTTACAAATAATTTTATATCATATTCATAAATGATTTATAAAACTATATTTATAAAAATTATGAAGTTGTTTTTAAATAATTAATTGTAATATTATTAACATTTTCCTTATAATTCATTTTTGACAATCTTTAGAAAAGTGAGAAATAAATTTCCATTATGAATGTATTTTCCCCCTTCAAGACCATTCATAGTTATTAGCTTTACTACCATATTTTTATAGTTTTATACTATAATATCTATTCTCATTATTCATGGAATTTGTTTTACAAAATAATATTATATATTATTTTTAAAAATGTTTTTAATGTGATTTCATTTAACTTGGTTTATTTATTTTCAAACTACACATTTTCATACCTAAGCATGAATTCATTTCAGGTTTCCATAATCGTAAACTATTTTCCAAATTATTTTTTAATATAATCTATAAAATCTTATAAAATTATTTCTAGAATGGATTTAAACCTTCATTTTTTCTACAAATTTACAAAATCATTGAAATGATATTTTTTCCCTTTCACATCTATTTTTCTCTATATTTTCCAAAAGTAATTCCTATAATAAAATTATAGAATTTTTGATTAATTGATTTTCTCATTTGATCCATTACATATTTACAGTTTATAAATAATTTTTAATATAAGAATTAATTTTCATATCATTATCTTCCATGACGTTATTTTTTCTATCACTCTCTATCATTATTTTGAAATGGGTTTTCTCCTTCATTCCTATATTAATTATACCATGGGAATATTTTGTGTAATTCAAAATTTAACTAAACTATATACCCATTATTAATTTATAGAATCATATAAATAAAGTTATTCTGTTTACGATGGATATACTAATTTTTCATATACAAGACTCAATGCGGTTATTTATTGATTGTTAAACCATATTAATGATGAATTGTACTATTATTTCAATACATAAGTAATGACGTAGAAATATTTATTTTTTGTGTGGATTCAATTATATCCCTCTGATGAATTGGGTAGGTATAATGAGAAAAACTATATTGGGTATCTTGTTATATTCATGAAAATGTAATTAAGATGACATAGTATGGGGTCTTGACCATAATATCATGATGTCTTGGGAATAAGTCTTGATGTTAAGATCATTATATCATATATAGTAATTTTTGGTTTTTGAAACTAGACATTTAATCATTATGATGGCAGTTATTTTTTATTATTATTTTATAATCCATGAAATTATTTCATGTCAATATTCTTTAATATATGTCATGTTTATTGAATAATAAATTATTCTATTAGATTATGAATTATGTATCCACGATTACTATTTTTGTACGCCTTAACATAATGAGAATTTTAGATCACCCTTTTATTTTATTTCAATTCATCGAGGTATCAAGAAGGTATATTTGAAAGATATCTCTGATGTTCTAAAAATAATAATGTTTTTTCAAAAGATAATAATATATTGTTTATGTTTCCAATGTAATATAGAAATAATTTTTGTTTATAATATAATGACTGTTTAACAATTCAGTCCTTTAAGATGGGATATATTTTATTATATTCCAAGGTGACAATGTAAAAAACATTTTATGATATTTTTTTTGATTTCATACCTGTTATCAATGAAATATTATAGTAACCTTGGGAAATTGATTTTATAATAATATATCTAGAACGATCATTTTGGTAATACCAATAATTCATAAGAAATATTTACATTTTTATGTTATGGCTCAATAATCATAATTATTTGAAAAATGTAAGTGTATGTTATTGTTTTTAAATGGACCATATTAGAAGGAATTAAAGATGAATTAATGAATTAAATCAATATATAGATTCCATCCTAATAAATTTCACACAATTAGTGTTGGAGATGACCATATTATAACATTATTAGGGATGTTTATGTAACACCCCAGGTAAATAAAGAATATGAAATTTTCACATTTATCTATATTTGTGAATAAAATATTAATATTACATTAAAGGGGACGCTATGCTTGATGGCGTACCCAATGTGAAACAATGAGTTTCTTGGAAATCTTACGTTGCACTCTAATAATAAAATAATATTATTTTAAATTGTAATTAACGCCTAGCTGTTGTAATGGAGAGAATGAACAGAACTAACTAAAAAATGATTATATATGTTTGTCAAATATTTTTACTTTTTACAATAAATGTTAGAGGATTAAAAATGCGAATGAATCCAATTTTAAGTGTAAAAATTCTAATATACTTTAAAAGGTAGATTAACCGCCTTTTGATGGAGAACCTCTTTTAAATCCACTTTTTGACAATTTTATGTGTAATATTTGAAAAAATAAAATTCTTATTTAGAATCGGGACATCAAAATTTACTTTGTGTAAATTTTTGGTATTTTTCCGATAAAGTTCATTTTTTAATGAATAGTAAATAATATTGTATTTTAATTCAAAACCACTTTTTAATCTAATTTAATTATATGATTAGATTATCTTTTGAATTGTTTATAAAGTGAAATTAGAATATATTTTTACCATTTAATACAATAGTGCTCATTGGAATTAATTTCATCTTGAAATTGGACAAAAACTTGTGACAATCTTTTGATACTTATTTTTTCATGAAAAGACACTATTTACTCTGACAGCGGGAATTAGTTATTAAATTAATTAATGTAACATATATGCTTTTAATTTTTTAAAACAGACATCATTTTTGAATTCGGAATATCAAATATATCTTAGGGTGAATTTTTGGTTTTTTCTGGAAAACTTCAATTTTTGATGAATAGTGAAACCACTAAGTGGTACTTAAAAAACTGATTTTTTTGTTTAAATGAAATTTTACCACCTCTATGTTTTGAAATTAAAAAATCTAACATAAATGGTTGTCCTTAAGAAGTAAAATGTGGTTTAATGGGATTAAAATAATTTTTTGGTGAATAGTAGCTGTTAAGTTTTAATCGCAATTAGAGGTAATTAGTGTAGTTTAAGGTAAACATAATGTTTCAATAATATGAAATGACCGAGAAACATGTCCTACCCTCATTGGATGAGTCATGGCCGACCAATACAATCCATAGGTCAACTTGGGGACCCCATAGAGCCACTTTGGTTGGAAAATGACATAAATACCTTTTTATTTAAAGTTAAAATTAAAATGTCACAAACATTTGTTGTTTTACTAAAACAATTTTTACATGGGGTTATATAAGTCATATCTGTTACTATAAATATTAATTAGAAATATAAAAATATTTCCCACATCATGATATTTTTTTATAATTTTTAAAAATTAAATAAATTTATTTATTAATGACACCGTGATGACGGAGTGATTACCTCGTAAATGAACGATTTAAATAAAATGAGAAGATACGGTGAAATATAAGTCATAAACTTGTCAAAAACTTATTGGATTGGTGGATTTAGAAACCTTATCACCTTATCCTCTAAATATATCCTTTTGGGACCTTTTAAATCCGAAAATCATTTTATAATAAAGTAATATTTTATAACATTCCAAGAGTGCCCCTCCTCTCCTCTTATAAAGGGCCCCCACCTATACCATATTACACACACCTCTAAAGACTTTGGCTTGGCCAAACCCTGCCCATTTCATCTCTCCACATCCCTATCTTCATCATTGAAGCCTCCCTTTTGGTAGAATCCTTTCCAAGGAAGCCTTTGAGCTCAAATCAAAGAGAGTTACCCGATTTAAAGGTAATTTCTTCCCTTGTGTTCTTTTGTTTTATTTTCCTTCTCCAAACCCTTAAACTCTTTTTATTACCTATTTATGTAACAACACCAGTATCTTAAATATACTAGTATGTTTTTATAAGAATTATTCAAGCAACACTTACACACGCCTACATATAATGGTTAAAGAACATACTATTTCTGTGGATGGTGAATTTCTGCCTCACAAAACGATGATTGTTCAATATTATTTTAACACCTTAAAAGGTGGCCATTAATATGTCACTATATTTATATATGATATATAATATGTTCATGTTTTCTTTACGCTTCTGTATTTTTCATTTATGGCATACGTTTATGGTTTCCATTATGGGTAAACACGATATCTTCATTTTAGGAAGTGCGGACTACCGCCCCCTCAAAGTGATTTGATTCGTTAATACCATATTTGATACGTATAAAAGATATATTTAATGATATTATATATGATAACATACTGGAATTATAATACTATTATGTATCATTATGTTTTAATTCTATTAAAAATGAAATAGAAATGGAAGTAGCATTCATGCTTACGTACGGCTTACCGTCTCCATGAACGGTGCATTTCATTTCTTACCTCTAAATGTTATGTAATATTATAAAAAAATTTATATAATGGAAATATATTATATATATGATATCTAAATAATTAATATATTTCTGGATATAATGGATATTTTACCCCATGAATAAACTTGTAATTATAAGTAGTTTATTTTTGACTCAAGTAGCAATGATCGTTAAAACAACCGTTATTAACTTAAATAATTACATAGTGTTAATGACATGGTAATAATTGATATAAAAGGAATAATGAACTTTAAAAAGGTTCTTAAGAAAGTAAAATTTAACTCAAGTTTATTATTCAGGAGATTAAAGAACGATCGAGCCAAGTCGGATATGAGGTAAGGGATCTGCGCTCTTTTTTTTAAGTACTCTCTTTTATGTCATTTATTTAAACTCATATTTCTTTTGTTGGGGGATGTTATTTTATATTCCTCTTTCTGTAAATTTTATATTAATATTATGGGATACCCTATTTTATCTCATCAATCCATTTTTGAAGTTTTATGTGGCGCCGTTAGGCTACCGAATTTTCAAAAGGGGATTTTCATCTCACTTTTTATTCCTGTGGGATTCATGCTACATTGGCCACTATTTACATTTTTTTTGGTATATGTACTGACCATTATTTTACTATTTGTATAATATAATCTCATTAATTTGTAGTTAAATCTCCATTGTATGACCTTTCTTTCATGGGGTGTACGTTTCGGAAGTTACCCAATTCGGTAAGGGAACCTTTCACCCTCCTCATTTTGAAAGGCTTATTTTTTAGGTCTTTTAATATTATTATGATGGGATATGTTCTTATATATCCTTTTTGCTATAAATTTTATGTCCAAGTGATGAGATACCCCTTTTTATCTCTCATCAACTCATTTTATGAATTTTGAAGTGACGCCGTTAGGCTGTCTAATTTTTGAAAGGGAACTTCTTAACCCAATTTTGATTATTTGAGATAAACTTGTTCTCCTTGAAATATGTCGTTCTATGAATATGTGTGAATGACCTCTGATTGTTTTACACTTAATATCCACTTATATTTTTTGTATTAGTATGTCACACATAATTATGTAATTTATTTATCCTTAATCCAAGGATACCGTCTTTGTAAGGGACTTCGTCTCAATCTCCTTTCATTCATGCATATTTTGTTCTAATACAAGGCTTTATTTTATAAGGTTTATAAACCCCTTTGAATTTTATTTTTATATAAAAGGAATCTTTTTCTACGAAGCATTTTACAAAACAACAAAAGGGAATGTTTCTTTTAACATATGCACTGACAACAACCTTTTCCGCCGCAACGAGTATTATTTGGTCTTTGGTTTCCTCAACAAGCCGTAGTGTTTCTAAAATGAAATAAATACCATATAATCTTTTATGTATGTTGGTATTGAAAATGGTTTTTATAAAAGATTTGTTATTTCAATATATTTAATTGATATTATGTGATCGAAATGTGGAATTGTTTTCTTTCCATTATATTTGTTTAATGTCTTATGATTTTATAATGGTACTTGGACATTATGAAGGGTGGTGCCATGAATACCAGGACAGGTGGTTATGTTATAACTTCCAATGCATTGGGTATGGAAGTCGGCCATATGTCTATTCCATTATGTATGTGTGGAAGTTGATCGTATGTTTATTCCATTTAAGTATGTTTATGTCCCAAGTTACCTTTTTATGTTATGTGTTCTTTATATGGGTTTTATGGTAATATTTTGGTTTCAAAAGTGTATATAATGGTATTTTATTCCGTGAAGAGTTTTTACTACTTCATAAAGGTTAAAAGTATTACTTTGGTAAAGTATTCATGGTCTACTTGTTGTTTTGAAAAACTAATAGTTTTCCTTCTTTGTGTATCCTTTACTGGGATTTTTATGCTCATCCCAAGTTTTTGAAATGTTTTCCATGGGACTTAATGATCAATAGGGTCAAGGATCAGATCAAGGAAAGACATTCTATCTAAAATATGGAACTAGACATGTTTATTTTTAAGTTTTTATTTTATTTTATGGAAACTTACTATAAGTGTCTACTATGTAATATTTTGAGATTTAATAGTTATGTCCTAATTCTCTAAAACTCTAATCCTGAAAAGATCCTCTATGTGAATTATTCGTTTAATTCATGATTATGTAATGTTTAAGGTCTGGGACTTATAGTTGGTTTTAGAGGTCGGTTTAGATAACTTTAGAGGTTCGGGTATTCTCTAGGCATAAGAGACATTACCATAATGGTTAGGATTCCAGAAAGAGTCCTAGTTTTAGATAAAGTGAATAAGTATGTATATCTTAGTGTTTATCTTCCTCATTAGTACATGATGGTTTTGTTGATATACTCACACTGACATTTTTGGTTTTAGTAAATGGCTGGATCTAGCAGGCACCAAAAAAATAGTTGATGTGAAGGAAACTGTGACAGTTTTCTGAGCGAGCAACTGAATGATATGGGAGTTGTAATGAGAACTCTTGTGTTTATCCTCAACCAACTATCTGGAGTCATGATTGACCACCTAGACCTTGGTGATTTCTATAAGGAATCATATATGAGAGAAACAAATCCCAACAGAACTACAGGTAATAACCATAAAGGTAAGTGTGTCAAAAACCTATGTGTCAAAGATGTGGAAAGAGACACCTAGGAAAATGTTTCAATGGGACAGAAATATACTATAGATGTGGAAATGAAGGTCATAAAGAAAGAACCTGCCATGGAAAAAGGAAGCATCCAGTTGAATCGAGGAAAGGGAAAGAATTTTTTTCTTGAGGCATCAATTGATTGTTTTAAATGTGGTGTGCATGGTCATTATGAAAACACATGTTCTATGAAGAAGTTTCAAGAATGGGATCACCAAGATCGTACAAATATTCATTTACCAATACCTAATGCCATTCCGATTGAGGATGGCGAAAATGACAATGACCAATCAAAGGTATGGATTATTTCTTAACTTTTGTTTTCCTATTTTAGAATCTTAGGATATGATTCAAGATTTTGTTTTTAGGAAAGAATTATTTCAGAATAAGTTGTAAAGGAATAGTTATTGGATCATGAAGAAAGTTGAATGAGTAAGAAGTCAACATTTAAGGGCTGCAAGAGTTATGGTAAAAGTCATAAGAGTATTAAGTCTCTTTTGATGATATGGTTAGATTAGAAGACTTTTTTATAGTATGTGTAACCCTGATGTTTGATATATGAAAATTTTATTCAAGGCATAGTTATCTGTTGTTTTGTGGACATAGTTATAAAGAACCATTTGGGTTTATATGATCCTTAATTTTGAGGTAATTATGGGTTACTATATGTTTTGATGGAAATTGAAAGGCATGAGAAAAAATTGAGGTTAAATTATGTTATGATTATTTTTGAAGATTTTATCTCGTTTTGGAGAATGTTTTAAGAATTATATAGTTTTGGAAAATGGACAACACGCAGACCGTGTGACAACCCATCACGTCGGACAAAGCTGCGGGAATCGAACCCACAACCAAAGTGCGACTGGTATTTATCGTCTACCACTGGACTACGTGAAGTCCCTGGATAGTTTGACTAATTCTTTTTAGTTAGATGATTTTAGGAATCAAGAGTATGTTTATTTTGGATTATCAATGGAAATGATTAACCTATGATGGAGGATATGTGATTAGGTTAATTACATTTCAATATGAGAATTTAAGAGCAACTGATGTTATTTGGAGATAAAAGTAAATTTGTACCTTGGAAGACTATGTGATTAAATCCTTCAAATATTTGGGTTTCAATCTTAGTTTGGTTTACATTGTAGAATTTTATGGACATTTGTTTATCGAATAGTCTTCGTTGAACTTTGGTTTTTTTGGGCAAATTTTGGAGATTAAGAATCGATTTTCTTTTTATAAAAGATTATGCTTATGTGGATTATCTGATCTCATACTAAAAATTTTGGTTTTGGATTTTGTCTAAAGACATGGGAAATATATAGTTCTCTTTTGTGGATTAGGTGATTCTCAAGAAGTTGATTATAGTACTCTTAATGCGAACAAGTCTTCCTAAATACTCATCTTTTGGAGAAAATATGAAATTGATTAAGGAATCTAGTAAAAGTTAAAAGTCTACGGGACATGTAAAGTATGTTTCATTATGATTTAGTTAAGATAAGAAATTAATTCCTCAATGAAGAGTAACTTAAAACAAAAATGTGGTCTTTTAACGTTTCCTACTGGGGAATCGAATAACGTTTAACCCATCACAAGTTTGTGATTTTCTTATGGTTAACTATCTCATAGACATGTTTACTATCACTCTCCATCAGAACGTGACCCTTTGTTTTTTCCTCCATGTCCATATTTTCATACTTGGAATCCTAGTATGGGTTAACTCAGTGACCTTTTTACTTCTCTTTCTTTATTTTAAAGTGATTGTTTTACTGACTCTTGTTCCGATGTGGGATTTTCAATAAAGATTCCAAGCCCAATTTTAAAATTGCGAGGACGCAATTCCCAAAAGGGGGGAAGGATGTAACACCCCAGGTAAATAAAGAATATGAAACTTTCACATTTATCCATATTTGTGAATAAAATATTAATATTACTTTAAAGGGGATGCTATGCTCGATGGCGTACCCAATATGCAACAATGAGTTTCTTGGGAATCTTACGTTGCACTATAATAATAAAATAATATTATTTTAAATGGAAGTTAATGCCTAGCTGTTGTAACGGCGGGAATTAACAGAACTAACTACAAAATGATTATATATGTCTGTCAAATATTTTTACTTTTTACAATAAATGTTAGAGGATTAAAAATGCGAATAAATCCAATTTTAAGCGTAAACATTATAATATTCTTTAAAAGGTCGATTAAACGCCTTTTGATGGCGAACATATTTTAAATACACTTTTTGACAATTTTATGTGTTATATTTGACAAAATAAAATTCTTCTTTAGAATCGGGACATCAAAATTTACTTTGTGTAAATTTTTGGTATTTTTCCGATAAAGTACATTTTTTTAATGAATAGTGAAAATGTTGTATTTTAATTCAAAACCTCTTTTTAATATAATTTATTTAAATGATTAGATTATCTTTTGAATTGGTTTTAAATTGAAATTAGAATATATTTTTACCATTTAATCCAATAGTGGTCGTTGGAATTAATTTCATCTTGAAATTTGACTTAAACTAGTGTCAATCTTTTGATACTTATTGTTTAATAAAAACACGCTATTTGCTCTGACAGCGGGAATTAGTTATTAAATTAAATAATGTAACTTATATATTTTTAATTTTGTAAAATTGAAATCATTTTTGAATTAAGAATATCAAATATATCTTAGGGTGAATTTTTGGTTTTTTTCTGGAAAACTTCAATTTTTTATGAATAGTGAAACCACTAAGTGGTTCTTAAAAAATTGATTTTTTCGTTTAAATTAAATTTTACCATCTCTGTGTTTTGAATTTCAAAAATCCAACACACATTATTGTCATTAAGAAGTAAAATTTGGTTCAATCGGAGTAAAATAATTTTTTTGGTGAATAGTAACTTTTAAGTTTTAATCGTGATTAGAGGTAATTAGTGTAGTTTAAGGTAAAAATAATGTTTTAATAATATGAAATGACCTATACACAAGTTATACCCTCATTGGATGAGTCATGGCCGACCATGAAAATCCATGGGTCAACTTGGGGATCCCATGGAGCAAATTTGGTTTGAAAATGACATAAATACCTTTTTATTTAAAGTTAAAACTAAAATGTCACAAACACGTGTTGTTTTACTAAAACAATTTTTACATGGGGTCATATAAGTCATATCTTTGACTATAAATATTAAATAGAAATCTAAAAAGATTTCCTACATCATGATATTTTTTTCTATAATTTGTAGACATTAAATAAATTAATTAATTTATGACACCGTGATGATGCAGTGATTACCTCATAAATGAACGATTTAAATAAAATGAGAAGATATGGTTAAATCTAAGTCATGAAATTGTAACAAACCTATTGGATGGGTGGATTTAAAAACATTATTACCTTATCCTCTAAATATATCTTTTTGGGACCTTTTAAATCCTAAAATCATTTTATAATAATGTAATATTTTATAACATTCCAAGAGTGCCCCTCCTCTCCTCTTATAAAAGACCCCCACCTCTACCACCTTACACACATCTCTCAAGCCTTTGGATAGGCCAGACCCTGCCCATTTCATCTCTCAAAATCCCTATCTTCATCATTGAAGCCTCACTTTGGGCAGAATCTTTTCCAAGGAAGCCATTGAGCTCAAATCAAAGAGAGTTACCTGATTTAAAGGTAATGTCTTCCCTGGTGTTCTTTTGTTTTATTTTTCTTCTAAAAACACCTAAACTATTTTTATTACCTTTTTTGTAACTAAAACAGTATCTTAAATATACTAGGATGTTTTTATAAAAAGGATTCGAGCTACACTTACACACACATACATGAAATGGTTAAAGAACATACTGTTTCTATGGATGGTGAATTTCTGCCTCACGAAACGACGATTGTTCAATATTCTTTTAACACCTTAAAAGGTGTCCATTAAGATGTAACTATATTTATATATGATATATAATATTTTTATTTTTTCCTTAATCTTATGTATCTTTCATTTATCGCATACCTTTATGGTTTCAATTATGGGTAAACACGATATCTTCATTTTTGGAAGTGTAGACTACTGCCCCCTCAAAGTGATTTGATTCGTTAATACCATATGTGGTATGTATAAAGGATATATTTAATCATATTATATATGATACCATACTGGAATTATAATACTATTATGTATCATTATGTTTTAATTCCATTAAATATGAAATATAAAAGGAAGTAGCGTTCATGCGTACGTACGACATACCGTCTCCATGAACGGTGCATTTCATTTCTTACCTCTAAATGTTATGTAATATTATAAATGAATGTATATAATGGATATTATTATATATATGATATCTAAATAATGAATATAACTCTTTATATAATGGATATTTTACCCCAGGAACAAACTTGTAATTATAAAGAGTTTATTTTTGACTCAAGTAGCAATGATCATTAAAACGACCGTTATTAATTTAAATAATTACATAGTGTTAAGGACATGGTAATAAGTGATATAAAAAGAATAATTAATTTGAAAAAGGTTCTTATGAAATTAGAAATAACTCAATTTTATTATTCAGGAGATTAAATAATGATTGAGTCAAGTCGGATACGAGGTAAGGGATCCGACCTCTCTTTTTTCTAAGTACTCTCATTCATGTCATTTCTTTTAAGCTCATATTTTTTATTTTGGGGGATGTTCTTTTATATTCCTCTTTCTTTAAATTTTATGTTAATATGATGGGATACCCTATTCGATCTCATCAATCCATTTTTGAAGTTCTATGTGGCGCCGTTAGGCTGCCGAATTTTCATAAGGGGATTTTCATCTCACTTTTTATTCCAGTGGGATTCATGCAACATTGGCCACTATTTCCTTTTGTTTGGTATATGTACTGAACATTATTTTACTATTTGTATAATATAATATCATTTGTGGGTAATTAAATCTTCATTTTATGACCCTTCTTTCATGGGCTGTACGTTTCGGAAGTAACCCAATTCGATAAGAGAACCTTTCACCCTCCTCATTTTAAAAGACTTCTTTTTTAGGTCTTTTAATCTTATTATGATGGGATATGTTATTATATATACATTTTTTTATAAATGTTATGTACAAGTGATGAGATACCACTTTATATCTCTCATCAACTCATTTTCTGAATTTTGAAGTGATGTCATTAGGCTGTCGAATTTTTACTAGGGAATTTCTTAACCGATTTTTGATTCTTTGGGATAAACTTGTACTCCTTGAAATATGTCGTTCTATGAATATGTGTGAATGAACTATGATTGTTTTACCCTTAATATCCACATATATTTTGTGTATTATTTTTTCACACATAATTATGTAATTGATTTATCCTTAATCCAAGGATACCGTCTTTGTAAGGGACTTCATCTCAATCTCCTTTCATTCAGGCATATTTTGTTCTAATACAAGGCTTTATTTTATATGTTGTATAAACCCCTTTGAATTTGATTTTTATACAAAAGGAATATTTTTCTACGAAGCGTTTTACAAAACGAAAAAAAGGAATGTTTCTTTTAACATACACAGTGACAACTACCTTTTCCACTACCGCGAGTATTATTTGGTCTTTGGCTTCCTCAACAAGCAGTAATGTTTCTAAAATGTGTTAAATACCATATACTATTTTATGTATGTTGGTATTGAAAATTATTTTTATAAATTAATTGTTATATCAATATATTTAAGTGATATTCTGTGATCGAAATGTGGAAATGTTTTCTTTCCGTTATATTTGTTTAATATCTTCTGATTTTATAATGGTAATTGGACATTAATATGGGGGGGTTCCATGATTACCAGGATGGGTGGTTACGTTATAACCTCCAATGCATTGGGTATGAAAGTCGGCCGTATAGCCATTCCATTAAGTATGTGTGGAAGTCGACCGTATGGTTATTCCATTAAAGTATGTTTATGTCCCAAGTTACCTTTTTTATGTTATGTGTTATTTATATGGGTTTTATGGTAATATTTTGGTTACAAAAGGGTAAGTAATGGTATTTTATTCAGTGAAGAGTTTTTACTACTTCATAAAGGTGAAAAGTATTACTTTGGTAAAGTATTCATGGTCTACTTGTTGTTTCGAAACACTAACAGGTTTCATTCTTTGTGTATCCTTTACTGGGCTTTTTATGCTCATCCCATGTTTTTGAAATGTTTTCCACAGGACTTAAAGATCAATAGGGTCAAGGATGGGATCAAGGAAAGACACTATATCTACAACATGGAACTAGAAATATTTCTTTTTAAGTGTTTTTTTTATTTTATGGAAACTTAGTTGAAGTGTCTACTATGTAATCTTTTGAGCTGTAATAGTTATGTCTTAATTCTCTAAAAAACTAAACCTGAAAAGATCCTCTATGTGAATTATTCGTTTAATTCATGATTAATTAATGTTTAAGGTCAGGGCCTTATAGTTTACATATGCTATAACACTCAAATATACATGTACTGAATAATATGGTACTCTACAGCATGATAAAATGGTGTTGGACTTTTTCCTATAATATAAATAATAATAATTCAATGGAACTAATAAATTATTGATAGCTAAGAAATTAATTAATTTTGGGTAAAATATATTTTTTCCATTATTAAGGGATTATAAAGTGAACTTTATGATAACAATATATTATTTAATTGGTGATAGAGATCAATAATACTAATTGATAAAAAATAATTTGGAGGGTTATATTAAAAAGAGCATGTAATAGAATAATATTAAGATGATATTATTTGATAAATACTTTCCTCAAGATAAATGAGCTAAAAAGAAATTAAATTCCACAATTTAAGATTGATGCTAGAGGAAATTTTTTATTATTATGATGAAAATATTACATGATTTGAAAGGCTTGCAATAGACAATATATGTGATCAAAAAATAGGATTGGTAATTTATTTTATATTATAGTGAAAATAATTTGAAGAGAACTAAATAATTTTAATCATATAATTATATGGTTTTGGTTTTGTATGGATAGATAATGGATAATAAATTATTTATATTTTCATAATAAATCAAATGAAAAATAGGATAGATAAGTTACATGGAATATATAAATTAGGTGGGGGAGAATAAGGGAAGGATATGACATCCAATATGTTATAATTGGAAAAATAAACACCTAGTTACTTATATAAATGGAATAACAGTCTGTTACAAGTTTAAAGATAAGCACCATGTGGCTCGTGTAAGTAAAGGAGAAAAATAATCCACTAATATACAGTGTTTCAACATTAATGAAATAGGTCAATATTAAAACCAATTAACCAATTTTCCATTTAATTTACTTTCTAATAGGATGAGAGAGATATTATAAGACTATTTAATTACTTCATCTAAAGTTAATGTTTCTAACGTTTTGATAGAAGGTTCATTAATTATAAACTCAATATTTAATTGATTCTAGAATAACATACTCTTATATTTTTCAGGGAGATTAAATAAACCAATAAAACTATAAGGAAGATGTTCTAAATTATGAAACCTAAAGGAAATATCCTTATAATTTGAATTTATTAGAAAATATGAAAATTTATTCCTCAAATGGAACATGATTTTTATACCAATGATACACTTTGAGATAATTTTGATTTTTGGATTTAATTAATTCAAAAGAATAAGGAATTAGTATATAAATTATAAAATAATTTATGTTTAATTAGTTTTGATTTATTTTGTAATGGTTTTTAAGGTTATCGTTTAATTGAATGTTGTTTCTACTGAAACTTTCCATTTTTATTTTACTAAGTGGATGAAGATCATAAGAATAACATATAATTATTTTACAGATATTATCATCGATTAAAATTTTCTTTTTATCCTTTATTCATGAATATTTCATTATGATTATTGATCATATATGTTACTCCCATAGACATTAAAATAGAAATTTATATTATGTTAGGATTTATTAAAATTTTACCAATATATTGAAATAAATAAATCATGGCAATTATTATTTGTTGTAAAAAAATTATAGTAATTAAGGATTAAATAATTTTATTTTAAAAGTATTATTATTATTATTATTAGAAAATATTTTTTATAAATGTATAAAAATATACTATGTATTCATTTTATATAATTTATGAACTAAAAATATATATAATTATTTTATTACCAAAATAACATATGTTTATATATGTTCTTATAAAAGAAATTCATATAAATATATATATAAGGTAAACGTTTTGATTATGTATTAATATATTAATATAAAATAAAAACATATATATATATATATAAGATACATTATTTTCTAGAAAAAATGTGGATGGGATTATGTCAATAATAAAAACAATGATAATGGAAAATGAGAAAAAAAAGTATCAAAACATGTATAAGAAATTATAATAGTGACCTGATGAATTCATTAGGAATATTGATGCGTAAAAACTTTTAAACAAAAGTCCAAAAAAGTAAAACTAAAACGGGACATTGAAAAATGTGAAGCAGAAAAAAATGTTGATCAAAAATAAAATAAAAAATGAAATTAGTTGTTTTGTAGTTAATTTTTTTCCCCAAACCAAACCCTCTACCGAGACTTCCCATGTCTCATCCACCATTTCCTTAACATTCCACTTTTGGAACATAACCTCTTAGCTATCAAGAGTACATCACCAGGAGACTACGATGTCACTAAACTGGCACAGGTTGAAGGCCCTTTCCAATGTTTATCTTCTTCACCACAAAATAGTAGGTTTCGACCAACATTACTCATTTTCCTCATTTTTCATTCCACTATCTAAGTCACCATGTCCTTTAAACCATTACTGACTCAACTTATTATAAAAACAACCTGATTAATTTTAATGTAAAAAACAAAATAAATGACTTGGGTTATGATCATCATCTTCCATAGGCTTCCATCAGAATCCATTGAGATTAATATAAAATATAAGAAATAAACCACCCAATTTATGTACAGTTACATCCATGAACTAATTACATAATACTTGTTATTATTTTCATTATATAAATATATCTGTAATTTCACACCTAACGAGACCAACCTTCATCCTCAAAGTTTCCCATTTTTCTCTACTTGTTTCCACATGGCCAACATCCTACATTTATCCAAGTAATGGAATTTTATCATTTTCATTGGATTTTGAAAAAATATATATAAACACATATTCATGGTTATATATGTATACATAAATTTTGGTAAAACAATATCATCCTAACATAAAATACATATCAATTAGTTCTTCCTATTTTAAATGACATTTCAATAAAATCATATAGTTACAAGGGTATTATCTTGATTATTAATCAAGGATTTTTAATTAAAGAATAACATGGGTGAATATACATAAGTATATACACACACATATAGCCCAATAATTTTTTAGTATTTATGTATACAAACATGATAAGAGTTCCTTTTTACATAACTCATATAACTGGGTACCAATGTTTATTTGGAATTAACATGGTTTTCAAGGTCGTTGAATAAGTCTATATGTGTATATATGGGTATGTGTGTGTTATTTACATATAGAAACACATATATTTATCGAACCTTTTGGTGCAATTCACCTAAGAGGGTTCTTATTTTAAAATTTAGAATGAGTTTTATAAATTGAATCTACATACACATGTACATATATAAGTATATATATAAATATAGTTATATATATATACCTGTATATTCATTTAATAATGAAACACTTTGGTTTAGAAAATCTTTCATATTTTTTTTCATAAATCTAAATGGTGTTTTTAATCCTCCAAAATAATGTTTTATTATTTTAAAATCCCATGGAATCTTTGTTTGCTCAAATTGCACGAGTTGAACCATATCACATTATGTGATGTTATGGAACAAGTTATGATTTAATGTGTGTACTTGATTCTGCAAAATATTTCTTATCATTCATGAAAAGGTGTGGGAATTATTTAGGTCAAATATTACAATATCTGCATTATGTTATCTTTCAAGAATTTAACCCTTGTTTCTAGCGATTATGAATCTTAATTAATAAAATAGTTTTCAAGCATCTAATTCGCTCTAAATTATTTTTGATAATTAGTTTTAAATATTTTGAGAACACTCTTTTGAAGGAATTAATACTATGTATGTATTTTTGAAATATTTTGGGACAAAGATTGGAAAGGTAGGTTTGTGGGAATATGTTTTTTTAAAATTTGGTACTAGTGGAATTAGTGACGGTGTAGGGAGTAAACCTGTATGTATAGGAATTGAATGGTGACCTTATATATAGATTTTATACATGGTTTACCAAGTACCATTAATTACCCATAGAAAAAAATATTAATATTTTTACAGAGGAATCATATTGAATTTACAGTTATCACTATTTTTGTTTTTTGATGGTTTTTTAATGATTTTATGAAATACAGTTTTAAGTATATTTTTCAATAGATGGCCAAAACAAATTTATTATATGTTTTGAAAATAATGTACTAGGAATTTTATGATCACCCTACATATTTTAAAACACTTTTATAGGTTTTGCGTACTCGCTACATTGACACTCTATTTTGGAACTAACATGTTAAAGATTCCTTGTTTTCAATTTTTAATTTTTGTTGAAATATATGTGATGTAACTAAATTACAAGAACCTATATTAGTAAAAAGTAATTTTTTGTGATGAATGTTGTGAATGTATTCAAGATTTTTTTTATTTAAAAAATTACACAGTATTTGTTAGGGTTGAACCTGAGTTTCAGGTTTGGGTCTTTATAATTGGTATTAGAGGCAACGGTATAGTTAATTTTGGAAAATTAGAACCACTTGAAAATAAAATTATATCTCTTGTTTACCATTCCTTCCTCTATGTGTATGAAGGAATTTGGAAGATTCAATTCGGTTGAAGGGGGAATAATGTATCTACCAATGAAATGATAATGGGAATTTATTTTAATTGATGATTTATTAAAAAATTTCCACAAGTTTTAAATAAATAAAACATGAAATTTATTATTTTATTAAAACAGTAACTAATGGTTAAATAATTTTATATGAAAACTGTTATTATTATTATTATTATTTTGATAATATATTTTATAAATATATGAAAATATACTATGTATTCTTTATATATAATTAATAAACTATAAATATATATAATGATTTTATTACCATTACAAAAAACTTTTGTATATGTGTTTAAAAAAATAATTCTTATTCATATACATATAATTTATATGTTTTTATAATATACAAATATATTTAATATAAAATAAAACAAATATATATGTATTACATACATTATTTTCTATAAAAAAGGAGATGTGATTATGTCCAAAAGAAAAACCATGATAGAGGAAAATCAAAAAATGTGTGAAAGCATTTATGAGAAATAAAAAGAGTGAAATGATGAATTTTTTTGGGAATAGTGATGTATGAAATGTTTTACAAAAAGATCAAAAAAAGTTAAATTGAAATGGGATTTTCTGAAATTCCAAAAAAATTGATGATAAAAATAAAAATAAAAATATGAAATGTGTTGTTTAGTTGTTCATTTACTTCCCATAACCAAACCCTCCATCGGGAATACCCATGCCTCATTCACCATTGCCTTGACTAGTTATAGTCGGCCCATACCCTCTCTGTCGTTGGGTGTACATCACCAGGTGACCACGAAGTCACAAAAGTGGTAGTGGTCGAAGTCCCATTACACTATTTATCTTATTCACCCCGAACTAAGTGGATTCATCCAACCTTACTACTTTTCTCTATTTTCTATCCCCCCACCAAAGTCACCATCTCCTCTATCCCATCACATATTCTTCTTCTTCACAAAACAACGTGATCAAATCGAATGTATTTAAAACTAAATCAGTGACTCGGTTTATGATAATCATCTTCCATAGGATTCCTTTGTAATCCATTCAGATAAATATAAAATATAACCAATCAACCATCCAATTTATTTACAGCTACATCCATGAACTGATTAAAAAACATGTTTTATTATTTTCAGTTTATATATAAACCCATATTTTGACACCCAAGATGACTGTCCCTTTTCCTCAAAGTTCCCCATTTTTTTATACTCATTTAAACATGGCCTATATCCTACATTGATCCAAGTAAGAGAATTTTATCATTTTTTTGATTTTTAAAAACATATATATAAACATATACATGGTTATATATTTATATATACATTTATTTGAAACCATATCTTCCTATCCAGAATTACAAATTTGTTATGTTTTCTTATTTTAAATGATCTTTCCATAAAATCTTATAGTTACAAGCCTATGATCTTGATTATCAATCATGGCTTTGAAAATAAAGTATTACATGGTTTAATATACACATGTATATATACACATATATATCCCAATATTATTTATAGTATTTATGTATGTAAACAAGATAAGAGTCCCTTTTTTCTTGAGCCGTATAACTGAATACCATTGTTTAATTGGAATTATCATGGTTTTCATAGTTATTATATAATCTTGTATGTGTATATATAGGTTTTTGTGTGTTCTATTCATGTATATAAACATATATTTATCAATCCTTTTGGTTTAATTCACCCAATAGGGTTTTTATTTTAAAATTTTGAATGTTTTTTATGAATTTTATCCGTATACACAAGTACATTTATAAGTAAATACATATATATATATATATATATATGCAATTAGGTATGAACCACTTGAGTTTACATAATCCTAAATATTTATTTGAAAATTGTAAATGGTGTCTGTAAACCTCCAAATTAATGTTTAATGATTTTAAAATCCCCTGGACACTTTGATTGCTCAAATTACATGAGATAAGCCTTATCGTTTTATGTGAAATTATGGAACAAGTTATCATTCAATGTGCAAAATGGAGTCTTCATCATTTTTCATGGCATTCATGAATATTTATTATCATCATTTAGTTCATAAATGACAATATCATCATTATGTGATCTTGCACACTTTTATTCAATGTTTCTAGTGATTATGGTTCCTAACTAAATAAAGGGTTTTCAAGCATCAGATTCTCTCTAAATGACTTTTGACACATGGTTTTAAATATTTCTATGACACTATTTTATAGGAATTAATAATATGAAAGTATTTTTTAAATGTATTTTGGATAAAGACAGGAAAGACAGGTTTGTGAAGAAATAATTTCCCAAATGTTGGCACTAGTTAAATAAGTGACGTTGTGGGCAATGAACCCATATGTCTCAGAATTTACTGGTGACCTTATGTATGGATTTCAGACATGGTCTCACAATTATCACTAATAACCCACAGAAAAATTATTATTTTTCAAGTGGAATCCCCAATGAATATTCAGATATAACTATTTTAGATTGATGATTGTTTTCTAAATATATTTATGAAATACTATATTAATTATATTTTTCATGTGATTTCCTAAAATCATTTTATTATTTTATTTGAAATACCCATTCTTGTAATTTTTTGATCACCCTATGTATTTTAAAACCCATTTATAGTATGACATACTTGTTGCTTTTAAACACTATTGTGGAGCCAACACGCTAAGGAATCATTGTTTTCAATTTGTATATTTTTTTCAAATATAAGTGATGTATCAAAATCTTCAGAACCTAGACTGCTAAAAGGTCCTATATTGTAATGAATGTTTTGTATTTACTTGAGATTTCTTTTATTGAAAAAAATTATACATTATTTTTTAGCGCTAAACTTGTGTTCCGGGTTTGGGACTTTATAATTGGTATCAGAGGGAACATTCAAGATAATTTTGGAAAATTAGAACAATATGAAAAAAATTATGCATCTTTTGTATCATTCCTTTAGCTATTTGTATGAACTCATTTCAAGGATGCAATTTAGTTAAGGGGGGAAGAATGTAAAGCACCATGAAATTTTGAGATAAATTTATTTTATGTGAGGATTTGCTAAAATTTTACAGCTAGTTTCAAATAAATAATACATGAAAATTATTATTTTTTCAAAAAATATATAATAATTTAGGTTTAAAAATTTTTTGTATGAAAAATATTATTATTAGTTTTAGAAAATATATTTTATAAATATATGAAAATATACGATTTATTTGTTTTACAAAATTTATAATGTATAAATATATATAATTATATTATTACTATAAAAACATACTTCTATATATGTGTTTAAAAAAAAGAATATATATATATATATATAATTTATACATTTTTGATTATAAATAATTTTATTTAATATAAAATAATAACAAATATATATATATAAGATAAATGCCTTTATTGAAAAAGGTGTTGTAATTATGTCCAAAAAACCATGATAAAGGATATCGAAAAAAGTGTTAAAACATATATAAGAAATATAGTGAAATGAAGAATTCATTATCAATAGTGATGTGTGAAATGTATTACACAAAACTCAAAAAAAAGTAAAAGTGAAAGGTATTTTTGGGAAACATGAAGCACAAAAAAATGAAGATAAAAAATGAAAAATTAAATGAGTTGTTGGGTGGTTTATTTTCTTCCCCAAACTAAACACTCTGTCAGGTATTTCCATGCCTCTTCCACCATCTCCTTGACTGGTCTCCACCGGCCCATACCCTCTACACTCTTGGTAGTAAATCATCAGGGGACCACAAAGTCACCAAACTGGTACTGGTCAAAGTATCCCTCCACAATTTATCTTCTTTTCCTCGAACTAGTAGTCTTTAACTTGCATTACTAAATTTATTCAATTTTATTTCCACCATTAAAGTCACCATCATATCTGGCCCATCAAAGAATCATCTTCTTCTAAAAAGCACATGTTCAATTTGAAACTGAATAAAATTGAATAATTGACTCAGTTTATGATCATCATCTTCCACTGGATTCATTTCAAAACTGTTGAGATAAATTTAAACTATACCTAATCAACCACCCTATTTATCTATTGTTACATATGTGAACTTATTAAATAATTCATGCTATTATTTTCAGTTAATATATAGACCCATATTTTCAAACCCAACCTAACCAACCCCCATTCTCAAAGTGCCCCATTTTTCTCTACTCGTTTCCACTTGGCCAACGTCCTACGTTGACCCAAATAATTGAATTTTATCATTCTCATTTTATTTTGAAGGGAATATATACACATATACATGGTTATATATGTATATATTAATTTATATAAATCCATATCTTCCTTGCCGACAATACATATGTGTTATGTCTTTTTTTAAATGATATTTCTCAAAAATCATAAAGATTAAATGGTATGATCTTGGTTATCAATCAAGGATTTTTAAATAAATAATTACATGAGTGAATATACATAAATATAAACACACATATATACCCCAATATGTTTTTAGTATTTATGTATATAAACTTAATAAGTGTACCTTTTTTTCTTGAGCCCTATAACAGAGTACTTATGTTTATTTTGAATTATCATGGTTCTAAAAGTTGTTATATAAATCTACATGTGTATTTATGGTTATGTGTGTGTTCTATGTATATACATAAACATATATTTATTATTTTTTGTGTAACTCACCTAAGAGGGTTCTTATTTGATAATTTCGAATGAGTTTTAGGAAATCAATACAAGTACATAAGTATATATGTAAGTATATATATATAGTTTTATATATATATACTTGTATATACATTTATTTATGAACCACTTATGTTTATTTTATTCTTTATATTTATTTAAAAATTATATATTGTTTTTATAAACAACCTTATTAATGATTTATGATTTTAAAATACCATGGGCACTATGTTTTCTAAAATTGCATGAGGTAATTATTATCATTTTTTGTGAAATTATTGAACAATTTATCATTTCATGTGTATTATTGTAGCTACAACATTTATTGTTTCATTAATTAATCTGTATGGCCATCATTTAGCTCATACATGAAAATAACACCATTATGTGATCTTGATTGATTTTTATCCATCTTTCTAGTGATTATGGTTCTTAATTAACAATATAGTTTTAAATCATGGGATTATCTATAAATGATTTTTGATATATAGGTTTAAATATATCGATGACACTCTTATGAAGGAATTAATACTATATAAGCATTTTTGAATTGTTCTGGGAAAATGACGGGAAAGGCAGGTTCGTGGGAAAAAAATTTCAAATATTTAGCACAGCTGAAATAAGTGATGTTGCGGGCAATGAACATATAAGTCTATCAATTAACAGGTGACCTTATGTATGGATTTTATACATGGATTTCCAATTACCATTAATGACCCTTAGAAAAATTATTATTATTAGATAGAAATATCCCATGAATTTTTAGTATCACTATTTACTTTAATGATGGTTTTCTAAATATATTTATGAAATAGTATTTTAATTATATTTTTCAAGAGGTGTCCTAAATGTATTTTATTATTTGTTTTAAAAACACCATATGGGTCATGTTATGCTCACCCTATGTATTTTAAAAACACTTTTACAGGTTTAGCATACTTTTTGTGTCAAAACACTATTGCGAAACTAACACACTGAATAATAATTACATTCAATTTATATATATATTTTTAAATGTAAGTGATTTATCTAAATTTTCCAAACCTTGACTGGTAAAAGGACCTCTGTTATGATGCATTCTATGTATTTATTCATGATTTTGTTTATTAAAAAAACTGCACAACATTTATTAAGGTTGAACCTGGGTTTTCGGTTCAGGTCTTTATTATATAGAATATGTGGTGATTTAGTGATGTAAAATTGATCAAAAACATAATCAAAGTGTGAAATTACTCAGATATAATTGAAATAGAGTACATATTTTTTTTAATATTCAATATCATGATGGTAAAATAATTTTTCAAATTCATATATGAAGAAGAAAGAATATTTACCTTTTATGTTGGAAACATTTCTATTTAATCATGGTATACCTATGCACACTTGTTTATATGTACGAGTCTTATAGTAGAACATACCGGGTTCTTGAAATATTTAATTACAGTATTTTATGATTCATATTAATAACATGGGAGTTACATATCAAGATAAAATCAAAATATAATATTATACCCATGGAAAGATATATTTGTTTCTATGAAGAAAAAATAAAACAACTATGATTCAATTTATTTAGGGGATATAAAATATTATGTTTTAGTATATATTTTCTTTTAAATTAATATTATGGTGAATACCACATAACACAAAAGCATAACACTAAAATTATTCCAAAAATATTATATTTAAAAGAATAATAAACCGTTTTTAAATAAAAATATTGTAAATGAGAATGAAACATACATTGAATTATTTTCTATTGAATGATGAAAATTAAAGATTAAAAAAATATTTATTATGATATGATTAAAATCATTCAATTTTAAAAATGTGATATTTTTTAAAATAATTTGTTAAAGTGTTGTGTATTTTAATAAATCACTTTTAACTAGTTTTAATTTTTAAACTAATATCTTTAATGTCAAGTAATTATAAATTGAAATGAAGGAAAGAATACCTGATGTTTAAAAATTTCATTTTTATACAATGGATGTTCTTATTAATAATTAACATTTTCATGTAATGAATAAATATGAAAATTTTATAATTTAAATTTGATGAAATGAACATCATTTTTTCGATCACCTTTTCAATATTTTCATATGGTGAATATTTTGGATTAAATTTTTTTTGACTTTAAGGTGAATAGTGAAAATAATATTTCCCGAAATATCATCAATTTTAGGATATTAGTAGGATATAAGATTGAAATTAATGTTTTAAAACCCATTTTTCTTTCTTAATTATTTATTCATGGTGTGAAATAACTTATTTTAGAATATTAAATTTAATATAGAAAATTGTTTTTTATGATTCATAACTGAAGTGAAGTTTTATTTTTATAAAATAACTATTTTTATCATATTCATTAATTAAGTATTTGTATGGTAATGTTTGGTTTTCATTGTTTTTAATGTCACCTAAATATCCTTTTCTAATTGTAGTCAAATTAATTTCGTGGGAATCAATTCTATATATGATTTTGGTGTAAATGTTTTTTATGATAAAAAAGAAATATTTCTAGAAAATTATTTTTAATTGTGTATTACATAAATATCTAGAAATTATACCATGTAAAATTGATTTCATATTTTATACCAGCATATTGAAATTATATAATAATTCCCACTTCATTTTTTTCAATGAATATTTATCATAGTAAAAGTTTCTCATTATGATAATTGTTAAAAGCTTTTATGATTTAGTCAAACTAAGTGATAAAGATTTAAATATCTATAAAACATGGAATAAAATTTAATGAATAGAATTCTACTATACATTAAACAATATTATTGGAAAAAAGTTGTTCCAAAATTAATATGAAAATTAATTTATATTATTTTAATGATTAGAATATTTATGAGCATTCTGATTTCTAGGGAAAATGTCACTTATGCATACGTGTGACCATCGCCTTCAGAAATATCATATTAAATTTTCCAATAGTAACAAGAAAAATTATTTATATTTATTATTTTAAGGAATAAATATGAATATCTAATACATATTAACTATTATACCAATAAAATTCATTTTCTATATTTTTTCATTTTGTCTGTTGAAAAATGATTACCACGACCATGAGTATTTGTGGACTACCACCTCCATGAATGAAACATTTCGTTATTTATAACCTCCTAACATAGATGTTTATAAAATTATATTAAAATTATAAATATTACATAAATAAAATTTATTAAATTTTATAGTTGATGAAACTATGAATAATGTTTGAAGACCAAATTCTTCGAATCAAAACATACATAATAGGTTATATATAAATAATTTATTTAATAATAAAATTACTATTAAATATATAAAATGAAGTTATGAATGAATCTAAAGTGCATGATATAAATATTTCTATTAAATAGATAAAAAATATATATAAATTTTTATTATAGGATATTGTAACATGTCCAAAAAGAGAAAACCTAGTTTAATGGTTTCTATTCTAATCTAACTTTTTATTATGATTGTTTGTTATTAAATTTATACTAAGGGAATTTTAACATATTATATTAATAAATACCATATATTTTGTTTTCATATGGTTATTTCTTGGTTTTATAAGTATTATTTTCATCTTCCGTCACTTTTGTGTAATGAACTGGCTATAGGTTCCATCTAACAGTAATCCCAACTTGATCTGACACTAGCCCGAAGGCCGTAGTTGATCCCCAAAAGCTAGAAACTAGTATTAATGAATCACATAATATATATTTGGAATTAATTATACCTTATAGAATAATGTAAATTAATATATGAATCTAAATAAATTTAATAACCAAACATGTGGTAAAAATAATCAGCATCTAATACAGTATATACAACTCAATTGAATGACTTTATATCAAAAAAATGATGAAAATAATAAAGACACAAAAACATAGAAATGTAGAGTGCTTGATACAAAACCCCAAACCTAAAATAATAACCCAACAATCTCCATCATTACCCCACATGACCTACAATCACTAATCACAACCCCAATTCCCTTGAATATGATAATTGATAATAATCAACCTGAAGAGGAAATAGAACCTAAAATATATTGGAGTTAAAATAATATTCCCATTTGACTCCGTCAATAGAATTCAGAAATATGATTTCATATCAAATCCTAAATCACTATAATATGAAAGAAAAAATAAAAGTATACTTTTTTCATAATCCCTTATAATAGGACACAAAAACACATCAATTTTGTGGTAAACCCATTTTTTCGTTCTTTTAAATGAAAATTATAACATGGAAAAAAAATCTCGATCTAAACTATTTTTTTCAAACGCCAATATTAATGTCTAAAATTAAAACCATCCCAAAAACACCTCCTTTGGAATACACTATTCAATTTCAAATGACGGGTTTCAATTTCAATCTAGTAACCAATACATATTTTAAGAGAAAATTTATAAATTAAACTAGTCATGGAATCCAAAAAACTATTTTAAAAGTCATCACAAAATTGACTTCTCAAAAAACCATTACATGTATTTTTTATTACTAAAAAATTCCAAACACCCATTGTAAAAACATCATTTAATATTCAAGTAATTTCAACTTTCAAAAAAACAATTTATAAAATATTTTGGAAAAGAACCAAATCACAATCAATATAGGTAACAATCACAAGTAGACTTTGAGGGACCAATGAGAAGGAAGAAAAACAAGAAACATTAGTAAATAGGTTTTATGTAACCATATAATCAGTATTGTGTATATTAATGGTTAAATAATTATTCCCTACAAATATTAAAATGAATCCTTGTTTCAATTAAAACTACCTAGGACTCTAGTGACAAAATACCTGAGGTAGCAGCAAGGAACGCAGTCTGGAAATGTTCAACCTGTTGTATCATAATAATCAAAAATCATTACCAGAGCTCCATCATTATAAAATATCTCAAAATAATCCCATGATTACTTTTAATATATTTCAATACTCTGGAAAAATATCATTATCTAACATTGTTGGTCAGGTTCATTACTTAGGTATCACACTCTACGCTAGTGTAGTCACTGACACAAGTCACATAAACACCAAGGAATCCTAAAACATAAAAAAATATTGATCAATAAATATTATTCATACAATAAAAATAAATCACATTAAATTCATTTATATGTAAATTATATCATCACCTTCAACATATTTACACAAATAACCCCCTTTATTTCAAAAATTTAACACCACATGCACAAAGCACCACCCACAAATGGGTAAAAATTAAATTGGGTAATAAGGATTTTATATAAAACCTAATACTCATAAAATTATTATTGGAACTTTATAAAACATTATTGGAAATCCATTTGATCCTTCAATATTTATAATTATATCTTAATCAAATCTTCAGACTTATTTTATTAAAAAAATGAAACCTATTTGGTAACTCATTATTCCCTTCAAACTCCTTGGATATTTGTCAAATATATTATTTTGTTTTTAAATATTATTCACATTTGTGAACACACCCTATTCACTCAAGACAATCCCTTATTATAACTTAATATGCATCCATTAGAAGCCATGTGGTTGAATTTTGAAACTTGAAAAAATTTAGACAATTATATAACTTTTTTGGATAATTAATTAAGGAAAACACAAATCTAAAAATCTCACAAAGATGTTAACAACATATTTTTTAAAAAAATTAAATATTTTAATATCCATTATGATATTTTATAAAAACATTGAATCGGAAAAATTTCAAGTACATGGTTATAACCATTTGAAAACTACTTTCTATTCATTGTGGGGAACATGAAGAGGAAAAAAATATTATTCAATTACTATAAAATAATAAAGAATGTTATATCATTTAATTAAATGAAAAACATAAAAAAACTACCTTGGTTCTATTATAAATTTGTTAAAACAAATCTCATTAATTATATAACATGAATCCAATACCTAAGAGGTTTATCTCATGACCTAACAATAAAAATTCAATTATTAATGAAACCAGAACAATAATTTTGATCCCCATGAATTATAAGGTTTATTGGAGAAATTAATACAAGTTAAAATGAGAAATAAGGAAGATAAAAAGATTAATATAGGATAAATACAAAAAAAATATGCCTAAATTGTAGGGAAATTGACAGCAAAATTAGATATAATAAGGGAGGAATATCCCTTGGGGTGATCCTTTTCCATTCGATTAAGTTTGGGTATAATGGGAGAGTAGGAGCGTTAAAATCAATTAGGGCTGAAATTGTAAACCTAACACTTAATGAATCTATGTATGAAACTTATATTGGATATAATGTTTTAAGAACTGTGTGAGAGGAAATACTTAATCCATAACCCAATTCATGGTTACACTAGGAACATCACACGGACGAATTGACTATACACCAACCAAGACAAATATAATATTTTAAACAAGATACCAACCAACAAGTTTTTGGATGGTTTACTCTATTATAAAACAACACAAAATAAAGTACATAGTGACCTAAATGATGTCACAATAATCCCAAACATGAAGCGTTATTTTTCTATATAGTCTTATGTCAATATATGTTTAAATGGAAAATTAATATCTCATGTGGTCCAAGGTAAATCATAAATTAAAAAATGAACTATAAATACAAAATAAAAATCATCAAACAACTTTATAGGTCCTTTAACAAATTTAAACCTATAGACATGTAATTAAAATCTCTAAGAAACATAGTATAGTTCACACCCCCATCTATGAAATATCTATAATTTTGTAATAACCGACAACCTATTTTCAATAAATTGGGTGTATTTTATGGTCAACCAAATTAATAAAAATTCACAATAGGGAATTAAAAAAGTTAACCAATCCTAAAAAGTCCTTAAATCCATAAGGGAGGCACTGAACGTAGATACACCCTAAAGGGATACATGAACAGATCATCAAATATATGGAATCCAAAATCAATGGGTAGAATAACTGGAGACATTTATCATCAAGAAAAATCCAGATTCCAATCATAGAGTCACATGATTATATTGATGTTCCTTACATAAAAATATACCGAATACCATCCCCTAGAGATTTTGATAGGAAACATAGAACTGAATTAGCCATGATCAAACAAGAACCGAAACACCTAGTCACCCATGCATGTATACTTGGATTCCCCATGACCAAGCCAATAATCAAAAATCCAAAACATGGTCTATACCATGTGTAATAAATGAAAAAAAATTTGGTTAGAATGGAACAAATATCCCCAAAATAACCACTGATCATAAAGAGCTATCTGATGGTGCCCAAAGAGATCACAAGGTATAATTTCATTTAACTGTAACTTATCCAAAACCATTATGCATAAATCCATATGAAGATGTTAATTCTACAAAGATAGATCAAATAAGCCACTGGGTATACCAAATGATGAAAACATCATCCACCTAAAATATATCCAACCAAACTAATACTCAGTAATCTAGAAATTAAAGTAATTATCATGGGTATAAATGACTTAACTTGTATGATTCATAAGAAAATAATTTAAAATATCACAAAAATTAATAACTTCAATTATCACATTCTTGTGGAGAATACAACACATGCCACTATGGTCGGATCCAGGGAAATTTTAAAACGAAAATGAGTAAATCACCCCCATAAGAAACTATCTCTTTTCATTATACCATTCTAGGAGGTTTATGCCAAACATTATGAGAAATTAACCCTTTCATAGCCAATTCACCCATCTCACGTCAATAATAAATAAAATAATGATAATCCCAAGAATTTCTCTTTCTAGAACCACAAAACCCTTTACAAATTGCCCCAAAACTAGTTCTAAAAACAAACATTCTTTGTTTCAAAAAATTCTTAAATTTAAATTATTCTAATTCACCCATTTTTAGACACTAATAATGCGTCATACCCTAAACAGAACTAAAAAATCTATTTTGGGAGAAAGGATATTGTCTTTCTTTAAATTAAAAATCATTCTTTTATAATTCCTAATTCATTTTTTGATAAATAAGATAACAAATTTCATTAATTTTTCAAAAGTCATTATTTATGTAACCTATTACTTATTTAAAAAATGAATCCAAATTGGATATTTTAAAATATTACTGTCTATTTTTTACAAAATCAATTAATCTTAAATCACCACTTAGAAAATTAGTTCTCATTTAAAAACATTTAAAACTTGTTTAAATCCAAAAATAAACTTCAAATCATACCACCCAAATACATTCTTGTTTTTATTATAACAAAAAAATAAAATTTATTAATAAAATTACCAAGATCAAAGAAGAAAATAACATATTAAAAACTAGCCCCAGGGCCTTGTTTAGAACTAAAATAATTTCTCTTATGAATTTATCTTTTCATGCACAATCCCAATTTCACATCACACACAAAATATCTTGGACAACAGAATAATCCAAACCATTACAAATATCAAATCCAACAATTCAATCATGTCACAATGTCCACCCTAACCCTTTCCTCATTTCTCAATGTATAGTAGAAAATCAAAGCACTAATGGGACTAAATTCAAAAAAATGACATGCAGAATAATGCAGAACTATAATACATGGTTTATGTCCATGTGAAAATCATTCAAGTATTTCAAAAATATTTTCAGAATAATAAACAGGGTTGATACAATATTTTTTGTAGCTTGGTTATCAAACCTCATGTATTGATTCCTTTCATCATCTCCATTCCAAACCAAAAAATGTCCTAAGGAAACTAAAACCATGATAATTATGTTAAATAATCACAAAAAAAATCTAATAACAATTCAATAAAAATAAATTAAATTATAATACAAAATTAAAGATAAACATCTCAACAAAACATCTAAATGTTAATCCCAAGGAGAGAATTCGCATGTGAAACTCTCATAGACATTACCTCCTAAGTCTTGATATCTCAATATCTAAACTACCAATTATTAGAACAAAATGAGAGTGATTCTATATCCAATTCCCCCATAGTGTACATATACTATAATATCATTTCTAATAAAGCATCTCGTTATGTCATCTAACCTAGTGCATGACTATATATGTCATAGTCCTAAAGGGAATTCTTAATCCATTGGATATAGATATTAGTTCATAGTTATCATGGACCATACTTTGGGAATTATTTCTCCATTAAAAATATGTAAATAAACATTTGAATTGAAATAAATATTCCATTAAAGGAGGAGATAAGAAAAAATGATAATCTAATAAATGATATATAGTAATTTCAAGAGAGTTAGAGTTTAAACAGGTATAAATAAAGAAAAGTATAAAAATAATGTGGACCAAAGTGCCTAATACAAATCCCTAAAACTAAAATAAAACCACAACCAACTTTAAAGAACCCCCATATAAACCGATGTAACCAGCTAAACCTAAAACATCCATTTTTTAACCGATGGATAAAAATAAACCCCAAGAGGGACTAAAACCTACAATATATAAGCATGATCTAAATAGCGTAGTTGGTCACAAAATAATTAATCTATTCAATTTGTTTTATATTAAATCCTAAAAATTATAAATTTAAATAATAAGTAAAATATATATTTTTATTTATTATTTATGAGGATAAAAACCAATGAATCAATTTCTTGTTAAACCTGTTTTTCCTCTTTGAAATTAAATGTCAACAATTACATTGAAAGGCACATTTTATCATACTGCAGAATGTTTTCCAGACTACTATATTAATTTTTTATTTTATATCCATCTCAATACCCATCATTTTAAATATGATTTTAATCATCCAATTAAGGTTTTCAATTTTAGATGGTTTTCAAAAAATCCCTAAAACCCTAATTTAATAATAAATAAAAGGAAGATATCATAGGACAATATTTTAAAAACATGAACACTATAGTTCTCAAAACGATTGATTAATTCATTTTTTTATTTTCTCAAATATTTGGAACACACATTAGAAAAAAAAAATATTTGTTACTTATGGAATTACACCTTTCTAAATCACCCATTTGTAAAATATTTTTTCAAATAACTAAATTCACAATCAATTTTGGTCATAATCAAAAGTAGGAACAACAACATCTATGAGTAGGTAAAAGGAAAAAAAAGCAAGAAATATGACCCATGAAATCATACAATAAATATGGAATACAAAAAAGTAAAAAATAAGGATTCCACTAAAATGAACCTAGAAAGGATTTAATCATCATAGCATAGTTCATGTGGCTCCAATAATAATAGACCTTAATAAGAATAGATGAACATAGGACACAAGTACTGAGCAAGTCTTCTATAGGTATCCCTAAATGATTTTCCATGCTATATCACAGTAAAAGATCTGGAAATATATCCCTATACATTGAAAATATGTTTTATGTCCAAAAAATCATTGTATAAGATCACTAGGTATAACAAGTTAAAACAATAGGTAGCACAATCTACTCTATAGAATCCACACATTCAATTCATATAATCACTTATGAAGAATAATTTTCATTACACAAGTAGTTTAGTAGTCAAACTAATTCATGAAATTATAGTAATCCATGTTTATAAAATTCATTAACAAATTCCCCACTTACCTTCAAAACCCTTTTGTGAAATAGTCAATTTTTATCATCACATGAAAACCAAGTGCAAAAAAACTACCTCTAAATTGAAAAAAAGGGAACCAGAGGGTGACAAGGCCTTTATTAAAAAACATTTTTTTGATAAAACGTCAACTGGGCTATTAAAAAACAAGAATCCAATGCCCATCCAGGTTTAACTATTTAAAATTGTATATTAATTTAATCTTATGACTAATTTTATAAACCTATTTCTGAAAAGAAATTTTGTAACTCAAACTTATTTTAAAACCACCTTTGAAAACATTAAAATATATCAAAATGTTTTTTATAATATCCCACAAGTGTAAGCACGACCATTTAACTCAATAAAGTCCATTTTAAAAATATGATATTTATAAATTACTATTAAGTGGATTTAAAACACCAATTTTTAATATTTGATATCATTAAATGAATAAAAAAATTGAATATCATTTCATATAAAAAACCATTTATAACATTTATTATATTATTTAAACCTCATTTGAAAAACAATTTAATCATTTAAATACCATTTGGAATGAATAAAAATTATTGGAATGTTACTTGTTCAATGCCAAGAGTTAATCCCATTTGAAAATCAATTGCCCAACTTTTTTTACACATAAATAATCATCAATAATATAAACAACCACCTTTAAAATAACAAATAAATTTATAAGATGGAATACAAAAAAATGACATGGAAACACTTACTATGGTTCAACGATAATTAATCTAGATTTTTTTGGCCTCATTGGAGAATAGAAAATAAAGAAGTAAGAGGTCATTTTCAAGCACTATCAATTAGAACTCGAAGATTAAAACAACCATAACAATATTTTCATTCACTTTGTCTTCTTGAGTTCATGGAAGAAACTAAAACGAGGTAGAAATGAGAATGGGGAAAGAAAATAATATAATTAGATAAATAAAGGAATAATACCTCAATAGTTTACTTGAATAGAAGGATAATTAATATAAAAAATATAGATATGTCATGACCCGTCCCCTAGGGCCCATGTCATGACATACCCCAAGACCACCACCCCAAGGCCATGGGTTTGAGACTGGCACCAAATGCATCAACTAGAAATTTGGAGTCATTTAATTAAGTACATGTACACACACACACACAACCACATATCAAAGCAAAAAAAGTAAACAATCATACCACTAAACAACCACTGAGTACAAGTTCAACTGAACATCAAATGGGATAGAATACAAATCCAATAAGTGACTAATTGAAAAAAAAGGGTATGTATGAAAGAAACTCCACATAGTCATCCACTATAATCCCACATGATTATAAGAGTACTTTTGGTACTGAAAGTTGTAGGCATACACCATCATTGCGTAATCTTACTGGGGCCCACCTGGTCCTAGGCCACCAAGTCCTCTGTCAAAGTGTTGGTTGTCTGCATGAGACACAACACTTGCGGGTGAAGCCCATGCATGGGTGCATAAAAAAATACTCAGTAGGGGAACCTGAAACACAAAATAATGGCCACAAATAAATCTATAAACAGACTAAAAAGAATGATCACCATGAATGATCATGAAGCAAGATAGCTCACACCATGTATGTTCTAGAGTAGGAAATTAGAATCATTAATCAAATCGTCGAACACCTCGGCTTCTGTAGAAATCTTCCTCAAGTGGTACAGTGGGTCCTCCGGGTCACACATAAGATATTACCACTAACCTTAGAATTTTTGTGCTACTCATCCCTAATGAGTGTCATGGGTATGCGGGATCACATAGAAGATACTCCCTACCATGGGCATGCCAGATCCCACTGATACCGCTCCACAACTTTGACCATAATGAATTAATCCTCCAAACAATTATTGTGGGTCAACCTGATCACACAAAAGTCACTTCACATTAAGAGACTATCGGGTCACACAGAAGATGCTTCCCACTGGTCCATAGTATTTGATCCACCCTAGGTCGCTCGTCAGCAGTCTTTTGGTCTTAGCCAACCACAGGGTTTTTGCACATATCTCGCTTTATCCTAGGAAAACCACTCCCCATTACATTCATTGAATTATATAATCCATCAAATCAACCATTGAGTATTTTAGAAGATCCCCCTCATCTAGTGGATTCTAACTCCATAAACAGACCGTCAATCAGACGTCTGGTTTGCAAGTTATTGATATTTTTTCCAAAAGGGGTTGGTTAGGTATGAGTCTGGTATGTTGAACCAATGTTTTGGCCCACTATGGAAGATATGGCATGATGGCCAGCCCGGTCTGCCATAGGCTGACCGGTTCATCACCAGTCAGGATGTGGCTGGAAGCCGCGTCCGGCTCCCTGCTGACCCCATAGTTGATATGAGGCTGTTTCCTCCATTGTTTTCAAGCAACTGCTGCTTGCGCCATCTAGTTGGACAGAATCATGCATGCGGTCATTAAATGATTGCCTTTGAAGAATGTGGCCACCCGGCTATATCTTCCTCCATTAGTCTTTGGCACATCTAGTGCGCCAACTACAACTCTGGCCTCTATGTGGTATTTTCATCGCTGCGAAGGCTTTGATCATTCCTTGCCACTTTTTCAAAAATTCATCCACCATGAATTCACAAGTTAGAGAGGGGTAATACCTTCTTCATGTCAGCTCGTGCCCTCCTAGTTAGAACATTAAAATTGGGGAGTCTAGGGCACAAAGTTCCAACAACATTAAAAAAAACCTTGATATGAAATTCCAAGAAATGTTACCTCCCCGCAAGAATAGAAGATCCACGGATCAACCTGTTCATGGGTATATCCACGTTTTTCATTTAAAATGATGAATGGAGAAAACATAAACCAAAAGAAAAGCCCTACATTGATCGATGTTCAAGCAATCTGCCTGCGAAGGATCAAGGAGTCAAAGGCATTTTTTTCTTCCCGAATTTGTTCTTCGAGGTGTGTCAAATCTGTAAACGTTCTTCTGACCCTTTCCATTCTTTTTTGAAGAGTAATTCCACCATAGGTTCATAAAATAATCCATAGGGTTTAATTTTCAACTCCCCAACACATTAGTGAAAAAAAATGAAACATGTCACATCATTTCTGTTACATTATGACGTTGCATCATGATGCTGTTTCATTTATGAAATATTATAGTAGTTATGATTTCACAAATGATCCATTAATGATCCTCATTTAATGTGACTTTTTGTCACCTCATCTCTGCATCTTAGTTCCATCATTCACCACTCAACGGTGTCAAATAAATAAAATAACTTATTAATTTAATTTTATTATTTCTCAAAAAGTCTGAAAAATAATATTTATTTCTAACCCTTTCGGGTCAAAGTTATGTCTTTTCATGGTGAATCCAAGTGTTCTATGTTCAATAGTTCCCTCTATTTTTAAATCTGATAACCAGTTCAAAATTTATAAAACATCATTATCACATTTACATAATTAAACATAAAAAGTTTAATATTTCATTCTTGGATCACCGATCCTTGGAATCATGTGCCATCAAAGCATGTGGTCTCAAAATAATTCATATAATTATAATAAATTACACGATAATTCTAGGACATTACATACTCCACATATTAGTTATTTATGTCCCAAAAATACAAAACTAGGGCTCAAAAAAAAGATGGGGGTATTGAGCAGTAATTTGTGCCTCCTGCTCCCATGTGCTCTCATGGAGGTTTTTATGCTTCCACCAAACACGTACTATAGAAATCGACCATCCATGAAAGACCCACTCCTTTCAGTCCTGTATCTACCCTGGGAACACTGTAAATGTCACACCATCGTCAATTTCCATCTCACCCTAGTCGTTGACGTGTGATGGATCTTCCACGTACCTCCTCAACTACGACACAAGGAAACCATCGTGCACCCGATGCATCTTTGGGGGAATATCTAGGTAGTACACAACCTCTCCAACTCTATTGGGGATCTAGAATAGTCTGATTAACCTCATAGATAACCTGTTTCCTAGGTCAAAACTCTCCAATCCTCATTGGGGTGAGACCCAAAAGAAAACATAGTGTCCCACCTCAAACTCCATGGGACTCCATCTTCTAATAGCATAATATTTATTTATTCTATATTCATTTCTCATCCACTCCTGGATGAACTGAACCTTATAAGTGGTATCCCATACCATTTATAGACCCATGTGTACTTACTCCCCAGGGTCTGTCCCGCATAGAGTGGATTTTCATGGTCGCCCATACAAGGCCTCAAATGGTGTCATGCCAATGGTAGAGTGATAGAAATTATTTTATAAAAACTCCACCAGTGGTAGGTGGTCTTCCCAACAATAACCAAAATCAATGACATAAGAACAAAGAATATCGTCCAAGGTATGAATGGTATTATCCATCAGACCATCTGCCTGAGGGTGGAATGTTTTTCTCAAGTGCAGTTGAGCTCCAAATTCCACCTGAAATCCATTCCATAACCAGGATGTAAAGTGTGCATCACCGTCTGAGACGATCATTGGAGGCACCACGTGATGTTGTACTATCATTTGGGCGTAGATGTGTCCCAATCCCTCTACTAATTCCTGATCCTTGATGGGTAATAAGTGAGCCGTATTAGTGAGTCGGTCAACGATCTCTTGGATAGAATCATGGCCCTTGTATAACATTATAACCCCGTTATGATGTCTATGAAGATATCATATCATTTCAACTTTGGTACCTTAAGTGGTTGTTCCAAGCCAGCTGTGACCTAATGCTCAGCCTTCACTTACTGACAACTGAGGCATCGTGAAATGAACTCTTCCACCACTTTCATCATCCATGGACACCATTGCTTAAGTCATAGGTGATGGTAAATCATCACCACACCAAGATGTACTAGAAAAGGGGGTTTATGGAGCTCCCTCAATAGCTCCTCTTGTAAAGTCATTGGTATTATGGTGCATCCACTAAAAATGATAACATGCTCTCTAGATATCAGGAATCCATCAAGTGCCTACCCTGACGATAACTAAGCATGACCAAGCTCTCATTCCACATCCACATGTTCTTCCTCCCTTAATCGTTGTAAGACTGGGGCAGTAATAGTTATTGAATAAAAGTAAGCTTCTCTTTTTTCAACCACGAATGATATCTTCATAGAATCTAACTTCTTCGTTTCCTCCCTCTATAGCTGTAAACCTTACCTCATGCTTAGTGATCCTGCCACCACATTCTCCTTCCCTGGAGAATATACTATCTCAATGTCATAGTCCTGGAGGAAATCAATTCATAGCTGAGGTCACATGTTTAGGTCCTTTTGTGATAAGATATTACTGAGACTCTCGTGGTGGGAGTGTATGGTAAATTATTCACCCATCAAGTAGTGCTACCACATCTTCAAGGAAATGACCACTGCTGCTACCTCTAGGTCAAGGGTCACATAGTTATGCTCATGCTACCTCAACTACAATGAGTTTTTGTCAATCACCGCTGGCTTCGGCATCAGGACACAACCATGTCTGATCATTGATGCATCGAATAATACTACCATGAAATAATCAAAGTAAGGATGTAAGATTCTATTCATGAATCCCCTGAACACCATTGGGTTATTAGTCACACCAAAACACATCAACAAAAACTCATAGTTGTTTTACCATCATCTAAATGTTGTATTTGGTAAATCCTCATCCTATACCTGATGCCGATGATATCCTGATCTGAGGTCGATATTCATGTATCACCTCGGTCAATTCATATGACTGAAGAGGTCAATTATCCTCTTTAGTGGATACTTGTTCTTAAAGGCCACCTGGTTTATGCACCATATGTCTACACATATACTAACCACCCATTGTTTTTTCATGGAAAACAGCACTGGGGCTTCCCATTGTGAAATGCTAGGTCTCATGACACCCTTCTATTACATGTCCTCCAGCTGTACCCTCATTTCACGATGCTTTGAGGGATCCATCCAATAAATCGGTGTGGATATCAGTGTCGTCCCATGGTATAGGTCAATAAAAAAAGTCTACCTACCTATGGGGATTTAGTCTCGAAATATCCTTAGGAAATACATCCTCATACTCATTCACCACTAGAGAAAAAATCAGACTCCTCTAATCCTCCACACAAAGGGTGAGTCTAGAAAACTGTTTAGTGATCGATAGTACCCTCTTCTGAGAAATTCAATTCAATGATGAAAAGGTTCCCTTCTCATTGGTGAAGGAAAACCTGGTACCATTCTCACAGACAAACCGAAATCTTCACTTCAAATAGTAGATCTGAGCATAGAATATGGATAAATAGTACATACACCAGATGATATTGTAAGGCCTTGATGTTGTTACTAAGAGATCCCATAAAAAGCTCTCACCTACTAGAGTAAGCACACACTGCCAACACCAGTTTTTAATAATCAAATCTGCTCATGTGCGAGTCTATAATCATAAGGATCGAGGTAATGGCTCTACCAGAGTCTCTGAGCCTCGAATAAGGACTTTTTTAATGAAACAGTGACCGGAACCTATTTCTATTATAATAAAAGATAAATTGGAGAAGATGCAGATTACACCTCTAATAAACTCAAGAGCATCATGGTCATAGGACTCTATCGGTTGAAGCTGGCCTCACCCCTCTTCGTCGTCTCCCTAAGCCTATGGGGGAACACCTAGGGGTGGTGGTGGTAACACCTTGAACAATCATCCACCGCCTGTTGCTCGACCTTCTTCTCTTCCATGTCCACCACCATGTGGACCTCATCACTCAAACCTCTACCTCTACATTGGAGGTCCTTCGACCATCTATTGATTATCTTTTGGGAGGGTCAGGTAGTCATGAACCATGTGTCTCTGCCTGCTGCACAAGAAGCATATCCTGGCACCTAGATGACTCCCTCGCCTCCAGGATCCCCACACTACCGATCCTAAGTCTTGGGGTCACCCTCAGAAAGACATGGACAGATTTCTCTCCCTCATATACTACGATCTAATCCCCACATTATACTATTCCACCTATGGTCTACTAGAAGATTCAGATTTTGGTGCCTTCTCTTCTTGGAAACTCTCTACAAGAAGGGATCTCTCCAGCAATCCAGCCTGAGTGGGGATGTGGAGTGGAACCATGCATGAAATGATCTCCTGTCTGAGTCCCGGCTCAATGTTTCTTCCCCTGACGAAAGGGTCCAGACCATGTATGTGGAGTAGTGAGAGAGGTATATAATCTTCAAAGAATACTCATCCACTGTTAGGCTTCCCTGCTATAGGTGATGTAACTTCTGGATGCACAATAAGTGCAAGGTCAAGGGAAAAAAACTCTTCCCGAAAAAGCTTATCGACGTCATCACAATAGAGGGTAGCCTAATCATGAGATTGAACTGACAAACTCCACTATATATTTACTGATCTTTGAATAAGTCTCAAAGCTAAGATAGATATCTAGTCAAACGGTTTCTATCTCAGGAACTTTTCCAAGGATATGAGACCGGGAACTTCCTAGACTAGTAACACTAGAAGATACTATTGATCAACGGGTGGGGGTAACATCATTGCACCACCCAGCGGGTCCATATCTATGACTGGTCCCTAAACTGACACCCCCTCACATGGTGGGCCATCCACACAATCACATATCAGAAGACTATATGGTTTTTTGTGTGTAGGTGTCCTGAAAGAGATCAATATGTACCACAATTAATGGTTTTTACCTAATAAGATGACTCTTATTTAGTAAAATCATAAGGATACAATTATAAAGCTAGTATCTTCATGTATAGAGTCGAAAATAAAAATTCAGGGTCCCTACGTATGGATATGTCGACCGCTTCCCAAAAACATGACTCCCTGAATCTAAAAGTTGAACTCAAAATATTTAACACAGTTTCTGTAAAACAAAACAATAGACTCTTAGTCTCTGAGGTATAAAAGAAAACCTCTAGTAAAACGTTTCCATGACCCATCCCCTGCAGTCGATTTCGTGACAAAACCAAAGCCCACCTCTTGAAGGCCAGGGGTTGGTGACCAGTGTCGAAGGCATCAACTTGAAAGTGAGAGGAATTTCCTTGAGTACTTGTACACACACACACACACAACCACGTCCCACAGAAGGAAAATCAAACAAGAATTTCACTAAACATTAATTCATTATGAGTACAATATAACATCAAATGGGCCAGAATACAAACCCAACAAGAGACTAACTGGAAACCAAGAAAGTTAAAAAAAGAAACTATGGATAGTCATCCTTTGAAAATCCCACATGATGGGAAGAGTAGTGTAGCTACTAGAGGCTGTAGGAGAATTTCGTGCTAGGATGATCTCATTGTTCCCCACCTGGTCCTAGGCCACCATGCTCTTCATAGAAGTGTCCCTCATTTCCACTAAACACAACATGTGTGGGCGATTCCCATGCAAGTGTGAGTAACAAGATACTCTGTAGGGGACCCCAAATCACAAAGGAAAGACCACAACACAATCCATAAAAAAACCACATAACTTGATCACCAATCATGATCACAAAGCAAGATAGCTCACACCATATATGTTCAAGAGTAGGAAAGTAGAACAATTAGTTACATTGTTGAACAACTTGACTATTGGAGAACTCCTCCAAAATATGTACAGTGGGCTTACCAGATCACACAGAAGCCGCTTCCCACTAAAATTTGGACTGTTGGGGTACACATCACTGATGAGTACAATGGGTATACTCGATCACATAAAAGCCACTCCCCACCATAGGCATGCCATATCACAATGAAGCTTCTACCCTCCTATGACCATAATGTGATACTTTTCTTCTCAAGTATAGTGGGTCTACCGGATCACACAAGAGTTCCTCCTCACCGTGGTCCTTCTAGGTTAGACAGATGTCGCTTCATATTGGGCCATGGTATCTGATCCAAATAGGGTCTCTCATTAGTAGACATTATTTCCTAGCAAATCACAGGGTTTCTACATGTATCCCACTTGATCTTAGGATAACCGACCCATAATCCATTTTTTGAATTCCAAATTCCATGAAATCATCAATAGAGTATGTCAAAAGATCTTTCTCTTCATGGGGGTTTCGATGTGGAAAATGGATCATCAATTGGAAGGTTGGTTTTCATGTTAATGATGTTTTTCTAAAAAGGGGCCAGTTAGGTCTGATTCCAGCCTAGCCCGATGGGGCACGTCTAGCCTGATAAGGTGATTCTGGCCTGACGGGGCTGGTTTGGCCCAATGGGGAGGGTCTAACCCGATAGGGAGAGTCTGTACTAATGGGGCGGATCCAGCCTGAGGGGGTGGGTCTGGCCCGATGGGGTGGTCCGACCCGACGGGGGGGTCCGGCCCATTGGGGAGGGTCCTACCCACTAGCCGGCCCAGTCCGCCAAAGGGAGATAGGTTTGTCGCCTGGCCGGGACATAAATGGAAGCCACATCCGACACCCTACTCGCCCCGAGGTCAAAGTAATTATATTTCCAACACTTCGGACATGTGACTGCATCTTACCCCATACGGATGTCCATACTCTTACACGTGTTCTTCGACTGTGTGCCTCTAAAGAATGTGGCCCACAGTTTCAGTCCACTCCACCGACACAGTTTCCCAGCCGCGTCCCCCTCCACCGGTCGTCGGTTGAGCTGATGCCCAAGTTGCCTCACCATTTCTAGAGCTGGCCACGGTGATACTCCCAACGCGTTAACAGAATACTCTGTGGACCACTGGGTCTACTCCCATGGTCTGTTCATTTTTCTCACTGCACTTACATCCTCTGTGTAGGAATTTCCTTCCCAGAAAAGGCATTGAACTTTACTTTTCTCTATTTCAAATATTTTTCCTCCAAGAATGCACAAGGTGGATTAGGGTCGGGCCATGCTCGTTTAATCTCAGGCCCTATATGTTAGAATTTTAAAATAAGGGGAGATTGTGAATGATGTTCCAACAACAATAAAACAATACCAAAATGAATCCCATGAAACGTCTCATTCCCGCAAGAATAGATGATCCATGTATCAACCTATTTATGGGTTGATCCAAGTTTGTCTTTAAAAATTAATAATGGGGAAAACATAATCTAAAATAAAAATCCTACATCGATTGATGTTGAAGCAGTCCACCCACAAAGGTTCAACGAGTCAAAGGCTTTCATTTCTTTTCATCTTAATTCTTTGAGGTGTGTTGAAGTGGTTAACCATATGCTGGCATTCGTCTTTCTTTTTTGGAGAGTAATTCCACTGTAGGTTAACCAGATAATCCTGATGTTTTAATTATCCATTATCCTAAACATTAGTTTAATAATAAGAAAACACATCATAAAGTTTTTGTTATGTTGTGATGTTTCCTCAATATGCTGTTTCATATATAAAACAAGGTAGAGTTTATTCTTTCATAAACAAGACATTAATGATCCTCATTTAATGCACCTCATCATCGCCTTGTCACCACACCGTAGTGTTGCCGTCTGCCACTCAATAATGTGAAAAAATAAAATAAATTTATGAAGTTATTTTATTATATTTTGAAGATTCCAAAAAATCACCTTTCTATTTGACCCTTTCTGGATAAAGTAATGTCCATTCTAGGAAAATCCAAGGATTTCGAGTTCATCAGTGCCCTAAGATTTTTTATCTTAGCACCTGTTCATAATTTAGAAAAACCTACATGCATGTTTATATAAATGAACATAAAAATGTTAAAAATTCCATTTTAGGATCACCGGGATTTGGAATAATTTGTTTTCAAATCATGTGGTCTTAAAAAAATTCTATATAATTAAAAAATATTACTCATATATTCTAAGACCTTACCCTATAGGAGGGGAGGAATCAACCTTAAGGAATTATTTTTATTCCCAATTTCGATGGAGGAGAAATGGAAATTTGGAGAGAGAAAATTTGAGCAAGGAAATAATTATTATACAAACTTTTGATGAATATGTTTAGTCTACATAGTTTAGAGTAGTTTTTTGTCAAACAGTAAGCCAAAAAAAGTTAAAGACACTTCTTAAGACAACCAAATATGTACAATTACACCATTGGACTTCACACAATAAAACTAACCTTGCATTATCCATTCCAATATAATCTATAAGAACTACATATCTACCCACATTATTATCGCATAATTTTTAATGACCATTAAAAAAATATGAGCTAGTTCTGAATAATGGACCTTCATGATTTTTCTATGCCCAATAGGGTGTGTACTGAACCATAAATTACCCATGTGAACTAAATTTTTAAATAATATGAACAACTACAAAATTCACAAAATTAATGTAACCACTCATTTCGCCTCAATCATGTGTAAAAATCAACCCTATGAAGAAAATATATAGATTTTACATGTGTTGGTTTAAAACTCCCTAGAAATATAAAATAACCCTCAATACTATAAAATATCATAATATCAACTCTTCCATGACATAGAGTTTATCAAATTAGTACTCAATACCACAAAATGAATGTTTATTTGAAAATCCATCCTTATTTCACCATATTGGTTCAAACTACTTTTCTTAAATTGCTATATACTCAATTTTCATTTAGTAATTCTAAATTATATAAATTAGTGATTACTAAAGACACAATTATGTATGCATTGACATTATTTTCCCAATTTTACAAGGAATCATATTTGTAATTTCCTAGAGGTGATTTCTTTCCATTTATTTCAAATTTGAGAAGGAAAGATTTTTTTCTATTTTCCCTATGAATAATCTTTCATGCTATCCTGACTATTCTTAATTATTAAGATTCAATTCCTTGTTTTTATGGATCACTAATGAAATATATATTTCCAATTTTATTATAATTTTTAATTTTTTATAAATATAAATTGATATTATTTTCCAAAATTTTTATAAAGGGGTATCATTTTACTTATTTGTATTCTAATACTCCACTCCAAATGTTTGTAAATATGCGTTGTTTATTTTAAATTGTAAATTATTATAAAATATGTTACTTATAATGTTTTAAATTTCTATTTGGAAACATATGAAATGAGTTCAATAATGTAATTCTAAAATTTTTTTTACCATAAAGTTACCAATGTTTTCTGAATTTTATTTTTAATGTTTCACATCTATTTTCCTCTAATTTATTCAAATGAAATCATGTTACTATAAAAACATTGTTTCTTATGAATTAATTTTATAATTTCATCCAATGATGATTTTTTGTTTATAATACGTTTTTTCATATAATAACTTATTCTCAGAACACTCACTTACCTGAATTTATATTTGTTATCACTATACATCATTATTTTGACTTGATTTGTATAATTTATATACTTTCCATGTATACCAGTGGTATTTTTATTTTCAAATAAATTTTTAATAAATTTTATTCCCATTATAAAATATTTTCTGAATTGAAAGAATATTATTAAGAATGTTTTTCAATTTACTAGGTAAATATTGATGTTATATATACTCAAATCAATATAGTTATTTTCTGATTATTATGGAATATTAATGAAGGATTTTATTGTTCTTTTAATACATGGAAAATTTATTCAGAATGTCTATTTGAAGAGTGGGTTATGCTATATCCCTTTGATTCATCGGTCAAGTATCATTCAAATAACAAGAGAGGGTATCCTTGTGTATTCAACACTATATAATTAAGATAAATTACTATGAGGCTTTCAGAGTAAGATCATGATGTCTTAGGATGAAGACATGATGGTAAAATCATAACTTCCTATCTTGAGTGTTAATATGTTAAACATTAATCATTCCATCATTATTATGTAATCTATTATATTCCAAGTGATTTTCTTTTTTCCATGAATACATTTCATAATCAAGTTATTGAATATATTTAATGAATTTTGATGAATTTTTTTAATTATTTTTTGGTCCATGTGTATCCAATAATATATTCACCCTTTCTTTTTATACATAAATATCACATCTAGATTGATGAATATTAATTACACATCAAAATGATTCACAACAAAATCATATAATGTGCATTTGGAAGTTCAGACACATAAAAAAATGTTCGTAAATGCTATATATCATCTACCAATAATCTCTTCATATCTATCACCCTTTATATATGTATCATACATAGTTCCTTTCTTCATAACGTGTGGAATGAAAATATAGTAATGGGTGATCTCGTATTCTTAGTAATGTCAAGAAAGAGAGATATCAATGATCACATGAGAATAACATGAACATAAATGTGTGAGAACTTTATAATAACATTTGTAATTCCCATCCTTTATATCATAAATCATAATATTATTTCATGGAATAAATATATGCAGTTCTAATGATATAAATCATAAAGGAATGAAAGAACATGATCCATGAGTGCATAAAATTTTCATATGACATATGATGGTGTCAAAGACATAATCAATGAAAATAATTTCCTTAGTATTTAATGAGAAATTCCATGACTATCATAGAGAAATGGTTTCACTCTACAATTCATTTTAGTAGGCCCCATTGACTCTAAAAGATATCATATTTCACAATAACCCATAAAGAACTGGTTTCACTCATCATTACAGTCCTATTTATCTCCTAAGATTTTAGTCTTTACATAATGTATTTTACGAAGATATAGGTCCCACCGATCCTTGGTTATAACATGACCAACATCCTTTGTTGAAATGTAACTTATATCCTTAGTTATTAAACAACCATCATCATTATTTATAATGTAACCACCACACTTAGTTATAACATAAGCATCATCCTTGCTTATAATGTAATCCAAAACCATAGTCATAAATTAGACACCATCATTGGCTATAATGTAACCACCATCACATAATGAAAACCATACATAGGTGTGAAACAATTTTATAAAACATCCATCATATCATCACATCATAACTCATGCAAGGAAAACATGTTTTAGGAACATTTCATTAAATCACTATAACATAACACATATAAAATAAAATGGTTTTATATACCTCTTAGAGAAAATAACATTAACCATCTTGAAAAATAATAAGATTGGAATCATTGAATCATATCCCCAGTATAGCGTAATTGACATAAAATATTTCATCATAGATTGAAAACGATTTTTAAAAATCACTTGGAATATTTGTTTAGGAAAATATCATTTTCACTTTGAAATAAAGTTTTTAAAAACATACATATTTCCCTATTATTAAGGGAAAATTTTCTTTAAAACTTATATTTGATTTTTTTTCAATATTACAAATATTGATTGCTGAGGTTGGTGTGAAATTTGGTTCTTTCTATATACGTTAAAATATAACATTATTTTCACACTTTTGTATAAAAATTCAATATATAAATTGTTCAAAAAATGACAAGAAGATTCCTTTAAAAAAATTTGAAAAAAAAACATTAAAGCATTTTCCAAAAAATTAGGAATAAATGGAAAAACATTATACCAAAGTGAAAAATAAAGGTGATTTACCCTAAAATGAATTCTCAATATAATGAGCACATAATATGTGGAAAAACTAAAAACATTAATTCATAAAGAGATCATTTCTTTCATGATGAATGAAATCCATTTTTTCATCAATTTTTAGTTTAAATATTTAATTGTAGCCAAATGTGAATGCCCGTTGATGTTATAGAGATGAAGGGGGTATCCAGGGCAGGTTTTGAGCCCATAACCTTGTTTTTTGGGTGAAAAATGGATTGTTTCATAGTTAGTAGAAACCATGAATGGTTGTCAACATGGCTACATATAAACATGTGAGGCAGGATACTAAAGTCCGACTGGATGTACTACTTGAAAAAACAATGTGATTTGGGGAAAACATCCATGCAGGCATGTTTATTGTTTTTACAATGGAGTTTTTCATAGTTTCTGTATGGATAGTCAACCAGTACGCACTTACCATGTAGTGTGCCCCTTCATATATCCAAGGGTGCACAGTCGGTGTACGGTTTGGGAAACCATGCATCCAAACAATGTGACCAATGATTTTTCCTGAATTTATGAATTTTCCCTAAATTAAATTTTATATCAAACATAATTTTATATTCATCTCCCACAAAAAAAACTCACCCCTTCGAGATCCCTATTTGAAGACTAATCTAGTACTCCAAGGATCTTCCCTATCGACAGTTGGAATCAAGAGTTGTTCATCACAATAGATCTACATCGGTAAGATCATAATTCCTTCTATGTCATTCCATATTATGTTTGGTATCAACTATACTATTTAGGTGTAATCTAATATACCGTATTTATATGTTCATCATAACTTCTTCAATTTTTTTCCTGATCTGTGTTAGAGTGTGAGCTAATATTGGATGATCTATCCACTATGAATATACAGTTTGAGGTCTCATATTTTTCATTCAATTTTGAGGTGTTTATATTTTTTTTCTTTCATCTGCCCAATTCTTGAGGGTATCCATTGAAATGAATTGTAATCCATGAATTGAATTAATATGTGTAACTTACACACATAAATGAACCCTTTGATAATTGAATAGAGCTCAAGAACATTGAATTGTAACAACACTTTTAGTTATTATTTTTAGTTAATTGGACCATCATGGGTGGATTTGGATGTGTATACCTTTTTGGGGTGCCTTTTACCACATTTCCTTGTGATGTTCAATAATTAATAGTAAATTGATGAAATTAATGGTACATGAAATTGTATATTAATTTTTAATATCAATTATAAATTGAATTGATAGAGAAAAAGGAATTTAAACCATGTACCTAAAAAATTTTCATCTATTTTCGGATTAAGAATGATATTCTTATTATAATGATATTATGATCTGATTTAAAAAGAGGCTAAGACTTCAATGATTAACCCATTATTTTGGCAACCATTTTGTCTGATGTTGAATTAAAATGATTAAGGTGATGACCGTAATATAATTATATGATATTGTTTGAATGATTATAAATATACCTTTGCTGAAACATGGGTTCTTTTTAAAACACCATTGATAGAATCATTTAGATTCTACATTCTTTATGGTTGGGTGACACTTGAAATCCTTATGTTGAATTATAATGAAAGATTCGTGGATCGATGACTATTATATGTTGAGTGATTCATAGACTATATATGGGAATCCAATAATTGACATAGATAGAATTTCTACGTATACTCCATAGGTGACCCTTGGTCTCACATAGTGGACTGGCAAGGATGTACTTGAATATCAACGTTTTTATACCTCACCTAGAGTGATACAAGGATTCCAAATATGGAATTACTAGGAAAAGATTTTAATTTTATTTGATTATGATATACCTATAGCAATATGAGGATTCCAAATGAGTAGTTCCTTATAAGGCCTTGTATGGTTCTTGGTTAATGATATACTTGGAGCCACACCATGATTCCAAATAAGTAATTCCAAAAATGAACTCTAGTTCATAAATTATTAATGAATGAAATGATGTATATGACACATATGCCAATCCAAATCACAAAACTAGTTTCTTTCTTTGTCTTACACATTATAGATTGCTTATTTTGGCATCTCTTGGTTCATAACTATTTGGGTGATGATGGACTTTGTGTTGGGTCTTGAGACAATGATGAAATTATAATTACTTATTAAATGATGTTGATTATATGAACTGCCTTGTAAATTAGAACATGAACCGTATCATATGTTTATGTTCACTACTTCCTTGCATGTTCTATTACTACATGGACTCCATTGTTGTTATATATATTCATAGACTGGATGGAACTAGATAATGGGTTGTTTTATAATAATATTAGATCTCACAACCTCATTGGGCCACCATGGGTACCCAAATAGACTATATGATTTGCAATTATGGAAAAGGTAAAGTGCCATACTACAGGTTCCTGGTAGTTTATTTGGATTATAGGAGCATGGGATTGAGCTTAAGAACATGATGATAGCTAGATTTTTTTTCCTTTTTGTAATATTGTTCCATGTATTGTACATATTCCATGGATACATATTTTTGAATTCATTATAGAGATAGGTATCACTATGTATATGAAATTCTTTTTACAATGGTTATTTATTCATGTAGTTTATCTATTGTCTATGAGATTTAACTCTTATGAAACATATCGGTTATTGGATTTCCATTGTACTATACTTTGGTGATGAGGTAATAGTCTCCCCATGGACGCATCTAGGCCAATATTTCTAGTTAGAAACCATTGGAATTTGGGGTGGTGTGCATGAGGCCATCTTCCCTACCGTCCTTGGGCCTCATTTTAGTGGCATCTGGGTCTAGGATGTTACAAAGTGGTATCAGGGCATCTTTTTTCTTCTTTTTACATACTATTTTGAGAAAATGGATGGGATAAAATGGAATATGGATTTGGTAATGTGTTATTCATGGGCATAACTCACTTTTATAGGAAAAATCCAAATTTCCATGAATGAGAATTGTTATTTTAGGGTTTTGATAATTAATGTTGATTTGATTCCACCATTCAGTGATTCAATTGAATTATGATGTTATTATTGATAATATTGTGTATTATATTTTATTTTATCCCCATGAAATAAATTTATTCAATATCATGCATCATTTCAGTAACTTCCTAGAAATAATATTCAATGATGTATTCATTACCATCTATGTTGTATTACGTGTTTCTTGTTGTTGTGATAGATGCCATGATATATATCATGATTGATATATCGACGATTGTGAAATGAATTTTGGAATGTGTTTTGGTGTGGATTATTTGGGAACCATATTTTCGTTCTTGAGGTGTATTGACCCTCATGGATCATAACATCATAAAACGAGGGTTCAATATTTTAAAATAAATTGTGATACAAAGTGAATCGATTGTGAGAATAAATTAGAAATTGAATTGTTATAATAGAAAATTTGACCATGATATGACCTTAGTTATGCGGAGTATGTAGTATATATATTATTTATATGAGTTGTATGTCACCCATAATTGACTCTATGAGTAGGTAGAGGGGTGTGATTGTTATATAGGAAGTATCGTACCTATACTTTTTCAATATGGTGCTTTGAGAAGTATCTTTGATAATGATCTTAATCTAAGGTGTATGATTGGTATTTGTATAGGTATAGCACTGTGAAAACCTCCAGTCACATGCCAGGAGGGTAGAAGTGATCATGCTACAGACGTGGTGGGCCATGGGCTACCAGAGGATCCATGATTAGTTTTATCTTAGGCACTACAGATAGTACTATATGTAAGTTTTGAGGAACAATTCTATGATGGTTTTATATGATTCATTATGACCATTTAGGGAGCTTCGAAACCAGCCTTGATTATGGAAGAGTTGACACAAGAGTTCCAGTAGTAGTATCTAATCATGTTTTTTGGGGATGAAGGACCACAATATTTAGATTCACTGTTATAAGCTATTATATCTATCTCTGAGAATCTATAGACACGCCCCGAGAGGAGGAAAAATATTGATATTTATATGGTCCATGATTCTTCCATGTGATGGTGGGGTTTTATTACTTAGACAGATCATCATTAGAAGATTTCATGGATATATTATTTTATGTTCTTATATGAATACTTATATCCAATGATCTTGAGAGACTATAAAGACAAATATTTCATGTACCTAGATCTGGGCATGTTATCAGTTATGTATTATTTCACCCATTTTACTGATCTCCAATGCTTCAAACCTATACTGATGGGGACAGATTTATCTAATGAAACAGAATTCGTTGTTGGTCTTAGTAAATACATATGATCACAGGTGAATTTATTTAAGCTTACTACTATGTATAGAGTAGTGAATAAGTACTTTATCATAGAGTGAAATTTGATAGATGTTGGAGATGAAAGCCAATGAGGGTTAGAATCTCGATCTAGTAATGCATCAAACTATAGTGGGAAGAATCATCTTCAGCATCCACATGTTAATATTCATAGTCATAGAACATACTCAGGTATCCAGTTAAAGTGACGCCTATGATGTAGATTAAGAAATACGAGTCCTTGGTGCATGAGAGACCCAGTTGAATACGGATAATGCAGTTGGATGGGTCATAAAAAGAGTTTCTACATAACTTTTACTCTAGTATATAGGGAGAGAGGGTCTACAATGAATCCATGTGTAGGAGTGGGGTCACTAGCTTCTCATGAGGTTTGGATGTAGAGTATAGTTATCCAATCAGACATGGTTGGTGATCAAAACCATGGTAGTTAGACCCCAGTTTTATATCAATAGACGAAAATATATACTTAGAGTATCCAATATGTATCACAGGGTTACATATTAGAAATTATATACATAGTGGAACGAACCCTTGAAGAGTAGAATCCTAGACCTTCTACTCTGATAGGTACTATTCTAGTTATAAAGACCCGAACTTTACATACATTGTTATTAGTTCAGAATTCAAGCACACTTATTACAACATATAACAAAAACAAGAAAGGACCGTATAGGTATAGTGTCTTTAGAAACTGGGAAACATAAACAACTGGTTCACAAAGCATCTACTTTGCCTCCCATTTATTTCATCATATCTAGAGTCCCTTTTTGGAATATTCTACTTAATAACCTTCTTCCTGACCTGGGGAAATAATACATACAAAAGGGAGATCTCAAATGCTCAGTAAGGGTAAAAAAAGAAATATCAATCACAACATATACATAAGCACATAACTTTTGGAAATCGTAACCTGCAAAAGAGATCATAATTTCATATCATGGGATAAATCATAGTAGTGAAATGTAATCCCAATAATCATAACTTAAAACATGAAACTTTGTGTAATACACACATAATCATAAAGAATCATTTCTTATTAGTCAAGACTCATTTCCAAGACTATCTTAGTGGACAAAGTCCCTTTCTGAACCGAGTTCACTCCTCGTTTCAGTCCTGTTTCACTGAACCGGTATAACCTACCGTTCCAGCCATGTCTATCTCATGAGATATAAAAACATTACCCAATTCATTGGAGGGAGATATAGGTCCCACCCATCTCATAATGATACAATTCTTATGTGTGCCACAAAATCAAAAATCAAACATCATTGCATAAACCATGTAATAAAAATGGGAATCTTAAACATCGGGACATCATAAAACAATTCATATAAGGTAAAGGAATTCATAAAAATATAATTCCATCACAACATAATCAAATCAATGTAATAATAGGGATAAAAACAGAACCCTTTATTATCTTAGATGGAAAATAATTTTGATAAAACACTTGAACTCCATTCTTGAGGAAAATATCCTTTGTATTTCAAAAACACTTTTTTTTCTTAACATGTCGTACAATTATAAACTAAAAGAAGTTGATTAAAAATAAACTTGAAAAATTATAAGATAAGATTTTTTGAAATAATGTTCTAAAAATTCATTCATGCCGTATAAGTTAAAAAAAGCATTCTTTTCGTACTTTTGTCAGAAAAGTCAAAGAGTACCTCTTACAAAAAACGACAAAAGATCCCTTTTATATCTTTTAATAAAAACTCACCGAAGGGTAAAATTGGATTTAAACAATTGTAGGTGGATGGAAATAGTATTATATATTGAGGAAACATGGATGTGGATGATAAAATACACCCCAGTAAATACCAAAGTATAAACAATCTCGGATAAAAATCAGATTGTGATATTTCCCTTACCTTAGATCCGATATGCTTTGTACGTGTCCGAACATCCTGTATAATGATTTAAATAATGTTATTGACTTATTAAATAATCATACTTATTTTTATGATATCATATATGGTCATATTATTAGCTTCTTAGTAGTAATATTTCATTGCTACTTGTTATTCGGATGTTTATAACTTTTTGTTCCTATGCGTGTTTTGTCGAATAAATTCTTATTCATCTCTTTAGGTTTGAGATAAAACATTACCAGAATGGTATTAGTGTAATATATATCATATTCATTCATTAAATTCATTTATATAATCATTATGAAATTGAGATCATGGTGAACGAGTCACATCACATCGTGGAGACGGTATTCCGTACGTACGCACGAGTGATGATATCGTTACTATGATCGTGGAATTGTATTGGAGTATATGTATACTATTTCAGAATAATTATCAATTTATAATAGTCATATATTGTCATTATTTACACCATTATACCCATCTAAGTATGGTGGTGGTGGAAAATATATTACACCACGGTGTGGAGACGGTATTCCGTACGTACGCACGCGCGATGATTTCTTTTTCTGTAGGATGGATAGATGGTGAAATAGGATTGGTTCATACTTATAATAACATATCATTATATGAGTGATACTGATGTTATTACTTCATAATGAAACAAATAAATAAGAATAAGTGGAAGAAGAAATAAAGATGAAAGAATCGGTAACGGAAATTACCTCTTCTTTGAAGTGCCTTTTTGAGACCCCCTCTTAGGGCACTAAAATTGGTCTTTGAGGAAGACCAGAACCTCTAGGATGTTTCTAGGGAAGTGGAGAGGAGAAATTGGCAGGGGTTGGCCGAGCTTGAAGGCTCAATGTGGTGTGAGGAAGAGGGGGAGGAGGTGCCCTTTTATAAGGGAGGAGAGGGGCTCCTTTGGAAAAACTAAAAATATTATTTTATTATAAAGTCATGTTCGGTTTTAAATAGCTCCAAATTGATTTATTTCGAAGCTAAGGTGGGGAGGGGTCTAAATACTATCATCAAAAATAATTTAGACAAGTTTAAGTTCCTATTTTAACCATATCATTTAGATTTAATATTAAGTTAAATAATTTTACTTTTACCGTGTCTTCTTGTGTTCTTATACTATAAGGTTAATAAACTTACTATAAGCATCCAAACGAACCCCAAGTTGTTTATATTAGTATATATAACCTTATCTAAGTCATTGTTATGAACCTTAGATTTTTAAGAATAAAATAACAATTACTAATATAATATTTGTTTTAAAAACCATTTTATGTCAATTTTGACAATATTTAGAAATTAATTTTTTTGAAAATAATAACAGAATTATTAGTTAGAAAAACGTTATTTAAATCAATAATAACATGTCATATTAATCTAGAAAATTAGTGTAATTCATAAAAAGTCTCAAATTACATTTATTTTGGTGTTTATAATATCAATTATGTCAATATTTCATAAATAAGATAATTACTGCATCATCTTTGTGTCATAAATAAATTAAATTATTTACTGTCTAAAAATTACAAATAAAATAACATTATGTAGGAAATATTTTTATATTTCTAATGAATATTTATAGTCGAATTTATCTTATGTATAACCCCATATTAAAAATGATTTACTTATTAAACTTTGATTTTAACTATTTTAACCCTTCTTCAAATAAATTAATAATAAATGTCCTAATCTAATCCAAGTGGGCCTAAACGGTCATATTTTATTCCTAAGGTTGTTTTTGGTCGAATTACACTTGTAAAATAGAATTAGGACATTTGTTAGGGTAATAATAATATCATTTGTACCCTTAATTACCTTATTTACTTTAAACCGTGGTAAAAAAAGTAAAAAGTTACTATTCACCAAAAAATTATTTTCATCTCATTGAACCAAATTTTACTTACTGACATCAACTGTGTCCCTCGGAGTTTCGAAATTCCACTCACAGAAGCGGTAAAATTAAGTTTTATGAAAAATTCAGTTTTTTTTACTACCACTTAGTGGTTTCACTATTCATCAAAAATTGAAAGTTTTCAGAAAAATACCAAAATTTCACCCTAGGCTAATTTCGATATTACGAATCCAAAAATGAAGTCCATTTTGAAAAATAAAATTTATAAAATTTCAAAAAGTGGTGATTACTATTCATAACGGCTAGTTTTAATAATATTTTAATAGCATATCATTGTTTAGTGAAACTCGGTATTGCGTACGACGCAAGCTATCGAGGAAGGACGTGGTTGCGTGTAAAGCAAGCCAAGCTAGTGTTGTGTGTAGTGAAAGATTTTTTTGATGATTTATATAACATAAAAAACAAAATATTTCACATAAAAGTCTCGGGTGTTACATTCTACCCCCTTAAAATGAATTTCGCCCTCAAAATTCGTCACTTTGTAACAAACAGATGAGGATACCTCTCCCTCATCATATCCTCAAGCTCCCATGTAGCCTCTTCTAATTGGTGGTTCCTCCATAAAACTTTTACCAATCGAGTGGTCTTGTTTCGTAGGATTTTTTCGCTACGATCCAGAATCCTTATTGATTGTTCTTTATAAGAAAGATCTTGCTCCAGCGGTATAACTTCTGAGCTAAGTACATGTAAAGGATCAGGTATGTACTTTCTCAGGAGAGATACATGGAACACATCATGGACTTGAGAGAGATTCGGTGGAAGCGCCAATCGGTAAGCTACCTTCCCAACATGATCTAGTATTTCAAAAGGACTTATATATCTAGGGCTCAACTTCCCCTTCCTTCTAAATCTCATAACCCTCTTCCAGGGAGATATTCATAAGAACACTTTATCACCCACTTCAAACTCTAGGTCTTTTCTTCGGTTGTCGGCATAACTTTTCTATCGACTCTGAGCTGCTCTTATATGTTGTTGAATAGATCTGACCTTTTCTTCCATTTCATCAACGAGATCGGGTCCTAATAGCTTTCTTTCCCCAACTTCATCTCAGCAAGTTGGAGTCCTGCATTTCTTTCCATAGAGAGCTTCATAAGGAGCCATCTAAATACTGGAGTGAAAGCTATTATTATAAGAAAATTCCACCAAAGGTAGGTGTTGATCCCAACCACCTTTGAAATCCATAGAGCAAGCTCCCAACATATCTTCTAGAGTTTGAATTGTTCTCTCAGACTGACCGTCTGTATGAGGATGATAAGCAGTGCTGAAACTCAACTCTGTATCTAGAGTATGCTGAAGACTTCGACAGAACATCGAGGTAAATCTCGGATCCCGATCAGATATAATAGAAAGTTGTACTCCATGCAATCTTACCACTTCCTTTACAAATATCCTGGCAAGCTGATCCAGAGAGAAAACCTCTCTAATAGCAATGAAGTGTGCAGACTTTGTAAGGCAATCAACTATGACCCAGATAGCATTATTGCGATTGGATGTTTTAGGACGTCCTGTGACAAAGTCCATAGTGATGTTTTCCCATTTCTATTCGGGTATGGGTAATGGTTGTAACATCCCCTTAGACTTCTGTCTCTCGGCTTTAACTTGTTGACAAACTAAGCATCGAGAGACATATTCAGCAACATCTCTTTTCATGCCATCCCACCAGAAGTACTCTTTCAGGTCTCTATACATCTTCGTGCTTCTAGGATGAATAGAGAATGAATAACTATGAGCCTCATCCAGCAGCTCCTTCTTTAATTCGGGGATGGGAGGAACACAAACCCGATTCATGAAATTTATTATCCCATCACAATCAAGGTTGAATTCAGGAACATTTCTCACCTTCTTTTGTAACTCGACATCTTCTTTATGTGCCTCTTTAATCTTCACATGTATAGATGGTTGAACATTCATTTGAGAAAGATACGATTTTCCCCTTTCATTATAATTCCATGATCCATGCTTTGTAAATCCATAAATATTGGATCTTTTGTGATCCTCATCATGGATAAACTAGCATGGTCTTGTCGACTTAATGCATCTGCCACCTTTTTTTCTTTCCCAGGGTTGTAATGGATTGAGCAGTCGTAATCCTTAATCAGCTCCAACCATCTTATTTGGAGCATATTCAGCTCCTTTTGTGTGAAAATATACTTTAAACTTTTTTGATTAGTATAAATATCACACCTTTCACCATAAAGGTAATGACTCCAAATCTTTAATGCAATGATTACCGCAGCTATCTCCAAATCATGTGTTGGGTAATTTTGCTCATGTATTTTCAACTGTCATGAGGCATAAGCTATCACCATATCATTTTGCATAAGAACACACCCCAATCTCTTCTTGGATGCATCACTGTAGATCACAAACCTTTCTCCACTACAAGGCAGTGTGAGTACAGGTGCACTGGATAACCTTCTTTTCAACTCCTTCAAATTCTATTCACATTCCTCCATCCAAACAAACTTAACTCCTTTCCGAGTCAACTTGGTGACTGGATTAGATAATCGTGAAAAATATTTCACAAAACGTCGATAATATCCAGCCAAACCAAGAAAACTTCGGATCTCAGTTACTGTTGTTGGTCTCGACCATCTTTCGATAACCTCTGTTTTTTCTGGATCTATAGATATCCCCTCTTTTGAGATTATGTGACCCAAAAATGCAACATTTTGAAGCCAAAATTCACACTTGGTAAATTTGGCATAAAGCTTCTCCTTTCTCAGGGTCTTCAATATAATTCTCAAGTGATCTTTATGTTCTTCCTTGCTCTTTGAATAGACAAGAATATCGTCTATCAAGACTACCACAAACTGATCAAGATTGTCTCTAAAGACTCTATTCATTAGATCCATGAATATTGCAGGGGCATTAGTAAGACCAAATGGCATCACTATAAATTCATAGTGTCCATACCTTGTATGGAAAGCTATCTTTGGTATATCCTCCCTTTAACCATTAATTGATGATACCCTGAACGAAGATCAATCTTGGAAATGTATTGAGCTCTGCGTAGTTGGTCAAATAGGTCATCAATGCGCGAGAGAGGATATTTGTTCATTATAGTGATCTTGTTAAGTTCTCGATAATCAATGTAGAGTCTCATTGATCCATCTTTTTTCTTAACAAATAGAACAGGTGCTCCCCAAGGTGACGCACTAGGGCGTATGAACCCCTTATCAAGATTCTCTTGGAGTTGCTTCTTCAATTCCTGCAACTCAATTGGGGCCATTCTATAAGGTTTCTTTGAAATAGGCAAAGCACCCAGTACGAGTTCTATTGAAAACTCAACTTCACGATTCGGTGGAAGACCCGTTAATTCCTCCAGAAAGACATCATCAAACTCCAGTACAATGGGAATATTCTTAATCGTGAGTTTCTCACCAACCATTTGAGATAAATAACCTTCATTTAGTGGAATAAATACCCATAAAATGGAAGAAATTTCCACTAGAAGGTTATGTTCATCCTTGCATCGATAGATGACCATAGATTGATCTGGAATATGAAATGTGACTTCCCTTCTTTGGCAATTGATATGAGCTCCATGTAGAGAAATCCAATCCATGCCAAGAATCACATCAAATTCCACTATAGGAAGGATCACAAGATTTTCAGGAAGCACTTTCCCACAAACTTCAATCGGAGAAGAATTATATACTTTTGATGCGACTGTTGTGCCATTAGGTGTTGTCACAGCTAACTCAACATCTAATTGTTGAGGTAATACGGTGATACCCTTATAAAATTCTTCAGAAATAAAGGAGTGGGTGGATCCAAAATCAAATAAAACATTTTCTACTTTAGAGTGGATGGTAAGTGTACCTTTCACCACATCGTTATCGTACTCCACATCGCTGATAGAAATTGCATGTGACTTTCCTTTGTCTTTAGCCTTAAGATTTTGCTTACGTCGACCATAATCATCAACCCTTGGATTAGGGAATTTGATGGCATAATTTCCCATCTCCTTGCACTTGAAACATTGAAGTGTAGTAGGTTCATTCTGTGTATCGCTTCCTTTGTTTGCATTATTAGACATCTTCTTCCCATCATCGTGGCATTCAAATGCCCGATGACCTTCCTTTCCACATTTGAAACATTTACTTGTCCCTTTAAGACAACTCCCTCCATGTTTCTTTCCACACTTTGAGCATAAGGGAAAGCTCATCTTCTTTTCAGTGTGCTCTTTAGATTTTCCTTTGAATTCCATTTTCTTATTCTTATCAAAACCATATGACTGATGGGTTACTCCAATTTCCATCTCAACTTTGAGAGCACATCGAACAATTTCCTCATAGATATTGAATTCCCTTATGGATAAGGCCCTTCGTAGACTTGGTTTTAAGCCAATAAAGAATCGATCGATCTTACTCTCAGGTTGGATAATAATACCAGAATCGTACCTTGTAAGTCTTGTAAAATTTTATTCATAGGTACGAACAGATTCGTCATCCTTTTGCTTCAGTTCAAGAAACTCTTTCTCCATCTTTGTTCGGAGAATACGAGGGAAGTACATATTGAAAAATAAGATCTTGAACTCGTCCTATTCCATGGACTCAATTTCATCCCTTTGCCTCGTATTCTTAATAAGATTTCACCATTGATCAGCATCACCTTCCAAACGATACACTGCTAAGATGACTTTATCATGCTCAGAACATTGAAGAACTGAAAATATATTTTCAGTAGTACTAATCCATTGTTCAGCAACTAATGGATCAGTAGACCCACTGAAAGAAGGTGGACACTACCTCATGAAGGATTCAATAGAATGTTGCTCCTTCCTTTGCTCGTTTGGAAGTCCTACATGATTCATAGCTTGAGAAAGTTGTGTGAGCATGGCTACATGATTTTTCATTCCAGCTCCCATAACATTTAGATGCTCAGGGGGACAATCATTGCATTGCCCGTCGCATTCCGCATTAATACAGTTCCTTCGGGTACCAGCCATTGACTAAAACCAAGAAGAATAGTGTGAGCAACACTAATTATAATAGGAAATCCACAAAATCAAGAATAAAATTTCACACTTATGGTCTTATCCTAGGTTATTCATGGTCATTTCTAAAACACTAAGATTGTGTTCTATGCTTAGACTTATCATTAGGGTTCTTACTAAGGCTTTCACATCCTAGATTCCAAAGGTTGACTATACCTTTCCTCTGATACCAACTATAATGACCCATACTTTACATACATTTTTATTACTTCAGAATTGAATCACACTTATTACAACATATAACAAAACCAAGAAAGGACCGTATAGGTATAGTGACTTTAGAAACTGGGATACATAAACAACTGGTTCATAAAGCATATACTTTTCCTCCCATTTATTTCATCATATCTAGAGTCCCTTTTTGGAATATTCTACTTAATAACCTTCTTCCTGACCTGGAGAAATAAAACATTCAAAAGGGTGATCTCAAATGCTCAGTAAGGGTAAACAAAAGAAATATCAATCACAACATATACATAAGAACATAACTTTTGGAAATCGTAACCTGCAAAAGAGATCATAATTTCATATAATGGGATAAATCATAGTAGTGAAATGTAGTCCCAATAATCATAACATAAAACATGAATCTTTGTGGCATACACACATAATCATAGAGAATAATTTCTTATTAGTCAAGACTCATTTCCAAGACTATCTTAGTGGACAAAGTCCCTTTCTGAACCGAGTTCACTCCTCATTTCAGTCCTATTTCACTGAACCGGTATAACCTACCGTTCCAGCCATGTCTATCTCATGAGATATAAAATTTTTACCCAATGCATTGGAGGGAGATATAGGTCCCACACATCTCATAATGATATCATTCTTATGTGTGCCACAAAATCATAAATCATACATCATTGCATAACCCATGTAATAAAAATGGGAATCTTAAACATCGGGACATCATAAAACAATTCATATAAAATAAAGAAATTCATAAAAATATAATTCCATCACAAAATAATCAAGTCAATGTAATAATAGGGATAAAATCAGAACCATTTATTATCTTATATAGAAAATAATTTTGATAAAACACTTGAACTCCATTCTTGAGGAAAATATCCTTTCCGTTTCAAAAACACTTTTCCTTTCTTAACATGTCGTACAATTATAAACTAAAAGAAGTTGATTAAAAATATACTTGAAAACCTGTAAGGTAAGATTTTTGGAAATAATGTTTTAAAAATCCATTCATGCCGTATAAGTTAAAAAAACATTCTTTTCGTACTTTTGTCGGAAAAGTCAAAGAGTACCTCGTACGAAAAACGACAAAAGATTCCTTTTATATCTTTTACTAAAAACTCACCGAAGGGTAAAATTGGATTTAAAAAATTGTAGGTGGATGGAAATAATATTAAATATTGAGGAAACATGGATGTGGATGATAAAATACACCCCAGTAAATACAAAAGTATAAACAATCTCGGATAAAAATGAGATTGTGATATTCCCCTTACCTTAGGTCCGATATGCTTTGTACGTGTCTGAACCTCCTGTATAATGATTTAAATAATGTTATTGACTTATTACAGAATCATAATTATTTTTATGATATCATATATGGTCATATTATTAGCTTCTTAGTAGTAATATTTCATTGCTACTTGTTATTCGGATGTTTATAACTTTTTGTTCTTATGCGTGTTTTGTCGAATAAATTCTTATTCATATCTTTAGGTTATAGATACCTCATTACCAAAATGGTATTAGTGTAATATATATCATATTCATTCATTCAATTCATTTATATAATCATTATGAAATGAATATCATGTAGAACAAGTCGCATCACATCGTGGAGACGGTATTCCGTACGTACTATTTACACCATTATACCCATCCAAGTAAGGTGGTGGTGGAAAATAGATTACACTACGGCGTGGAGACGATATTCCGTACGTACGCACGCGTGGTGATTTCTTTTTCCGTAGGACGGATAGATGGTGAAATAGGGTTGTTTCATACATATAATAACATATGAGTATATGAGTGATACTGATGTTATTACTTCATAATGAAACAAATAAAGAAGAAAATGTGGAAGAAGAAATAAAGATGAAAGAATCGGTAACGGAAATTACCTCTTCTTTGAAGCGCCTCTTTGATACCTCCTCTTAGGGCACTAAAATTGGTCTTTCAGGAAGACCAGAACCTCTAGAATGTTTCTAGGGAAGTGTAGAGGAGAAATTGGCAGGGGTTGGCCGAGCTTGAAGGCTCAAAGTGGTGCGAGGAAGAGGGGGAGGAGGTGTCCTTTTATAAGGGAGGAGAGGGGCTCCTTTGGAAAAACTAAAAATGTTATTTTATTATAAAGTCGAGTTCGGTTTTAAATACCTCCAAATAGATTTATTTAGAAGCTAAGGTGGGTAGGGGTCGAAATCCTCTCATCCAATAGAATTTAGACAAGTTTAAGTTCCTATTTTAACATTATCATTTAAATTTAACATTAAGTTAAATAATTTCACTTTTACCGTGTCTTCCTGTGTTCTTATACTATAAGGTTAATAAACTTACTATTAGCAGACAAACGAACAACAAGTTGTTTATTATTAATATATATAACCTTATCTAAGTCATTTGGCCGAACCTTAGATTTTTAGGAATAAAATAACAATTACTAATATAATATTTGTTTTAAAAACTATTTTATGTCAATTTTGACACTATTTAGTAATTAATTTTTGTGAAAATAATAACAGAATGAATAGTTCGAAAAAAGTTAATTAAATCAATACTCACATGTCATATTAATCTATCAAATTAGTGGAATTCATAAAACTCTCAAATTAAATTTATTTTGGTGTTTATAACATCAATTATGTCAATATTTCATTAATAAGATAATTACTGCATCATCTTTGTGTCATTCATAAAATAAATTATTTAATGTATAAAAATTACAAATAAAATACCATTATGTATGAAATCTTTTTATATTTCTAATTAATTTTTATAGTCGAATTAATCTTATGTATAACCCCATATTAAAAATGATTTTAACTATTTTAACCCTTCTTTAAATAAATTAATAATAAATGTCCTAATCTAATCCAAGTGGGCCTAAATGGTCATATTTTATTCCTAAGGTTGTTTTTGGTAGAATTACACTTATCTAATAGAATTAGGACATGTGTTAGGGTAATAATAATATCATTTGTACCCTTAATTACCCTATTTACTTTTAACCGTGGTAAAAAAAAGTAAAAAGTTACTATTCACCAAAAAATTATTTTCATCTCATTGAACCACATTTTACTTACTGAAATCAACCATGTCTCTCGGATTTTTGAAATTCCACTCACAGAAGCGGTAAAATTATTTTTTATGAAAGATTCAGTTATTTTAACTACCACTTAGTGGTTTCACTATTCATCAAAAATTGAAAGTTTTCAGAAAAACACCAAAATTTCACCCTAGGCTAATTTCGATATTCCGAATCCAAAAATGAAGTCCATTTTGAAAAATAAAATTTATAAAATTTCAAAAAGTGTTTATTACTATTCATAACAGCAAGTTTTAATAATATTTTAATAGCATATCATTGTTTACTGAAACTCAGTATTTCGTACGACGCAAGCTATCGAGGAAGGCCGCGGTTGCGTGTAAAGCAAGCCAAGTTAGTGTTGTGTGTAGTGAATGATTTTTTGATGATTTATATAACATAAAAAACAAAATATTTCACATAAAAGTATAGGGTGTTACACCAGTAGCCTCTACTGTAGAGTTTTATCTTTTTGATATAGGATATTCTCATAAATTATAAATGTTCATCTTGTAGATATACTTTGGATCAGTGTTTGTTGTACTGATGGTGTTACATCACCTGACTCTCTTTTTATTATTATAATAGGGTATTTATATCAGAATAGGGATTGATCCCTTTAAATTGGTGGGTGTCTCTTCATATGGGACCTATGGGTCCTCGAGATGACAGGTTTTGACATCATTATAAGTAAGGATTGGTTCATTCCATGTAATATTTTTTAAATTATATAACCATAGGGTGACTATAAAATCACTATATAGTGGAGATTTTGTTCAAAAGGGTGAATTGGATATCAAGAGGATATGAGACGAACACGTGAATCCTAGGACGTGTAAGATAAAATCCATATTGCAAGTTTATATATGATGATCAGGGAACACATCAAAAAAATTAACATCATGTGGTTGATCTCTTAAATGATTCACTTTTGGACGAATTTTTATGATTACCTCCAATTAGTGACATAGAGTTATCTATCGATCTAGTTCCATGAGCTTCATCGATATTTATTACTCCATATAGGATGGATACAACTGAGACGTAGGATCTCAATAGGAAGTTAGTTAATTAAAAAGAAAAGGGTTTTATCCAACCTATAACTTATATGTTGAGCTTACTAGTCCTTTTTGTGAAACAATAATGACTATACCTTTATACTATCTATATATTATTGGAAATTCAACCAATGTATGTTTATGAATCGGTACCCTCTGTCGCGTATAAGAAATCTCTTTGACCTGCTCTCAGGATATTGGTATTTATTGAGGATTTATATGAGACTTGGTTATCATCATGTGAGTTTGAGACCATCAAACATAACTCATTAAAATATTCGTTTAGTTAATGTCTATATTAGTATTTGGTCATGTCATTCGGTCTCAGAAACATGCTAGCATTATTCATTGAACAATTAAACCGAGCCTTCCATCCTTATCAGGATTCATTTTCTATGATATTCATTGATGATATCATTGTGTATGCTCACAATAGAAATGGACATGCCATAAATCTCGATATCTTATTAGATATGTTAATATAACATCATTCATATTATAATATCAAAAATATGCACTTCTTAATGGATCAGATTCACATCATAGTTCACATTATCAGAGACATAGAATTATCAGTAGACCCATAGAAGGTGAGAGCTAAATTTTACACCGATCAGCCAATGAAATTCATTGAGTTGTGTGGTTTATTAGGGATAAATAGATATTATAGTATTTTCAAATAAGGATCATCACGTTTAGGTGGGCCGTTAATGAGCCAGACAAAGGAGGGTGTGAAGTTCCAATGGATAGATTCATATGAGACAACCCTTTGAGAGCTAAAAGGTTGATAAAATTTAGCACTGATACTAAGTTTTCAACACCTAGTAAGCAGTTAAATTCTTTTCTAAATTACAACAGGTATCAGGCATGGTGTAGTTTTTATACTTGTGGACTAAATCATGGCATATAGGTCTAAGAAGTTGAGGCCACACAAGATGAATTACCAAACTCACGATTATGAGTTATCTTAAGTTGATCACGGGTTGCATTATTCGTGAAATTACTTACTTGGATAGTGTTTTGTGGTGAATACAGAACAAAAAACCCTCAAATTCATATTTACATAATGTGATTTAAATATATGTTAGCATATATTGGCTGAGTACCTATAGAATATTACTTTTTATCTTACATAGATGCATGGGAATAGAAATGTAGTGGCCAATGCCCTAATTAATAGGACATAGATATAGAGAGTTTTGTTTGCCAGTAGTGAGTGGAATATTTTAGATTTTTTATCTAAGATGAACGTACTAGTTCATGAACGATAGGGGAGACTTTTATTTCATCCTTAATTTTTACCTATACCTTTTTGGATAGAGTGGGAATGAGGAATATATCATAATTTGAGAACCTAGTCCTACTGGAGAGTGTGGAAGGTGAAAAACCTCATCTGAGTTGGACCATAAGTTAAGATGTAATTATGCATGTACAAGGTTGTGTATGGGTTTCAATAGATAGATATGAGGATATGATAAGATCTTTTCATGCTTCAGCTTGGGCAGTTCACCCGAAATCAATAAGATGTATCAGGATTTATATCAACAATACTGGTGGTCGATCATAAAAATAGATGTATTTTGTTTTGTCCGGAGATGTTCTCCCTATCAGTATGTGAAGGAAAACCCCAATGATTATACAGATATTTAAAACAGTGTCCCATTCCAGAGAAGAAATTCAATGATTTCATGATGGGCTTCTGAACTAGTTTACATATTTTACCATGGGGTACTGATACCTTTTGATATTTCATTGATATGTTCACAATTTCCAAACATTTTATACCTTTCATGAGACATTTTTAGTAGATGAACATAATAAGTTGTATATCTGTGAGATATTACATCTTCACGGGGTCCTACACACTATCATTTTAGATTTGGATGATCACTTAATGTATTGTTTGTGGTAGTGTTTTCAGAGGGAATTAGGTACAAATGTTCTTTTAGTAACTTCATTCCACTGTGACACTGATGTCCAATCAAGTCCTTTGAAATAGGTTCTTGAGGGAAATTTCCAAGCATGCGGCTTTTATTTTAGGGGATCTTGGGAGATGCATAAACTTTTGGTTTAGTTCACCTACACCAATAGATTTTTTTCTATTCCACATATGGATAATTATGAGGATTTTTATGATATTCCATTCTTTTAACCCTTATTTTGGATAGAGGAAAGAGACTTATTTATGCATCGATGTCATATTGTCCATGAAAACATAGGGAATGTGTAGTTGATTTGGTAGCAGATGGATACTATTCAATCCCAATAGAAATCTTATGTTGATCACCATAAATTAACTCCAATGTTCAGGATCTAGAATCATGGATTTTTTTTTGAAGCTATAACATAAGAGGATCTAGGGAAAGGGTAAACATTCACCATGAAATGATGGGTTATTTGAAATTCTAGAGAGAGATGGGCTAGTAGTATATCAGTTGAAGTTACCTCTGATGTGCCAGGAAATGAATGAAATCTACTATGTATATCAGTTGAACCACATCCATTCATACCGGTCTCCTGCATTTCCACCCAAGGAGGTTGAGTTACATGTATATTCATCCTTTTAGGAGCATCCAATATTTGTTATTGATCATATCACCAAGGTTCTCTGAGGCCGGTCCACCTCTCTAGTATGGGTGTTATGGTAGCATGGTAGTATAAAAGATGATACCAGGGAGAAGGACAATATTTTAAGAGCATCGAGCTAGATTAATTCCTTATAGATTCATGACCACACTTGAGAAGGTGATTTGGGGATGAATCTCATTAAAGGGGGAATTTTTTAGGTACCTGGTTATTTCTAGATTTAAAAAACCCATTCCTTCCACCAATTTTTATTTTAAATGTTTAATAAGGCACTAATGTGAAATCCCATTAAGTCCATGGATGTGAAAAGGGTTTATGGGGCTAGATCAGATCATGTACCCTTGTTTCTAGGTAGAAAATATCATGTCAAATGGTTAGTATAAATTGTTTTGGGCATATCACACAGATACATCTATACATTACAAGATGTATAGTGGAGTCCTACATGCGACATGGTTAGAATAACTGTGTGGTTTGGGGTGCATGGTCTTATGGGAATGTATGTGGTTTTGAAAGTGGAGTTTTGCATGGTTTGTGCATTGTTAGTCAAATAGACTGCACTAACCGTGTTGTGTTTCCCTTCCTATAACAACAAGTACACTGTCAGTGCACTGTTAGACCAACATTTCAATAAAACATTGCATCCTAGGTTTTTGATAAATTTATGAATTTTTAGTTAATTAAATTTTATATAAAACCTAATTTTGTATTCTTCTCCCATACCGCAAACTCATCCCTTTTAGATCCCCTTTTGGTAACTATTCTCATATTCGAGGTATCATCTCCATCTAGACTCATAATTAAGATCCATTCATCTCATTATATGTACATCAACAATATCCTAATTACTTTTTTATCATTCTTTATTCAGTTTGATATCGATTTCACTATTTAGGTGCATGCTAATATTCCCTATTTATATCATCCTTGTCTATTGTATAATTTTCTCCTGATCAGAGTCAAATCATGAATGATAATAGACTATCTTCCTACTAAAAACCTTTTCAAGGTGGTATCATGATTTTTATTAAAAATAAATGTGGTAATATATATTGTTGTGTGTGTGTGTGGGTTTTGTGATGAATGACCAATTCTTTGAAAAAAACCATTCAAATTAATTTAAATCAATGTATTTAATAGATTGGTGAGCCTTATGTAATTAATTTAACCCATTGATAAGTGAATAGAGGTCATGAACCTTGAATTAGAACCACCCCTTTGGGTGCTTATTTTAGATAATTGGACCACAATGGGTGGATTTTCATGTGGATACCACATTGGTATGCCTTTTACCCCTTTTCCTTAGGATGTTAAATAATAAATTTTCAATTTATGAATTCCATTATAAATGTTATTTTAAGTTGATTCTTAAAATCAATTGAAAATTTAATTAATATAGAAAATGGAATTGAAATAATGTCCCTTGAATATTTCCATGTGTTGGTTGATTAATCTTGAGATTCTTGTTTTAACGAAATTCACATGTGAGTTAAATAGAGGTTAAGACATATAATCATAGCTTATACTTTGAGCATTGTTTTTTGGTGAGACTGAATGGAAATAAATAATGTGATGACCATGATATTATTAAATGATATTATTCTAATGATTATGAATATTTCTTAGGTGACACTTGGGTTCTTATAGGGATTCCATGGACGGCTCATTTAGATTCCCCATTACATATTCCCATGTGACACTTGGACTGCTTATATGGATTTCCAAAGATGAAATCATGGGGGGTAACTATTATAAGTTGAGTGATACATATACTCCATATCAGTTTCCATGGATGGAATCATAGAGTATTTGACCATATACACCATGGGAAACACTTTTCCACCCATAGTGGACCAGCAAAGAAGGACATGAATTGTAGTGATGTTATACCACACAAAGATCTATACTAGGATTCCTAATTTGGAATTCCTAAGACAGGATTGTAAGGTGTTTACTTCATGATATACTTAGAGAGATACCATTATTCGAAATTATTAATGTCTGGGAATGTTTTGTAATGTTATTGGTTCAGGATATACCTTGAGTGACACATGGATTCCAAATAAGGGATTCCAAGGACTGGCTCAAGTTTATAAATGAATAATGAGTGAAAGGATTTATATGATGTGTCTGTTAATCCAAAGAACATGACTGGATTCTAAATTAGTATTAAACCTTATAGATGGTTTTTTTAGTCATCTCTTGATTTCCTAACTATATGGGAGATGTTGGGAAATGTGTTAGGTCCTGAGACTTTTATGAAATTATAATTACTTCTTATGTTAAGTTGATTAAATTAATTTATATGAAAATGGAAACATTAAAATTATAGGATGTTGGCATTTATAACTTCCTTGCATGTTCTATTACTACCTCCAATCCATATTTGTTATATATATTAACTAATTTGATGGGACTATAACATGGGTGGTTTCCTAAAATGATTATATCTCAGATCTTATTTGGGTATCCTGGGGTACACGAATAGACTATATGATTGTAGGTATGTATAACAGAAAGTTCCTTCTTGTAGGTTCTTGATAGCTTCTCAGATGTATGGGAGCATGGAACTGAGTAATGAATCATGATAATAGATTAATTTTATTATCCTTTTCTAGTTTTATTCTATATATTGTACATATTCCAAGTATACAAATTTTGGCTGCTTTGTAGAGACATTTACCACCATCAGTTTATATTAGAATATTTTTGGCATTGTTATCTATTCCTACTATTTAAATATATCTTGATTGATTAAATTATTCCACTAATTATATGTTATTGTATTTCCATTATACTACACATTGTTAATAGAGTAATAGTCTCCACACTAACATACATAAGTCCACACTAGTATTCAGAAGACACCTGTGTTTGGGGATATATGCTTGATGCCATGCGGCCAACCGTGCCCGGGGAACCATTTATTGGAATCTAGGTTTGAGATGTTACAAATTCTCAATAAATACCTATACGACAATAATATTCATTATTTTCATGAAATTTAGGTTGAAAACTTGCATCATCAGAATCTTTATCATATAAAATGCTGACAAATAATGGATTATAAAAGAAAACCCTTACCACATTGGAAACCTATGAATCATAATCCGAATGAAATTAAAAAACATTGATGGATATTAAATCCCATAATGTTTATGATGATTAAAAAAATAATTAATTTGTATTATATAAACTACATAAAAGAAATAACATTTTTATAATTCATGTGTCCCAAATAAATAAAAGTGATATGAAATTCATTACCATAGGTTCATATTATTTCATATGAATTAGAATCTATTATAATGTAAATATAAATTTATTTTATATATATTTCTATAACATACTCATATATATCATACTGTATATGACTTACTTGTTATCATATATGACCTATTTATTAACAATTATTTTTCAAAAAAATTGTTCTAGTTGATATCTGGTTCATTTTCCTTCTATTTTTTGGTTGAAATTTTTTGGTCATTTTAATTTGATCGTGGTTAAATCATATAAATAATTATAATCATGATCTAAATATCTTAAATATTCATTATATACATATTTATCATCATTCATAAATTTATATATGGAAACTGAACTACACCATTTAGGGAGGCGGTAGGGAGTACATTTGCGTGAATGCAATTTTCATTTTCTCGACGGATGGATCTAAATAATGGCTAAAAATAAAACACATTTATAAAAAAATTATTATATTATATATATTAATTAAATTAATCCTCATTACCATCCAATTAAAATAGAAATGAAAAACAAATCACATTGTTTCCTGGAAGTGATAGTTCATATGTATCAATGATCGCTGTTATTATTTTCTAATG